>CM042090.1:21170147-22370147 GCA_023512835.1 Taxillus chinensis | reverse complement strand
CCCTCCACCCCAACGGCACCACCAAGAAGAAGACCCACCCCGACCCCGATCCCGACCCCGATGAGCTGCTCGAGTCGCAGCAACAACCAGCTCGCGACTCCAGAGACATCGACGCCGAGATCGCTGGCATCGAATCGCAGATTCGCCAGCTCAAGTCTCGCATGGAGGCTCTTTGCCTCGAGAAGAAGAGAAAAATGGCAAACACCTGCGCCAACAAGGCCGAAATCGAACGCCGCGGGCGAGTCGTGCCGGCGAAGTTCATGTCCCAACCGCCGTCGAAGAAGACCGAAGAGGAGCCTCCTCCGAGTAGGGTTCGGAGCAGGCGGACGATGAGCATGGGGCCGTCGGAGATTCAGTCTAGCCTTAGCAGGAGAGGGGTCAGCATGGGTCCGTCGGAGATTCTCGCGGCCAACGGCGGCGGCGGCGTAGCGATTCCTCTCACGCCGCTTCCTGCTCCGATCAGTCGCCGGAAGTCCTGCCTCCTCAGGCCGCTTCAAGGCATCGACGAGAAGACCGTCTCGAGTAACCACCGATCACAAAAGCAGCCGGCGACGACCGGGGCTTCGAAGAGGCAATCCAAGAAGGACAATTCGTTTCTGGCATCCTTTCGACCCAAGAAGCTGTTCCGAGACGACGGGAAATCGGTTCCGGCGGTTTCTAAGAAACAGGGGAGGGTCGTTGCTAGTCGGTACAGTCAGGTTCAGACCCCTGCCGCCGCCGTGCAGTTCGGTTCGAAATCCTCGGATGTTCGGAAGCGGGCGGATTCGGCGAGCGTCGGGAGGGTGAAGAAGAGGTGGGAGATTCCGAATTGCGTGGTGATTCACAAGAGCGGCGACGGCGACCGTGAGGAGGAGGAGGAGGAGTCTCCGTCGCCGATCCCGGCGCTGCCCGACCTGCTTCCGAGGATCAGGATCGGCCGGTGCGACTTCGAGAGTCCGAGGGATTCGGGGGCGGCCAAAAGGGTGGCTGAGTTGGTCGGAAAGAGGTCGTTTTTCTGCCCGGAAAACGACGAGGGGGAGGCGGCGCCGACGGAGGAGGTGGCCTTGGTCTGCAAGGCGTTGAAGTTTGAAGAATGAAGGAGGGGAAGGTGGTCAATGTTAATTTTGGTATTTGGCGTCAATGTTGATGGGGTAAAGCAGTAAATCCACTCTGATGTGTGATCGCGAGTAGTTCTAATTCCAATACACCACCCCCACTACACAGTTGTTCTTCGATGGGGGGTTATAATTTTGTTTCTTCTTTTCCGTCCCCCCACCACCACCACCACCACCACCACCACCACCACGACACATCATTTTGTTGTTGTGCGCATGAATTGATTTTATGGAAATTCGCTTGCCGTAGCTACTAGATTTCAAAGATGAACATTTTTTGGACAGAAAAAATAATAATTAAATAATTAAATAATATTTTGATTATAAGTGTTCTCTAAATTTAAACTGCTTTTTTTTTTTTATTTAAAAACAATTATTCTTTTTTAAAAAATTAAAATAGAAAACATCAATCACATACGCAAGTTTAATACCCGAGTAAAAGGACGTCACCCCATAACTTTTTTAGGATGTCTAAACATTATTTTTAACATTTTGTACGCTTCCCTCGAAGTCCATAAATATTTATCTTTATGTCAAATAAACTCACCAACTTATGTGACTGCTTTTAGAGTCACCTTATTGATTGATATTAATTTGAATCGGTTGATATGAATAACCTTATTGTCCATCCTCCACTTAGAATTAAATGGGTCAAACACACATTTCATAATAGGCTTCAAATGTCAACATGTTTGTATGCATTTTACGAGAGTAGGAGCTTCAACCTGGTTTGGTGCGGTTAAAAAGCAATTCAATCATTTTTATCTTCCTATGTTCTAGTTATTAAATTTTATTTAGAATAATCTCTTTAAATTTAACTTTTTTAAATAACTAATCGTAACTTTTTTGTTTTCTTAATATAACTATTTTTTCAATTAAAATATTACATTTAAAATATTTATTTATTCTTTTAAATAAAAAACAAATATAAAAAGATACGATGAAAGAAAATATAATATTTTAATAAATAACCTACTATTATAATAAATTTTCTTAATCATATTTTATATTATTAAAATATTATTATTATTATTTATGATCTGTTTCTCTTTTTTTTATATATTATAATTTTATTTCTCAACAAAGATTTTTTAAAAATTATTTAAAGTAATTTTTTTAATATATTACAAAAATACAAAAAATGTAATATAAATTTATGTTATACTGATCATTTTATAATTTTTTCTTAAATTTTTAAAAAACAGAAACTTATAAAAAAAGCTAGATTTCATTTCCATGTTATTTCATTTTCCCAATAGGTGGATTGAAATCGCCAACAAGATGAAGCTGACGTCACCCGGCGCTACCAGTTCCATAGTCAGCTAGTTTTGAGTGGGTCAACAATTTCATGGAACAACACCGGAAACAAACACGACATCCCTAGAGCCAAGCCTTGAACCAAGCATGCTCGCTGTTTCCAAGCTCAGCGGGCGAGTCTCTCGGCGCAGAGCCAACACCGCCGCCATCCACGGGCCACCCCACCGTAGGACCAGTCGCCCTGTTCTCACAAGACCTGCCCAGTCATCTCTCATCATAGCTCGCGGCGGTCACTCCAAAAATTCCCGATGCACCGTAAGTTAAATCACGGGTTTTGTTTGTTGATCTGATGGCCCCGTAGCCTGAAATGCTTTATTAGAAGTGGGGATGCTGTGTTCATGGATTTTGATTTTTAAGTCGTGAAAAGTGAGAGACGATTGGTTGTTGTTAGTCGCTTGTTTTTGTTTTGTTTTTTCAGGTGTTATGTTGTGTGACAATGTTTCGTTTATGTTAATTATTTAAGGGAAGAATGTGTCGGCAATGTGTGACACTGAACGATGATTTCCTGTTGTTGTTATGCTGCATGAGCATGAGGGGGAAATGTTATGAGATGCAGCTGAAGCTGGTCGATCCTAAATCTGTTCCGGTTTGTAATTGATGGCCTGCCCTTAGATTGTTTTAGCTACATTTTGTTTTTGGATTGGAATTTTGATTTGGGGCTCAGTAGCCCATTTGGGTTCATATATCAGTCAGGAGATGATTTCGTGTTTAAGTTCCAAGTAAGCACGTCCGACTCCAATTGCATAACCCACAAAAGATAATTTCAAGAAATCTCTTGATAAGCAATAGAAAACAATCAAGACATGGAAACATCCCGTGCTTGCTTCAAGAGCAGTAGGATGACTTATTTGCAAGGAGTTATGTCCAACGTGGTAGGGGAAATCTATGCAAGTTAAACTAAAATGGGGAACAAAGCCTACCAAATGCTCTTTGTGTGTGTGTGTGTGTATTGACTTTATTGAGAAATATGTTACAGCTACCTGAATTATTTCTTTTCTGGGCTGCTTTTTGGGTAATTAAACTTCATGCAAACCAGTTTTTTAGCTCTCATAATTAGTTTAGAATTTTTAATTGTACTCTTATACAGAATCGTAACGCATCAATCCCAGTTGGAGCCTCCTGGATATTCCCTTGTTTTGCCACCCTCATTGGGCCCTTTAGTATTTGTCATTCTTTATCAACACTAGCCACTCCCGGTGAAGATGAAATGATAGACAAAGTCTTGAATGAGATTGTTTCTGCTATAAAGAATGATCCAGCCTTAATCAGAGAGATTTCTAGCATTCATATTCCTAAATTTTGCAAAGATGGAAATCTTGTGATGGTTGTGCGGTTACTACAGAGACTACGTAAGGAACGAATCCTTCTCAGTGCTAATGTGTATAATTTACCATTAACTGTAGCAGCTGAAAGGAATGACATTGATTTGGCCTCTCAAATTTTCAAGGATTTGTTAATGTCTGGTATATCTTTGAGTTGTTCTATCTATAACAATCTTGCCAGGGCTTGCACAAAGACAGATGATTTTGTACTACTCAAATTGGTTGAAGATGCATTAGAGTTAGCATTTCCTAGAAGCACAACTGTTATGAACAGGATCATTTATGCTTTTTACGAATGTGGGCAGACTGACAAGGCTCTGCTGATTTATGATCACATAAAGAGTTTGAAATGTAAGCCAGACCTGGTCACTTACAATTCGGTATTGGCAATCTTGGGACGTGCTGGTCGAGCGGATGAGATGCTTCGTGAGTTTGATTCTATGAAATGTGCAGGCATAGTTCCAAATATTTTTACTTATAACACCTTAATAAATAGCCTCCGCAATATGGGACAGTTGGACTTGTGCTCAGCCTTGTATAATGATATGGGTGAGCGTGGAATTGAACCTGATTTGCTAACTTACACTGCACTGATTGAGAATTTTGGGCGAGCAGGGAATATAGAGGAAACTGTGAGACTCTTCAGTGAGATGAAACAGAGATGTATTCGTCCTTCTATCTATGTTTACCGATCACTAATACAGAATCTAAAGAAGGCTGGAAAATTGAAGTTGGCATCAGAATTTTTGAATGAGATGAACTCGAATATTTCCAATCTTGTTGGCCCAAAGGATATCAAATCAAAAAAGACATAGTTAAGCTTGTCATTCGATCTGTATTCAAGATCAATCCAATCTCAAGGTTCTATCAATGTTTATGATAGTTAAGCACGTCATTGAATCTGTATTCAAGATCAATCCAGTCTTAAAGTTCTATCATTGTTTATTTGTTGCGGTGGTTCCCTTTCTCTATTCCACAATGCAAGTTAGAATTGGTATGTTAATTCTTGCTCTATCCTCCCTTCTCAGCTCGCCTTCTCTTTGAATGATATCGTGCCTTGGAAATTCATTGCCTTGCAGTAATAATGGGATGCAGTTAATATTTTAGATTGAGGCAATGGACCCTTTTCTTCAGAAGGGATCCTTGTTGGGTCGATAATTGTCTATTTGCCTGGTGTGATAGGTGCGGTTGTGAAGCTTTGCATCCTGGCTTGATCTGCTGCATCTTCATAAAGCTAATTCTTTAAGAACACAATTTTCTCTGTTTGCATGCCCCCAAGTTTTGATTAGCACCTGCAGAAGGATCACCTGCATGCCCACTTCAGATTAATGGTCAAAAGCACAAATATTGCTGACTGTATCAAACTTATTTAAATGAAAATAAACGACTTTTAGTTGCTTTTGAGTGCAAGTACTGGCGGTGGAAGCCACTATGCAGGAATTAATTTTGGAAATCCTTTTTATGCTGAGGAATTAATATTATAAGGCCATTTGGTCCACAGGATCCCAAGTTTCACGTTTGAATCACGTTCCGCGGGAGGTGATCACTTTTTTTTTTTTACACGGGAGGTGCTGACTTAAATGTGAAATTGCAGAGTTTGGGATAAATAATTGAAATTCTCATAATGTCACAATTGTTGCGCTTGTTGTACATATATTTACTCTTTGGAATGTAAATTTTCTAGACATTTTTCAGTAGTACTCTATAATTTTTTAATCATCTTGTGTTCTTGGTTTAATCGAAGGTTTAGTTGATTTTAAATCAAATTGTGACGGTAAATGAAATAAATTTGAATATACTTACCCTTTAAAATTAAAATTTGGCACGTTTATTTTTATTACAGGTTATAAATTATATAAGAGCAAATTCTAAAATATTGATTTAACGTATTTTTCGAAGAATATTATGTTTATTATTTATTTATGAAGATTAATTATTTATTATTTACATTATATAATTTTTTTTCATTTATTGTAATTTTTATATGTGTTAATAAAAAGAATAAAAATATTAAAATAAAATAAATAATAATGTTGAAATTAAAATTATAAAATAATTTTTCCCATCTCAAAAACTCTATACATGTGGAGATGAAGATGGAGGTTCCTATAACATTTTTCCTTTTCTCATCAATAATCGTAAATCTTCATATTCTCGTCTATCCATAATGAGATTTTACATGTTTGAAAATTGAAATTCCAAAGTCGTGCCAAATACCATAATGTGATTAAAGACCATTAAGTCTTAATGAAGATAAATCTATTGTCTTTAGAACAATCGTATGAAATTGGATGCAAGATCCATATCTAAAATGGTATAATGAGTAATGACTATTGTCATTGGTTTGATGCGTTGGTAGTAATAAAGACCACAAAAAAAAAATGCAAATCTATACACACTTGTATAGGAGATGGAAGACACGCACATGGAGGCTGAAGCATTTATTGCATTAGCCAATTTAGCAGAAAATTTAATAAAGATACAAGCATGGTCATATGTCAAAACAAGGGTTAACTTCAAGAAATACTGAGTATCTTAGAATCAATTTACTCTCATATATGGCAGATAATGTTTACATCCCCAAGAGAAGCAAAGTACTATGTATCATTTATTGACAATTATTTTAGGAGATGTTGGGTATATAATATCTAGAAGAACTAGTTGAATATGAAGTTACAAAAGTTCTACAATCAGGGAGAACCTTAGTTTGATTATATTATATAAAAAATGTTACATACTACCTTCTAATAGAAGGAGAACCACAGGCTCGTGTGGATTATTGTAAATTATTGTGCCATTATTGCAAGGAATGAAATCTAATGGTGACGAATGGGTTTACAAGGTCAAATGAAAATAGTGATAATGAAGTGGAGTGGTGTGGCGCAACCGTGCAAGATTGGTGATGAAAAAGAATGTATTGATTTTACTGAGATCTTTGTTACTTGGGGTAAAAATAGAAATCTACAATCGATTTAAAAATTTCTATTCAAATTTTGGAATTAATCTGCCCCAGCTGCGAACGCTACCTTGATTTGGCCCTCCAAAAGCTTTCACCATACCTCTGGCATAGCTGCTTGCTACCTGTACTAGTGATTTTGTTTGTTTTGGTTATAGGTATGCCCTATTTATTTTTTTATTCCCACGATATTCATGACTTCTATTTTCTGTTTTATTCCCCCGAATGTCCTGCGTAGTGCGTACTTGTAAATTCTTTGGATTAATAAAATTATATATTTCTCATTAAAATAAAATAAAATGGAGAACATCCAAGAAATTACAATACTAGTAACAAACCTTAAAATCCAAATCCCAAAATACAGATTCTTCTTTTATGAAAAAAAAAAGGGGTAGCTTTATATTTCAGTGAGGTATGGGATCAAAATTGCTTTTTGATGAAAAAAAAACTGATTGAAGGAATGTGTAAGACCCTCAGTTTTGTTTTCCCGCCAGAGCCAGTCTCAGATTCGGCTCGAGTCCCTTCCAAAAATGAGTGTCCTTCCCCAGTCTGATATCACCAGTGACCTTGTGCGCCAGCTCACTTGCTTGCTGGATATTGAAAGAAGAAAAGCTATTAGAGGTTAATGATGCACAGCTATAAGCATTTAGTACACACTGGCCATCATATCTTCAGAAAAGAAAGAAAGAAAGAAAGAAAGAAAGATGACCTTGCATAGACTGAATACCAAAGCCATTGGCTGCTGTGGCCAATAGAGACCCAGTCACCTGGAAGTTGAAAAGCCGTTTGTTCACCTCCCAGGGGAGCAAATTGCCCAAAATGCTTGTACCTTGAGAAATTAGGAACACCCATAAGAAGAAGTAAATCTACAGTTAAAGAGGAAATGTTTTTAGGTGCACCTATGTCTCTGTTCTTTACACATTGAGCTCCCTATCCCTTAACTCTCACCATTTACCAAGTAAAGCGCAAACACTCACGGAAGAAAACCCCAACGCAACTCTATTGGCATTGGCTTTCCCTTCCAGAGAAGCTCACTTATCATTCCCCATCTCTAACTAGATTGAAGCAGTAGTTTTAAGAGTGAAAAATCTTAAGAGATGGTATCGACCACATGCGTAGATGGATGATCTCCCGGTCATCGCAGAAAAGTTGGGTTTGAACCAGTACCTGAAGGGATGGAATCGGTGATGACCTGTGCCTCTTATCCTAAGAGGACCTTCAGGATCTTTTTCACATACGTCCATACGATTGAAACATTTAGCTAGGTATTCCCCTTGCTGAGAAGCTACCTGAAATGTAGCAAGAAATAAGGAAATAAAAATCAGTAGGTGGGCAGCTATAAATGCTAAAAAAGTCATCGGAAGAGAAGTAATTAAGTTCGCATAACCCAACGGAATATATATAGTGCACCTGCGCAGTTGGAGGAAGCATTTTCATCTGAGAATCCACTTCAAGAAAAGCAGCTTTGAAATTCTCAATATCTATTTCAATCGTGGCATTCCCATTTGTATTCTTGAGTAAGTCCTGAAGATTTTTCAATTGCTTCTTCTTCAGATATAACTCCAGTTGGGGGTATCTTTCCATTATGTCAGAAACCACTACTTTGAAGTCCTTCAAACTGAGTTTCCCAGTGTTGTTCTTGTCTACCTTGCTAAAGATAGCCGAAATATCTTCCTGAATACAGGGAAATTTAAAAAAAAAAAAAAAACTTATTAGCAGAGCTGTTACCTCGATGACAAGTCAATTGAAGAACTCTAAATCAGAGCTGGCCGCCTAATACCAAAAATCTTTCCAGACACTCAAGTGGGGCACAGAAAGAGTGATAGAACTCAAGAATTTGATGCAGAAATGTAATAGCCAAATGTGAACCAACATACATTCTGGCTCTTCAATCAAATAGCCAGCCAGATATGGAATTGTGGTGGAATAACTGTGAATCAGGTCTAGGACAGGATAGAGTTGCAAATACTTTGTTTACGCCAGCAAAAAATTACAGAGGGTGTTGGATAGTGAATAATACCAGGACTTTGCGCTGATTGATACTGGCACAGTCACCTAGAGCGTAAATGGAATTGCATCCTTCCACTCTCAACCATTCGTCTGTGGCTATAGCGCGCCTGTTGCCCTGTGACCAAGGAAAGACAAATGACCTCATAAACCCAAAGATCATCAGGTAGAGAAGGGGAATAGAACGTCGTAGGTCACAGGCTTAGATTTTAGAGAAATAGTACCTGGCCAATTTGCTTCATGAAGTCCATCACCACCGGGCGAGTTCCAATGCCAGTAGACCACACCGCCATCCCATATGGTACGTCTACAAATTTACCACTTTCTCTTTCCTTGGTATAAATTTGTTTTTCATCCACTCTCACAACCATGGATCCAGTCTTCAAATTGATTCCATCTCTCTGAAACTTTTCCTCAGCAAAAGCTGTGATTCTCTTATCAAACCTGCAAAACATTTATGTTTTTATATATCGAATGTCTTTGCTGCAACTCTACTACTGGTACTAACAACCCTACAGCGTGCATGCGTGTACAATGCTAAGGTAGGTTATGCAGGTCATCAGCGCGTTTGCACCCTCATTGCCACAACATTAACATATAGCTTAATACCAATCTTACTCACATGCCCAGGATATGATCAGCTGCCTCCAGAAGTGTTATGCTGACAAGATTCCTGAGAGTTGGATACAGCTTGGCTATATCTGCATTGACAAAGTCATGGAGCGCTGCTGCAAACTCCACGCCTGTGGGGCCTCCCCCGACTACCACGAAATGCAGAATTCTTTTCCTCTCTTCTTCACTCAGGCTTGGGAGGCTCGCCCTCTCGAAACAATCGATCACAGTCCTCCGGATTTTCTGGGCATCTTCTATTTCCTGCATGCATAATGACAATATAATGTAAGAGTTGGATATATACAACACACGCAGGCACCGGCTATATATATTGATATTGATTTTGCAGTGGACCTCTGTACCTTCAAGAAGTGGCAATTCTCTACAACGCCTGGGGTGTTAAACGTATTGGACCGGGCCCCCATGCCGACCACCAAATAATCGTAGTCCACAGCGAACTCTTCGGCCCCATTCAAATTTGTGTCATTCGTGGACCTGCAATACACTTTCTTTTGTTCTGGGTCAATCTTGTAGCACTCAGCTTCCCTGAACTGAACATCTAGTTGTTTCTGCCATATATATATATATATATTGCAAGAATGGTCAGTTATAAAATGACATCAATCTAACTAGGCAAGACAGGCAGCGTCACAAGTGACGCTAGTAGCTAGGCACTGTTTATCTAATAATTATCTGGGACGTACCTTGTTGCCTATGCTGCGAATCGGTTCGACAATGCTTCGGGCCTCCACCGTGCCACATGTGACACTGGGCAGTAGAGGGGTGAAGGCGAAGTAGTTGCGGGGGGACACCACCTGGACCTCATAGCATGGGTTGTTCAGATTCTTCAAGAAACTGGTGCTGGCCCAGCCAGTCCCAAGCACCACCACCTTCTTTTTGGGGCCTTGCACGTCTGCATATGAGTTGGAACTAGAGACGGCGTATATGCCTCCGCCACTGCCAAACAAGAAAACAAAAACTATTAAATATTAAATATTTATGCTTGTTAGAGATTGTCCCTTCTCATTAGGATTTTTTTTTTCTTTTCGGAGATTTTGACATGACCCAAAAGCACATAATTACTGTGCTAGAACTAGATAGGAACAACGGAGGCGCAAAACAATAAAAAAAACTGTAACAATTACAAACCACTGGTCATCTATTATGCGATGCGTGGTTATTTAAAAAAAATCTTACTAGCTAGCTAGTGGTCACCAAAGTTATATATTTATTACATGAAATATGATACTATATAGCATTGATCAGGTATGATCAACGCGGTTTTTTTAATTTTATTTTTAGTACAATTCTGTACATCTCACTTAATAAAATCATAAAAGATTAAACGAGCTTTTATGTTTAGGCTAGACAGTTTTTTTCTTCATATTACCACTGCAATATTTGATGATTAGTTCATACCAAAAAAACAAAAACAAAAAAACGTTTCTCCGCAACTAGTTATAATTGTACTCTTTGTTTTCAAAATAAGCATAGGGCAAGATGCAATGTTAATCGAATTTAAGAATTTGTATCCTTAAAAAATAAGAAAAAATTGAACAAGGGAAAAAAACAATTAATATTCGCCACTAAAAATTAACAACTATTTGAATATTTCAAACACACCCATATAAAAACTAATTATCAATCATGGACTGACCAACCTTCCTGCCCCGTGATGAAGTCACTAACCAACCAGACAACCAACAGATTAAAAAAAAAATAATAATAGAGGGAAGAACAGTAGTAAAAAGTGTGACACGACCAGACCACAAGGAATAAAATAAATATTAACCTGACAGAAGCGACCACAAGAAGCTTGGAACAGAGGGGGTAGTCATGAAAAACTGTGGAGGCTTTGTGGAAGAAGGAAGAAAACCTCATTGCTGCCTGCTGCGTGAGAAAAAAAAAAGAAGAAGAAAAAGAAACCTAATTTCCTGGTGAGACGGGCGGACGGGACGGAGAGGGAAGGTGGTAGTTGTATTAATATAATACGCGAGCTTCTATTTATTAGGAAAACCAGGCGTCCCAGCTCACGCGTAAAAGGATCCAGTTTTTGTTTCCTTAAATGCGATGTTCCCAAAAAAATTACTTGATTTCCAGAATTATGCCAGTTATTATTATGTAAAAAATACTTCCAAAAATATGTGAGTTTGAAATTTTATTTAAAACCAAATAAACTAATTAATTATAAATAATAATAATAATAATAATAATAATAATATATGTACATGTTGTGTCATTATGATTTTTGTGTGTGTGATCACTATTCAGATAGATAGTTCTGCGTGTTTCTCTTTCGTTTGGATCGATTCGAAACCCAAACTGCACAAAATCAAAGGGGGGAGGGGGGGGGTGGTGGACGACTCGCCGGCCGGCCGGCGCCGGAGGTGATTGCTTATCGCACGTGAAGGCTCTGATCTTGGCATGCAGGCAGGGCCCACAATTCTTCTTCAAATCCGTTCTTGGAGAAGATTTACCAATCTCTTTTCTTTGATCGTTGGGGTTGATTATTTATCGATTACCGAAAATTATATACGAGGATTATATTTCATATTTATAATAAGTGGAGCAATTTTATCCAGGTTTTGTTATTGTTAATAAAGGACATCAGTGATCAGTTGAGTTGTGTCGCGTTTTAATTTTGGTTTATGCTATAATGAGGGCTGGGACAACAATTTCTGAAATACCATCACACGTTAAAACGAGTTGTAGCATCTTCGATCGGTCAGGAGTACTCGTTCGCTTTGTTCATGCATATATAATATAATATATAATAGTAGCTAGATCATGCACAAAAATATTTAGATTTTTTTTTTACAGTTTTTCTCCTGGCGGAGGATTTATATTGTTTTTTTTGGAATGTTTTGCTTTTATTTTAAGATGTTGGTTTTTTTTTTTAATGCAGGAGAACCCAGATCTGTGGATGGATGTGGCTAATTAATTTGCCATGCACAACACAATCACCGGAGACAGTGAATACGAATATGAACAGCTCGAGCCATTATGCCCCGGCCCGAATGAATGAAATCAGTAGCTGGCCTAGTATGTTGTGCAGTGTCGTCTACTTACTTATTCTCACAGAAAATAGACCTTTTGGACAGGAGTCGTAGGCTAATATGATGTGATCAATGTTAAGTTGGATATTTTGGAGGAAGTTTGTCGGGAATCCGCGGCCGCCGACTGCGGCCTGCTCCTAGTTCGCCGGCTCAACGACGGCGGCTGGTCTTTGCGAAAAAAAAAACAAAAAGTTAGGGTAACGTGTGCAGCCGGGACCCGTCTGTCTGTGTTGGCTCAAACTTTTTTTTATTTTTATTTTAATGCTTTTGAGTTTGTTTTCAATGCTCGATTGAAATTCTTTTGTCCAACTCCGATAATAAATTTTATATTATCCGATAAAAGTATTTTATATTATCTACAATAAAGTTGTTAAAAATAAATTTTAACCAATTTTTTATTTAATTCTCTATATTTATAAAATGACTTTTTATTTTTAAAGAATTAATATTCATTCTTCACGTGCTATTTTTTATATTTTTTTCTCTCTCTAAATAAAAATTTATTATATTTAAAATATAATAAAATTAAAATAAAGAGCATTGTTACGGTTAAAAGCAAAAAAATACTCTTCACAAATAAAAATTTATCCACATAGAGAAATAAAATACATATTCTTGTTGGAGATGCTCTTAAATCAAATAGTTAAAATATTAAACAAATTTATTTATGTAAAATAATATTAGTCATGTACTCGAAATTCATATTATAGTCAAATCTAATTAGCATTTATCTCAAATTTTGAAACTTTAATAAAGTTTATGATCAATATACATATTTTAAGTATGATTTGTAATGTTAATGATAAATTTATTAAATCATTTCGCTATTAGAGAACTCACAATGATTTTAATAAAACTTAGCTATAATATAATCAAATAACTATTTTTTATAAATTATAGCTAATCTAATTTTATACTATAAAATAGACTTAATAAAATTTTAGTATTTTAATTGAAATATTATTTTTTAAAAGCATCACAAACCCAAGAAGACCTTGCAACTTTCTCCCTCTCCCCGCCGTGCCCCACTCCTACACAGGGCCCGCAAGGGGAGGCCCAACCGGCAACCGTCTAGGGCACTCAGTCCAATGTGCAAATTGGGGGCACATTTTTGTCCATTCTAGGGCCCCACTTTGCGCCATGCCAACCTTCACACTCCCGCACCGCTCCACACTATTGCCACAGCGCACAGAGTCGCAGATAGACCACAGACTCCATCCGTCTCTTCATTTGCCTTCGCATCGATGGTCAACAGACTCCTCCGCCTCCACCTCCATCTCCACTTCCCACATCGGTCTGTGAATCTGCACATTCACTGTCGCCTCTTGCGTAGCACAACCGCGGCGATGAAAAAGCAAAAATGGCAGCCTACCAATGAAAGAGCTTCTTTAAGGACGATGATCACCCCGACAAGCCTCACAGTTATGGCATCACCAAAATAAGAGGTCTCCACTACATCCACTCGGCCAAAACGGCATCCACCTATTATGCGGAAATCATGTGGAAAAAAATAATCTTAAAAGTTATACTTGATAGTATTATCGTAAATGCGTTTGTGTCCTAGTGTAGACATCTCCCGATTTCACACTCTGGAACTTACCATAAGCTTACAATTTATAGATGTATCTTATATATAACTCATGCCAACGTTGTAAAATGTAAAGTAAAAAATCTCTAAAAGATTTTTAGAGAATTGGAAATGTGGCTTGGCAAAAAAAAAAAAAAGACAAAAAAGAAGGTTCTTAACTATGGGTTATGACTTGGTCTAGGCCTAACAATATTTTTCATTAACGCCTTTATGGGGTTGTAATTATTTATAATCATTTATCTCTAACAGCTAGGAAAAGTTTCACAATTGCCAACTTAATTCTAGTTGTAACTTTGTTGTCATATTTGCGGTTCACATGATATATCTAAGTCTATGGGCCAATTTGTTGATGGGATGAAGTTCACTGGAGGTTCTCACAATTTGTTGCCAAAGGATTATGTCTAGGAAGTGATGGCCATGGCGCATAAGCACAATGTATATGTCAGCAATGGTGACTGGACTGAACACTTGCTTCGCCAATGTCCTTATACATTTGAACAATATGGAAAGGTGTGACAGAATTCCATTTTCATTGTTTGTTTCCGTAGTCATTTCTTAGAGCTTCCATTATGTAATTTCTACTTTGGGATCTTTCAGGAACGCAAGTCCTTGGGGTTTTTCACAATTGAGTTGAATATGGGATCACGCCAAACTCGATTCCGGAAACTAACTATCTCTAAAACACAAGAGAGAGAAGTGAAGCCCTTCATAACTCTCCATTCATTTAGCTCGGTTTTTAGGTGCTCTCTTCCTTTTTACTGGAAGGATTGGCTACCCTTCATCGCCAAAAGGCCTGCTAAACGGTACCTCTTCTCTCAATCAATAAACTGGGCTAGAACTCTTATTCAAATATGGACTTATTTTGGTACAATTGAGTTGAATATGGGATTGCTTAAAAGAAACTGTTTTGAGATTGGTTTGCTTGATTAAGAGTGGAGGGATGAAAGTGAAGACTCAATTTGCTGTGAAGTTCAACAAGTTTGACATTTCTTTTGGTGGCAATAGAGCATTTGGTGCTTATGTAGTACTAGTGTCCTGATCCTTTGGTATGCAATTAATGAACACATGCACATAACTTATCAAAGCGCACATATATTCTGAATTTTGACCCAAATTGTTTAATTTCTTGATATCGTAACTTGACTTCCATTGATATGCTAAGGAAAATTGTTCTTGGGATAATGCTTGATTGGTGGTTTTATGAATTTTCTGCAAGTGTGGAAAAAAATATAATATAACAAAATTAGGCAATATCACATTCACATGTTATTGTCATTCAATCTTTCTTTTGCATGAAATGACGGTCACATGAGACTCCGGCCTCCTCCTACATCATGTACTGCTTAGGGTTGGCCCTGCACCTACACAACTCTTTCCCCCGACGCACTCCACCCCTACAGAGCTCTGTTTACCGTGCCATCACCCCCTCCCTCTTGTAAAAATCTCTCTCCTTCGCTGCATCACACCCCTCTGACATTTGCCACCATCGCCCCCTCCCTCCGCAATGCTCCCTAGATGAAAATAAACATGTGGGAAGAAAACAAAAATGCAAATAAAATATAGCTAATATTTTTGACTCATTAAATATGGCCAACGAATTTAATATTTATTAAAAATATTACAGTAATAGTAAGTCAATGAATTCTTTTTAAATATTTTAACTATATCTTTTGATACTAGGTTATACAAACCTCATTTTATTATTATTTGGTATGGCTTTGGTTAGGGTTTGAGCATTTTGATTGGATTTCATAGAATATAAAGATAAAATTTTTAAAAATAAAACATCACATCTAAATTGGAGATAAGAAATAAATAATATTTTTCTATATTTAAAATTTTATTATTCGATTTTTTTACTATATTTTATATTTTTAAAAATAATAAAAAATAAATATAAGAATATTATTTAAATAATAAAAAATTATAGAAAATAAAATGAAAAAATATTTATAAAAATAAATAAAATTTTAGAAAGACTCAGATATAACTTGAAGAAAAAAACATATGATATCAAGCTAAAATAATTAACTAAAGTTAGATTTAAATAATTATAATATAATAATACTCGAATATAACTAATTTTTTTAAAAAAATTATATTCACCCCTAAATTCCAAATTCATTTCACTTGGTATTATTGACTAACGCAAGGGCGGCACTTCAGTACCACTAGCCTCTTACTGTCTCCAATCTCAGGTCAACAGGAGCGCAACGGGGAGGAGGTGGTAATGCGAGGGAGAGACGCAAAGCTTGAAGTGTATATTAGATTTTTCAAAGAATTAAATTTTGTGACACTGTTATAGCTGGTATTATAACTAATTTATTAGAAGTATATTTCATTTATATTTTGTGGCAAGAATTGGGGCAAGACCAATAAGGCGAGGCGTTCTAGGATAATTGTATTTCAAGAATTAAACATGATTCAACTTTTTAAAATATTATTCCATCAATAATATATGATCTACATAGTAACTTTTTTAAAATAAAGCAATATTTTATTTGACATATAATATAAATATAATACCTATTTTTTAAAATTTATGCCGAGATTTAAATCAACATTAAAAACATTATTACTCAATTTTATTTTTACAATTTTTGTATATTTTACTTTTAAAAAATAATCGTATTAAAGCATATTTAATTTCCCATAAAATATAATTCGTAATACAATTTTAAACCATTAAAAACAATTTCGGACCATTTATATCAAATACCTATTTTATGAATAAATTAAATCTTTCAAACCATTTATCAATTACTTTATATTTTTAAATCAAAACTTAATTTTCTTAAAAACATTTCTTCGATTTTATTTACAGCAAATGAACATCGACTAAGACGTACATGTTCGAAAGGCTTCACTGTATCGATGACAACAAGAATATGGCCATACATCTTAAGCCCATTTACATACATACCCAATCCTGCACATTTGATTACGATATCGTGCTGCTATTTAACTCCAATCTCGTAAATATTATGAAGAGAAGAAGCTGATGACAACACACAATTTATGAGTTCTTCAGACCCACACACCTATTGTTAGTTGTGAGAGTATAGTTAAAACTCAAAAAAATTCCATCAATTTCATATGAGATAGAGGTACACCATTTGGGTTCTCCTGATAAGAAGGGTCTCAGAAAAATTGCGGTCCTACATCAACCTAGGAAATTAAAAACCATAATAAAAAAAGGAAACAAACGTGACAGATTTTTAAGGAATGGGAACGAAGCATAAGAACAAGCTTTGAATATCTCAGAAAAAACCAGAAATCTCATGATAGGATACGGCAGTTCCAAGTAGGTTCTCCCTGTAAACAGGGTCTTAAAACAAACCGCACCTCAAAAACATGGATGATTCATCATTGATTCAAAACATGGAATCAGGTTACATAAATTTTAAAAACAGAACAACTAACAAAAGTGGAAAACAAAATTGAAACATCATAAAACGCTTGCTATACATTAACAGATCACAAATCATTGGCTCAGATAAAAACAGCTCTATCAATCAAGAATTCTCAGAAGCAGAACTGGCGTTTAAAGCTGAGTTTTATTCATCACAGCCAAATACCAACAACAACAAAAAAAAAACAAAAACAAATGTTTGGGTGATTAGCATTAACAAAAAAAAAACCAAGGAGAAGGCTCATATCAAGAAATTCAACCATTTTTATCCTTGTACTTCATAGACGGTCTCAGAAGCGCGGATAAATATTTAATCATAGCCAGCTAGCAAAATCAAACACATAACCCAGAAAATAACAACGCACAAAAAACGAAAATGTAAAGAAATATGGTGGGTGTTTGCGTAACGGGAAAAAAACCCATGAATAAAGGGGGTGAATATGGCCGATGCTTTGACACAGATGAGCCTTGGAAGAGAGATGGTACGGATAGGCTAAACTGCAACACTGAACGGCCTATCACGCTATGGCACGAGCAATGGGGCTTTCTTCATCACAGAAATCTAATAGACCATCAGAGGAGCCCGGGGTGCGTCGTGCGTGCTTACTGATTGATTATTGATCGACCAACTACTATAAATTTAAATGATATGCATAAATAGAGATACAGAGATTGATGCAACGATCACAGATCATAAAACGAACACACTTATCCAGGGAACCCTAGATCGCGGCTCACGAGATTGTATGGTGCTATGGTGCTATGGTGTTGTCTTCTTTCGTGTATATATATACATATATATATATATATATAAATATAAAGACAGAGAGCGCCCCTCGCGGCGCAACCCTAACCCTAATCTCCCCGAATAGTTCGGAGATCGGACGGCAGCACCGCGACAGCTGCGCTGTACTGAGAGACCTTGTCCAAGCCCGGGGGTTAACATGGAATCGGGCGAGCGCACCTGACGCAGATGGGCTTTTTGGCTGGGGTGTCCGAGTTTTCACAAGCCCGGCCCATGTCATTTTTTATTTTCTTTTTATGAAGCTTGTAAAATTCGTGTATGCCATGAAGGATCATTTTATTAGAAGTACGAGTATTCGCATTCTAATAGTTAAATTAATAAATTTACTTAGATTAATATTAATCATAAATTTGACTTCAAATATATATTTTAACTAAAAAATTTATTAATTATTAAATTTGAAGATACAGTATAATCAAGTTTGACTAATGGATGCCTAAAAATTTAATATTTAATAAATATTTAAATTAAAATATATATTTTGAGTCAATTTATCAATATTACTAAATTTATTAAAATATATAGCTAACTATTCCACTGTCAATCTAATGCACATTAATTTAATTTACATAGCACGTTTAATTTTATTATTGTAAATCATTTGTTTAAATGTAACGCCAATGATATAGCGGATAATAGTCTTATTACAGTGAAATAAATAATTTGCACCATCACTTTATATGCCAATATGCGAAGTGTAGTAAATAAGTATGATTATTATTGGTTTGAAGTCCATAAGATATAAATATAAATATGTAATTATTTATTTAAAAATAAATAAGGTAAAAATAAATTCTAAACTATCCATTGTATTATTTTATTTTATCACACCAAATATCAGTATATATAATATTAATCAATCATTGTAAAATTGCATATGAGATGTGTTAAATGTAGTCATTAATAGTCTTTACAGAGAAAAAAAAAACGATGTGTGTGTGTATATTGGTAATTTGATTATATTTGGAAGGTTAATAGTACACGTTATGAAAATAAATATATATCACTTAAAAGTATGTGATTTTTTACTTTGCGAAATTATATTACAAACTATTGTTTCAAAAATATTACTATTATTGTTTTTACGAGTTGTATAGTAACCTTACAATAATCAAAGTTTACTGTATGCCTTTAAAAAATAAGATGAAAAACAAAATTTAAAGATTATTGGAGTAAGTTTTTTTTTATTTTTTTCCCATAGATAGAGAACTGTTTTGAAAGATTGCTGGAGATATTCTTATAAAAGTCAAATATATAAGTTGTAAACAACTATTAAGATGTAAAATAATAAATGAAATTTAAATTTACATTAAATAATTAATTATTGTGGTTTTTAAAAGCAAAAATTGAAATGCCGTTGGAACATAAATTCAAAAATTCAAGCCATTCCATTTGAATTTATTTACGGGAAGGCCAACCTCATTCAGCAGATGCTTATATGCATGTTTGTTAGGTGAAAATATAATGAAGTAGAATTAAATTAATTATGCGTGCTATATTTCATAAGTCAAAAACTTAAAATGGTCCATTATTTCGTGTTACATATAAAATTTTATTGCATAGTTATCTCATGTACATCTAATATGATATTATTCTATTAGATCTGGCCGGTCATAGTAAGACATAACCAATTCGTTAAGTCAATAAAATACAGCTCACTGAGGGGTATGTAGAGCCTTGCTCAAAATGAATTTGCTAATATATATTATTTATTTAATTATTTAAACAATGTGAAGTTAATTTTTCATCCCACAAAGTGTTTAATATTATGAATATTATTATTTCAAATTTAATAATTACTACTTGCTCAATACTTTTCAAGCATTCATATATACATTTTTTACTTTTCTTTTCTTTTCAATTTTTTCTGTTACTAAAAAATAAAAAAATATTTTATTTAAAATAGTAAGAATGAACTGTTAAATAAAGGAATTATAAGCTAGAATTGTTAGGTGTTTGGTTGAATGAAATTTTTTTAAAATATGCTTTAAAAAAAAAGAGTGGACTTGATGAATTTAAAACTATCTATGAATAGTAAAAAATCATATGGGCTCGCATTTTTAAAAAATAATCATATTTAAAAAAGCATAAGTTAACCAGAACCTATGTTTTGAGGCGCCGCTGATGAGGTGAGACTATTGGGGCTTATGCTACATACTGCGATCCAAGTACACAATATTACATTAGTTATGCCTACATAAAATGTGGAGCATTCGCGACCCAATAGCTAAAGACACAATTTTACCTAAAAGAAGTTAAAAAGCCCATAATAGACTCTTAATTGATCAAGTTGCACTCAATTACTTGTTTTAAATTAGTTTTTTTCGGCACAATTAAAAATAGCTTTTTAAAAAGTATAATATTACCAAACCATGCCATAATCAACATCAATCTATCACCAAATGCTTTTATTTATTTATATTATCCATTTCCTCGCCAAATGCATAATGTCATCAGCATATCACCAACAATGCATCGCACCCGTATTTGAAACTCGCTAGCCTTAACGTCATCAATAAATAACTCCATGTTATCGTAAGGTAAGGTAATGTTCAAATCCAATAGAGAATCTAGATAAATTTAAAAATATTTAATTTCAGAATTTAGTTTTTAAAATAAACGGCTATCATAGTTGCTTTAATATTTTTTAAAAAAGTTAAACTTAGTTCTCTTTGACTTTTTTAATATTTATTTTATTTTATTACTTGTGCCCACAAATATTATTTGTTTTAATTTTGTATGATATTTTTTTTAAAAATAAATATATTTTAAAACATATTCTCCATCATATAAAATATAATTTATTTTTAAATTACAAGAACTCCAATATAATCTAGAAAGCAGAATCCAAAAATCAAAAATCATATGAAAGATTAGTTTTTTTTAACTAAATGTTAACTAAAAAACACATAAAAGCATAAGAATTTCCCTTACTACAATTACTCCCTAATATTTATAACCACCTCTTCCTCCCTCCCAAAAAAAAAAAAAAAAAAAAAACTCAACCCCGTTTTACATTTTATATTCTGTTTTGCATATGGATGCATTGGGTTGTGGCGCCGCCTACGGCGGGTGGTGGTGGAATCGGCCGGCGGCGAGAAAACACCGCCGAGTCCATTCGCAACATGGAAAATCGTGCCCTCCCACCGGTGCCGGAGGCGGCTACAATTTCCCCCTAAAGCAGGCCTTAACGGCCGGCTCTCTCGCTCTCACCGGTGACACAATCGCGCAGCTCACCGACCGCCACCTGAAAGGAAGCAAAAACACTCCAAGGAGAAGGGGCATTTTCCATCATTTTGAATCCGATGATTCTGTTAAGGTAGGTGCACCTTCGTCTTCTCGGTGTGTTTGGTTGATGAGGAAAAAAAATTCGCCCTTTTCTTTTAAGAAGTTTTCATGAATTTATGAGCCCTCTTCGAGTGAGTTGCTTACTGTACTGGGTTGGTTATGCTGCGTTTGAGTGGCTGTTTTTTTTTAAATATAAAATAAAACATGCCATCATTGTTCCAACTTTGAATCAATTATTGTATAGCTGAAATGCCAACCAAACAGATTACAATAATTTTGCAGATGTCATTTTTAGGATTTAGGATTTATGATTTATGGGAGTGTTATTTAATTGAATGAACACTGCTAGACCAATGATGTCATAAGAAAAACTCTTCCGTGATTGCATTGGATCCTTCAAGAGGCTCCTGGGGGACCTATTTCCGTAATACTTGCCTTCAAAAAGTTGGACTTCAAAACTTTGTAGCAATTTAGGCCTTCTAATACCGTGTGTTTTGTTAAAACCACAAATGCATATGGGCATGTACTTGTTTTGAATGGAACGTTCTTGTTTGAGTGATTTCAGTATAATTGGATGATATTATTATTGGTATGGTAAGCAAGCTAGAGCATTTTAGGTATTTGCTGATGGTGCAAAAATTGCAAGCAGTTTTGAATTGATTACAGAAGCTGCTTTCAGCCTGCATAAGGACTTACACTAGGCTGTCAGTCAGTGTTCTGTTTGCCCAGATTGGCTTTCCATTTTAAATAAATCTGCAACTTCTTCACCTTTCATTTGGATTAGAGAGAGAGAGAGAGAGAGAGAGAGAGAGAGAGAGAGAGAGAGAGAGAGAGAGAGAGAGAGAGAGAGAGAGAGGTGTTGGTGTACAATTTAGTGTCAGAATGAGATTTTTTGTAGGTGACTAGCTGTACACAAATAGAATAGAGGGTGCAACTGTAAAGGCATTTTTGACTCGTCTAGGTTGAGAGTGAATAGAAATAGTGCTAGGACAAGATTTTTGTACCTGCTGCAAATAGGTGGATTGAAGACAATTTTGAGCTACTGTGTTGATAGAGATAGAGAAATCAAGTACACGGACAGTCAGTTGGAGTAGATACTCATGGTCCGTTCTCAATACGTTGAAATGCCCCTTTTAGCTTTTTGATGATAAATGACACTGTTTTGACTAAATTACAAAAATTTGTAATCAAATTTTAATTTTATTTTACAGTGAAGATGGTTGATGGACTACTGCTTCTACATCCGATTTCAACTTTACATTCATTTGTAGATAGTTTTTTATTCTTATGTTTTTCTCAACTATTTTTTTTTTTTTTGTGATGTGTGTTGAATAGATAGATCAGATGACCAAAAATTTACATATGCAACCAGTTTTAGAATCTGTCCATTATTTAAACTTTCCTTCCTGCATTATTATGGTTTTTGGCACTTTAGCATCTACCTATGAGTAGTCCATGACTCCATGTGGAGCACTATTCAGTTTTGTTTCTGTTAATGAAGAGTGTTTTCTAGGATGTCATCTGCAACCTTATATCAAACCATGATTGGCTTCGAGCACTTCGGATGACTTCTTATGGGTTTCTGTTCTATGGCCCTGGCTCATTTGCCTGGTACCAGTACCTTGATCATTCTTTGCCAAAGCAAACAGTGAAGAACATAGTGATGAAGGTACGCTTTTAAAAAAGTGATAACAAATAAATAAATTTCACATTGATTTGAACTTTTTCTTTGAAATTAGGAACCTGAATTATTAAGAGAAGCTAATTCTTTTGGTTGATAGGCCTTTAGTAACAATTTGGGAAAGGATAGACCTCTGGGGATCAGTCTTTCTTTCATTTTAATCATTGTCCTCAAAGCAGCAAAGAATACAAGACAGAGGGGGTACAAACTCCATCCTTAAAGGCATAAGAAATCAAAGCAAAACAAAATAAGCCAACACACTTTCACTCAACCACTGAATTATTTCTTTACAGATAGCGCTAAATCAAATTATGCTGGGTCCATGTGTGGCCCAACCCTTTCCTCGATCCCGCCACTCATGGGAACTTCATGCACCAAGTTTATCCTTCTTTAAAAAAAAAAAAAGCTTTCACTCAATCACTGAATTATTTCTTTACAGATAGCGCTAAATCAAATTGTGCTGGGTCCATGTGTAATTGCCATTGTTTTTGCGTGGAATAATTTATGGCTAGGGAAGCTTTCTCAACTTCCAAAGAAGTATCAGAAAGATGCCCTCCCCACTCTACTTTACGGTAAAACTAAAATCCCACCCCGTAATCTTCTTGCTTAAATCTATTGACAATAATGCCCCCCTATTTATATATAATGCAGGTTATAGGTTCTGGATTCCTGTCAGCGCACTGAATTTCTGGCAAGTTTTCTTGCATTCTATCCTTCAAATTACCTGCTCTAAAATTTGACATAAAAAAGTTGAGCAGAGTTTTTTTTTTTTTTTTCAGGACGTTCACATTTTACTGCTTTATGTAATAATTTATAATATTGTAAATTTGCATGTCTTTTTTTCCTTCATCTTGTGTCAATCATTAGAATTGTTTATCAAGTAATAATAATAATGTTAGAGTATAGGATATGTTTTCTTAACTTTTACTTAATTTTTATGTGAGCTTGGCTAACGCTTTACAATCCTGATATATGTACAGAAAAGTGTCATTGCTATGTCATGCACAATTAGCTTCTCAATTTCAATATATACCTCTTGTTAACGGTATTGAACCACCGTTTTTACAGTGACTGTTGATTGCAACTTTGATTGAACAATCTGGAAGGGCAAATGGTCAATTCATCAAAGCATACAATCTGGCATTGTTCCATTGTTTTGATTAATGAAGCATGGGTTTTACAAGTTAATTGGACTTTTTTTTCTTTTGCTGAGAATTCAGATTATGTGTGATCTCACAATCCTGATTAGTGGGAATATGAGATTACCAAGGGAATGACAGATACTGAGGTTGATTTAAAGTTGACAGAATTTAAAGCTGATTTCATTAGCCTCAAATGTCATTATTTAAATTAGATGTAAGGACTTAAATATCGTTCTGTAACCTTAATTTATCAATTTTAAAATTAAATAATAAAATTCTTGTCATGATTTGTTTTTAAAAAGGTGGACACGTCTTGATTTTTAATTTTATTTTTACAATTAAGATTTGGACCCAAGTGTATATTTTTACTTGAGATCTCTTTCTATGTTAAAATTTTGTTGTTTTGTTTATTTGCATTTATTTATGATTAAAAAAAGGCTATTCAAAAATGACTTGCAGACGTCTTATGTTGAAATAAATATGTGGATCAATTGGTTGTAGAATGTTGCACAATTGGTATCACATTCTGCGGTCGGAATGAATGTGAGTGTGATGCCAGTGCAGAATCTTTTGACCGTGGATTTGTGTTCACACTTGTGTCTTACACAGGGTTGTCCCTCTTCAAGCCCGTGTAGCCTTCATGTCCATGGGCTCAATTTTCTGGAATTTCTGCTTGTCTTCGAGCGTGAGCAAGTAATAACCCTTCCCGTCAATTGCCAGCTTGCATCTATCAGCAGTTCTGACTTATCAGGCATGTTTTTCCCCCCCTATTCCACAGTTCTTTCTTTTCGACTTTTGACCATTAAAATCTATGTGAAGCATCAATTTTTTCCGTGCTCGTTTGGGTACCAACTCAAGTCGTGGATCTTAATTGCTTGGGCAGCAGCATCTCCATAGAGACAAGTTTGGGGTCAGGAGTACAAGTTTGTCAACTGCAGCAGATGGCGTCTGTGACTTCCAATTTTCTTTTTGCTGGACTATTATACCTTTAAATAAGATTTAACATTAATTTTAATCAAATTCTTGTGCATCATTCAGGTCCAAATTAACTGTTTTGACAATGAACGATAGTCTTATACCATGTATGGTAATCACATTGGGAGAATAAAATCTAAGATTAACATAAGAAAGAAAATAAAAATTATAATTATTTTCACTGTTTACTGCATTTGGAATACACAGGAATATAGAAAGTAATGAATTAATCAAATTATTAAAATATTATCATCTCACTTTTTTTTATTCCTTTTTCCACTTGACATGATGATGTCACGATGCGATGTGTAGCAGAACTAGCACAGTGGTAGGAGGATGTGTGGCTGTGGAGAAATGGCGCAACATGGTAGTGGTGGGATGCACAACCGTAGAGAGATAGTGCATCGGTAAAGGGAGGAGATGCACATCCGTGAAGAGATGGCACAGTGGTGGAGGGAGGAATGTGCTGCTGTAGAGAGATGGTGCAGCAATAGTGGTGGTGGGGTGCACGGCCGTGGAGAGATAGCACAGCGATGAGGGATTGTGTCTGTGGAGAGATGGTGGAACGAGAGTGAGGGGGTGCATGGCCATGGAGAGATGACAAAGCTGGGGAGAGAGAAATGCAGATGAGGGAAGGGGTAGTACAGGGCAAAATAATAAAAAATAAATTTTCTTGCATAAGAGAACTTTTACAAATCTAATAAATTTGTCCTAAGATTTCTAAGGTAATATATAATTTCTTTACTCTTATGGTACCAAAGAGAAATAAAATTTGATTCTTTTTTTATTTTCTATCACATATGCTATTAAAAGAAGAAACAACCCTGTGGAATTGAATTCCTATCTTGACTAGTTAGTACATATCTCTATTCTCTTGTGCCACGACCGGAATTGAATTCCTATCTTGACTAGTAGTACATATCTCTTCACGACCACCAGATAAAAGCATCTAACAAATACATGGGAGCGTGCGAAGAATAAACCACAGTACCACACCTCGCGTTAGCATATTAAAACCTAGAAGATGGCCAATGAAATGCCAATATGCAACCAGATGGAACTTGATTCCCCAGTAAAAGAGAACCACCATGAATTTGAACAGTAAAAGAGCATCCCCTATATAAACCCAGAACCCTCAGGCCACCATTTTGTGTCCCCTCTCATCGCATGCTTACCCAAGTTTTCCAGCAGTTAAACACGACCAAGACGCCATGAACAATTTCGCACTACCTCTCCTGCTGGGGCATCCGGTTGCACCATTTCAACTGCCACAGCCAGATATGCGCCACGGGTAAATGCATCTCTACTTTATATGTTCATAATGCCAATTTCAAGCCCAGAATGATAATTTTATTTCCCACCGCTTAATGACTAGCTGTTGTGACAAAACATGGATACAATGCAATTTTTTATAGCATTTTGAAACCCCGCTTCTATAACAGGCTAATAAACTACGAAAACATGTCATTTTCCTAGTGCACTTTTTTTTTCCTTTTAAAAAAGATATAATCTCACTCCCATTTTTGTTTGGAAAGAAACAATATTTTTACCCCCACCTAATGACTTGCTATTATGACTAAACATGGATTATTTTGCAGCTTTTACACGCCAATTCAAACCACTATGGAATTGGAAGGTCCTGCATCCCCATGGGCATGGCAGCCACAGACACGGGAAGAGTCCAAACTGACCCAAAGTGAGCAAAGGAAAGCTCTTTCGAACCTTAAGCATGTGACATATCATCCTGCATCACACAGGTTAATGAGAAGGCTAAACCTGTATTACAGAGAAGATAACATCCATAATTTCCTGGAGAAGGCGAAGCAGTGTGATGCAGATGACGAGAAGAGCTGTGCCATTTGCTTACAAGATTTTGAGCCTAGAGAGGAAGTCACCCTGACCCCTTGCCAGCACATGTTTCATGAAGAATGTATCGTTCCCTGGGCAAGAAGCAAAGGCCAGTGCCCGGTTTGTAGATTTCTGGTGTACAAGTAATAGCAATAATACTGCATAAACTTAACTATATAATGGCATGAAGTTGCTGCTGATCACTGGGATCATAATCTAAGCCATTGGATCGGGCAAATGTGATTCAACTGTCATAGTGTAGTTGAGAGCAAATGGCAGGACTTACATAGCAAGGCTGATCTTACATAGCAATACCATCACCATGTGTCATAGTGTAGTTGGTGATGGTATTGCTATGTAAGATCAGCCTTGCATTTCAATTCAACATGTTTCTCTATTTCAAGAATCAAGAATTATAGGGATGGCAATAAATGCAGGTGAAAGATGAAATGGTCTCATACGGAGAACAGCCAACTAAAATGATGAGGAAAAAAACTACCAGCTTGATTGCTAAATTGCGTAACTGTTGTAAAACAGCAATCTAAATATAAACATATAACAAAAGATAGCCAGCCATTGTAAAAACATGGCATATAATTGTTTCCAAACACAGTGTAATGTGTAATGTGTATTGTAAGCGTTTACATAGCTCTTCATCTCATATTCACATATCATTAAAAGAATAGGTGAAGATATAAATGAAAAATAAGAAAAGAAAGATTGATATAGATACTAGTAGGCATTACATTACCGCTATAAAACAGGCATGGATAGAGATAGCGAAGTTGAAGAATCAGTGGCAAAGCTTGAACCCATGTTTCTATCCGAGTTCCCTGTGAATGTGTATCCCACTCCCCACCACCCATGAGCCAGGGACACAGCATCAGACGTCTGGCAAAATCTAGCAAGTGATGCTGCCTTGCGTTTTCCCCGTTTTGTGCCCGTGTGCATTAAGTTTTGAAGCAGGCATGAAAATGAAGGCATTCTAACCACCCTATCTGTCATGGACGAACCGCCATGCCGACACAACCAAAGTAAGGTGGCAACAGCATTTTCCTTGCCCTTGGGAGTTCCAGACTGCATCATATTAACCAAACCCGGCACAGACATCTCTTCCTCACCAATAGCTTTGGCTCCGAGAGGCTGCCTGACCATCAAAGCCAGCACCCGAACTGCCTCCTCTGCCACGCCTTTAGTTTCCAAAGCTCTTACCAGAGCTCTTATGGCTCCAGATTCTATAATTCTCCCCGTATTGTCCAAATGAGTAGACAAATTAAACAGTGCAGTCACAGCATCTTTCTTTCCTCGTAAAGTCCCCACTGTCGACAGTTCAACCAGTGCTTCAATAGCTCCCTTTTCATTTCCAATTTTTGTCTTATAGTCATGAATGGCAGAGAGGCTGAACAGTGTAGCGGCCGCATTTTCCCTTGCCTCTTCTGTGTGCCCAAACCTAAGAACCAGAACAATTGATTCCAAACACCTTGCTTCTCCCATGATGCGGCTCTTGTTTGCATTGTGAATAGACAAGTTGAGTAATGCTGTTACTGAGTTTTCTTGTGCAATTGGGTTAGGAGATGAAAGTAGCTCCCGGAGGAGGGGGATGGCCCCAGCTTTGGCAATATAAGCACGATTCTCCTTTCCAGATTTTGCTAGGAACCTTAGCTCCCGTGCCGCTACTGCATTCAGATCCTGCGACTGTGAAGATAACTGACCTATGAGAAGCTTAACTGTGGCTCTATTGGCTCCAATCACTGCTCTGGTGGGCTTGGTCGATGAATAATTTTCTTTCCAGACATCTGCACCTTCTGGCATGTCAAAGCGTATTTCATGAGCAATGCACCACTTGGAAATTAAACTTTGTAAAGCCCTATTAGGTACTAGGCGGGTATTGGCAAGTGACTGCCCAGTTTTTGGGCAGCTATAGTTCCCCTCTTCCATCCACCGAGCAATAGAAATCCGATCATAGGTTTGTCCAGTACAAACAACAACAGGGTCATGCATCAATTCCAAAGATATTGGGCAACAAAAATCTTTTGGAACAGTGACAAACGTCTCCCCAATTTCTTGAGAAATCAAGCTCTTTTTTTGCTTCTTCTGGCTAACAAAACCACTCATTTTCTCCCCTTCATCATATTGAAAAATTAAGAATCTACAATAACGAGCTAGCGCAACCACACCTTTGAGTACAGCCAAAGTAGGCTCAACGTCCCCGCCATTATCACATACCAAATCCTCCAGGAATTCAATTTCACTAGTACAGCTCTTACAATCACGAACCCCCAATCCTTCCAAGATAAATGCACTAAGCTCTGCGGAATCAGGCACCTCACCTTTCTCGAACACATCAAGAAAACCATACAGCTGAAGCCTTAAGGCTTCACTGCGTTGATCATTGAACAGCTTCGCTCTATTCGTTTGCTTTTTCAACAGCATAATTTGCTCCTTCACATCGTCACACAATTCAATAACCTCAAAAGGAAAAATGTCAAAAAATGTAGAAATCTCCAGAATAATGTCATGAAAGTGACTCGACAGCAAACAATTCTGAAGGAGAAGCCACATCCGGCTAGATAGAAAGCAGTAATCTAATAGTATTTTTGACCGATACAAGAGAACATAAAGTTCTTTGAAGCAAAGAATAACGGTGGAAGGGAACTCAAAGCTCCTGGATCTCTCGACCGAAAGAAACTCAAAGAATACAGCAAAGACTTGTATATTTCGTATCAGGTTTCTGAAATTTCTGCGCTGAAATGGGAAGGATTGATGTGAGAATGTGGAACAAATTTCATTGGAGACAACTGCGAGAGAATCAACCAAAGCTGAATCGTTAAGATTAATGGGAGCTAAAAATGCTCCAACAGCGGGCGATTTTCGCCTCCGCAGAGATGAGTAAATAGCAGGAGTAGCCATAAGCGCGAGTCCCCAATTCCCCAACAATAAATGACAAAACTTAGAGGCCAAACTACACAAACCCAGTTCCAGTTTCTCCCATTCTTATCAACTCTTCCTTCTTTTATATTGTGGAACTGTGCACTCTGCACAAAATTCGAGGCAAACAGAACCAGAGAGAAAGATAATGGATATCAATCACGTGCAGTGGAATTCAACGAAAAAGAAGCAGCACCCAAATCCTGAAACTATCCCCAGAACAAGACGTAAAAGAGCAGATTTCTGGGTCTTATAGAGATTACACAGATTGGATGAAGGGTTTTGAAGATCAATCACTTAAGAGTGAAATTCAATGAATTCCAAAACAGCACCCAAATCCCGAAACTAACAAGAGCAGATTTCTGGGTCTTATCAGAGTTTACACAAATTGGAATAGAGGGTTCTGAAGATCAATTACTTAAAACTGTGACATTCAACGAGTCCGAAGACTCCGAACAGCAAACAAAAGTCCTAAAACTGTGATTTCTTGGTCTTAATCAGAGATTTATACAAATTGTGAGGGGATCAATCACTTACAGCGGAGCTAAGTGCATTTTAGGAACAGCCCAAATCGATGAATTCGACGAATAGACCAAATCTCGAGGCAATTGGAATTGAGGACTTTGGGGAAATCGAACCGCATTATACTCAAAAATGTTGCTGGGTTTTTTAAACTTTGGGTTGGGTGGTGTGGTTGACCTTCACAAAATGGTTGGAAATTGGAATAGGATTAGGTTGTTGACTTGAAAATTGAAACAGTGTTCGAGGATTTTTGTGGGTGCGTTGTTTTCGGTGGTGTTTTTATGATGGCTTCCACCCACCCACTCTTTGTCCTTTTCCTGGCAGCTTAGAATTTAATCAACCATCCATTGGGACAATGCTATTCTATCCCATCCTAACCTACCTAACCTATCCCCGGTTAAAGTAACCTAGCTAGAATAGCTTCTTAGCCAACGTAATCGCACCACGCGTCGATCCAACCACTTCGTTTTCAATTTTGACCTGTGATCGTCATTAGTGTCACCGCATTTTGTTTTCCCTTTTTTAATGCCATAATTGTTTTCCAATTTTGATCTTGTTTGCAAAAATTAATACAGGCGATTATATTATAATTTAGTATACGTATTCAAATTTGGTATATATAACTTTATAAAATTATCAGCTATATTTAACTTTATATGAAATTCGATTACAAGGAATATGTTAGCTATTAATTATATTATATAAGTACAATTTAAAAAATATAATAACTAGCTAATTGGAAATTTATATTTTATATGCATTAATTAACACTATTTACTATAATTAGCATCAATATTATAAACAATATACACAATAGTATTAATGAATAATATTTTTAAAATAATATTATATAAATCGTATAAACATTAACATGTTTATATTCATTGTTTATATTTACGGACATATAAATAATACTCATAAATAATTACTTACAAAAATAAATTTTTATATAAAAAATATCGAAAAGATTTATGAATGTTTTGTTCTTTATAGCCCCATATTATTTGTTAGTCAATTCAAAACCTTATAATCAATACATGGACTTTTGTAACTGTTTTATATTATTATTGTTTAAGGGTGACAATGTGACGGGTTATATTAGGTATCTGTGTCATTATAACCCTAATATGATAGGTTTTGAATCTGTTTAATTGAGTTCAGGGCGAATTTAAAATAGATTTGTCGATGCATCAAGAATTTGGGATGAGTTCGAGACGAAGTGGCCCATCCCAAACCCGTTCTAATTTGTATATAAACAATAATATCGCGGGTTATGCCAATTACCCGACTTGATCCTATTAAGATGAATTTGGGATCAATTTAATCGGTTTCAAGACAAATTTTCTTTAGACGGGACAAATTCATCACTAATGCGTGTAATGAGTGACATGACATGAATAATCTTATAAGAGACACAACTCCAAAACAATGTAGCATTTGGTGTACATTGACTTTATTTTCTTATAAATTTTGATATAATCATGTCACAAGACCTTAGTAAAAAATTTTATAACACACCTTTTATAACTAGTTTTTTCACCAGAAGAATTCCCATAAAGTATGAGTGCTCAGTTGCCTTAAACATACTCAATGGTTTTGATTACTGATCACTTGAGGATACCCAATGACATAAGCCTACAACAATAATTTTTCTTTTTATATTATTACACATGGTCTTCTAATAAGTGACTAATGAAAGGATTATCACATTTTAGATGCTTTTGGCATACCCCTTGTCCTACTTAGGCAAGAAAACCAAGGATTCTCTCCACCTCTTATTGTTATGGTGATAATATGTGGTTAAAGTGATTTGGCATGTTAAAGTTAAAATAATATTTAACATTGATTAGGTATATATAGATAAATTTATCATGGTGGTTAGGTTTTAACTCAGTTTGATTATTTATTTAAGAGGTTGAATCAAACTCATTTAACTAACTTAACAAATTGGTTATTATGTAATATACATCGTATCACATTGTCAGTCAAAAATTGATTCAACATTAGAATATATTTAATTAGAGTATTTTTTTAAATATGATAATTATTTTTTTGAAGAAAATTTAAAAATTAAAATAACTAAAGAATAATTTTATTTTATAAATACTCTAAATTAATAATAATATTTTATTATATAACAAATCAGAAAATATCCCAATACTCATAATAATGTTGTGGGGGAAGATTTGAAATTCATTATTTTTATTTCATTTTCATCGCATTTGGAGTTTTATACGTAACCACCACAAAAAAAATACACCACCTCAAGGGAGACACGTACGCCGGTTTGAAACCACACCCGACCTCTGCATAAACACCCGATTTCGATCTTCCCTGCACGATCATCGTCCCCAACCCCCTTTGTCACCCATTACTCACTGTCTTCGTCCGCTGCTTCTCAATCTTCCATTTAAGGCCGGTTTGCTTTTCTTTACCTTCAAGCTTCGATTACCCAGCTGCTGTTATATATTGAATGATATCATTGTTCTGTGATATTCGTTAGTTCTGTCTCCTGGAACAGTACTTTGATTCCCGTGGTTTTAGCTGCAAACTGAGATGTTTGCTTAGAATTGTTGGTGGATTCAAAATCCCCAAACCAGCATAGTTTGTATTCCAGCTGAATTCAATCATGGTTGAGGATTCCTCTCCACCCTCTCTCTCTCTCTGCAGTGCCCAATTTTTAATTTTTAAATCAGTTGAAAACTGATTACCATCTAACCAAGCCCAGGGGTTTGTCAGTGCTCAACTGAATTCAAGCTTATTGAATCCCTAAGTGTGCGCGTGTGCGTGGCAATAGTGTTTTCGAGCTTTTCACTCGCATTAGTTAAATCCGCTTCCATAGGTACATTAAATCGCTGTCTACGAGGCTATGGATTTTTGTAGAGTTCTTTACAAAATTTCTGCAATACTTTAATACTTTAATATATATTAAGTAAGCTGTTTGGTATTTAGTATTTATTGGAGTTGATGTCTACTCGTACGTGTGATCCTTCAGGTGGAATGTCTGGGTCTGTAACGGAGACAGTGGGCGGTCACTGGCCCTTTGGTAATTTGATGTTAGACTTTTGTATATTATTTTGTGGGCTTCACCCACGAATAGTCTTGGATATGCTAGGATTTGGAGGAGTTTATATATTTTCTTGTTTGAGGGTATCCTCATCATAAAGAAACTATTAGGACTATATTGGAACTCCTCTGCAGGACAAAATCCTATTTTGGTTTGGAAGTATTTATCTTTTTGAATTATATTTGCCTTTTCTTTTCTCTTTTGATGTTTACGTGATAGAAAACGTGCAGTAATTTGACAGATAGTTCTTTCAAATTCTTATGTGTGCCTATGGTTTATGTCTTCATCGATGCATATCTCCCTCCTTCTTCCCGCGGTCAGCTTTATTGGTCCCTAACCTGCTCTAACATGTTTCCCCATGATTTATCATGAATAGCGTTTGGTTAGTCATTGATTCAAACTAGAATTTTGACACCTAGTATTAGTTTTTTTTTACTAGTTAAATGGGTAAACCTGGTCCATGAAACTTTCATGAGTGGTGGGAATTGGGAAGGGTTTGGGCCACTCAGGCTAATATGGATGTAACCTTTCTCTACAATTATTTTAATTGTAAGAAATCGGTTTACGACTCGAACCCTGACCTATGGGTCACAAGGTTTTCTTTTTACTAGTATTCGGCCAAATTAAAAATTGCCGAACGTTTAGATTTGAGTTATATTTAAGTCATTTCATTGAAGAGAACAAGTATGTTTGGAGTTTTCATTGACTATATGCTCATTTCATGAGAATCAAGAAAAGGAAGTTGGATTTTGGTGTTGCAACGATAATTGCTTGAATTGCCGGGACACAAGTTAAATGGGAATGAAGAAGTTGATTAGAAAGTATAAGAAATGTACGATCAATTTACATTAGGAAGTGTCTGGGAATATATAGCCCCCTCCTTTCTCTCTCTCTCAAGTTAAAGATTCTTGGATTTTTTGAATCTCATATCTAGGCTAAGATGAACTCCTAATAGCATTCTCTATACAGCAAGAATGAGAGTACACAGCCAACTCTCTTAAAGTGCTGTTTATAATGAGTTTTTCTTTGTACACAGCTAAGATGAGCTCATTTGTTTCCTCTCGTCTACTTCTGATCTGCAGGCGATTCTGTACTATAAGGCAGATGGCAACTTCATCAGGCTGCCTTGTGGGAAGCAGTATTTCAGCTTCCAGGAAAATAACTGATTTGGGAAAGGGTTTTTATGGCTGGGAGAATATTCCTTTGTTGAGGCTTCAACCATATATTAAAGCATCAACTACAAAGGTTTTTCTAGCAAAGGCATCTTTGGATCAGAGGCACCATGAAAGAAGAAACATTCTGAAGTTGCTGCTTGGAAATGTGGGCCTTGGTATACCTGCTTTACTGGGTAGTGGCAAAGCTCGTGCTGATGAACAAGGGGTTTCATCATCAAGGATGTCATATTCTCGGTTTTTGGAGTATTTGGACAAGGACCGAGTGAGCAAGGTAGATTTGTTCGAGAATGGAACAATAGCTATAGTCGAGGCTTTTTCGCCTGAGTTGGGTAACCGTCTGCAGCGGGTTCGTGTGCAACTTCCTGGACTCAGTCAGGAACTCCTTCAGAAGTTCAGGGAAAAGAACATTGACTTTGCTGCACATAATGCACAAGAGGACTCAGGTTCTTTGTTATTTAACTTGCTTGGAAATCTCGCTTTCCCATTGTTATTAATTGGTGGCTTATTTCTTCTCTCACGACGCTCGTCTGGAGGTATGGGCGGTCCAGGTGGGCCTGGGTTCCCCCTTGCTTTCGGTCAATCCAAAGCTAAGTTTCAAATGGAACCAAACACTGGAGTGACATTTGATGATGTTGCTGGAGTGGATGAAGCCAAGCAGGATTTCCTGGAGGTAGTGGAATTCCTTAAGAAGCCTGAGAGATTCACAGCAATAGGAGCGCGGATTCCTAAAGGAGTGCTTCTTGTTGGTCCTCCTGGAACAGGAAAGACTCTGTTGGCCAAGGCAATTGCTGGGGAAGCAGGGGTTCCATTTTTCTCGATCTCTGGTTCTGAGTTTGTTGAAATGTTTGTTGGTGTCGGTGCCTCTCGGGTGCGTGATCTTTTCAAGAAAGCAAAGGAGAATGCTCCTTGCATTGTTTTTGTTGATGAAATTGATGCTGTTGGCCGGCAACGAGGGACTGGAATTGGAGGAGGAAATGATGAAAGGGAACAAACTCTTAACCAGCTTTTGACTGAAATGGATGGTTTTGAAGGAAACACTGGCATCATCGTGATTGCAGCAACTAATCGAGCAGATATTCTTGATTCGGCTTTATTGAGGCCTGGACGATTTGACAGACAGGTATTTATATTATAATTGAAATTTCATATATACATCTTTTAGAAATAATATATTATTGTTGCTGATAATTGCATAGAAAGTAATATGATAGGGATATACTCAGTGTGACTATACACAGAAGATATGTCACATAGTTGATCTGATAGAACAAAACAAGCTGATTATGTACTTTCCCTAACACCTTATTATGTATCAGAGAAATATTTAATTTCAATTATTAATGCAGGTCACAGTTGATGTTCCTGATATTAGGGGAAGAACGGAGATCTTAAAGGTTCATGCTAGCAATAAGAAATTTGATGACAATGTGTCTTTGGATGTGATTGCCATGAGGACGCCAGGCTTTAGTGGCGCAGATCTTGCAAACCTCTTAAATGAGGCAGCCATATTGGCTGGCCGTCGTGGAAAGACAGCAATCTCATCTAAAGAGATTGATGATTCAATTGATAGGATTGTGGCTGGCATGGAAGGAACAGTTATGACAGATGGGAAGAGCAAAAGTCTAGTGGCATATCATGAAGTGGGCCACGCCATTTGTGGGTGAGGAAAAAAAAAGTTGTTACATCATCCAAGTCTCCCGTGTATGCATATTTCTTGAAAATACTATACTTGAACCTTTCAAGGACTTATTTGGGAATCTCATGTCATGATGCAGACCCAATTAGGACCAGCACAATTCTTTGTTGTTAGTAATTTGATCGAATCAATTGATTTTCTTTTAAGTATTCATTAGCTGATTTTCATCAAATTTCATTTTGGCGCCCGCAAAATCATTATCATGATCTGCTTCATGAATTTATTCTAATTAGATGCAATTATATATAACCGTTCCGTCTCTCATGCAGGACTTTGACACCTGGGCATGATCCTGTTCAAAAGGTCACTCTAGTTCCACGAGGCCAAGCTCGAGGTCTTACATGGTTCATCCCTGCAGATGATCCAACTCTAATCTCCAGGCAGCAACTATTTGCAAGGATTGTTGGGGGACTTGGCGGGAGAGCTGCAGAGGAAGTCATCTTTGGGGAGCCAGAAGTGACTACTGGTGCCGCTGGTGATTTGCAACAGATCACTGGTTTGGCGAGACAGGTAAGTGAAAATTTATCCCATTTATAATTTTATTTACAAAGCCCAACAATGCCATACCGAAAAAGGGCATAGGTCCAAAAGGGCTTAAAACTCTCTTTGCAAAAAGTACACGTTCTTTTGTAAAAGAAAGGTTTAATGCACTAAGAAAGTTGAAATGATATTTAACAAACAAGTGTTTAATACACCAAAAAATCAGTATCATTACACAAATTAGCTCGGATGAACACAAATTAGTTACAGACACCAAACAAGTGTCTGTAACTCACTTTTTAGAAAGTATAAGAATAATTCTAATAGTATTATCTAAATTTAATTAGATATGTTTATTTAACTTACTAGATCTATCTTTAACTAATAATATTTTTGTTAGTGTATTTTTAATTTTTAGCTTTTTTTTTTAAATTACTCTAAAAAACTCTTTTCCTACACGGCTACACTGGCATAGGCTTCTCTATGAATTTTAGATGAGCTTGTCCAAGTAAATCAAAAATAGATGTGTTTCCGAACAAACGCACAAAATCCATAATCACCTCCTTGTACAATAAATTCACTCATTTCGTTGATTTCAAAGAATTACTCAAATTTAATCCTCCACCACTACCATCATTGCCTCCGATATGCAAATTTAATCAGATTTATAATTTCTCGCATCTATTTTTGATTTGTAAACTTGTAAAATCTCGACAGTTAGAGGTCGTGTAATCCCGATAAAGGTTATTGAGAGCTCGTCTGAGGTGATTTTGGAGATTTACATTAGGCAAAAAGGAAGTTAGTCGGATTTGGATTGTAGAAATTATCGTAAGTGTTTGGAGACAAAGCCAATGGTCTTTGTGGTGTTGGAGACAGCTTCGGTGACGTAAACCAAGGCTCCAAAGAGCATGGAGAGCCTCGCTCGCTCTTCGATGGCAGCCCGCGAGTTGCAATTGTATACCTTAAAAGGTTCCATAGCCATTAAATGTGCCTCTGGATGCAAAATGGTTATCATGGAGGTTTTGACCAAAGCTGTCGTGGTAATGTGTAGAGGAGACGAAAGTGGCAAGGGTATGATTGAGTTTTAGGAGGGTGAACATTAAATTTAGTTATAGCTTTTGTTATAACTAAATTTATTGGAGTTTTTCCGTGGCCTTGTTTTAAAATTTTAGACTTCCTACGTCATTTTGTTGGTAATTTAAACTTCATTGTTGGTGTTTGTGTTTTAACAAAATGCCACTTAGTTGGAAGAGCTGATGCCTTGCAGATGGTGATCACATTTGGTATGTCTGATATCGGTCCGTGGTCACTTATGGACTCTTCAGCTCAGAGTGGTGACGTGATCATGAGAATGATGGCGAGAAATTCTATGTCAGAAAAGCTTGCAGAGGACATTGATTCCGCCGTGAAGAAGATTTCAGATAGCGCATACGATATTGCATTGAGCCACATACGGAATAATAGAGAAGCCATGGACAAGCTTGTGGAGCTCCTTCTTGAAAAGGAAACAATAAATGGCGATGAGTTCCGGGCAATCCTCTCGGAGTTCATTGAAATCCCTGCTGAGAACTGTGTCTCCTCGTCATTGCCATCTCCTGTGACAGTGTAAATATGCATTGCCCTTTCGGGAAATGCTAATTACGTTTTCAATACATGTTTAGTTAAATGTAAAGTCCTAGTCATTTGGTCTCGTGTAAATGAACTTGAATGTATCAATGGCTCAATACCCAAAATTTTAGGACTTCCTTTATCTGTTTATTTATTTATTTATTTATTTATTTTTTGCTGAAGGAACTTCATATACTGACGCAGAACGACAGTAACTGAATTAACTTGTTCCAGTTGTTTTGGGTTGATACAGACCAAGGTCGGCAACTAAACACGTTGTGCGCTGAGTGTGACTTTGACACCTTCCAACTTCAAATGTTTTTGGAATCAAAAGAATCTGTAACTTTTCCATGCATAAATTCCATCATACGTAATGACAATATAATCGTTTTGAATGACTTTCATTTTTCATGTTTACTCTTCGTTTTCTAACCCATTCAATGACCCTGTCTCTTTCTCATATAAAATCCATACCTGTATGAAAACCCATACCTACCAAACAAAGCCAAACTGTTGTCACTGATATGAAAAAGCATGCAGAGAGGATTTAAAAAGAAAGAATAATGTGTGGAAACTAATGGGTCTTCCAAAAATAATACAAAGAAGATGAGAAATTATACTCGCATTCAACATCAAAATGTGTGCACCGACTTGCACCTACCCCCATAGAAAATGTGGTAACCCTTTTGGGAACCAGGAGCTTCGGCTCAATAAAAAGCCATTTACGGTGGAGGCCCAGACCCAGATTGTATGGGCTTTCAAAAAGAGCTTTGAGCCCTACAGTTGAATAGATAAATGCTTTCCGAAAGCCCAAAAAACGCAAAAAAGGAAGAAGGAAAACCGCTGAGAAGCCACTTTTTCTCGGACTTTTCCTTAGAGCTTCTAGGGTTCCCAACGAAGGAAGGCCATTTAGGCCACGTCTCTGCATTTCCGTATGCCCAGATCGGAATTTGCAGAGATCTAGCTCCAATTTCTTGCTCTCGTTTTGCAGGTAAACCCTTTTCTTCTTCTTCTTCATAAATGCACTCGTGTCGTTGCTCAAAGTGTTAGATTTCGCGCGCGCGCGCACGTATATGATATGATTTTTGCGCGTTTGGATTTGCGCAATTGGTTGTTTTCAATGTTGGGTTATTTGGTTTTATTGAAGTTCAATCCCGTTGATAGTGATTCTTCAGATGTTGTTTTCGGTTCCATGAAACGTTGGATCTGGATGTAGGAAGATTACTTAATTTGTTTGTTGTAATTTGGGTTGTTGGCACTTTATTCGATATAATTTGAATGTAATCATAAATTTTTATTTTTATTTATTTATTCCTGAAAGAGATGTATCCATCAAGAAAAGTGAAGGCGCATTGGGATGAAAAAAATGTAGAGTTGTTTCTTGACATTTGCATAGCTGAGGTGAAAGCTAGAAATCTTACACGTACGCATTTTAGTAAGAAAGGATGGAAGAATGTGATATCTAATTTTTCAGCTGCGGTAGGAACTCCATATGAATACAAGCAATTGAAGAACAAGTTGGATAATCTTAAGAAAGAGTACAGTTTGTGGGTTAGCCTTGTTGGAAAAGAGAGCAGTCTTGGGTGGGATCCAACGAAGAAGAATGTTGCTGCTACTGACGACTGGTGGGATAAGAAATTGCTGGTTTGTGTAGTTTGTTTGTAATAGTCTGCATTAGTTGTTTATTATGTGTTTAGTAGTTGTTGAAACAATTATTTCAATGTTTTTTCAGGAAATACCCACAGCCTCGAAATTTCGATATCATGGGATCCATAATTTACCGAGACTGGATTTTCTTTTTAAGGCTATTACTGCTAATGCTACCAATGAGAAGGCGTGTGCACCATCTTCTAGTGGAGTGATAAGGACATTTGATGAGCCTACCCCCATTCAATTAACTCAAGATACAGTTGAGGGATCCGCTGATTCTTTTGCTACATTTCCCAGTTCCTATGATGATTCCCCCATCCACGCAAATCAAGATAAAGGGAAAAAAAGAGCTAGTGGTAGGCTTTGTGAGAAAACAGAGAAGAAACAGGCAAGATCAAAGAAGGTAAAGGCGCATTGGGATGGAAAAAATGTAGAATTGTTCCTTGATATTTGCATAGCTGAGATGAAAGCTGGAAATATAAATCATTCACGTTTTAGTAAGAAAGGATGGAAGAATGTGATATCTAAGTTTTCAGCTGCGGTAGGAACACCATATAACTACAAGCAATTGAAAAACAAGAGAGATAATCTTAAGCAAGAGTACAATTTGTGGCGTAGTGTTGTTGGAAAAGAAACTGGGCTTGATTGGGATCCAATGAAGAAGACTGTTGATGCTAGTGATGACTGGTGGGATAAGAAATTGCAGGTTTGTGTAGTTTGTTTGTAATAATTTGTATAAATACTCATTATGTAATTAATAATTGTGGAAACAACTATTTCGATGCATTTTCAGGAAATACCCAGAGCCTCCAGGTTTCGATATCATGGGATTGATAATTTACCAAAGTTGGAGATGCTTTTTAAGGGAAGTAGTGGTACCCATGAAAAGGCGTGTAAGCTGTCTTCTAGCCATCTACCTTGCGGAGTGATAGGGATATATGAGGAGCCAACCCCAACTCAAGCAATCCAAGATATGGTGGATGGATCAGCTGATTCATTGGCTACCCTTCCTGATTCCTCAAGTGATACCCCCAGCTATGCAATTCAAGATAAGGCAAAGAAGAGGTGTGATAGGCTTAATGAGGAAAAAGAGAAGAAACAGGATAGGCCATTGACTACCTCATCCCAACACGTAGAGCGTATGTGTGTTCTTGTTGAGAGTAGGCCAACATCCAATTTGAGGATCAACGCAATCGACCGCGCTCAATTCGAGGTCGAACGAAGAAAATATAGTCAAAACGGCGTTCGGGCCGCCATCGGGGGTCAAAACGGTAATTGACCTTTCACACGGAGCTTTGGATCGACCAAGAACCTCATAATCTCATCCTATCGTCGTTCGGAAGTTTGACATATATATTGTATATATTCGCTCTCGGGGCTTTTTCGATAAAAATTAAAAATAAATATGTTTTTCGGTAATAAATAATCGCAGTATAGGCTTGGCGTAAAAACGGAGTCGTTTTTAAAAATAAAATTGACACGAGAACGCTCGTCATAACGCCCCGAGTCCGAAAACATTTTTTTTGAGATTTTTTTGAAATCCGGATCATCCTGCCGATCTCGAAAACTCAAAGACAAGGTTAAAAAATACTAAAACACAAAAAAAAAAAAAAAAAAAGAGAGAGTCACAAACCCTAGCCGCCACCCTCTCTTTCTCCCACATATCTCAATCCACATGTCCTCTTCTTATTGGCTTAAGAATTTTAAAAAAAAAAAAAAAAAAAAAAAAAACTAACTAATAACAAATCGAAAAAAAGGGGCGTCAACCCTCATCTCTCTCCCGTCTCTCTCACACGACGCACGGCGCCGACGCGATCGTCTTCCTCCCCACGCCATGGCTGCCGCGCGGACCACCACCCCATGCCGCGCCGGACCACGCCCGATCATGCGCCGAAGGCCACCACTCTGCGGCTGCGTTGGACCACCAAGCTTGCCCAACCACGCCCATGCCGATCCGAACCGAACCGCCCCACCCAAGCCGCGCCGGACCACCACGCCAAGCCTCCCTCTCGCCGCCCCATATCACCCCAAAACCCTACAATCTCTCCTATTTAAGGATCCCCAAAACGGATCTCGCAGACGGGCTCTCCCTCTCCAACGAAAATTCAAACAAAAACCCCTCTTCTTCCCCCGCCAAACCCAAGAGAGCCCTCGCTCCCCTTGGCCGGACGTCTTCCTGCCGGCTGATGTGGAGCGCGACCAACATGCGCAACCTTCTACCGTTCCGCCAAAGCTTAACCCTTCCTTCATACTCGACCGGGATTCTCCCCTTAGGCCGGATTCGTGCCACCGACCCGCCCAACCTGGTACATTCTGGCCGCCGCGCGACTCCCGAAGAAGAAGGGTAGAGCGAGGGCCAACGACGTTAACCATCATCCCCAACTCGTCCGCAGCGCTGCCACACCAGGCCGTCTTCGTTACCGCTGGACTACCTACTCGCATAACTCGTCCCGTCGCCACGACTGAATCCAAAAGTGTCCAACCAGTTTGGAGACGCAATCAGGTCAGTTATATTTTCTTTTCTGTCGTTTTGTTTTTGTTAGATTGAGGTCTTAATGCTTGCTTACTTGTTTGATTGTCCCTTTGAGTTTTCCTTTTTTTTGGGGGTTCGTATGTCTTTTTGCTGCTAGTTCAATTATGGAAAAACGTTTTGGCTGAACGTTTGGGTATGATTGGGTTTATGTTTCGTCTTGGTTTCGACATTAGTTTGGTCCGATTTGCGTTGCGCTGCTAGTGTTTTGATCTGGTTTGGTTTATGTTTTGGTCTAGTCTAGTTTGTGTCTTTCCTGGGCTGGTCCGGTTGGCGGCTAACGGACACGTTGTGATGTTTTGCCGATTAGCATGGTCTGGATGTTGTCCACTGGTTTATTCCTTGTGTGTGATTATGACCCGAACTCGATGACCGGGCTGGTCGGTGGTTTAATCAAGCCTTTTGCTTCTGTTTGTCCAGCCCCCGTTCATTAATTTTCCGCACTTCTTGTTGGGTTATGTGTAGATTTGTTTGTCTGTTTTTCTTATTCTACCTACGGGGTTATATTTCTTCGTTTTTCTTTTACACCCTATGCTACGCTCTCTCACATTTGTATTTGTTCATGGAATTTGTATACGTTTGGTGTCCGGTTGAACGAGCTGTCATGGTTGGAGTGGATGCTATTCGTCGTCGTTTCGTCATGACATTTAACCCCCGTAATTTATTATTATTGTTGTACTTTTATTTTATTTATTATTATCCAAACTTGTTTGGCCTTAGGGACCTTGTTAGTGGCCTTGCGATTCGAGTCGTGTAAGTCCATGTGTAAATGTAATGTGTATAAAACAAATAAAAAAGGGGGGGAGAGAAAAAAAAAGGGAAAAGAAAAAAAGAAAAAAAAAAAAAAGAAGAGAAAGTGAGCCCCGCTTTTTTTGTGATAGGGACACAATCACACACACAACCGCATTTTTGCTTATTTGTTTCTTAAATTCGTATTTTTTTTTAAAAAAAAAAAAAAAACAAGGACCATTTTTCAAATAAAAAATGTTTTCTAAAAAAAAAAAAAAAAAAAAAAAAAACAAGCAACACAAAACATTTTCAAAACTTATCCTTTTGTTAAATATTTGGGAGTTTTCAAAACAAAACATAACAAAAAACAAAAAAAAAAAAACAAAAAAAAAAAAAAAACAAAAAACCAAAACAAAACAAAAAAAAAAAAAAAAAAAAAAAAACAAAAGGGGTAAACAAAACAAAAGCTTTCAAACACTTTTTCAAAAGGGATTTTTTTTTTTTTTTTTTTTTGAAAAAACGTTTTTGGCTTTCAAAAAAACAAAAAAAAAAAAAAAAAAAAAAAAAAAAAAAAAAAACAAAAAAATAACTTTTTTTCAAACACTTAGGCCTTTCAAATGTTTGGGCTTTTCAATATTTTGGGCTTTCAAAAAACATTTTCAAACACACGAGCTTTACAACATTTGGGCTTTTCAAATACTTTGGCTTTTCAACATTTATCTTTCTTTTATCATTTCTTAGCCTTGCAATAAGCATTTAATTTAGCACTTATAATTAATTTAACTTTGGTTTTTTCTTTAGACTTTTAGATGACTTAGATTTAAGTAAATTGATAAAACACAACCAAACATATCAAACAAGACAAAACAACAAGGATCAAATCATTAGGACTTCCTTTAGATATTTAGAGTAAATTGGACTTAATTTTATTTTAACAAATAACTTAGAAAAATAAAAAGGAGATTAGACTTTTAGGTTCTGTAAATTCAACATCACCTAAGACCTCACCTTTAAACAGTTAAAGCTAGTTAGAAACCTCTAACTCCTAAGATAGGTACCGAAAGGACGCTGTGGGGGTGCTAGTCCTTCCCCACGTGTAATCAACTCCCGAGCCCATCCCCTAGTGGCGTTAGACAATTTCCTTTTAGGTGACCAATCGCACCCCAAAAACGGTTGGTGGCGACTCCGTATTTTCATCACCATTCGGATGAAGGTTGGGGGGAACCGCACCCCAAAAGCGGTTTTCCTCCCGGACGAAATCCGGTGATGACAGCTGGCGACTCCGCTGGGGACTAGTTAGAGAGTTAGGCCTAGGATTAGGATTAGGAGGTTTTTTCTTTGTTTTAAATTTTTTAAATTGTTTCATTCTTTTATTCTTTCATTCTTTTATTTAATCGATTTATTTATCGCACTTAATCGCCGTTGCATGCTAGTCTTGATTTATGCGCTTTAAACGCCATGATAGTCATGTTTTACCGCTTTCCATAATTGTTGCATTCATGCATAAACTCTATACCCGAGTTTTTAACACAGTTTAGGTTAGCGAGGTTTATTAGGGTGCCCCGAGCGTTGATCATTATCCGCGAAGGGACCCCGGACTCTACCAGGCTTGAGGTCCTTTTAAGGCACGTCCTTTTAAGGCCCCCTCCGGTAAATCCCATGGTGTACGGAGCCCTCTAGAGAGGAAGCTTGGGGACCAACGAATAAGATAGGGTGAGAAATCATGGCCCATTAAGGGCACACCGACCCACATGTTGTATGATTAAGCATGTCATGCTAACCTTGGTTTTGCAGGATAGTTGCATTAAGACATCCCTTGTTTGTTTAAAATGTCAATATTTGTTTATTTGTTTATTCTGTATATATTTCTTTTTGCTCTCCTAACGTTTTCATATTGCATATCACGCCATTCATATAGGGTGCATGGCAACATTTAGTCATCTCTTAGAGGGTGTATGGGAGAAGGAGACGCCACGAGGTGGCTCAAGCATCCGGTGAAATTCAACGCCGTCTAGGAGACTTCCCACGGGAGAGTTGCACAAGCGATAAGGTTACGAGAATTTTCACAAGACTTTACTAGTGAGCTACGGGCCATATGGCGTCAATGGCCGGAGGAAAGAAAGATTGCTTATGCCCGGTGGTTCGGGGATCTACCGCTTTTAACCGACTTACCAAGTGATAGAGACATGCTCCAAGCCGCACTTCACTTTTGGGAGCCAAGGCGGATGTTTTGACTTCAACGGCCTTGACCTTGTTCCTACCGTGGAGGAATACAAGACCGCTTGACATACCGGAAGATCACGAAGGAAAGTATACTTGCCAGAACCTAGGAAATCCGGACGACGAGCTTTTACCGAAATGATGGAAATCCCTATTTGGGATGCCCCTTTTGGTAAATCGCGAGGGCCGAGAGCTGTCATGGAAAACCATTCAGGAGATTATGACGGTTGCTACGTAAACAGGATTTCATCGGCTTTTGACCCTAGCCATCTACGGGTTAGTCATTTTTCCGCGCACCTCCGTATGTAGACGCGATAGTCATTGACCTGGTACGACAAGTGGTGCAAGGTTGTGATCCCACCCTGGCTATCTTAGCGAAACTATCCGTTCCCTTTCCGATCCGAGAACTCGTGGTCTGGACAGTTCACCGGTTGCTTACCACTTTTCGACTTGGATGAAGGGACACCTCCCCTTGTCTTGTCCCTAACTTCACACCGGTATACCAGTTGCCTTATACCACACTATTGGACATTCCGCTCGTAAGTGGATTCGCCTAAAGGAGTTGAAGACGGAAGAAGAAGCTACATGACTTAAAGGAAGAAGACATTGTCTTGGATTGCTCCCTGGATGCCAAGATACTCATGACATACGGTTGTGGTGAGTACAACTGGGTTCCCCTGTTGGGCCCTTGGGGAGCTACGCTATGCACCGCTACGAGTGGGAGACAGTGGGAGACAGTCGGTTGTTCCGATCGTATGGGATGGAGGACGGACTTCACCTATGGGCAGCTATGTTAGAGGAGAAAGGGGTGAAGATGCATCAAGCATGGTCCACACCTCGCAAGATTAACCTAACAATTCAAAATCCGGTATTTTCCCAGCTTATATCCCTTGGAGAGCACAAGACGAGCCACAACGAGTTTGATCATGAGGACTATCTTGCAAGAGAACCAGGAGCCGAGGCAGCAAGTCCACAGTGGAAGCGCTTTGGAGAGAGCTACTCAAAGGGCGCGTTGAGGGACAAGCATTGGAGACCGTCTTGCGCGAGAGGGAAGATCTTTGGAGAAAGACCACCGCAGAGGAGGAGGCGCCGCACATGAAGACCATATTACCATCTTGGAGATGACTAAATAATTGCCTTAGAACCATGTAGTTCTTGTTATCGTAGTTGTTAAAAGGTTACACATCATCCATGCATGTAATCTCTTTCCTTTTATCAATAAAATGGAGTTTGTTTAAACCCGTTCACTTACATCCATTCACGATCTCATGCATTCATATAAAAAGTGAAAACAAAGCTAAAAAATGCTCACCATTCGTGTTTCTTTCAGCCGAAATAGTTCTTCATCCAGAATTGGGCACACTTACAACCTTCGGTCCAGACACAAGCACACTTCCCATGCGATGGCCAACGAGAATGAAAACGATGATGGGGCTAGAGCAAAGTCACCAAGGCATGAGCGATACCCTTCGGAACTTGCAAGAACAGATGAACCGTATGGCGAAATGATGACCAGATTAGTGAAGGAACTCCAAGGGAAGTCAATCAACAACCAAGGCCAGAAACAACGCGCCTGTGCCACCTCCGCGCCCGTGACAAATAACACTTTTCCCGAGCAACTGGGCCCACCCAATCCAGCCGTATACTTCACCAATAATAGGAGCCGCTACGAGGCGGTAGGATCCCTAGCATACAAGGAGGAAGGTGAGTCCCCCGCACTAAGGAGGATTGAAGAACGATTGAAGGCGGTTGAAGGCGCCGAGATGTATGGTATGATCAGCCCTGATGAATTGTGCCTTGTCCCTGGGGTGGTTTTACCTCATAAATTCAAAATGCCCGAATTCGAGAGGTTTAGCGGGACACGCCGTCCAAGAACCCATCTGGCAATGTATTGTCAAAAAATGGCAGATACACTGGCGATGATAGACTTCTTATGCCCGCTTCCAAGAGAGTCTAACAGGGGCACCCTTGCGTTGGTATTTCCACTGGATGGAGGCCGTATCGGAACATGGAAGGACCTGGCTACCGCATTCCTGGCACGTATAAACATGTCACCGAACTAGCCTTGGATCGTCGACACCGCAATCTTTGGAGAAAGGTCCAAATGAAAATTTCAAGGACTATGCAAGAAGGTGGAGGGAAACTGCGGTGGAAGTGCAACCTCCGCTAACGAGGGGAGCTCACTACCTTATTCATCAACACATTGAAGGGTGTGTATTATGAAAAGCCGATTGGTCACGTTTCTAGCACTTTCGCCGATCTAGTCGCTAGGCGAACTCATTGAGAGTGGAGTCAAAGGGGGAAAGCTGAAAGGAGAAATGGTCGAGGCACCGAAGAGGTCACCACTACCGCCGAAGAAGAAAGAAGGGGAAACTAATTTCGTGTATCAATCCGGACCGATGATGCAACCTAACCCTCCCCAAATGCCTGTTTACTTTAGAGCACCCCCCGGGGCCGCATACGCCGCACCCGCACCTATCCCGCAATTCCAACCTTTCCAATTCCAAGCAAGACCCCAATATCCTTACCCAGCTCCACAATTTCCTCAAATACCTACCCCGACCCGGTCCAAGCACCCGTCCGAAGCCCATCTATTGACCCGAGACCAAATCAAGCTCTAAGAAGCACCAGGAGTTCGACCCAATCCCTATGACTTATGCTCGAACCGTACCCAAGGCTCCTTGAGGCAAGACGGTAGTCCCTTCCCCCGTGGGAGAGCCGAAACCGCCGTATCCAAATTGGTACAAACCAGACCTTCGTTGCGTATATCATGCCGGTGCCGTAGGACACAATGTTGAGGGTTGCATCGCATTTAAAAGGAAAGTTCAAGCATTAAAAGATGCTCCCTGGTTGGATTTCGCGACACTATCCAATTCCCCGAGTGTCAATAATAACCCATTGCGAACACTCTAATAATGTTGCTACCATTACTTGGAAGCCAGGATTACGAAGATATCCCAAGTACGGATGCGAAAGAACATCTGTTTCAATTTTTACTCAAGTATGGATATCTACGACCCGATCAACTATTGAGGGCGAAGAAGGAGCCGACCAACAGAAAAAGTGTTTATTCCATGAGATGGCTCCAGGACACGACATTAACAATCGTACGGAATTTGAAAGTGTTGTTCAAGAATTAATCGACTACCGAAGAATCGAGTTTTCAAAGCGTGTACTAATTATTCCATTCGATGGTCCAAGGAGATAATTCATATGAGTTCACCGACATGCCCAAGCCTCTCCGAATTTATACAAGAACTCCGAAATACCCGCTACCACACGGGATCCAACCTCTTACAATTCATATTCCCCCTCAACCTTCCTACAAAAGTGAGAAAGCTGTTCGTGGAGGTACGGTTGTGAAGTCGTAGTACAAGGGAACTCTCTAACCAAAAAAGATAACTCAAGCGGATGTCCTTATGCACCGACGTGCTCGAGCAATCGAAGAAAGGGAAAGCTGTTGGGAAAGATATCTTGCCTGAAGGAATTGGGACATCGAGGAAGACGCTACTGAGTTTCGAAGTTGATCAAGCATAGTGAATATAACATCGTGGAGCAGCTAAGCAAACGCCCGCTCGGATCTCATTACTTTCATTGCTAAAGGATTCTACTCCACACCAGAAGCATTAATGAAGGTCCTTAGCAAGGCTTACGTCCCGCCAACTATTTCGGTGGAGAACATGGACACTCCGTGGAAACCTTGTAGTGGATAACTTTATATCGTTTAGCGGGGATGAACGCCGCAGGAGGGCAAGGGTCACATCAAAGCCCTGACATTTCGGTCAAGTGCAAAGAACACACCATCTCCCGGGTATTGATCGATAATGGGTCCATTGTCAACATTATGCCTTTACAAATATTACAAACTGCCCGTAGATTCTTCATACATGCGGTCAAGCAACATGGTAGTTCGAGCCTTTGACGGGGGGAAAAAGAGAGGTAACAGGACCTGGATATTCCATTGCTAATTGGGCCCACAGTATTTTCTGTTGAATTTCGGATCTTGGATATTGCACCATACTACGGTTGCTTGTTGGGAAGGCCATGGATTCACACGCGGGAGCAGACCTTCTACTCGCACTGCAAACCGAAGTTCGTGGTTGATGATCACCTCATTTGTGTATCCAGGGGAGACAGACCTATTGGTAACCAAGCCGTCATCCATGCCTTGTATTGACGGTGGGGAGGACGTCCCAGAATGTTCTTTCCGGGCCTTTGAAGTAGTCAATGTTACCTATGTGACACGGCCCAGCTTGTATCAAAGGATAGGAGCTCAACCGTCCAAAGCCACCAATATGATTGCACATACGATGCTTAGGCAAGGACACAAGCCAGGACTCGGGCTCGGGGCATCTTCTCGGGGCATGAAAGACCCGTTACGCATCCGGGGCACGACGAACGATATGGGCCGGGCTACAAACCCACCAAAGCGACCGGCGAAGGAAGCCTCCAGGAAGAGGGGAAGTCGGAATGGCCAAGCTGCGACGACCTATCCAAGAAGAGCGGATGACATTTCCACCCTTAGAAGACATATTCTACGGTGGAGGGTTCACTTATCAAGAGAAGGCTGCGGTCATTCTGCTTGTGGAGAGCAAGGAGCCGAAGCGGGCCAGGTGTTGTTCGTGCAGGAAGGAGCATCAGGACAACCTCTCAACAATTGGACTAGCACATGTCTCCCCGTGATGTAATCCTTGGGGGATTCCTATTTGGATATTTGTTTATTTCACCTTTATGCCTCTTTCAGTATTTAAAAAACAGTTTATGTCTCTTTGGATATTTCGCTCTCAATAAAGTGTATGTTTTCCAAAAACGGTGCATTGCATCTCATTATCATTTGCATATCATGTTTTGCTATCAACTTGTTGATCTTTTCACAAACAGGTACCATGAATTCAACGAGGGTGTGACAAGCAATGATGAGGCGGGATGCCCAAAGTTTGACCAAAGTCCGGATTGGGAGAAGTCGGTGCATGAGACAAGTGAGGCCGACTTAGAAGAGGAGGTCGATTTACCTGAAGATATCCTTCGACTGTTGGAAAGGGAAGACCAGTTCAAGACCCCAAGTGAGGACCCTATGAAACAGTGAATGTGGGAACAGACGCGAGACCAGAAACTCAAAGTGAGTTCTTCATTATCCGCAGAGATCAAGGGGCGAGTTGATTGAATTGTTGACCAGCTTCAAGGATGTGTTCGCCTGGTCCTATCAAGATATGCCGGGTCCGAATCCAAGATATTGTGCAACATCATATACCACTAGCGAATGTCCACCGGTCCAGCGAAGCTACGAAGGATGAGGCCTCGGATGATATTGAAGATCAAAGAGGAGATCAAAAAGCAATGGGATGCTTGGCTTCCTCGGTGTTGCTCATTATCCAGAATGGGTGGCGAACATTGTGCCAGTACCAAAAAAAGGGGGAAAAATCCGAGTATGTGTCGACTAGAGATCTAAATAAGGCGAGCCCAAAAGATAATTTTCCACTCCCACACATTGATACTGGTGGACAACACGGCGAAGCATGCTTTGTTTTCATTTATGGACGGATTCTCGGGCTATAACCAAATTCAAATGGCCCCCGAGCACAAGGAGCGGACAACCTTCACGACATTATGGGGTACATTTTGTTACAATGTGATGCCGTTCGGACTCAAGAATGCGGGGGCCACTTACCAAAGAGCTATGGTCACTTTGTTTCACGATATGATGCACAAGGAGGTGGAAGTGTACGTGGATGACATGATAGCCAAATCAGCAAGTACGGAAAGTCATGTTGAGGTACTCCGCAAACTCTTCCAAAGGTTGCGAAAGTATCAACTCAAGTTGAATCCCAGAAAAATGTACTTTTGGTGCTACATCGGGTAAGCTATTGGGCTTCATAGTCGGCGAAAAGGGGATAGAGATTGACCTGACAAGATTCGAGCTATCCAGGAGATGTCACCACCAACCACTTGTTGGGGAGTTAAAGTTTCTTGGGGCACTTGAATTACATCGCTAGGTTCATTTCACGGTTGACGGCCACATGTGAACCATTATTCAAATCGCTTCGAAAAGAAAACCCGAAGTTTGGAATCGGGCCCGTCAGGAAGCCTTTGATAAAATCAAGCAATACTTGATAAATCCACCGATCTTGGTTCCACCGGTACCAACAAGCCACTCATCCTATACCTAATCGTCCAAGGCTCGTCAATGGGCTCCGATCGGGGCAACATGATGCTTCGGGAAGGAAGGAGCAAGCAATTTATTACCTAAGTAAGAAGTTTACCCCTGGTGAAGCAAAGTACACTCCATTGGAAAAGGCTTGTTGCGCTGGTTTGGACCGTTCGGCGATTAGACAAGACACCCTTTATCATACAACATGGCTAATTGCGAAGCATGACCCGCTCAAATACTTACTGGAGAAACAATCAATTTCGGGGAGGATTGCCAAGTGGCGGCTATTGTTGTCCGAATATGATATTGTGTACGTACCTCGAAAGCCATAAAAAGGAAGTGTCATAGCAGATTATCTGGAAAGGGCCTTGGACGACTACGAGCCAATGAATGTAGGCTTCCCCGATGAGCATATCAATATCATTGAAGAGGAATTTGACTCATGGATTATGTGGTTTGACGGTGCCTCTAGTCTCCTGGGACATGGTATTGGGGCCATCTTGATATCCCCAAAGGGTGAGCATTTCCCCATGGCACTAAATTGACATTCCCATGCACAAATAATGTGGCCGAGTATGAAGCTTGCTTGATGGGTCTTCAAGAAGCTATTAATCGAGAAATAAAGAAGTTACAAGTTTTTGGAGATTCAGCCCTTGTGATCTATCAAGTTAGAACGAGTGGGAAACCAGGAATCACAAATTGATCCCATATCGAAGCTCATTTGTAGATCGATCGGACAGTTCGAGGAGATTACCTTTGAGCACATGCCAAGAGAGCATAATCAGATTCCCGATGCATGGCGACCCTAGCATCCCTCATTCGATTGGATACAAACCTGGAGGTTCAATCCTTTGACATTCAAGTTCGAGATACGCCACTCACCGTATGGCTATTGAAGGAGAACCAGAAGAAAGGCCTTGGTATCATGATCTCCGGCAATACCTACTCAAACAAGAATATCCCGAAGGTGCGTCCAACAGGACAAGAGGAACATCCGGCGGGCGAACCAAGTATTACCTCGATGGCTCCATCCTATATCGACGAAATCATGATATGGTACTTCTACGTTGTGTCAAAAAGGAAGAGTCGTCACGCTAATGAAGGAATTTCATGAAGGGAGTTGCGGTCCACATGCAAACGGATATGTCCTGGCAAGACAAATTATGAGAATAGGTTATTCCTGGGTCACAATGGAGAAAGACCGCATTGACTATGTACGTAAGTGTTTCAAATGTCGGATATACGGTGATCGGATTCAAGCACCCTCATCTCGGTTGCATGTGATGACTTCACCATGGCCTTTCTCGCTGGGGGCATGGACGTCATCGGACCTATATCACCGAAGGCATCTAATGGACACCGCTTCATCTTGGTAGCCATTGATTACTTCACTAAATGGGTGGAAGCCGCATCTTACGCTAACGTGACACAAGCAGTGGTGGTCAAGTTTGTTCGCAACAATATCATATGCCGTTATGGGCTCCCAGAGCAAATCATCACAGACAATGCAACGAACTTGAACGGTCGGATGATGGGTAATTTGTGTGAGCAGTTCAAGATCCCAAGACCGAAATTCAACCCCGTACGGACCCAAGATGAATGGGGCGATCAAGCCCTAACAAGAATATCAAGAATATTGTTAGAAAGATGACCGAGACATACAAGGATTGGCATGAGAAGCGCCCTACGCATTACACGCATACCGCACTTCGGTGCGTACATCAACGGGGCAACTCCGTTTTCATTAGTCTATGGAATGGAAGCGGTGTTACCGATAAGTGGAGATTCCCTCCCTGCGGGTACTCAAAGACACACAGTTGGATGAAGCGAGTGGGTTCAAAGCCGTTGCGAACAACTGAATTTCGTGGAAGAAAAGCGCATTCGCGGTGAATAGAGGCCGGTTGTACCAGCAAAGAATGATGAAAAGTTATGACAAGAAGGTTAAGCCTCGATCTTTTCAAGAAGGAGAGCTTGTACTTAAGAAAATCTTGCCAATCCAAACTGATCACAGGGGCAAGTGGACACCCAATTATGAAGGTCCGTATGTCGTCAAACGAGCTTTCTCTGGCGGGGCGTTAATCCTTGTCAAAATGGACGGAAATGAGCTACCAAATCCGGTTAACAGTGACGCCGTAAAGAAATTCTATGCCGACCCCTGTTACAACATTGTATTGGATTCGGATCCACATGTAATCAAACAACTCTATCCATATCAAACCTTTTGTTGTCATTCTCTCATCTTTTTAATACATCTCATGAAGTCCCAGGATGATGCCCTACCCTGGGGCATTTCCTATTCAAATACCTATGCAACACGAGGAGTGGAAGCGGCACGCCCAAAACTCTTACTTAGCCTAAAGTCCAAAAAAAAAAAAAAAAAAAAAAAAGTGCTCAACCAATTCAGTAGCACAATTGTTCAACATTTAGTGATGCCCTGCCCTCAATAATGACCTTTGTAGTAAAAACAACCAAACATTTTCTCTAACCTTCTATTTCGCCAAAAGCCAACGCCAATACCTACACCTTTCCAGAGTCTTTGATTACATGTCTGATCTTTTTCCCAGTAACAAGACATCCCGAAGCAGAGAGCGGACTTAGTGAAAACCCGAAAGGGGGCTAAGGGTAAAATACAAAGCTCAAGAATAAAAAAAAAAAAAAAAATGAAGCCGGACTTAGCGAAAACCCGTAAGGGCACTAAGAGTAAAATACAAAGGCAAAAAGAAAAATCGGACTTAGCGAAAACCCAAAAGGGCGCTAAGGACAAAGCAAAGACAACAGAAAAAGGACCCAGCAATGTAACGTCCGGCACTTGGGGTTAGAAATGATCATAGAACCAAGACGAAGCGATCAAGAAGCATCACGTATTACAAGGAAGAGAAGGACTTTGGTCAAACCGAAGGCACACCCAAATCAAAATTCGCCTCACGCTTTTCAAGAAATCAGGTTTTGTTTGTTAAAGTTAAGCATGTTGTGCCTTATATGATGTGATTATGATAAATTGAGATCATGCTCATAAATTCTTTTTCAAAATGTTTGGTTTTAAAATTTTTATCTCGTTGTAGAGTGAAACCTTCCAAAGTCCTAATAGACTTCCCCAAGGATTGCCCCACGGAAGAAGTTGCTACGAAGAATTATGAGGTAACACCAAGGCCCCATGGACAGAATGCCCGAGAAGGGCCAAATCATGACAATAGATGTTTCCAAAAAAGGACACCCATTGACAAAACCAGCGAGCTTGGAGAAGACAAATTAGTGACACTCGACGTTGTTGAACAAAGGTAGTGATTCTCTATGGAAGCCAACAAAGCTCGATAAAGACCTAACCACGACAATAGATGTTGCAATGAAATGGTGGCCTATCATTGAAGCTAGCAACATCTACGAAGCCTAGCTCTTGACAAATATTGTTCGTTGAAGTCAACAGAACCCGGGAAGAATCGAGCGGTGAAAGTCAAGCACCATGACACTCTATCAAGAGCTCTACCTCAATAGAAGAATGGATCACAAAGCTCTTGAGACATTTAACCCTTCCCTTTCCCCTTGGATTTTCCATAACATTGTTAAAATTCCCATGCATCCATGCACATGCATCATACATTCAAGTATTCTATGCATGATTTTGCACTTCGTGATTGAGTTTCAGGGACTACGTACAACGTGGAGTTTTCATTTCAGGACTATCTCAAGTCACGGTCAAGCACCGGGTATCCCTCTAACCTTTTTACCCCCGTTTTGAAGTCCAAATTTTTTAAACATCCACCTCAAAGGTTTTTCATTCCCCCTTCTCGCTTTTGGACTTTAAGTTAATCTCAAGAGTTTAAATTCAAGGTTTTAATTCTAGGTTTTTCTAGGTTTTCTAAATGCCCGTTAATCTCAAGGATTTTTCATTTCCTGTTTTAAACCTCAAAGGCCTTTCAATTCGATTTTTTAAATTCCCTGCTAATCTCAAGGATTTTTTCATTCCTGTTTAAACCTCAAGGGTTTTTCAAGTTCGAGTTTTTAAATTTATGTTAATCTCAAGGATTTTTCATTCCTGTTTTACACCTCAAGGGCCTTTCAATTCCAAGTTTTTCTAATCCTGTTACTCTCAAGAATTTTTCATTCCCCTGTTTAAACCTCAAGGGTTTTTCAAGTTCGAGTTTTTAAATTTATGTTAATCTCAAGGATTTTTCATTCCTATTTTACACCTCAAGGGCCTTTCAATTCCAAGTTTTTCTAATTCCCGTTACTCTCAAGAATTTTTCATCCTGTTTAAACCTCAAGGGCTTTAAAATTCGTGTTTTTAAATTTACGTTAATCTCAAGGATTTTTCATTCCTGTTTTACACCTCAAGGGCCTTTCAATTCCAAGTTTTTTAACTTACTATTAATCTCAAGGATTTTTCATTCTTATTTTTAACCTCAAGGGCTTTTCATTTCAAGTTCTTAACTCCATGTCGACCTCAGGGCGTAACAAATAAGCCAGGTAAGCAATCCAACCCGTCCAAAATAAGTCCGTCCTATCTTTGTGCACCGTTTGTACACAAACAATACACAAAGAGGGGCTGTTGGACCCTAATTTGTCCGGGTTGGACATATTTTATCGATGCGCCTCGATTTGTTGAAATTTTGTAGAACGACGGAGTCGTGGCCATGGAAACGCAAATGCCCGATTTCAAGAAATTATTTGAGCGGCTTCCAAATGCCAAAGAATCAGTCCTGGGCAATAGAAAATCCAATTTGAGGATCAACGCAATCGACCGCGCTCAATCCGAGGTCGAACGAAGAAAATATAGTCAAAACGGCGTTCGGGCCGCCATCGGGGGTCAAAACGGTAATTGACCTTTCACACGGAGCTTTGGATCAGACCAAGAACCTCATAATCTCATCCTACTCGTCGTTTCGAGAAGTTTGACATATATATTGTATATATTCGCTCTCGGGGCTTTTTTCGATAAAAATTAAAAATAAATATGTTTTTCGGTAATAAATAATCGCAATATAGGCTTGGCGTAAAAACGGAGTCGTTTTTAAAATAAAATTGACACAGAACGCTCGTCATAACGCCCCGAGTCCGAAAACATTTTTTTTGAGATTTTTTTGAAATCCGGATCATCCTGCCGATCTCGAAAACTCAAAGACAAGCAGTTTAAAAAATACTAAAACACAAAAAAAAAAAAAAAAAAGAGAGAGTCACAAACCCTAGCGCCACCCTCTCTTTCTCCCACATATCTCAATCCACATGTCCTCTTCTTATTGGCTTAAGAATTTAAAAAAAAAAAAAAAAAAAAAACTAACTAATAACAAATCGGAAAAAAAGGGCGGTCAACCCTCATCTCTCTCCCGTCTCTCTCACACGACGCACGGCGGCGACGCGACGTCTTCCTCCCCACGCCATGGCTGCCGCGCGGACCACCACCCCATGCCGCGCCAGACCACGCCCGATCATGGCGCCAGAAGGCCACCACTCGGCTGCGTTGGACCACCAAGCTTGCCCACACCACGCCCATGCCGATCCGAACCGAACCGCCCCACCCAAGCCGCGCCGGACCACCACGCCAAGCCTCCCTCTCGCCGCCCCATATCACTCCCAAAACCCTACAATCTCTCCTATTTAAGGATCCCCAAAACGGATCTCGCAGACGGGCTCTCCCTCTCCAACGAAAATTCAAACAAAAACCCCTCTTCTTCCCCCGCCAAACCCAAGAGAGCCCTCGCTCCCCTTGGCCGGACGTCTTCCTGCCGGCTGATGTGGAGCGCGACCAACATGCGCAACCTTCTACCGTTCACTGCCAAAGCTTAACCCTTCCTTCATACTCGACCGGGATTCTCCCCTTAGGCTGGATTCGTGCCACCGACCCGCCCAACCTGGTACATTCGCTGCTGCCGCGCGACTCCCTGAAGAAGAAGGGTAGAGCGAGGGGCCAACTGACGTTAACCATCATCCCCAACTCGTCCGCAGCGCTGCCACACCAGGCCGTCTTCGTTACCGCTGGACTACCTACTCGCATAACTCGTCCCGTCGCCACGACTGAATCCAAAAGTGTCCAACCAGTTTGGAGACGCAATCGGGCTTATATTTTCTTTTCTGTCGTTTTGTTTTTGTTAGATTGAGGTCTTAATGCTTGCTTACTTGTTTGATTGTCCCTTTGAGTTTTCCTTTTTTTTGGGGGTTCGTATGTCTTTTTGCTGCTAGTTCAATTATGGAAAAACGTTTTGGCTGAACGTTTGGGTATGATTGGGTTTATGTTTCGTCTTGGTTTCGCACATTAGTTTGGTCTGATTTGCGTTCTGCCTGCTAGTGTTTTGATCTGGTTTGGTTTATGTTTTGGTCTAGTCTAGTTTGTGTCTTTCTGGGCTGGTCTGGTTGGCGGCTAAGCGGACACGTTGTGATGTTTTCTTGATTAGCATGGCTGGATGTTGTCCCTGGTTTATTCCTTGTGTGTGATTATGACCCGAATCTCGATGACCGGCCGGTCGGTGGTTTAATCAAGCCTTTTGCTTCTGTTTGTCCAGTCCCGTTCATTAATTTTCCGGCTTCTTGTTGGGTTATGTGTAGATTTGTTTGTCTGTTTTTCTTATTCTACCTACTGGGGTTATATTTCTTCGTTTTCTTTTACACCCTACTGCTACGCTCTCTCACATTTGTATTTGTTCATGTCTGAATTTGTATACCTGTTTGGTGTCTGGTTGAGCAAGTCGTCATGGTTGGAGTGGATCTATTTGGTTGTCGTTTCGCCATGACATTTAACCCCTGTAATTTATTATTATTGTTGTACTTTATTTTATTTATTATTATCCAAACTGTTTGGCCTTAGGGACCTTGTTAGTGGCCTTGCAGTTACGAGTCGTGTAAGTCCATGTGTAAATGTAATGTGTATAAAACAAATAAAAAAGGGGGGGGAGAGAAAAAAAAGGGAAAAGAAAAAAAAAAAAAAAAAAAAAGAAGAGAAAGTGAGCCTGCTTTTTTGTGATAGGGACACAATCACACACACACACCGCATTTTTGCTTATTTGTTTCTTAAATTCGTATTTTTTTTTAAACAAAAAAAAAAAAAAACAAGGACCATTTTTCAAATAAAAAATGTTTTCTAAAAAAAAAAAAAAAAAAAAAAAAACAAGCAACACAAAACATTTTCAAAACTTATCCTTTTGTTAAATATTTGGGAGTTTTCAAAACAAAACATAACAAAAAACAAAAAAATAAAAACAAAAAAATAAAAAAACAAAAAACCAAAACAAAACAAAAAAAAAAAAAAAAAAACAAAAAAACAAAAGGGGTAAACAAAACAAAAGCTTTCAAACACTTTTTCAAAAGGGATTTTTTTTTTTTGAAAAACGTTTTTGGCTTTCAAAAAAACAAAAAAAAAAAAAAAAAAAAAAAAAAAAAAAAAACAAAAAAATAACTTTTTTTCAAACACTTAGGCCTTTCAAATGTTTGGGCTTTTCAATATTTTGGGCTTTCAAAAAACATTTTCAAACACACGAGCTTTACAACATTTGGGCTTTTCAAATACTTTGGCTTTTCAACATTTATCTTTCTTTTATCATTTCTTAGCCTTGCAATAAGCATTTAATTTAGCACTTATAATTAATTTAACTTTGGTTTTTTCTTTAGACTTTTAGATGACTTAGATTTAAGTAAATTGATAAAACACAACCAAACATATCAAAAGCAAAACAATGAATCAATGATCTATAATTCACAAGAAAACCGAGTACAAAAAGGCAGAGTCGCACAAACAGTAGAATCCAGCAGAGCAAGTGGGCATATGTGCGTTTGCCATCATCCCCTACCCTAACCAGACTCTGAAAACTGCAAGCATCCAGATTGATGGCACGCAGGAGGGGAAGAAGGCAGTGATTCATTTCTAATCCCAAATACAGCCGGTCTCCCCCACGCACGCACACACAAAGTTGCACCAGAAACAGCTAAATTTTCTACTCTGACTTGAGGCGAAATGAGAATTTATTTGCATATATTGCAATATTCAATAAGCCTAGGGACAAAATTGTTATTGCTGAAAATTCCATGCTATAGATGCCTCTTGCAATTATTTACTCGAACTCTTCCAATATGGTACTTCAGCACGGTACCAAAGTTGCTCTTTTTTTTTTTTTTTTGGGCCTAGGACACAACTTAACTTTCTCAGGAAAGAAGAAGAAGAAAACTTAACTGTAATTTGAGAGAAGGATTAAAAGGAATAAAGAACAACTATGCCTCCAGGCCCACCCAATTCCCCATTGAGTATTGTGGCCAAATTTGAAATGTACATCTCGCTGAGGAAAGGAAATCATCTGCAGAAACCGAACCAAGATTTCATGTGGAACTCTCATTTTCATCTCCAGATGAAACCGTAGGATCAGAAGCTTCAGCAAGGGATTCCAGCATAATTATCACATCACTAGTATCGTCCAAGTAGTATTTAGCTTTGCTTGGCTTTTGACCAACTGTGCATGCAAATACTGAGCTGTTGGCAGAGAGAACGTTTCCTGACATAGAGTTACCAATTAATTCAAACATGTCTTCATCAGATCTATCATCGCCAATGCAAAGCACAAAATCAGCCGGTTTTCCAATCTCAGCCATCGAAGTGAAAATCTTTTCAGCAATTAGACCCTTGCTGACTCCCTGAAAACAAAGAAAAGGGAGTTAGATTATGAACAGCATCAATGTACACTTTCCTAGAGAAGAAGGCGGCAACAAGTATTGTAAAAAAAACAAAATCAGATGTTCGAAGTGTTGGAATCATACTGGCAAGCAGACTATTGCTTCCTAGTAAAATCGAAATGACAGTATAATCAAGCCAAATGCTAGTAGACAGACAAAGACAGTACATATTTTATAGTTATTGAAGAATGAGCAATTGCAAATTTGAAATAGCGTGTATAAATTTCAAGCAAAAAGGTAAATAAGTATATCAAAAACCAAATCAGTTTAAAGTTTGAACAAAAAAAAGTCAAAAAAACAAAATGGCTGAAAAAGAAACTCGCAGTGGAAAATCTCAGCACACAAGAGTTATTCGATATATTTTAACATCAGGAGGATGCATCTGATACAGCCATAAAAAGAAAACTAACAGTAAACATAGATGATAGAATACCACTACAGAAGGCATACACATTCATTCACATATCTTCTTTAACCCTTCTGATTGCAAAAACAACATTAAGGAAAGGCAACATGACAAATCAAACCGAGCAACACAAACCCTACCTGGGGCTTAACTTCTACAATGAACTGACCACTCTTCACTGCAACAGGTTCATTTGCTAAAACACTTTCTAGATGATCTAACAACTCCTTCGCTTGAGAGGATCCAAAACCTGGGTCTGCATCCCGATATTGCCATACTAAAGCACTTTCCTTTTTCTCAAGGGAAGAACCATCAGTAGCCTCAGTATACAATTGGATTACAGGTTCTGCAATCCTCATCCACCCAAAATCACAACTCTGTCCACATATTTCCCATTCTTCACTCTGGGACGACCTGAAAATTTAAAACAATTGAAAATTTTGGAAGGACAAATGCCAAAGGGTGGTATGTTGTAAGTGATTTTTCTTAACATATAAGCATATGCAGGGGTTTCGTATAAACAAATTCACCTCTTCTAATTGGAGTTCTGTATTCACAAATAACAAGAAATACAGTGACAAGTTCATCACGTGTTACCACATACCCACATTGATGTGTTGTGAACCACATAGAAGGTATGGTGGAACATTTTTTAATCAGGAATCATGGAACACATATTATTACCCACATCAATCAGACTGTTAACTTTTGATATCTCTTTTCCGCCCAGTAATTGTATTATGCCATCCAAGCACAAGCACCAATTGCAAGTCATTAAGTCAGATTTCAAATTGTGTATAAAAACCCTAGAGGTAGCCCAGATAACCTAGTCCCAAATGTGTAGCGTGGGAGTAAGATTTCAAAATATGTGTATATCAAAACCCTAGAGGTCTCCCAGATAACCCAGTCCAAATTTGTAGTAGTGAACATACTGATGGAGGAGGGAAAATCGAAGGCAAACCTCAAGAAATAGCCATGCTCTGCTGCAATTCCAAGCTTCTGGCAAGGAGAAAACCACTTGCTTAAGTTTTCCCTTCCTCTTCCACTAACTACGAACACTAAGTTTTTCGGATCCCCACAAAGAGTGTTCAAAATTGAGATAACCTCACTGCTTGGGGCCTTATTGATGGAGTTCTGGGGCATTACCGTGCCATCATAGTCCAACAGTATAGCCCTTCTCTTAGATCTGGTATAAGATGACACAATTGTATCCACTGAAAGCTTTTTGAAATTAGGATCAAGTGCAACAACCCTAAACCCAAAGCTCAAACCAATTCCCCAGCATCTTCTTCTAAAATGGTCTAAGCAAGTTCTTTCCATATCCTGCAGGAAGCTTCGTGACCAATAAGCCACGTTGTGAGAGCTAACATAGCGGTAATGTTTTTCATGCCGCAACTGTTTCTCTGGTTCTGCCATTGAGATACCTTCATTCATTGCTTCTGCAGTTGATTCAACATTCCATGGGTTGATACGGATGGCACCACTAAGGGAAGGAGAACAGCCAATGAATTCTGATATCACTAACATGCTTTTCTTGGGTCCATACATGTCTGAACCTGATTCTGAACCAGATATTCCTTGTCTACAAACAACGTATTCATATGGAGTAAGGTTCATCCCATCCCTTACAGCTGTGACAACAACGCACTCAGCTATGGCATAATAAGCAACCCTTTCACTAATCGTAACCGGACTATCAATATAAATGATTGGTTCATAGCCAGGATGACCATATTTCTCATTGATCCTCTTGCGGCTGCTCTTTATTTCAGCCTGTATTTCTTCAAGATCTATTCCCCTGCCTCTTGCAGGATTTACAATCTGAACAAGCACGGCCTTTCCTTGCCACTTTGGATGTTGCTTCAGCATCTGTTCCATTGCTAGAAGCTTCAAATCAATACCCTTAAAAATGTCCATGTCATCTACGCCAAGAAGAACGGTTTTACCTTCAAATTTCTTTTTAAGTTCTCCTACCCTCCACTCCTTATCAGCAAGCTTCATCACCGACTCAATCTGACCCATATGGACCCCAACAGGCATAATCTTAACCCCAATGCTCCGTCCATAATATTCTAGCCCAATATAACCCCTCTTCGACTGATACTCTAAACCCAACATCCTGCTGCAACATGACAGGAAATGCCGGGCATAGTCAAAGGTGTGGAAACCAATAAGGTCTGAATTGAGCAAAGCTTTTAGTATTTCTTCTCTAACGGGAAGCATCCTGTAGATCTCTGATGATGGAAATGGGCTGTGAAGAAAGAAACCCATCCTTAACCGGTTAAAACGCCTCCTCAAAAATGTGGGTAACACCATTAGATGGTAGTCGTGAATCCAAACATAGTCATCCTCCGGATTTAGCACCTCGATCACTTTCTGTGAGAACAACTTGTTTGCCGACACATATGCTTCCCACATCGACCGATCAAAGCGGCCCCCATGATCAACCGAGAATGGCAACATGTAATGGAACAGAGGCCACAAATGCTTCTTGCAGAACCCGTCATAAAATTTCTTGTAAAGATCAGGAGGAAGAAAAGTGGGGACACATTTAAACTTATCCAGCAGTAACTGGGACACTTCGTCTTGTTCGTTCACATCAACATCAAGCTTCAGTGAGCCTACATAGATCACTTCCATTTCATCCGGCAATCCATCCTTAAGCTGCAACAGCAAAGAATCCTCATTCCAACTAAAACTCCACCCCTTATTATCTGGCCTCCGCTTCGCTTTTACAGGCAACTGGTTGGCCACTATAATCATTCGATCCTGCAAGATTGAAGACGGATTGTCCGAAGTGACGCTGTATGTCTGGTCGTCTTCAAGGTCAGACACACTCCCAGGAACTGTCATTACCCTCGGAAGCCGCCTCCTTTCCCGGCTCATTACCGGGAAATTCCCCGATGCCAAGTCTAAAAGATTGGTATACGATTTGGACATCATCTTTAAAGCCTAAAAAGACTGAGATTCTTTTCCACTTCGAGCAAGTAACCTTACACAATCTGAAACTACAAAAGAGACAAAGTAACATTCAACACCCAACACCCAAGAAATAACAAACTGATCCCAAAACACCAAGATCAATCAATCTAGAGCACGAGATCCATCAACAACCGATATTGAGACACCCAGATACTCAGATCACATAAACAATCAAAGAAAAGACACACATTCCTAAAACTCCACAAAGAATTTAACTTTCATTCATTAGATACACAAAACAAATCAAGAAAATTGGTGAAATTTGGGACTAACTAGCCTCTGATACCAGAGCAGCGCGAGTCAAATCGTTAATCCAAAATCTGCAGTTGCTTTGCTTCGATCTTCAAAACCGAATCGAAAATAAATTGTATGGCTTGTTCATGGTCGATGCATCAATCTCTGTTCTAGGGTTTCGTGCTTTATTATCCAATGCGAACCATCCCAAATCTCACGCTCGCTCGCTCGCACCCTGCAAATACTCACTCTGTCCATGGTCTGGTTATATAAATAAATAAATATATACACATATATCATACAATACCTAAAATTAATTAATTAATTAATTAAGCCGTTAATTACATGAAACATGTTTAAAAGGTGGACTGAGCCACCCCTCGGTGACGCAGTGGATGCGCCGGCCACTTTCGACCGTTCAAACAGTGGGAGTTTCGATGACGTGGGATGGCCCAGGCCAATGAAACTACGGCGGTGAGATCAAGGAGTGTATTCGCGTTTGTTAGGGTGTATCTTTTAATGTTGCTAATTAATTTGGGCATTTAAATAATGGTATTAGTATTTTTTATTGTTAATCTTCTATTAAAATGAAATTAATTGATAGATTTTTCTAACAAATTTCTTTGATGGTCTATCAATTGGCAAAAAGATTATTGTTGAAGGCCTTTACATGTTAAATGTGTCTAAAAATAATATTTGCAAATATTTTTTTTTTAGTTCTTTAAGAATTTCTTTCTAAATATTCTTGATATGTTAGATAAAGATTATTTTAATCATGAGAATCTTAGGATATAAGCAATGGTTAGTACATAAACATTGACATGCAAGTGAGGGAGCATTTTCTTCACGTCGTTCTAATTCTCAACATTGTATAATCATTCGACGCAAACCATTAAAAGATCAGGAACGTCTTTGGAAGGATTACTTTCCTCAACCATAGTATATCCAAAAAATATTTTTAGGAGGCGATTTCTAATGAATTGTATATATATATATATATATATATATATATATATATTCTACAGTTGAGAGTTACGATAATTATTTTGTTCAAAAGAGAGACGCCAGTGGTAGGCTTGGATTGTCTTCCCTTCAAAAGATGACCACACCAATTAAGATGCTCACATTTGGGGTAATTGTAAATTTTATGGATGATCGTGTAAGACTTAGTAAAAGTGCTACACGATTGGGTATGAAGAATTTTGTAAATGCAATTGTGCAGATCTTTGAGGGTGAGTACTTGAGGTCTTGAACCACAAATGATATAACAAGGTTACTAGAATTTGGACAAAGGTGTGGGTTCCCGAGAATGTTGGGTAGCATTGATTGTATGCACTAGAAATGGAAGAATTGTCCTAGTGCTTAGAAATGTATATACTTTAGTCATGTAAATAAATCAATTATTATTTTAGAAGTTGTTGCCTTTTACGATCTTTGGATATGCCATGCCTTTTTTGGTTTGCTTGAGTCTCATAATGACATCAATGTATTTGATGGATCTTTTGTTTTTGTTGCCTTGGCTCAAGGTCGTGCTCCTCCGTGCAACTATATTATCAATGGTTACAAATACACAATAGGATATCATCTTGCCGATGGTATATATCTTTCGTGGGCAACATTAGTAAAAACAATTCTTGCTCCACATGAGAAAAAAAACATTTTGCTGCCGCCTAGGAGTCTACGGAGAAAGATATGGAGTATGCCTTCGGAATACTCCAAGGTAGATTTGTAATTGTGCATGGGCCTACAAGGTATTTCCAATGCGAAATTCTAACAGATATTATGCATGCATGTATTATCTTGCACAATATGATTGTTGAAGATGAGTATCATCTTTATTATGAAGTCAATGATAATATTCCATTGGAGCCAACTTCACACAATAAATATACCTGAATTCATGGAGTTTATTGCCCAACATCATTGTATTAAAGATAAAAGGTACTCATTCTCAACTCCAAGCCGACTTTATTGAGCACATGTAAAATATGCATGACCGAGCATAACATGGATAAGGATGAGATGAGACCTTCAATTTCTTATTCATTTATGTAAATAATAATATAGGAGTTGTAAAGAATAATTGTCTTAAATACTAATTTCATAATTTTCCTGATTTTTTAAGTACTCATTTTATGTTAAGTTTACCCTTTTTCATGTATGTTGTGTAATATGCAAGGGTTTGCATTTATTTATAACATATTGCTCAGCTTTGTATTCTTGGCCATTGAAATTAATTTGTAATTTTAAACGTCCAGAAATTTCAGGAGATGAAGCTGAAGTTTGCAAGTTGGCATCTAGAAATTAAGTTTGTATTTAATGTATGAGTTTATTGTAAGAGTGTTTGTAATAAATTATGAAACTGGAAAACTTTGCTATATTCAAGTGTGTATTGCATTTATTTCATCATTTTTTTTTACCATTTTGGGATTAAATTGGGTTTACCATTTACATGCATAACCGGGCGGGAGTGGATTGGACAAAACTAATTAATCTAAAGCCATGCTTCGTAAATTGGATTGAACTATCAGATTTTGGAGATAGGTGAATCTGAGCTATTAAAACAAAAATATCAAATACAAAAAAAATTTGTATCGGAGTTCTTTAAAAAAGGCAACTGAGATTTCATTATTTAATCATTGCATGACAAGGAAAATAGTAATCAATCAAGGAAGAAAAAACAACAACAAGGAACAATAATATGCAAAGCAAAATGAGCATTCAAGCAAACAATATTATTCCAAGCCTCTCCATTTGTCAGGATCACATTGAACACCGTGTTTAGAACCAATCAATGCCTTCTAGATATCCTTTGTCTATAGCATTTTTTGTTTTAGCGGTGCATTAAAATTAAACTAAGAAAACTCATATAGTAAGGGAAAACATGAAAAAAGCATAGCAGGAGAAAACACAAAAAAATTAAAATACAATAATAACATGAAATATAAATATCTTCAATGGAGCAACACCGAGAGCAAACCAGCCATCAGGATACATTAAATCTAAGGCCATTGCAGAATCCCTCAAACATAATCACATAAAAGAAAAAGTATGACTAATTCAGGAATTTTTTTTATTTGAGATAAGTGATTATAGAATAAATATAAGAAACAAAATAAGATTTTACACAAACATACCATAACATTTTTTATTTTATAAACACCTCCCTATCGTAAGCACTACGCACAAGGGACTGCTGCCAACCAAAATAAGGCATACGTATAAAATTTCTTAAAAATTTACAGGAAGGCAATAAAAAAAGGTGAATTATAAACCAAGAAATACCAAAGCTCGAGAAGATATATTATTTGAAACCTCCAAAGCTTTTTCGTAGTAAGCATCATTACGCGTGACATCACCCAAGGAACACCTAGATAGAGCAATTGTATGAAAATCAAAAATTAAACATAGGATATTAACAGTTGAAGCCTACAAATTTGTTAATTCAATATAGAAAATGACTTGATTAGAGGTGATCACATTGTGTCTATAGAAGAAAGAGGACTATTGATGTTGAAATAGAGCTCAAAAATGGCAAGCCAGAAAATAATGCAATTTCAACTATAATTATTGGTGCTATAGTTAAATCCCCAACATTCTCTAGTATAGATGAGTATATTTTAGAATTTAACAGAAAAAATCCTGAATCTCATAAATAAAAGGTTATAGTATACATATATAAATACATTCTAGCAAGAATATATAGTAATGGGGTACATTAGAGTTGGATTAAAGGATCCTGTAACAAAACCAAGGCATAGTTAAAACAAAAAATGGTTTAAATAAGACTTAACATATATTCAGTCTACAAATTCAATATCAAACAAGAAGGAAATAGAAAAAACATGATTTAGGAACAACAAATATGGATTCAACAAAATGATGCTTTTAATTCTTTTACTGAGTTTATTTTCAACTTCAGCATTATAATGTTTGAACATATCCAGTAGCTGAGACTTTTCATGGATAAGATATAGGTAGTCATACCGAGAAAAGTCGTTTATGAATGTTATAAAATACAGTTGACCAATCTAAGTAGTTATAGGGAATGACCCACAAATATCTGCATGTATAAGTTCCAAAACACCTAAAGACCTATTGGCATCAAATCTTTTTATATTTGTTTGTTTTCCCTTGATGCAATTAATGAACATATCAAAATCAAAAAAATTAAGGGGATCGAGAATCGCTTCTGACACAAATCTCTCAATTCTCTTTTTAGATATGTGTTATAATCTCTTATGGCATAAAAAAGTGGAGTTCTCGCTGGATAACTTATGTTTTACACCTCGGCTACTGATATGTAAGGATTCACCAAATGAGTTAACTGATTCAAGTATATATAGATTATCAGAACTTGATAAAAAATTGGTACCAACTATTTTTGAATCAAAAAGAAGGCTTAACTTTTCATTTTCAAAAGAACATAAATAACCAAATTTGTCCAGAACAGAAATAGAAATCAAATTTCATCTAAAAGACTATATGACAAAAGTTTCTTTCAAATTCAAATAAAAACCAGTTCCCAGCAATAATCTAAATGTTCCAATTGCCTCAACTGCAATTGACTTGCTGTCCCCAACATAGACGTATTTCTCACAATCACTTGGTTTTCGGAAGCTCAAGCAACCTTGTATAGACACACTGATGTGAGTGGTTGCCCCAAAATCAATCTACCACGTGTGTCAATGTATGAAAGTCAAATTAACCTCAGAACAAACATAATTACAAAACATACCTTTCTTTGCACGCTAAGCATGGTAATTAATACAATGCTTCTTAATATGTCCTACAACACCACAGAAGAAACAAGAATTCACATTTGGTGCCTTATGTTGTTTCTTTTGTGGAGGTTGAACTACAATAACCTTATTTGATTTTCTTTTCCGATACCTTTTGTTTTTTGAAGAACTAGCAATATGAGCACTTTTCGTCTTATCCGGCTTCAATCGTTCTTCTTCTTGGACACAGTGTGAGATGAGTTCATTAAGAGACCAAGTCTCCTTTTGACAGTTATAACTCACTTTGAACTAATTAAACTGTGCCGGTAAAGATATTAATACCAAATGCACTAACTAGTGCCTCAGAAAGATCCAGCTTGAGTGCTTTCAATTTTGAAACTATATGAGACATTTCCATTATGTACTCTCTTATGTTTCCTTTTCCATTATATCTCATCAGGATCAGACTTGCTAGAAGTGTATTAGGCTCTGTCTTTTCACTTTTAGCAAACCGTTTCTCAAGATTCTGAAGAAAGCCTTTAGCCATAATAACCTCATCGGACATGGTACCCCTGAAGATTCTGGAACGGCACATTTCATAATCATCAAACTGATATGGTTTGATCGTTCCCACCTTTCTATCTCCCTTTTTTCATCAAAGGTACTCCGAGCAGTGAGATCAGCTGGTTTATCAACCCGTAAAGAAAGATCCAAATCCATTACTCCAAGAACAATAAGAACATTCTCTTGCCATGTTTTAAAATTTGTGTCATTTAACATGGGAATTGAATTAATACTAGTAGAGACATTCGCAACAGAAAAAACAACTGAACAAAGAACAGAATATGCTCACATAAGTCCTTAATTCAAATTCTTTAATAATAAATTCAAATAATGGTGAAAAACTTATCTTAAGATACTGGACACTCCATTAATATTTTATTTTTGGATAAATTATTAACTTATAATTGATATCTTGTCATAGTAATCAAACGACAATAAATACATATCAAATAACAAATCTTTCTTTGCGCCGATTAATTATTAATATGTAAATCAAATAATTATCACGCATTTATTATCATGTGTATGAATATAATTATATTAGCCATAAGTCTTCATTTGGGCCGACTAATACACATATAATTACATTCACACATTAACCTTTTATATTTTAAAATCAAATAATTTTGTATGACATGTTACCAAAATTAATTTATCTTAAAATATATATTCTAAACATACTAATATTTAAATTTATAATTATTTTACATATTAAGCCAATACTAAATACCAAAACTGTCCTATAACCGAATTTATCTGCTCAATAGAATACAAATTCGTAATACAAAACCATAGTAACCAATTTAAATCAATACAGAATTGTTCAAGGTATCAAAAATAAAGCCCATCTGTATATACTACAACAATTCCACAGCAAGCGACAGCAGTTCGCCCAATATGTCGTGCCCAGTTTATATATATAATCCAATTTCCCCATATCGAGCCCAATTTATATAATATCATTAAAAGAAAACGGTACAGCAATTGCTCAATAAACACCCACAATTGAAAAACAGAATATACAGATTATACAACATCGAGATATCAACTCAATTGATAAGGACAATTTCATATTAAATATATAGAATTTCACACTGACTGATATATGTTGAATATCCAAAACGAAAAAAAAAAAGCCACATCAAAACAATCCCAAAATCCAACCAATATAAATAATGAATATCTTGATTTAAAATACATATATCTTATTTTGATCACTATCTTATCAAATTCCAATGACCGATTCATCATATCTGTCCGATTTTATGATATTCTGCATATATATCCCTTATCGATTTTACGTTATGATATGATTAACCTGATTCATCATTCCGATTTGATTAAAAAAAAACAGATTGTATATATATACGAATATGCAACCATATAAATGCAAAATCAATAAAGGTTCAAAACAGAAGACCCAGTCTGATAAAACATTTTAATAAAGAATCTTGAATTAAAAAAAAAAAAGTTCAATCTCTATGATTGTTTTGAATTCCTGGAAAAGTGAGGATGAATAATAGCCATACAATATGATGGTTAAAAAACTATGGCTAATATACAACATCGGTCGGGGTTATCAAATCGAACACTATACCCAAAACGAAAACTATAAATAAGGATCACATCAAAACAATCATCGTGCCCAAAACCATTATAAACATATTTGAATTCCTGAACAAAACAAATCGTGATAATCCTAATACCCAAAATCGTGATAATCAATAACCCATGTACGACCAAACAAAACATCACGTATTCAAATTATAGCTTGAATTCTTAAAATCATAAACATATTTTAATTAAAATCTAACCAACGGAATTTTCCCAAATTGAATAATAAGGTGGCTCTAGTAATACTTATAGGATTAAAATTCATAATCTCAAATTAAACTTCACGTCAAATCATCAAGAATGCATACCTGATTCAACCATAATTTTTAATGAATGAATTTGAGCCTTCTAGATCAGTTCTTCCAATGGGACATAGCAGATAGTTGTGCTTGTGATACGAGGGATTATATAAAAGTTAATTTTTAAATTAATTTTTTTATTATTTTTAATTAGACTCATCCGCTAATAAAAATAATATTAGTATTCATATTTTTATTAGATATATTTAAATTTAATAAATCTTAAATTTTATCAATTCATTTTTAATTAAACTTATTAAAAATAATAGCCCTACTATCAATGTATAATAATACACATATAACTCATATAATTGTTAAAATCCAACACTTTTATTTCTTAATTTATTTTTTTTTTTTCTCTCTCTCTCTCTCTTTCATTTATTTTCAAGCAATCAAAATTTTACATATATAAAAATATATTTTTAAAAATATAAAAAAATAGAAATGAATAATAATTTTTTAAATATGAAAACTCACTATTTATTTTCTGTCTATATATTCCATTTTAGGAAGGATAGATGTTTTTTTATAAATTCATATATTGTTTTCTTAAATTATAGTAAAAAAATATCGAATCTATTGTAATTTTTTAAATTTAACAGTAACAAAAAAATCACGACTTCAAAATTAAAATTATGATAACTGTGTTTGGAAATTGGAATCAAAATCCAAAGACAAATGAAACTTAACAAATTAATTCAGCGTAACACACCCGCGTAAATTAATTACTTCTTCTCTATTGACTACCCATAGGTTTTAAGATTTATATAAAATTTGATAAGATAAAGACTAGAGATGGCAATTTTGGCCCGTCCGCTCCGATCCGGGCTCTTTTTTCCCGTCCCGTCCTGCCCCGATGAGATAACGGGGCGGTCACGGGTATTGACCGCCTTGCCCCGACACGACAATTTAATAAATTTTTTAACAGTTTTATCTTTAAATACCCGCCCTAGACCCACCCCAATATGTGACCGCCCCAACCCGCCACACTCATTTATCCCGTCCTGCCCTGACCTGAACTCATTCAGGGCAGGCTTGGGTTATCCACTGCCCGGTCCCAGCCCGCTCCGTTATCATCCCTAATAAAGACCATTTTTATACGTGTTCTCAACAACCGCGTAATTTATATTAAATGATACAACAATTTATATTATTTAAGGATCGCGAGTCGTTTGAAAAATATATTAATAATTGCAAAATTTAATTATTTTTTTTACTTTTGACTCTTCAGTTTTAATTATAATAATTAAATACAAATATATAATTAATTTTTTACGTTCTTATCACATTCCTCGCTTTCTGTGGATTCCCAGCTAAACCCTCCACTATGTAAAATCTCATATTGAGTTATATATTATTGGTCTCCACTCTCAATTGCGAGTGGTCAATGTTGAAATGAATTTGTTCAAGCCGGTCTAGATATTAGTATTAACTATTAAATACCGTTCAATTATGTCTACATATTAGTATTAAATAATATATTCGAACCAAGTCTATAAGCTGACCTCTTAAATAATGAATTTATAACTGGCCTAGAGCTTTTTTAATATAATTTTTTTTATTTTTTATTGAATGAATAGTCATTATATAATTTTAACATTATTTTTATTTTATTTTATTTTTAAATAATATTTTTTAAAAAAATTATTTTATTATTTTATACGATAAAATATTATATAATATAAAGACCAATGGCTGCGGACGCATACTGTCTAATGCCTCCCTATCCCTTCTGCTGCGAGTCTCTCAATTTCAGGGTCCAGTCTTCACCTTTACCTTCACCTTCGAGACCTTCAAATTTGGGGTCATTTACTTCAGGGAAACCCTCTCCAGCCACTTCTAATTATTTCTCATTTCCAATAATATTCTATCTTTTGGATTCGTAAGTGCTTCATTTTGATTTTGTTTTTAATGTGATTTCATTTCTCTTCTCTTAATTAATGCTACTTATAATATTCTTATAATATTAGCTAGATTCAAAAAAAAAAAAAAAAAAAAAAAAAAAAAAAAAAAAAAAATAAGACACTATACCCCCCCCCCCCCCCCCCCCCCCCCCCCCCCCCCCCCCCCATAACAAACACGTATTATTAGGTAATATTTATGTATTTTAATTTTTTTTAAATAAAAACTAACAGAACAATCTAAATTTAACAAAACATAGAACTTAAAAATTGACGTTGTCTAAGAGCTACGTACAAATTTATGGAATGAAAATACGAGAGAAACCCCCCCCCCGTGCGGGAGGGGAGGGGGGGGGGGGGGGGGGGGAGGAGGGGGGGGGGGGGGGGGGGGAGAGAGGGGGGGGGGGGGGTTTTTTTGGCTCGGGCATATGTTGATTATTGATGTTTAGGTATAAATAATGTGTAAAAAATTATATTTTTTTTACTTTAGAAAATAAAAATATTAAAGACGCCCTTTTTGGGGTAACATTTTTTGAAATTTTTATTTTTTATTCAAAAATAACTATCATATTTTTAAAAAAAAAAAAAAACAGAATAACCAAACACACCCTAGACTTCACTCTCATGACTCATGACTCATGAGCCGAATTATTGATTTAGTTTAATGAATTGCATATGCTACCAAAATTGTAATATTATTTATTTACTCACTGACAACAATAAAAAAGAGTATTTTAAAATATTTACATTAAAATGCATACATACAATAACTTTTTTTATTAACTTCCATAGTAAGTAAATTAAGTAGTACTACAATTTATTAGTGATTTGTTGATGCTTTTGTTTATGAATAGTACTATATAATAGTAATTTTATTATTTAACTTAATAATTTGACCAAAAGCTGTTAATAATGTTGAATGTTGACTTGCAGAAGTTTAATATAAATATGATAAAGGAGAGGAAGAATGCATGATAAATGTGAGTAGTACGTTTCATGGGCATGACGCATGAGGCTATCTCAGCATGGCTATCTCAACCTGGGAGGATCTCAAACATTGAATTTATCCAACATCATTGTTAAAGTGAACTTAGTTTTCCAATTGCATATAGATCATTAATGGAACTTGATCATGGCATTCTTTGTGGTGACTGTCTAGGTTAATTCTCAAGTACTCTCAGCTTTCTGTTGTGAAACTGAGTGCACTAGTAGCAATTTTTTTTTCTTTTAAAAAATATTAAAAAAAAATCGTTCTGTTTTATATTTAACTTTTTATATATAATTTGTATAATATTTTATAATATATTAGAAAATATTATTTACTCCATATAATTATTAAACTATATAAAAAAAATTTTCTTATTTCCTTCATGTTTTTTATAATTTTTATTTTTATTTTATATTAGAATATAAAAAATTATTATAAATTATTATTTTAAAGATATTGATAGTGATTACGAAAATTTGTAATGCATATTTATATAAAAAAATAAAAAGTTATTAAAATCTATAAAATTAAGAAATATAAGTGGGAAGCTATTCAGACTGTTTTGAAGGAACGGTTGAGAGTTTTGGGTTATTCAAATAAGAACAATTGTATTGTCCTAAATAAACTATAAAGATTAAGGGGTCCATAGTTAAAATCAAGCAGTAAAGTCATAAATATCTCCGTCTTTATCCTAGATATGGGAAACTGAAAGAGTCATAATATGTTATGTTTTTTTTGTTGACTGCTCAAATTGGACTCTTTTGATTCTGTTTTGCTTGAGCATATGGTGTCTTTCGATTGCGCACTGGTTGGTCTCTATGTATCTCCTTTTTTTAGTTTGGTGTTTTTTTTTTCTATTATAGTTTGTGCTACTATATACTTACCTCAAATTGAAAATTTATTTGTTAATTATAGGACTATAATTTACTACATTAGATAATACATACGTCGAGATATTTTTTTAAAACATGAAGACCAATGTCATGATACCTCAAGTTAAAATGTATATTGATCAAAAGTATTATTTTTTAAATAATTTATTTTTTTAAAATTTACTCTCTATATTTTAATTATTTATCAATTAAAATATTTTAAAATTATTTATTTATTCTTTTAAATTAAAATTTAAAATGATGAGAAAAAAAATAAATAGTATAAGATAAAATATAATATTTTAATAAATAAAATGTATAGTATTAGATTAAATTTAAAGAGTTACTATTTATTTTTTTTATTAAAATTTAAATTATAATAAATAATTCAAAAAATATAATTTAATATATTTTTATTAAATTAATTCTTTAAACTAGAAAAATTACGTGAATACTGTTAAAAAAAAGGTAAAGTCATGTACTGTACACAACCTTTACCCTCAAGGAAATATTGAGTTTTTTTTTATACGGCAGAGGATAATTGTCACCATGTCAATTAAATCCTAGGATTTGTACTGTGAATGACAAATCATAAAACTCTAGAAGAAGCGAGAAACACATAGCATTTAGCAACGACATAGAAGCAGCATATAGGCCAGTATGCCATCTTATAAATCAGCCAGATGGTGCTAGCTAGCTAGCATTAATCTAGTCAAATGTAAAATGGTAAAGATTGTATTGGCATCTTTGAAAGAATAAATCATATCTTCTTGTAAGACATAGACACACCATGGTCCATGGGACAACCTACATAAATTAGAAGCCAGAATCACCACCATTGAAGTGACATGTTTTTAATGCAAGATGCCAGCAACACTGTGGATGATATATAATTCAATAATTGTCGACGACTTATTAAAAAATCCGTCATTTTTCTTTCTTTGTGCAATTAAATATTTACACTCGAACCGTCCCGATTTTGGACTCCAAAACAGAATTGAAGGGATTAAAATCGTTCATTTCCAAATCGTTGTCGATATCGATATCGTACTGTCACAGGTGAACAATCAACGTGTAAATATGACGAAGGCATGCAGCAAATCTTCACCGTTGACGGATTATAATAAGAAAAAAAAAAAAGAAGAAAAAGGTCCACCGCCACTATCCTGAGGTCCTGCACAGGGAAGCCGTCAAGCTACATCGCCGAGTCGACTCGGTCTGCTCTAGAAAGCTCCGGCGGAACACCACTGCACACTCCGGCAACTCGCCGAGGTCCGCGAACAGAGAATCCTCCTCCTCGCCCATGGAGTACACAGCCACCATGTCAGCATCCACGTGACAGCTTCTCGCGAGTGCCGGGCTCTCCAAGACGGTGGGCGAAATGGTGGAAGCGGAGACGACGTCCGAGAACCAGCCAAAGTCGTCGGCTCTGAGCATCGAATCGTCACCGAGTTCGGGGAATGTGTCATCTGGTTCCGCATCAGGTTGGGTGGTGAAGACGGTGGCGAGTTGGGGTGGGGGTGGAGGCGAAGCGGGAACAGCGGCGGCTGTGGTGGTCGTGGAAGTGGAGTGGTGGTGGAGTTTGGAGGGCGGGAAGGGGTGGTTGTGGTCGAAGGCATATGTGATGAGCATCATGGTGGGATCGAGGCGGCTTCTCTCTACTTGTTTTCTTGCGGGACAACCCTTCGAACTGCTGCACCGATAGTAACCTCTGCCAAAACAAATTCATCGCCAAATGAGAATAAATTAAAGTTGTGTTCTCTCTCTCTCTCTCTCTCTCTCTCTCTCTCTCTCTCTATATATATATATATATATATATATATATATATATATCAATCCCGTTGAAGACTAAACTTCAACTCCACAAAGTCAAATCACCTCGAACTTATCAAAATTAAACAAATTAACTCATGAGATGCGAACTGTGCACATGAAAAAGTCAGCAGCATACTTAAACAGATCATCATAATTGTCTATAGCCTATATATATTAGGGTTAATGAACAAAGGTGTGACTGTAAAAAGTTTTTTTTTTTTCAAAAGTTTACTTAATAACTTGTCATAATATATAATAGTTGAAGGTTGAAGTGCTGGTTCATAAATATAATTATAAAAGGTATTTTTATGCTACATATATGCATGCATGAGCTGGAAAAGAAAAAGAACACATAAGAATTCATAAATGCATGCATACCGTTGATAACAACTAGATCAACATTTGAGCTTATAAAGAAAGATTATATATGCCAATGCAATAATGACGACGATTAGAGTGCGCCTCTTTTCCTCAAATCCAGAGATAATTAATAATGTTCTTATGAGATTAAATAGGGAAAGAAATTTCGCATTGCAATTCTTTTTAAAACTATATATCTGCATGCGATAAGAACATATTAATTATCATATATGCTCAAGTGGTCTCCGAACTCCATCATTTGTTGTGGTTTAATGGATATTCGCTGTACTATTAGTATATGTTATTTATATAACCAAACAGACTACATATAAACACATCCAACCCAAATTTGCTCATGGGGTATGTATGTGTGTATATATATTAATGTCGTGAGGCCATAAAAATCAAAGAAAAAGAAAGAAAAAAAAAGAAGAAAAGACTGGGTAAACATTTATTGCCATTTGCAAATTTAAAACAACAAAAAAAGGAAAAACAATTTTCCCCTCCCCCATAAAAAATTAAGAAAAAAAGAAAAAGAAAGAGCGAAGAGGAATGGGACATTTTGATGAGAAACATCGTCGGTTGAGCCACGAAATGAAAATTACTAATTCATTTAATGTTTCCTGCAAGCTAAGCTAGAGAGTAGAGATAGATATCCGAAGCGAGCCCAGAATGACACGTGGGCAGTTAACGAAGGACAAGAATCCATAATCCTCGTACGACGGGGAAAGGTGTAACTAATCTGTTCATGGGACAGCGTGCGATAGGGGACAAGAATCCACTCCCTGTGGATCCTGCGAGAAAATGTGGGTGCCAAGTTTTTCCACGCGTTTGAATCTCTATTTTCCTTTTTTTTTTATGCTTATTTTTCAATTAATAAACACGTGTCTCTATCCCATACGTTATGAACAAATTAGGAGTGAGAGCTGATATTATTAGCGCGCAGGATACGTGAGCAAAAGAATAATGTATACTACTAGACTTTTCCTTTCTCAACAAACCAAACCAACCACCGCAATCGGCGCACTGTAGTGCAGCCGCCTTCGCGCTACATTACGCCGCCGTCGCAATCTGCCCGGTCGAACCAGCCACGCGTCCGCGCGATTGAGTGACGATGCACTCACTCAGGCAGCGCATGTTAGAGACAAGCTCTATCTTTTCTAAAGCACTCACCGGCGCACTATACGATGAACCGCCCCGGTCCCTCTGTGGCTGATCAACCACACGTATTTAATTCCCATATTTACCCCGACAAAACCCAAATAATCACAGAAAAAAACAAAAAAGATTTACGAGTTAATTGAAAATGACCCTAATTTAAGTATATCTAATTATCTATATCGACGGCCTATGATAATCGATAAATTATATATATATATATATATATATCACACATAAAGTTAATCATCTCTGTCTTTAAAAAAAAAAATATTGTTGCAGGGTAACACACCTTGGGTATGGAGATCCCTTAATGGGCTTTTGGCCGTATTTCCTCCAAGCCCACGAATCGGACGGCGGATATCCCTCCCCTTTGCTCCGAGATCCGTCCACGTCGCCGATCGGCACTGACACCACCCGTTTTTGTGCACTCCTTTTACTGCAACAGAACAAACAAAGCACACAAAAACGGTCACCTTAATTTCCCCAAAGCATTTATATATATATATATATATATATTGCGAAGATAAATATATATATTGCTTAAAAAAAACAGATAACAGCCTCACTCGCCGGATTCCGACCAGATTTCCGGCGGATCCAACTGAATTACCTTTTCTTGGGAGACGGCGCGTCGTCGGATACCACCCTGACGTCATCCCCGGAGGTGGGTGAGTCCGGCGGGTTCTCCGGCGAGGTTGTGGGGTCGTGATCGTGGTTGACAGCGAAAGGGGTAGCATATCGACGGTCCATATGTGACGCAACGAGCTGATATATAAATATATATATGTCAAGATCTACGGTTGTGAGTGGGTGATCAGACGTACGTGTGACTGACGCACCACGTACGGTGGAGATTTGAAGGTGGAAGGAGAAAACGGCGACGCCGGGAGGGATGAGAGGGTTTGGGGAAAGGTGGTGGTGGTGGTGGTGGTGGAGTGGAGGGGGTGGGTCTGGTGTGGTGGGTTTAATACGGTGGGGGTCGACTTCTTTGACAGATTGGCAAGGGCGTTTGTTTATTGGGGACGGGCAACCAAATGCGCTATATTTTTATAATATTATATTCCTCCATGACGCTGTTTTTTCCCTCCTCTTTTTTAATCCAACGCGATAAGTAAGATTATGTGAAAATTTCATAGTAGGTAATAATGCTATTAAATTTAGCTGTATTAAATAAACTTTCATTAAATGCGCTGACTTATTGACCTTGGGTTGTTTATTAATTATAAAACAAATCTTTTGTTGAAGATACACCCTCACTGTATATATAGACATAGTGGAGGCTCTTCTTCTTCTTCTTCTTCTTTTACTTTTCAAAAAACTTTATGCTTAGCTATAAATCGTCACTGTACTTTAAAAAATTTTAGAAAGAAAATAATATCAATTCTTAAGACGCAAAGGATATCCTGCATGGTGTACTTTCTTCGTGTATGTTTTTCCACCTTGTCTAGTTTGTGAAATTAGTAGGCACAGTAATTTGTTTCCTCTTCTTTCCTCTTGTGTTTTTATAAAAAATAAATTAAAATAATCCTTTAATAGTCTTATAAAACTCCAAATTATGATCCATTAAAAATTTAAATGTTGAACCCTTTTATGCTTTTAAATGTATTAGAGTGCATTTGGTTTTCAAACTAATTCAAAATTAAGTTTTATAAAATCATGAGTTAATCCTAAAATAAAGTTTCATTTTATGTGTATATTTGACTTCTATGACCAAAAACAATGATTTGTTCGATTTATAGATTCATGAAACCATAGTTTTTTTATTTATCAAAATCATGTTTTGTCCTACAAAATAATTGCTTAGAGGGGAAACCAAATACATACTTAGAACATTCATAATAGTTTAATCATAGATCGACTAAATTTTAATTAAAAATTTTATTTTTATATAATTTAACCAGTCAATTTTTATGACGAGTTCAATAAATATTTTGCTACTAAAAATAAAATATCATTTTTTCCTCTTCTTCTCCCACCCACTCCTTTATTTGTTGTTGCATCCTCCCTTTCTCTCTTGCTACCCACACATACGAAAACTGCAGTCAACCATCACTAGAGTTTTCGATTGTTATCCTTCGTCTTCCCACCTCATGCATTGTTGGGTGCATACCCAATGTCAGAAGTATCCACTTCACCTCACCACCTCTTGTACCCTTACCATCGCCGTATTCATAATCAGTGTGTTTTCTGATGCTCACATCTCCATCACTAGATTTGCACCCCATGATCTCATCTTTGATTTTCATCCATGTCAGATCAAATCGTATAGTGTAGATGCATGTCTTTCATGAATCATAATCTAGTAGTTGTCACACAACATTGGGAGGGAGAAAGATGAGAGAAATGGTTTTAAAATTAATACAAAAATAACTTCATTTACTAGTGTTAGAATCAAGTCTAGGTATAGGCTCGATCAGATGTCACGATATTCTCTGCTATGGGCTTGTCACATTGGCCCGTACAACTTTAAAACATATCGTAACATTTAAAGTAAACTTTGATCTTATATATACCTTGAGCGATGTGAGACAAACATCTCAACAATCTCTTCCTTTGTCACACATCGACTATACAACATAGGTTGGAAACACATTTATGAAATTGAAGATTTCTTGTAACTCACCCTTAATCCATGCCTTGTGGAGAGATCAAACCAATTTGATAGTAAAGTGACATCATAACTCAGGTACCGCCACACCAATGGAACAAGCTGCTCGATCACATAATGCTGAGAAAACTTTCGATATCACGAAACACTTAATGAGAATATCTATAGGATAATCAACCTCTGATACCATTTTGTTAGAATTGGATCTAAGTAGAGGTTTAATTATATGTCACGATATTATCCGTTTTGAGCTTGCCACATCGGCTCGCACGACTTTAAACCACATCGTAACATTTAAAGTAGTATTCTTTCATCTTATATATGTTTTTACTTTCTTGTCCTTAATAGATATGAGACAAATATCTCAACAACTAGTTATGTCAATTAATTAAATTTGACCAATATTTTAACAATTAGCTAAATTTGACCAATATTTTAATAACTAGTTATGTACTAATAGTACTAGCATTGATTCATTAAGATAATGCCAAAATTTGATAAAGAAAAGTCATTTTTTTTAAAATAAATTTGAAGAATTTTCCAAAAATATACACATTCACTTCATCAAAATAGTATATTCATCCCCTGGTGGCAACATCACCACCCACCCCCCCCCCCCTTTCCCCCGACGATGGAATCTAGGTTGGCTCTGAAACTCAAGTGAAATAGAGCTGCAGTACGGCCACTACCACCTTTACACTTTCTCTCTCTTTCCATCAATGGTGGTGGATTCTCAAAATGCCAACAAAAAAAAAAAGCATTCAAAGACAACTGGGGAGCCCTCCAGCGTCTCCTTTGATTCTCCCACTTCTTCCCCAAATTGAATTAGAGACAACGATATACACGTGAAGCCTTGGTGTGTCTTTGCCAACGGAGATCTAGCCGCCGCCCCCCTTCCCCGAACGACATCAACCCCCACTCCCTCCCTTAGTGACGTCAACCCCCACCACCTTGACATTGACCCACCCTCCACCCCACCCCAACATCGTCCCCCCCTCTCCCTCGGCGTTGTACCCTATCTCCCCCGGTGACATTCTCTCATCCTAGTGATCCCACTAGCGTCAACCCCTCCTCCCCTGCATCGACCCACTTTCCCTAGGCGTTGTTTCCCCTCTACAACGACGTGAAGCCGAAGACTCGTTGCGTAGAGAGAAATGCATTTATAATACTACAGTGCATTGCTAAATTTGGTGAAGGTTTTACATTTACTTTAGGTAAAAGCTAAATATTTAACATTTCATTAATCAAATGCGAGTATATTCATCAAAAATCATTAAAATTTAAATTTGCATTGGTCTTTAGCCAGACTAATGCCAGTGCTCTAATAGAAATACTATTGTGAGCTATTTTGCATTCTTAGTTAGTCTTTGACTAAAAGTTGACTTTTATTAAGCGAGTGTAGTCTAAATCATCATTTTTAGTGGTCAATAACATGTGATTAAATTTATAAATTTTGACAGCGCATTATTTGACAATCAAGAGTCTAAACACATTTAAAGAAATTTAAAATTTTTAATATGTATATTTTATCACGTTCTTCATATATTGAAAAAAAATAATTTGAAATATACAAAAAATATTTTAATTTGTAACATGAAATATGTGTAACATGATATTTGAACTTCATTCATACATTATAATTTGGGATTTTTTTAATTGATCTTGAGTCATTTAATGCCTTTCACCGGTGGAGGGGATGATTCCCCCTTCGTCCTTTCGGTATGTAACCGTTAGAATTTTATTTTTATTTTTTGGTCACGAAGCAATGATTTTTCTAGAGCATGTGTAGCTTTTGGAGTGGATTACGGTATACTTTATAAATTAAGGCGTGATAGGTGTGTGTGTATATGCAGATTGAATTATCAATAAAGGTGTTGTCTGTATCATACGAAAATAAAATAAGTTTCTCTAGGTGTAACCCCACTTTGATGAACCGTAAACCTTAAGATGCTAATGATTTTGATTTCATGAGCAAGCAAATTATTTGAAAATTTGTGATGGTTAAAACTTGAAGATAGGCTTGCATATGTAGTTACAAAATATTCATAATTTAAATAAGCACAAAAAAATTTACAATTCAATTAAACCGGGTTCCTACTTCCTAGCGCGAGTTTCTTATTTATGATTATAAAGACGTTATCTGTTGACCTTTTTACCCCTATCAATTTAATTTTCGTATTCCTTTAAAATGCTCTATAATTTTTTTTTTATTCTTTTTCGGATTATATGAGTTGTTCTTTTGACCTGGAAACCAATCTATATTCCCATATTATTCCCAATTAAGGAAAAAATTAATTTGAATTTAATTTGACCACGCAACAGTATGCAACTAGTGTTAAAACCTACACACATGCACTAAAAATTAACAAACATATATAAATATGCAATGTGTGTTAGAATCATTACAATTTATAAGTCTTTTTAAGAAAGACAATTATTTATTGATAATAAGGTCGTATCCATTAGATAGCAACAAGAATATACTAACAATGACATTAATTTGCCACATAATATTCATGAGAACCTAAATATATTATATTTATAGGCATTAAGATGATTCCATAATTATAAGCATTTTGTGCAAGATTTTAGCATACACTTGACTTGACGTAATAATATTTTATTATTTAATAATTTAATAAATTTTATAATTTAATCATAATCAATAGTATATTATCAAGAAAATTTATTTAAAAATATTTTTAGTTTACACCTGGTTAACTTGAATTAATATTTTATCTTTTGATAATTGACAATTTAATATTGTGTTATTTAATAATTACATTTAGAATTTAATTTTTTTATGATTTGATGTTTGTGGTGTTTAAGTATTATGTTGTGTTGTGTATTTGATATCATAATTCTTTGTAATGAATATTGAATAAATAAAAAATTTTAGATCCGCCTTGTTTGTGTTTCAATTAATAACCGCTACATTATCATGTTTATCCCCAACACGTGTCATATGTATGTATCAATTTCAACAACAATATTACTGAAGATGGAGAGAAAGGGAAAATCAGGGATGAGTTTCACGGGGGGGGGGGGGGGGGGGGGGAGGGGCCTCTAGTTAGCTAGGGACTAGAATATGTAGTGGAGCAATCTGTCTCTGAAATGGCGCCATCGACAACTTTTAAAAAAAACAAGTCTTCCTTCCCCTAGCAAGCCCCTCCTCCACTCGAGGGCAGATGCTCAGAGGAGACAAGATGCTCGGGGGAAGCTTGGAGGTAGCACCCTCTCTGTTGACTATTGGGTATACATCAACGTCTCCTTAATTAGGGAAATATGACTAAATGTACCTTCTTCTCAATTAAATACCATAACAATCAAATCCTTGTGTGAGGGAAGGAAAACCAGTAATAATTGAAATTGGAAAAAAATAATAATAATAGAGGGGTCGAAGCCAATTGCACCAAAAATTCATGACAAATTTGTTTGAAAGAGAAAGAGAATTAGAGAGAAATGTCATTTTAGCCGAAAGTAAGAGTTGAGTGATCCAATCAGGGCCGGCCCTTGGCTTTTGCAGCCTAAGGCCGCCACTTGAGGCCCCCAATTTTTGGGGGCCTCCATTTTCTCTTGTGTTACACTTGACAGACAGAAAAAATAAACATTGCTTGTTGGCCTACATGGCCTCCCCCAAGCTCGCCCACCGCGTCGTTGGATACCTGGTGGAGGAGGCCATCCACTCGTACACTGAGTTTATCAAGGCAACATCCAGAATGTCCCCGCCCCTGCCATCGCCATCGACTACTGGAAGCTGCCCCCTGGTTCCACTCTCCGCGATGTCGTCATGGTGGTCAGCACTGACGAGGCCCACCACCGCGATGTCAATCACTTTGCTTCGGTCTGTGTCGTCGTTTTCTATTTATTTAATCTAGATTCCATATGGTACTTAATGTTATTGATTGTTAACATTTGTGTATTTTGTTTTTGGGTTGTGCTTGTGTTTGGAATATTTATGTGCAGGACATACACTATCAGGAAAGGGAGCTGAACGCGTCTCCTGCGCCACTTGGATATTATTGATTAATTTCGTTCGGTCATTATGAGAGCAGAGCATGAATGTTACTAATTATTATGAATGAATCAATCGTCTGTGATGTGGTGTTAGAGGGGCTTCATTGCATGACTTCGCTTAAAGCCTCTCAAAGTCCAGGGCCGGCCCTGGATCCAATGCACGTAATAGTCCGTAACAATTTAAATTTCAAATTTATCATACGATGAATAAATCAATTTGTTATAGAATAAATCAAATTATCAAATGAAGCTAATTAAATTAGTGGAGCTCATTGAAACCAGCTTCTTCCTCTAGCTAAGGCTCAGAAAGGAAGAAGTATCCATTAAAAAAATAAAGCTTTGCCATATGAAGGAGCCGTTGGGCTCGGTCAAAACTAGAGTAGTTCTAATGAGTGGAATGGTGATAGAGCCATCGCCATTGACTGGGCGCTCTTGATTAGCCACTCAAACAATAGTTTTGAAGCGAGAGTCCCAAATCAAAGTACAGTGTTAGTTGATAACTGACAAGCTACTGACAACAAAATCAAACGAGAATGAGTGACCCAAGCCAATGGTAATGAACAACAACCTAGTGTTTGGGTGGCTAAGATTAGGCGGACTAGTGGTGTAGTGCAACTTTGAGGCCTAACTAAAATATATAGATAATTTTAATAAGCACCTATGAAGTCTTTGACTTTGCAAGTTCTACATCGGTTGGAGAGGATAACGAAGTGTGTAAAGGGCGTGGATACCTTTTCTATACAGACGGATTTTGAGGCCAAGAGCCCTATCAAGAACAAAAGCCGTGCATGCTTGGCCCAAAGCGGAACAATATTTTTGTACAGAGGTTTGAACTACTACAGATGGTATTAGAATTGGAACCCGAGTCGGTGTGCTAGTCACATGGGAACTTAGGCCTCCTAATAGGGGTATATTGTAAAGTTTTAAACTTTATAAATCTCACATCGGCTAGAGAGGAAAACGAAGCATGCCTTAAAGACAACGTGAATACCTCTCCTATCCAGATGCGTTTTGAGAGCTAAGGGCCTACCAAGAACAAAAGTCGTGTGGGCTCAACCCAAAGTGAAACAATATTTGTATACAGGAGCTTGGGCAGTTACAACACCCTCACGCAAGCATAGTGCCACAACACAAATTTAGTAGAACTTAATCACATCCAATTATATAGCACCAAATCAGTCATGTTTGTATAAAAATTTAGGGTACGTTTTATTATCATCTTTTTTGTTTTTATTTTTAAAATATAATAGTTATTTTTAATTAAAATAAATAACAAAAATAAAAACAGTAAAAAGTTATTTTTATTTTTAGGATCTACTAAAGTAAAAATAAACTTTTTTTTATTTTCAGTTTTAAATTTTTTATACCAAAAAATAATTATCATATTTAAAAAAAAACAAAAAATAGTACAGCTAAACTTAATCACATAAACCATATCCATGCCGTTATCCGGCTTCTTTTTGCAACATACAAATTACATTAACACAGGGACATCACACATCGTGTCACCCGCGTGATTTTGGTCAATCACGTGCTGTAAATAAAAACCAAAGTTTTGGACACCCGCAGGATGACTTTTTTATTTTACTAGAGGCCCGGCTTGCTTAGATGGGTGGGTGACATTTCTTACATAGCTCGTTTTTACGCGATCATTGAGATTCTAGAATAATGAGGATAAGACTTCAGGACCTCTATATGGCATATGGGGCAGCATTTAAAACTTCAATATTGAATTATTTTGAATAATTCAATATTCAAAATAACGGGGAACTATTTAGATTCACGTACCGCGCGCATTAGAGGGGGGAACTAAAACTTGGATGTCCAGTCACCCACCCTGCATATGCATCTAAAAAGGTTACCGGGTGACGGGTACCGTTTCGGTTCAGACTCCGATCCGAAAATTAAATGTAAGACACGAAGCCTCTATTTTGTTTGAATTGTGATACAAATATATAGTTCTAAAGATTTCATGAACTGAATAAAGGTAAAATATATTTAACAAAAATTATCGGACTCAATAAAGCTATATAAAACCTAATCTTCAACCAAATAGCCTAATAAAATTTATTAAGTTAAACTTTACTTACTAAATATTATTTTAATTAAAATATTTTTAAAAAAAACTGGCCAAAATTTAAAACTTTGATAGAATCAAAATATACAAAAAAATAAATTAAAATTAAAATTTTAATATAATTATGAAATTTTTGTTGAGTCCGTATTTAAAAGTAATTAATTAATTACTTTTAAAATTTATAAAAACTATTACTACTTTTTTATATTTGTTGAGTTCGCTATTAGTTAATACTTGAGCCACTCCGATTTATATAAGCTAAGTGATTTTGGATATGACACAAACAAACAAACAAAATAATTATTAACTAAACACTGATTTTTGAAATTTGGAGTGTGACATAGCCTCCGAATCCTATGTCGAACGAAGTGCCGATCCAAATGTTTGTTAGCAGTTAGTACGATTATTATCTGAACATAATTAATTATGGTTGATGTAATGGCAGGAAGGAAGTTTTGACCCAAAAAAAAAAAAATAAAAAGAAAGAAAAGGAGGTGGGTGTGGTGGCGGCTGCTGGAGGCGACCGGCGGAACGCATGCAGCGGCAGTGTGAACGGCTGGACCGAGGGTAGCACATGTGCATAATTATAGTTTATGTGTAGAAGTTGTGTTCTACGTCACTTCCCAGCCCTTTTAAAATTAGCCTCAACACGCTTCATCACGTTGACAAGTAAGACCCCAAATAATATATACGTGACAACTGTAACATCTTAATATATGCAAGTCAAATATTTGATGCTTGTTTTGTATTGTTTTGAAGTGGGACAATTGGATATTATACGTAGTTGGAATCTGCTGCAGCAAAGGTTTACTTAATTTTAGGATTCGTCCACTCGGTCTATCCGTCTGATTATGATATACTTTAATTATGTCCATGAATAAACCATTATGAATAATCAAGTTCAAGGGTGTTTCAGTTTTTACATATTTATTGGTTTAGGACAATTTGAAAAACCATTATTCAATAATATATATAAATATATATTGCGGTTTACAAATTAAGGACGCGTGTACTTCGGACGCAACATGCATATATGGTTAGATACTGGATATTAATTAAATTATATATGTACCTTATATGGCATGAATGTAATGTTCTTATCCTTCTGTTTCTTGTCATAATTGCCGGTGTACATTTAGTTTTCTTTTTCTTTTTCTTCTGTTTTTCTTGTTTTTCTTTTTTAAAAATTAAAGATTTGGGAAATAATTTCTTCTCTTAAAAACGCCCGTAAATATGTGATACAAGAGACAATAGTTTTTTACTCCTCAATTATGTATGTAGTTTCTTCTCTTGAATGTATTTGCTTGATATGTATGTAATTGCTTAAGGTAATTGTGATCGTGACATAAAGATTAATGAATATAATATTTATAATTCAATTTAATTAATATATTTAAATAGTAAAATGAGATATTTTAACATTACGTGCTTATTAAGCTTAAATGCTAAATACTTTATTTTAATTTGTCTTAATAAGTAAAGTGTGATATTAAGTTATTGACATTATTTGCTCATTGAGTTTAAATGTTTAATATTTTAATTATTATCAAAATCTCCATCAAACTTTTATTAGTTAATTTAAAATTTTAACTATAAAATTTTATTTATTATTATTAATTTTAATTTTATATAATTAATTTTATATTATATGTTAAATTTAGTAAAATCTCAATTTTACTATTCAATTTTATCATTGTGATTTTATCTAACCAAAATAATTTTAAATAAAATTAAATCTCGATTTTAATAATCTTGAAGAAGGCATTTAAGTATTTAACTATAATATATACAATCACGAGAATAATTTATAAGTTGAAAAGACTATTGTTACGGAATTAAACTTATAACTTAATTACACAACACTTAATTACATTGCATAAATTACATAAACTAAGTGGAAGGTCCTTATGGGATCTTCCACTTTCAATGTGAGTTTATATCTTCAAAGACATGAAACAGACTTTATCTGGTAACGTAAATTACATTGTCGTAAGTGTAAGTAGTTTCCATACGTGCGTGGGTACCGTGTCATTATGTTTTGCTTACCATGCTATTGCCTTTTGGTACGTACACAATCTTTTAAATGGATGGGGCTGCTATCATTTTTCTGTACTACTAGAAGCTGGAAGTTTGAAGGAGGGAGGCTTATCAACGCCGCTCCTTGAATACTCCCTCCATCTTCGAGCCGCAGCAGCAGCTTTGCTTGCCCTCTCTTTAGATTCCTCCTCTGTGAAGTGTACCCAGAGTCAGCTTACGTTTAAAATAGAAGCCAATCAAAAATCTTGAAAAAAAAAAAAAAAAAAGAAAAAAACCACTAGAGTACTCATGATTTACTAATAAGAAAATCCTAATTTTCAAAAATGAGAGAGAACCTGCATGAATTGAGGCTTAACTTCAAGCCAACAGCAAGATGAAAAGTGTTACACACAAAACGGCTTTCAAGCCCCTAGCTTACCGAATGAAAAGTCATAATGCACTGGCTCGTGCATAAAGCCTCCATTCACAATACCTCAGCTAAGTCCCCGGAATCACAGAAAAGTGATTTATGTTTTAGGAAATAAATTCCTTTTACGGTTTTACCTGTATTCTGGTAGTCCTTAGGCTGTCCCCACACATTGTTCCAGTAAGATCCAGTATTATCAACGTCTTTCTGCTTCATCATCTGGATTTTAGCCTGTTCCTACAATATCTATCACAGTATTATTGTTCGTTCAAACTTTTATAAATGAATCCCATACCAATTGAACGTGATTTCCAATGTAATTAAATAGCTACCAAGATTTTTAGTTGCCTCTTTTCCCATCGGGAGCTTGCCTGCCAGCCACAATTCTATTTAGACACCAATGTGACATTAATAGTTCTTTTAAGAAACAAAAAGAAATGAATTGTAAATCACTTTAAGACATTTCAATATTATTCAAACTGAGATCGATTCATATATTTGTCTCATCCAAGCGTCCATCTGACTGCAAAACGGACTCACCATTCTGAAGACATCAACGGATGCAACTCCCATTCCAGAAAGCATCATTGCTACCTGATCATCATTAACAATAACCTTACGAGTAAAGATTTGACCTTTTCATTACTTGTTTTTTTATAAAAACACAGTATATATACCTTTGCTTTCAACTAGGAAATCACACTGTTGTCAAGCCAAGAGTTGAGACAGTGGTACAAGATAAATTGTGCTCACATGTAAATGGATATATGGAAGGAGATCAGAAATGTAGTGACTGCAAGCCTTACATTTACTCTTTCTACCCTCCGCATTTCGTCCTCAAGCAAAGATAGTTGGGCAGCGGAAGTCCAATGGATGCAATCAACAGGACTGAGATAATAGAATAGTGGAATTTTTCACGAGAAGCTTATTAACAGTGAACCAAACACAGTTGCATGGCCTAGCCGGGTAGTACTGCATGTGTAAAGACATACATGCAAGATTTTGGACTGCAAATTTTAGCAGTTAAATTTCATGAAATTGGTACCTACCAACTATCAATTGCTTGTTGGACTAAGTCAGATTTTCCACACTGGCTGTAAGCTCTGGCTCGTCCAAAGTCTTCCTCGATTCCAAATACATTTGGGGCCAGGTTGGCACAATTTTTGCAGCCTGCGAAAAACGAAAACTAGAATAGTGTTTTCAGATATATCAGAACACATGGATAAAGTCTTCACTTCAAATGTTAGTGCAATTTGCAGCAAACGTTTTTCCTTTTCCTTTATTTAACAATGGAAAGAAAGGGGTTTTTCTTTTTTCTTTTTTTATTTGACAATGGAAGCAAGGGGGGAAATGATGGCTACATGACCATTCATAAATCTTGGAGAGACTCCTAAAACTTCAAAGGGGTGGCACCAATCTCTCTTGGTTTATGGAGACAAAAACAAATGTTTTCTTCTCTTTCTCAAAAATAAACATATAACTACTCAAAGTGGCCAAGATTTTGAAGGTGAATACCAATAATATACAAAATATTGAGATAATTTCAGGAATCTGAGTTCGGTTTCTAATAGCCATGCCAAAAAATGTAAATGATGTGCATTGCAAATTACCTATAGAACCACCAGATCATTCTATAAGAGAAAAATGGGAGGGTAAAAAAAAATAGTTCAGCTGTACCTATGCAGCTAAACTCATCCACAAACACATGATCTTTTGGGCTTGTGTTGTCAATGAAAGGATTGATGGCAGTCAATGCATAACCATGGATTTCATCATAAACCATACGCTGAACAGGGTCGCTGAGAACCTGCACTACAATAGTTTGTTTATAGTGGCTGCAGAGAAGACAGATTTAAAGCTATGTAATAATTTTAGTAAACCCATTTTGGATTTGAGACACACCTCATAGACCTCATTGATGAACATGCAGAAATTTGTGGTCTCTGCATTGTCGCCACTCAAGTCCGGGTGGCAAGCTTTCATGCAGTTATAATAGGCTTTCTTAATATTCTCTGGCGTTGCATCCGGAAGCTGGTTAAGCATCCAATCATTGTTGGATCTCATTAACTGAGTCTAACAAATATAATTATGAAAATGAGGCATCTAATGATACTAGCATGAATCCAAAGGACAATCGCCAATAATTTGAGCCCTTTTTATAATTGAGTTCTCTGTTTTGAACTTGGAGAAGATGAAACAAAGGAAAGGAACAAATGAAATTTTTTTTAACTGGGTTTGGTTATTAAGAGGCCTAAAAATGCAAAGTGAATATTAAAATTAAATCAAATCAAATCTCATTAACATTATTTTTTTCTTCATCATCAACAACATTTGAGCCCTTATTATAATTTTAATATCCTCTAAGGAAGGAACTAAATATGATGTATACTTGTGCTCTACCTTTCCCTTCATTCAAACACACAAAACAAATATTATCCGTTTTCGGATTCAGTTTAAATGAATCGAATTTGGATATGGTCATATTCAATTATCTAATTTGGATATAGTCATATTCAATTTGATAAAGATCCGTTCAATATATTAAAGACAAAAACTGTATCTAGGCAGCCTCCGCACCCCCTTTAAAGAGGCTTGGAGCGACTCACCATTCACCAATGCCGAATGAATGAATATATATATATATATATATATATATATATATATATATATATATATATATATATGCGTATATAGACTTTAATTATGTAGATTGATTTCATAACATGTAAATCTTATACAATAATAGTTTTATATATTAAATTATAAATCAAACCAAACCAAACCAAATAATATTGGAATCCGTTATATGACGGATGTGCTGTAGCGACCCATACTACTAGTTTCATAATGTTACTTATAAATCTGAAATTCCCAATGCAAAGGAAGGCCGAATACCATAATTGGAACATACCAAACAAAGACGCAAAGGCACACACACAATACCAAATACCAATGTCGCAACATACCAAACCCAAGACTGAATAGTAGTCATCCTCGATGACCTCCGACGAGGCCGACCCCTCCGTGGCAACCCTGACTCCCCAAGGCCGCCGCCGCCGCCGCCGCCCACCGCAACCACCCACCAGGGCAGAAGGCCTACTGGGTCTGGCTAACATGCGACACGTACCTCCTGAACACGGATTATGTGATGGGTTTTGGAATCGGAAGGCGTCAGCGCAAGTAGGAGACAGTATCTGAGCCATTTGAAGCAGATGGCTCAGCAATAATGCTACGCAATGAAGATGAAGCAGAGAAGCAGAGAAGCAGAGAAGACAGTAGTGTTGTATATGATGATTCGTTTTCTCTGGAAACGGATGGAATTTTATTTGTATTTATTTATTTATTTTTTGGGGTGGAAGAGGTTCGGTTCGGAATGGTGTGGTGCTGCTGACATGGCAGTCTCAGGGCCTTACGGTGTCCAGGAATGAGTGAAGAAAATGATTTGCTTGAGGCAGAGCGTGACGCACTGCCCCCCGACACGCGTCATCGCGTGGCACCTGTTTTGAAGAGAAGGGCCGGCCAATCCTACCTTTATTTTATTTATTCTGCCCCACATTAAATCTTGCCAAACTTTAGTTATTTTTTTTTTAGAAAATATAATCTACCAAACAAATTAAATATTATTATATAAAAACTGTTAAAATTTAATGAAAACATAAAAAAAATTTAAATTTATTAATAATATATTTATTAAAATTTCACGTAAAAAAATCAAAATAATTAAAATAACAAATTATAATTGAAATTCGAATCATTGATATAATTTAGAATAATAATATTTTTATTTATTTTTTTATAAATATAATTAATAATGATTTTTTAATAAATGCCAACATTATATGAATACATTAATAACTAATTATTATTATTTTATTATTAAAATTTAAAATATTGATGTTATATAACAATCACACCCCAAAATTAAAAATATAAAATTAAATAAAAAAAATGAAATTACATTGTTACACTTAAACCAGTTTGATTTTAAATTAATTTCATTTTAGTTTCAACCTTTTCAAAACTTGAATCCAATCCCAAACAGTTAAGCCTAATGTTATTATACAAATTTTTAAACCCGTGAAAACAAATATATACGGAGGATAGGAAAGTCTATTTACGTGTTGTTTGTATATTTAATCCATACTTATTATTACATGCACAATCTAATTATATGTAATATTTTCCTGTTTACCTAATAAAGTGCAATATTTAATGTGTGGCCACTATAGTATGGGGATAATACTACATACAGGCGCATAAATAATTTGCACAAAGTCATCATTATTAAATATTGGATAGATATTCATTTATAAAAAAGCATACTAAGCAGGAGGGTATTCATACACAAAAAAACCTATATAATTTACACATGAATAAACCTTTTTCTGTTACAATATTGGGTCAATTCTGGTTTCCAAAAGCATGAGATAATAATTTACATATAATTGTTTAACATTAGTTAAACTCAATAACAATTTCCATCTAATCATAACCAAAAAAATTGAATATTAAAATTAAACCGAGTAACCATAGTATAAAATGGTATCACAATCAAATCAACATCGACTTAATTTGAAATCAAATTCGGTATGATATACGGGACAAATGCTTTTTTAATAAATTTCAAATATATTTTTGTACAATATTATTAAATTTGTTTGATATATTTTATTTAACAAAAAATATATATAATATAAATTTAAGTTATGAAATAAAAAAAAATAAAGCTAATAGACTGGGGGTAAAATTTAAAACATACTAGTGGATCAATTTACACTCGTCACGAAACCCTGAACATAAGATAAACATAAGATAAAAACAACAATAAATTGAATACTAAAAATGAGTTGAAGAGAAAAAAAAAAGTCGTTATTTTAATGAAATTTTTCAAAGACATTTATTGTAAAATTCTTAAATATTATACATTAGTATTATTATTATTTAATTTTCTTAGAGGGGAAGAGGTGGGAAGAAAAACAATAATAAATGACCGTAACTGTGCGTCTCTATCTTATCTCATCGCATCTCCACTGAGTCACTGCGTTTAGAGTTAAGATCAGAACAGAGAGCTTCAATGATGACTGATGAGTGATCCGCCGTCACTCGTCACGAGACAAATGAAAAGGGCGGTGGCAAAACCGTAAAATAGATGTCTACTCGCGGACAGCTGAACACCTTAAAAACACCGTCTCGCCGGTCCGCAACAGATTCTTATCTACTTCTTCTTTTTCGCTCCGAAACTTCAACGACACTCTCAGAGAGCTTCAATGGCGATACGAACCGCGATCTGGAGGGGCGTAATTTACAGGAGCTCCGGCTACGTTGGCATCGCCGGAGCTCGATTCATGTCCTGGTGGGGGGCCGTCCACCCTGCCCCCGTGGACCCGATTCTGGGAGTCACCGAGGCTTTCTTGGCGGATCCGAGTCCACATAAAGTCAATGTCGGAGTCGTGAGTGTCTCTCACTTCATACCTTTCATTTATTATTGACGGATTCATTAGAGTCCGCAATCCACATGTGTGTGTGTGTGTGCGCGCGTGCGCGCGCGAGAGAGAGAGAGAGTTAGTGGTTTCCGCTGTTTAATTTCTTACATCTATCTGTTGATTTCAATAAATGAAGGGAGCTTACCGCGACGATAACGGAAACCCAGTGGTGCTCCAATGCGTTAGAGAAGCAGAGAGGAGGATTGCTGGAAATTTAAACATGTAAGTTTCTGGTTATTGTTATTTTCATTCATGGTTTAAGACCTATTCTGGGCTTGGTTAGTGTTGTGTAGGTGCCAATGGGTTGATTAAACTAAACAAATGGTATTTGGCATGCTGCCCTGCTGTCTTTATTATTTTTCTTCCAGGGAATATCTTCCCATGGGAGGAAGCTTGAAGATGATCGAGGAGTCGCTAAAACTGGCATATGGGGAAAATTCTGAGTTGATTAAAGACAAAAGAATTGCAGCAGTGCAGACTCTTTCAGGGACTGGCGCATGCCGACTTTTTGCGGACTTTCAAAAGCGCTTTCACCCGGAATCTGAAATCTATATACCAGTCCCAACGTGGGCCAAGTGAGTTTTGTGTTGTTCTATGCTTTGACTTATTTTCGGTGCCTGTCTTTTGTTATTATTGATATATTTGACTAGTGGCGGGGTATGCGGTAAACTTAGTTTGGCATTCAATTTGTTGTTTCAACAGCCACCATAACATTTGGAGAGATGCTGGTGTGCCTCAGAGGACTTTCCACTATTACCATCCAGAAACTAGGGGTTTAGATTTTGCGCAGTTGATTGATGATGCTAAGGTTCTTATTGCACATATTGAATTCTGAAACTTGGTCCATTTTTATTAATATTCAATTTTATTCATTTCTCATTTCCAAGGTTTTCTGAATTGTTGTTCATGCCTATCGCATATGTTATGACTCCATAGAATGCTCCAGATGGATCATTTTTCCTGCTCCATGCTTGTGCTCATAATCCTACTGGAGTGGATCCTTCTGAAGAGCAATGGAAGGAAATCTCATACCAGTTTAAGGTAGGCAATACCCAAGAAATTCCCTTTCATTTTTGTTTTCTTTTTTTGAATCTTCCTCCTCCATTCATCATTCCTCTTTCAGGTGAAAGGTCACTTCGCTTTCTTCGACATGGCTTATCAAGGTTTTGCCAGTGGTTACCCGGAGAAGGATGCAAAGTCCATCAAAATTTTCCTAGAAGATGGTCACCAAATTGGATGTTCACAGTCATATGCAAAAAATATGGGGCTTTACGGCCAGAGAGTTGGATGCCTAAGGTAAATGTTTGTGAGATTCAATGCCAAATTCTCCTCCTGCATTTTATGCCCATGAATTTTTCTTCTGATTGTCTTGTCTATTTGCTGCAGTTTGGTTTGTGAAGATGCCAACCAAGCTGTTGCTGTAAAAAGCCAATTGCAGCAGCTTGCCAGACCCATGTACAGTAATCCTCCTATCCATGGGGCGCTCATCGTTTCGACTATTCTTGGAGATCCAGATCTGAAAATGTTGTGGCTTAAAGAAGTTAAGGTATATTATTTTATTAGTTACTTTTTTTTTTCCTGACATTTCATTTAGTTCTTTAGCCCAAGTCCATGGAAATGGTTTATGTTGTCCTTCGGTATGGTTTGTAAGGTGAATCTGGACTTGAGGTTGTCATGCTTGCATAGGAGGGGCACGATAGAGTAGATATTGTAGACCTACATGGTAGGTTCTTGTTTATCGGTTCATTTGTTTCCCTACATTTGTCAAATTGGATAAATTGTTATCATATGTTGGCTATACACGTGTCTTTAGAGCAAGAGGTTTTTTCTATATGAGAAGGTATATGATATACGGCAGTGGTTTAAAGATGGTAATTCTTGGAGCACGTGACAAAATTGACATTTCAAGAGGTATAGGGGTATTGTAATGACATCAGCCACAAGTACCACTACTGATTGGACATGTTTTGTTTTTGTTTTTTTCTTGCAAATATTATCTATGGTAGAGATTTTGGTTTTCCAGACTACATGTGCCAATAATTTGTCACAGAATTCATATGCCACTTCAATATTATAGTTTTGTTTACTGAATAATGAATTCAGTTGTCACCCATTTTATACTCTAGGGCATGGCTGACCGCATCATTGGAATGCGAACTGCTCTGCGCGAAAATCTCGAGAAATTGGGATCACCCTTTTCGTGGGAGCACGTAACTAAGCAGGTATCTGGAATAATTATAATTCAATTAACCATTTGCATTGCTTATGAAATGTTTGTGCCAGTTAGTTTTGATTTTTAATATTTTTCCAACACTGAACTGGGGAGTGAAAACTAATTGATGGGACAGATTGGCATGTTCTGCTATAGTGGCATGACCCCTGAACAGGTAGACCGTTTGACAAATGAATTCCATATATACATGACTCGAAATGGTCGCATCAGGTAATGTGTGTGCTATTGTTAAATAGGTATTTATGATTGCTCTTATGATTGGATTGAGTATTCTCTGATTCCTGAACAAACGATTTTTAAGCAGTATGGCAGGTGTCACAACTGGCAATGTTGGATATTTGGCTAATGCTATTCATGTGGTCACAAAATCTGCCTAGAGGTCTCTTAGAAAGACCTGTTCAATTGAGAGGCGTGAAAGCTGAATAAGATGCATAAACTACAATCTGCAGAATAACTTCTTCATTCTCCATTCATCTTATATTCAACTACAGAATAATTTCTTCATTATTCATTTGGAAGCTGAATAATTTGCGTAAACTACAGACAGATACAGAATACTTCTTCACTCATTGATTACCTCATATTCAACTTTGAAAGATTAGCAATAAGGTGGGAACCACTTTCACAATTCCGGCTTCTGGTCTAACAAGAGGGTCCCTGGTAGAAGGCGTATCTAAGTCTTAGGCACACGGCATTGTCCTTCCTAGGTGCTAATCTGGGAAGACAGAAGATTTTAAGTGTAACCTGTTAGCAATAAATACATTGTTTGTGTTTTCATCAATTTGTCATTCTGAATTTAGATTGTGGCGATGCCTGTGCATTCAAGAACTCTCCCTTGAGGAATGATTGACTGCAGCTTGAAATAACTGATGTTCTCTTTTATTGACCCGTAAATTCAGCTGAATTGGCAAAAATACGGGGTTTGAAGTACGTGTTGGTAATCTCTTTGAAATTGGAATTGGGTGAGTCCATTTCAATATACCCACGTGTTGGGAAGTAGCTTGAAATAAAGCCCATTCAAATATTTGGAAAGTAAACCCGAATTGGGGGAAAATATATAACCCCTGTTTGTTTCATGAAAACGTATTGAAAGATTATTCCATTCATTCTTATTCCATGTTTAAAACACTCAATCCCATGAGAATAGGAATTGCATTACCCTTTAAACATTTTATTACCATTCCTCCTACTGGACGTTTGCCACGCCCATGGAAATCAAGTTTCATTATTGTCTCAGAAACAAAAAAAAAAAAAAAAAAAATCACTTCTCTTGTTGCCCTACCACCTCCTTTTTATTACCTCCACCCTGGCTGCCGCTGCCCAGCTTTAGCCACAACCTTGACTGCCCACATCCATGAAGTCCATGAGGAAGGGGCACCACCACCACCCGATCCCTCATCTACAGCAGTGGCAGCAGTTCACATGCCCACCACCCCATATCTGACATCCTGTTCTGCTGTGGCCGTGCTGCAGCAGCCATTGCACCCTTCCCCAGAATCTACCGCCACCCATCGCCATAATCTACCACCACCTTCAACCACGACATTGCACCAGAATCCACTGCGTCACTGCACTCTATTTCCTTCATCCACGCCAGTGGTCAAATGCGTAAGAGAGAGATGACGGTTGAATGCCAAGGTGAAGGTCTGGTTCGATAATAAGGGCCCGGCTGTGGATGAGCGTGTTTCAATCAATAATTACACCATTTCATTTATCATTAATTTTTTAAAATTTCGTTCGCTATGAGGGCGTTTCAATAATTACACCAAACTGATCAATTCATTCCATGCAATCATAACAGGCGCGAGCATGCTAAATTTTCGTCCTCGTTCTCATATCAATTCTATTCATTTGGAATTCAATGCCCATCAAATTACTTACCACGCACCACCACCAAGTTACAATGCCATGAGCCTCCTGTACAAAAGAAACAGAAAATAATACAGAAGCTTGCTGTTGTTCCTGAGAAAATAAAACAAATATTCAACTGGGTTAAACCGTACCAAAATCTCCAGAATGAAACAGTATAAGCCCAGACTTCAACTCGGTTATTCGGTTACCCCGAATGGGAAGACAACTACTGTTTCATGCGTCTTGATATAGATAGAAGATCAGCTGCTAACCCAGTACAGGAACTCCAACTCAAATTTTAAAATGTTTTAACTCGAGAGTTACAGTGTGGAACATGAACAGCATTAGTCTAGACCAAAACGACAAAGGAGAAACACAAGCCAATCCTAGCGACGCAGTTGAGAGGCCCTGCAGTGCTGTGGCAGCATCTAACTTACCAGACATGAATTGCATGATCTAGTCCCTACCATACAGTTCTTTTTTCCTTTCAGTAATTAGCTTTTTTTTTTAAAGCTGCACTGGCAAGCCACCAACTTCCATCTTTGGCCGACACCAAACAGCCTGTGTATTTATGCATCTTTGCAGGCGAGACCAAAAAGGAAAGAAGAACAGATTAGGCCAGAATGCTCAGCAATGTAGATCACAGAAGGGGGGCCCTTACGTATGCATCCACCAGAAAATAGGTGACCTCATGGCCTCTGTGTCCTTCACTTACGTAACCGCAAGATGTGCAAAGCTGAGACCATTCTGCTGCCTCACATGCTCCGGTATCAACCTGTTAATCAGCTCAGGCGAGGCTCCAGATAACTAAACACAACACAAGTAGAAGGATTACATCACCAAAATGGACTTGGGGAGTGAGGCCAGACCAAAAAAAACTAGAAGGGAATGATACATTCCAGGAACTAACATAAATTTAAAATCAAATATTTACGTGACAGGCAGAATTCATATCATTAACCATACACCCATGACATCAGCAAGGTGCCTGTTTTTCGGCGAGTAATCATAATCAAGGGCATAATTCAAGGTAAGGTTTAGAACACTGCACAGACTGGCATCAGGAAATAAAGACTGCATAGAGTCAACACATACTTCCTGTTTAAAATTGAAAAGTGGGGGCAAAGGGGCACCATTTGGGAGCCGTGCATTAGGTTCGCGGAGATCATCAAAGAAAGAATGAGCACAGGCTTCTAGCTGCAATGGCAGAAAAATATCGTTTTAACAAAAAAACAAAAGGCAGCTTCTCCAGATTATTGAAAGTACTCTGTTAGATAAATGTCAAGAACTTCAAATCGTGACACTGACAGTAAAGAACAATATTCACAGCTTACAGCAGATTTGCTAATACGAAACATAAATATTTCTATTTTTTCTCAAATTGTAGCTATGTGGTTAAATAAAAATGGATATTCAACTCACTGCTGTACAGCGAAGGCTAGGTGAATACTGAAGAAGGCGTGAGGCAAGATCGATGGCTTCAGGAGGCATCCGTTGGTGAAATACCTGAACCAAATGTCCTTGTGATCAATGAACAAGCTACAGGAATACCAAGACATGCTAGAATTCCAAGGAACCCATGCCAGTGATAATAATACATTAAAAAGAGTCTTCATCAGAGACCCCCCCCCCCCCCCCCCCTATAATTCCAAAGGCAATTTCTTAAAAATGATACTACTCAGACCTAAAAAAAATGACAGAAGGAACCACAAGACATGCAAATGACATCAAAAAGTACTTCTTTGTAATAGTTATCAGAAGGGCAGGCATGGCATACACAAAGTCCAAGCAACTGGACAATAAAAATTATGCAATGGAGGAAAATTTTTAGCAGAAAAGTTTGCATTATTCACTCGGTATTCAAAGGTATGTCTAGAAAATAGGAAGCAAGCAGGGTGGACCAGAAAACATAAATTTAAACCTTGTGCCATGGATGAGCTTTAATCTGAGGAAACCTAAAGTCGGTATAGTTTGGATTCATACACCGAATTTCTTCTCTGGTTGGAGTACCAAGAACCTGCAACAAGGAGACCAAGATTTGATCAAAGTTATAAGAGTTGTATGAAGCTGCAGAAGTTTTAAGAGCTTAAATTGGCGAAATACCTTTATAATCTCTACAAGTTGGTCGACTGCATTTTCTCCTGGAAACAATGGCTACAAAAAAGCTATGCGTATAAGACTAGCAAAAGATAAAACAAAAATATGTATGATACGTTTCCTTCAAGGAAACAGCCAAAATATGTCCTCTATTACTAACCTGGCCTAGAAGAAGCTCTGCAAGGACACAACCAGCTGACCAGATATCAATTGATGTTGTATATTCTGTTGCACCAAATATAAGTTCTGGGGCTCGGTAATAGCGAGAGCATATGTATGATATGTTTCCTTCACCCTTAACCTGAGAACCACAAGAAGCACGCTGAAACCAGATATATTTGGAACATAATTTACTAGTAAGCATTTTCATTTTCCAAAATCCTCTCATTCCTCCCCCTCTCTAGGTAATCCACACTATGAATCCTGAAATTTATTTAACAGAATTTATATTTAAAGAGCTTATTTCCAAAAAGAACACAGGATCCTAAAATCATTCAATCCTCGATTGATTGGTTCAGAAGCAAACAAACAATATTCAAAACTCTTCATTGCAAAGGTCCAAGGTTTCAAGCAGATGCAAGTTCAAGACAGCAACCAAAGTATAACGGGCAATTATTAAATGCAAGATGAGAAAAAATTTGCCTTAGGAAGCTACAAGTTACATGAATGGAGATGGCAAATGTGCAAGGATGCAGTAGCACACATACCAGAGCCTTTGCACTTCCAAAGTCGCAAAGCTTCACTTGGTGTGTCACAGTATCAACCTGGATAAAAGAATAACAAATTCAGATTTAAAGTTCCAAGCCATGTAGGAAGACTCAAGATAGCTGAGTTTACCAAAAGATTTTGAGGTTTCACATCTCTATGGCAAACTCCTGGAACAGAATGAATATAGGCTAGGCCCCTAAAAATCTGCCAGGTAAAATCCATATATCAAGGTTGGAGGAAAACGAAGATGAAACATTATGCCTGAGAAGATCAAAAGGCAAATAGTAATAATAATAATAGTTCTTACCTGATATGTATAAAGTTTAACATAGATAAGTGGCATTCTCTGATTTGCACTGCTACATTGCCTCAGAACTCGAAACAGACTCTCAGGGACATATTCCATAACCAAATTAAGGAAAAGCTCGTCATTGCTTGTTGTAGAAAAGAAACAGTGTTTTAAAGAAACCACATTTGGGTGATCCATTAAGCGCATCAACTGCAGTTCACGATTCTTGTAACGCCTGTCCTGCAACACCTTCTTTATAGCAACTGTCTCACTAGTCTCCAAGCATTTTGCCTTCAGAAGATGCACACAAGATCCCACATAATTAAAATATAATGCATATGTAATACAACTACTTGCATTAACATAGAAACATACACACTTACCTGGAAAACAACTCCAAATGACCCTGTCCCCACAACACGCTCAGCCATGTAACTGAAAGTCTGCAAATACGTATTGACATAGAGAATCAACCTTAGACCCCATTGGAATTAAGGAAATAAAACAAACAGATAATAAATGGATGCAGTTCATGCCCAGTAAGCCACTTAAATTTCCTCGCCAACTAATTCTTTCGAAAATAATACATATTTTGTGAATGCATAAAGGTTGAATAGCAATTAGCGATTTAAAGAAACCAGGCAGTATACCTTATACCATTTAAAAAAAAGTGAAAAAGAAATTTAGGGCACGTTTGGTTGGGATATTTTCTGTTTTCGTTTTTAAAATGTAATAGTTGTTTTCAGGTACAAAAAATTAAAAATTAAAAACAACAAAAATATGTTTTCATTTTTTATGTCCTAAAGAATGAAAACAACATTTTATTGTTTTCAGTTTTATATTTTTTATACTCGAAAACAGCTATCACATTTTGAAAATGAAAACAGAAAACAAGTGAAACAAACATGCCCTTAGTTTTTAAAAGAAAATCATTGTTATTGTGTAAAGGTAGACAAGAAGAAGACCAAAAAAAGAGTTTCCCAACCTGTTTTGGTTCCCCATTCTTGCCTCCAATCGTGGTAGAAATGATATGGCCAGCAACTGGATCATTCCCCTCTGTAACAGAAGCTGACATTGCCTGAATTTCAAATGAAATAGGTCAAAACAGACATAATAGATAACTACCATAATCGCAATGCTATTGTTGATAGGGTATGGTAAAACACTTCCATAAAAACAACCCCGGTTTGGCAATTAGAGATCTGGTTGCAATTAATCTCTGGAAATACACTGAATGCGGATCCTATCTAAAATAAGTTTCTGTTATTCCGAATTTATTCTATATGATAAATTCTCACCAAAATGCACAATACCTAGAAATAAAATAGACACTGGGGTGCAGAAATCTCATGTCCTGAATCATAACCACTTGGCCAACAACCCTCCTCAGTGCCAAGACACAACTGAAAAAATAGCAGCACTACAGATGCAGTTCAGGTATGCATAAATGCACATCTGCATTTGTCGAACAACACGGTGTGGAGGAATAATAATTTCATTCGTTCACATAGGAAACAGAACAAATACAACAAAAAAAATCCATAACAAAAATAGCTAATAAATTTATATGATACCCGTTAGCATGACACGCCACGTAGCAATGAATACTCAAAACATACCAAGAATGGAAACATGAGATTGGAGTCAAACACTCTAAAAAAGCAGGCAGTTTCAACAAAGGCAAGGCAAAGACAGAGTGACCATAGGCCACATCCCAGGCGAAAGCATCACATATTCACATGCCTGAAAAACTGGCATATCAAACAACAGAACCATACAAGGCAATCAAACAATCCCAACATATGGAGGAACAATCCACCTAACGGGAGGGGCAGCAAGGATCCCAATCAGTTTAGAAAGACGAGTCTCTGACGCCGACAGCAAATAGATCGGGAAGAAATTACAAAGAGAATCAAAGATCCTCGATAAACGAATACACATGTGAGGCAGAACATAATAATATCGTGCACCAGACGGCCTCGAAACGCACGAAAAACACTAAAAACAGAACAAACCAGACAGAAGACACAGACAATACAACAAAAGAAGCCCTAGGCCATGAAATACGAGAAGACAAACAGTCTCAATGGAGCTAAATTTTCATTCCGTTAACCTTATGTGCATGGGAATCCGAGAGGACACCAAATTAAACAAGAACAAGAGGCTCAACCACCGCCTCAGGCCAAAGAGGAAGACGAAAATCTCCACCAACAAAAACCCAAACACATAAAAACTACAAAAACCAAGAATCGGGGCTTCCTAGGATCTGACAACCCCGTTGACGAAACAGAGCTTCCGGTGAAACTCCGATTCCCAACGACATAGCTCCGATCGACGGGAGAGACAACGCGATATGGGAAATATAGCGCGAACATAGCTGAATCGAGGAGGCTCGAAGCTAGATCATCGAAAAATCCACCAAAAAAACAACGAAAAGCATATACATAAATATATATATATATATATAGAGAGAGAGAGAGAGAGAGATGAAAGTACTGTTTGGGTGACCGGAAAATTAGAAAAAAAAATACCTTGTTGTGGTCCATATTACGACAAGGGCGAGAAGGAGTATTCAACGGACGACAGTCAGGGACTCATAAGAGACGACGACGACGACGGTGGTGGTGGTGGTGGTGGTGTGTGCGTAAGAGAAGTGTGGGTGAGAGAAGTGTGTGTGAAAGAGAAGGAGGGAAGAGTTAGAGGCAGAGGCAACCAGGCCATGTGGTGTCCAGCTCTGCTCTACCGCCTCTAGCCCCCCCTACTCCTACTATTGCTGTCCCCCATCTCTCTCTCTCTCTCTCTCTGTCCTCTCTCTCTCTCTCTCTCTCTCTACACTTTCTCTGTCTTCACTATTTCCCTGAAATTGCAAATGACTGTTCCAGCTCCTTTCCACTCCCACCATGCGTTGCGCCCCACCTGATGGGCCCTGTTCTGTTCAATTACTTAAGTATGTATGTCTGTTCATTTCATTTTAACATAGAATAGTCTATCTATCTATATACGGAAAAGGAAGGACAAGGATTCCCCCATTCAGAAAATGTGTTGCCCATTTCTCCACATCAATTTCATAACTTGATATTTTAAATACATAAATGAAAGGTGCATCACAAAATTAAATATTTATACAAATTTTAATTTTCATAGTTACATACAATATAAATCATAATCACACACTTTGACTGTCATCATAATTATAGAATTTGATCAGATAAATAAAAACTTTTACCCGTTTTTAAAAATTATAAAATTTTATGTGTGTGTATATTTTATTACACGCTTTTAATTTATATATTTAGAACTTTTAAATTTTAAAATTTAAGATTAAAAACAAAAAAAAGGTAACGAGTTTCTTTCTTCTTCTTCTTCTTCTTTTTTTTTGAACCTTGCTAGCAAGAAACATGATAAATTCCTTTATTCTGTTTTAATACATTCAAGTGCCACACATTCACATTAATTAAAAAATAAACTACTTCCATGTCTTTTTGAGAGGAACCAAACGTGAGTGAGTGACACTAACCAACATCCAAGTGGGATGATTTAAGAAAAGAAAAAAAATCCAACAACATCACCCACCCATATTTATTTATTTTTTTAATTTAACAACTGCGCTATGGATACTCACCGAAAAAAAAAAAAGCAATTCTATGTATATAATTGTTAGTTTGTGTATATTTACTTTTTAAATGTACTTTTTATCTGGATTATACGCTTTTGACCTATATAAAATAATATTGACGAAAAGTGTTTAAATTTTTTGAAATTTTTTACTTTAAAAGCTCATTATAAATGCTTGTTAAAACAGTTAAATACAAGTAATATATATATATATATATACATATGTATATAAATATATATATATAAATACATATATACATACATGGAGTTAAAAGAGAAACTAGGTATCTCTATGGGTTAAATTCTCACCTCGTACGAGATATTTTTAATTTTAAAATATTTATTTTTTATTAATTTAAAATCTAGTTTTTTTTTAAAGAAATTTATTACTTTAAAATCTCATTAAAATTAGGTGTTTTTGTTTAAATCTATATGTAAGTTTGCTTTTTTTCATATCTTGGTATAGTAGCATTTCATTGGCAAGATGTTTTGATGATATTTCACTTGTAATTTAAACAAAACTAATAAGATGGTGTGTGCGTGAGGACTTGTACGCTAACTATTTATATTTAAATTATTTTTATCCAATAAAAAAACTACCATAGGTTTTTCCTTAATACTGGGGGGGAAAAAAGGCGACATGCCAAAATCAAATTGTGTCTGTTTTCAGAAAACAAAGGTTAGTGCAAACCAAATAAAATTTTATTTAAAATTAATTGCTTTAAGTAGCTATATTTAAAATACAAATGGAAAAACAATTTTGGAATGTTTTTACTATTAAAAAAAACACTTTCTAATTTCTCTGTCTCCCAGAGTTCTCTCTCCTGCGACCGCCTCGCCTTGTCGCTTTCCGTCTCAGTCGTTTATCTCGCTGGCAGGGGAGAAAATAAACGAAGAAGGCGGAGGAGATAGACCCACGCGCACCACATCTAATCTGGGGAACACGCACCAATGAACACCGACGAGCCATTCCTTTCACGAGGTTTTGTTTTTCCCACAAATACGACAAGAGAAAGAATATTAGCGGACCCACCAATTATGTATGACTTTTGGATGTCTATTTTTCATTTTCTTTCGTCTTCTCCTGTTTGGCTTGGCAATCGCCAGATGGCATTATATGGTTTATTTGCTAATATTTAATTGTTTTCTAATCGTTTATTAATTACATATACTAATTATGGTGTAAGCACTTATTATAAATTTACACCAAATAAATGTCTTTGATTATGTCTGTTTTTTGTGATCATCGGTAGATTTGCCGGTTACATTACTTTTTATTTTGTTAAATTATATTTTTATTTTTCAGTTGATTTAATATGATTGCTTATCTCATTAACTTGATTTATTCGATTTTTAATTTATTTGAATTTTAATCGATCGATTTATTGGGTTAATAGTTTTACTACTCTATCATAGTATCGTTAATTTCTCATCTTAAATATACAATACCAACACAAACTATAATACATAATCTAATATATAACCTCAACAAACTAAATCAAATAAATTATCATCATTAAAAATATCTTTCAATTAAACATATGAAGTCTACAGAGAAAATTTATCTTTCGAAAGGATTCATCGATCAATTTAGACAGATTATACTATTTATATAATTGGTTTACTTGATCTTCAATTTATTTATTTTTTTATCGATGAATTTAACGAGTTAAATTAATTTATCGATTTTTCTAAGCCATCACCAAATAATTAGTCTAAGCACGGCAATATAATGTGTTGATGATGGCATCAAAGGATAAGACGTGAGTATGGGCATGGGTCTATGATCAACAGTCCAATTGATTCCAAGCTGAAAAAATGGATCTTATATATATATATATATATATTCAAATATCTGGATTTTTTTCCCCGAAATTACAGGCTCAATATCAAATAATTCTTTCATTTCCTATCAAAATTGGTGGGCCAAACGCCCATTCTTGGTTTGGTGTGGATTATTATGTGTCTTGCTTGACCGCATCAAATAGAAAGGAATTGAAATGATATTTGGAATACTACAGCCGCTGTGTCATCGTTGTCTTGGTTTGGTGTTTGGATCCAGTAGAAAATTTCGGCAATATATCAAAACAAAATAGTTTTATAACTTTTTTTAAAAAAACTACACACCAAAACAATATAATTTTAAACATAGCTCGGGTTGGATTATGTGTCATATGTCGATTGGTGTATAACTTTTTATATGCTAATTATGGTGCGACATGTAACTCTTGGTAATTGCGGTGCACGACTATAAATATTATTTAAATATAAAAATATATACAATACCACAATTTGCTAGTATTTGGATAAAAATAGACACAACTATATTTTCTCGTATGAATAATATCTTTTTTTTAATATAACTTTCATCAACGCATCAATATGGTCATCAAATTTTGTCATTGGACTGCATTATTCTATAAGGTATCGAACGGCTACTCAAGTTATAATGTGACAACAAGTTAATAATGTTATATTCAAATAACAATAAAAGTTCCGCTATATTAAAGTATATTGTCATTAAATTTTTGATTGTGAACAAAAAATAAAAAAACATTAATACAGTACATTGGAACAAACTTCATAATAGCAAATTCACTTATAAAAAGAATGGTCTTCTATAATCTTTAATGAGCACACTATTAATATGAATATCATTTTGTGTGATATCACATTATAATGAGAATTTGTATTACTGTATGTTTCATTTTTCTTTGTTTGATTTTTGACATACTTATACATTTATAAAATTTATACTAAAAAATTTAATTCATTACACAATTATATTATGTTAGATTTTGATATCACAAAAAAATAAAATAATATAACATGTAGCAACAATAAAATCCACGGGAAATAATCATCCAATTATTCTATAATATCTTATTATGTCACACAACATCACCAACAATATAATGTCCTTTCACCTTTCATAGTATTAGCACACACTATCCCATTATATCTTATTGTCTCATATTATATTCTATTGTGGGGAAATCGGCGCCATTAATAAGAAGAGAACATACCTTAATGTTACAATATGTTTTATTAAAGCTATACCGGTTAATATTTGACGAAATCAAAATAAATATTACCGTGGCACGCGAACGGATGTATACGTTAGCAAGGTCTAACAGTTGAATAAGATTCAAGAGTCATTTTCTTTCAGTAACTTATACTCTTTTGAGGTTATTATTATTATTTATATTGTTCGTATGATATAACATCTACTAACGTAAAAATTAAAAGCAAGACATTTTCATTTATATGTATTTAAGATGCAAACGTTTTTTAAGCTTATGCTGTAGATATTTTATTGGCTTATTCGTAATTTAATTAAAATGAATAGAATAATACTAGGATGCAAGTAGACTTATACAAATTAAAGGAGTACAATACCCTTTAAGATGCAAAGCATATAGGAATCAATAGGATTTAAAGCAAAATCCAAACATGATGAGCAGAGTGGCGTGTGTTAATTGCTTTTTTACATCCATATGGGTTTACTACGTCGAAAACCCTGAGGGCATAAAATGAGGGTGCAAAATTTACATTTCGACATAAAACTAAGAGCCGATAAGGCGGCATTAGTACTTATATTAACATTATAATACCACAAAATTTCCTTTATACCACCCATTTAAACTTTATTTCTTAATATACTACCATTTAAAAACTCATTTTAAATCATACCGCTGTTTTTTTAACTGAAATTGATAGAATGAAACACAATTTACCCAAACTTTTATCTAATTGAATATAAATTTGGTATTTGTTTTCCTTACGGTGTTATTCACACATAAAATTGTAAGAAAAAAAAGGCTAAACACAAAAATGGGGTACTCGTACTTCATAAGTTTTCTAACATTGTGTTTAGTTTTTTTTTTAAAATTAAATAGACTATTATGTTATTCTAAAATTATTTATGAATTACTATGATAATTAATTTAAAAGTTTGCTATAAAAACACACACTTAATATAAATGCGAGAATATCTATGTCATGCAAACAAAATTATTAAATTTTAATTTAATTTTTCAAATTTTAAATAATTTAAATCAAAACTTTAAAATCTGTAAACTCTTAATTAAAGATTACAAAGAAGCGAAGCTCGATCGGCTCTTAATTATTACTAAAATTCCGGGGGGGAAGGAACACCACACTTGAATCGATGTCCCAGACAAGAAAACATGCAGCTCTCGTTAGTTAGCAAGCAGGCGTAGTTGTTGGCTTGTTGCTCGCTGGGCGGAGTCGGCCGGTTAACTAATTAACCATCCTGCAATTTTTCCTAATCTCCCCGGCGGTGCCGGTGAGCGGACTTATATTACCCATCCTGATCATCGCCGCTGCAAAGTCCGCGAAAAACAAGGCCTTGTTGGTGCTGTAGCTGAGCACCAGCGAGTCCTGCGACCCGCCGTTAAACAGCTCCTGGTCCGAGTGGAGCAACCCTCTCCGGTTCACCAGGTCCTGGTAGTATCCCACGTCGAAGGGCGGCCCCGAGGTCCGGAGATCGATAGGCGCGAGGTTGCTGTCCCCGCCGACGAAGGGGCAGGTGGCCTGCCGGGTGGCGGCGAAGGCGGGGTCGATGTTGGTTTCGTTGTAGATGTGGGTGCGGAAGAGGGAGCAGCGAGCGAAGCCGATGGTGTGGGCACCGGAGAGCGCCGTCATGTCCCGGGCGCTCAGGCCGTGGGACCCAAAAACCTGGATCAGGGAGGCGAGGCTGGAGCCAGGCCCAGGGAGGCCGTTGTTGGCGGCGCTCTGGCTAGCTGTTGTCGCGTCTCTTCGGCCTAGGGGCACCCTGTATGCTGGTCCTCCAATCTATATATATATACGAACCAATTGTGGGACATTATTAATTAGTTAATTCACTATATATTAGTCATTGTTTTGTCGTGAAACATTGATTAATGCAGTTTTTTGAAACTCACTAAGTTGACTCCGGATTGGGCAGCGAGTGCCAGGATGTCTGCGCAGGACACTGTGCCGCTGCAAGCAGCCTCTACCTTAGCTTTTATGGCATCAATGACTCCATAACCTTGAATGGAGTTTGCATTTGGGGCTGCACCTTTTTCTCCCGTGAAACTGGCAGTGTCATCCAACAGAATGGATCCATCGCATCCCTAATTTTGAATATTATTGCAAGTATGCAGTACACATACACATATATAAGACGTATAGCTAGATTGGAGAAATTAAGGAGAATTCATAATAATTAATGCATTTAACGTACGTACGTACGCCCACCCGACCGCCGGTGTGGTACGTAGTTGCTACGTACTGATGGGTAATGAAAAATAATATAAGTTTTACGTACGTACATTCACAAAACAGTCATGAAAATGCATGCGAAGTAAGAAAGCAGCGTTGCGGGGCAAATTGGCAATAGCCTCTCGCGTGGCCTGAAGGACAATGGCTCGGAGGTTGGGACAAGTGGTTGCGTAGAAGTCGTCCGTAAGCTGCCCATTTGCACCACGTATGTGGGCAGCTACAATGCATATGCACGAAAGGATTAAAAAACTGCGGGTGACATGAACGAAAGCCATATGATGGCGATCGAGAACTTAAAAATCAAACTCGCGTGCTTTAGTGATGAAAAGCTCTACTTAATGTTAATGAGTAGTACGTCTGTGTGCGCGCGCGCGTGTGTATATATATATCGATCGGAGGACAAGTTAGTCAACAATCGCTGCCGATGATGGACGCGGTTCTCGCGGAGAGAGCCAAGTGACTAACAGCAAAGCAAATTTCAAAAGACATGAACATGCGCGCAAATAATATTTTATGATCGCCCTCACGTTCTCTTCATTCCCCAGCCCTCAGGCCTCAGGCAGCCAGGCAGGCGTGGCAATATCTTTAATACTAAAATATTATTTTTAAAATATTTTATCTAGCATATATTATAACACCTCAACTAAAAATAAGATTCTACATTTTCTCCCCATTCAGTAATGCTTATAAAAAATATAGAATTACTACTCTATCTAAAATGCAACCTTATGATGTAATAACTACGTACAAATATATGTTTTACATTGGTTTGATGTTTGGGTCGGAATGATGTATAATTGACATATATATATATTCTTAGGTGATGTTTTTGTGGCTCTATATAATTTGTGTTTTAGTTCGACTAAAGCTGATTCGCAATAAGATGCGATCTCTCTCACCACAACTGCATTAATGTTCGCCATCGCCGATCAGCATCCGTGCCGTCAACATTTGAATTGATGCTAATCAACTTGATTAATTTCCGTGGTCTCCTGCATCATGTTTGGACTAAGTACTACATGCAGTCTCTTCCGCTCGATGTTTGTATTGTAATAATTAATAGACTAAGGCTTGATGATTTGTAAAAATATGATGAGATGGTGGTATGATATATGATATACGTAATATTATTGGTTTCTGCCAAATCAGGGGGGCTGGTTATATTCCTACGGAAATTACCGTCAATGTTTTACATGAACTCAATACAAAATTAATTTCATATGTCCAGTTGTCTCCTAGTCTAGCCAAGTTTTGGGTTTTTTGTTTTTTTTTTTTGTTTTTGTTTCTAAACTTCAGATTGGGTCAATTTCTTGACATGGAATTGTCCAGTTGTCCAGTTGCCAAATCAGGGGGGCTGGTTTATATGACTTTGTCAGGCAACATTCTCAACACAGGCTGCCGGGAAAGCTCAGCTTTTGTTAGACATATATGGGATTGGGAAATGTCAATGCCGACAATAGCATGCAAGCTTATCCTACATACAGTTGAATGAATGGGCCTCTTATATATCATTGACTGTCCTAATCTCCAAGGTGGGCGCAATGCTAAAACTGACATATAACATATGGAATGGAGTCGATTATGAACTTTAGGTAATTTATTCAATACGTTTATGGAGTGCAAATTCTTATATATATATATATCAGAATTTAATCGGCCAGTTGCTTTTAAAGAAGAAGAGAAGAAAAGAAAAGAGAGCTGTTAATTGACTCTGGTGGTAATGAGCTTGCATCGTGTATGCGCATGTCCTCCAATCCATCCCCCTTCCCGGTGGAGATACATTATAATAACTCTTTAGTCTTTAGCCTTTGAAATTTATATAGGACATGTTTCTGACAACCAGAACAGTTGACTTGGAATCAGTGCTCAATTTAGGCGAGAGATGTGGCCACAATTACAATAAATTTTAGGCCAGCCAATTGGATGGCCATATATTATTATGAACTAGTGTAAAGCTCTGCTTGATAAACGTGAGGACTGAGGACTGGCGCACTTAATATTTATATTTATTTTATTTTTTTATTGGAAATAAAGTTCGACATAAAAATAGCACCAAATTACTAAAAAAAAAAAGGCGAAGTTTTTTTTTACTTCCAAAATTCCAATTGAGCTGACCTAATTCAGGTTGATTTTAAGGTGGGCCTTGACTTGGCCCATGGACTCCATCACACACATACTGACATACTTGATTTGAAGTTGAATCTAGTTCGCCATGAAGTCCATCTCGTGGCGCACCCTTCTAAAGTGTATGGCATCAGTTGGTGCTTCTACCCAATGGGGTTGATGCATAGACCAGACTTGGCAAGAAGCTGGGCAGTTTCATTGGTCGAACCACCGACCTTGACGACGATCTAAATACCCTCGTAGGCACATTCACGAGGGAGTGCGTATATCATGCCGATCATAGGTGGGAGTGATGGTGTTCAAAGTCGTAGGAGCCTGGAACCCCTCCCTTTGAACCCTGTTAATGATCCTGTGAGCCTACATGATCTTGACTGGATCCGATTAAGGTCCAGGGATTGATTGGATCTCATGTTAGTTTACCATAACCTGACTTGACATAATGCTAGGTATGTAGGTAAACCGTACAGAGTCATTCATTTGACAATAATAAAATAATATACTATATATATATATATATATTCAGTATCATGTTCCAAAATTACTGCCCAAATTTCAAATAACTTGATAAATTTATTTTACTCGTTTTAATATTATAATTTATCAAAAACATTTAAAATGATACTTTAACTAAACATTAATGTTCTTGATAATACATTTTAACAAAGTTTATGGGATATAAAATATAAACATTCATAACTTATAAAATTACAAATAAAGCATTCTTTAAGCTAATTATAAATAAAATAGATCAAATTTAAATCGCGTCTAACTTGAAATTTTAATCCAAGTACGATGGAATTCGAGTTATATATCTACCACCCCTGATACAAAATTCATATTAAATATTTAAATTCAAAGTTTATTCAACCCCAAAAGATTAGGCGTCAACAAAACCCACACGAATCGAACTCCTATCGACGGAGGACGGAAGGATCATCTAATTTATATCTATAATGAATTAAATCGAGTGGCATAGAGATGACTAATTTCTTTTGCCCAACGATCTGACCGGACACCAAGAAAGATTTATATCTATCTATTCGGTCAGTCGGATAGGAATAAGACAGCGTTTCCTTACAGTTGAAGATGTAAAATCGGCCACTAACGTCTTTTTATAGCAACTCCAGCAAGCAGCTAGCTCACTCTTGCACGATTGAAGAGGAAACCCAACCATGGCGTGCTCATTGTGGGTAATTTGCTGAGGAGATGGCCTATCCCTCAACGAGGAAGGTATTTGGCATGATCATTGTGGGTATAATTTGCTGTAGTGATCCGCGGTCATGGATATTGACTCTATTGAAACAGAAAACCCTGGACCCATCTGCACACAGTGAATTTGAATTTAGTATCTATTCACATAATCACACAATCTAATCTCAAAATCAAATGAGTTTAAAGTAGAACATTTATTTTACAACATATATGATATCCTCACATATGCAGCAGGCATTGCCTGTCACAAATTATTATTTGTCAAAACAGCTGAGGCGTAGCATTATTTGTCACAAATGGAAGTTGATTGCATTGCTTAGCTTCTTTCATTTGATTACTATTTGTATAAACTGATTAAAAATCTTCATTCAAAACATTTGCCACATTCCAACCAGAGGTCTGTCCTTGGTAACACGTATTAGCTACCTAGCTAAACAATTCAGTCAATTATAATAATTGTGTTCTTACCGTGCTACATATATGAAAGGAGTTAACATACCCAGCCAACTTCGAAGCTGCAAAATGGAAGGATTTCTGTTAAAGCAAGGGAAAAAAGTTTGCAATGCATGTACAGGCCCCAGTGACTACCAACAAATTGTCTTGCATATACCACTTACTCTTTTTCAAGCCAGCGGGTTTTGCAAGTAAGAGACCATTCAAAAATGCGCCAATATTCTCTCTTAAGGATTCATCTGAAAAACTAACCTAGAAATATTTTGATGTAATGTGTAAGCAGGACAGAGGTCCATAAGATCATGAAACGAATCCATCTTAGATATAGCAGTTTCAGATGTGACTAAATAACCATACCTTCCCGAGCTTTACATGCACGATTGCAGTTTTATCCATTCTAAAGTCAACAAAACCTTTTCTTGCCTTTTTTACTGCAGCAGCAACATCATCAGTCACGCCTCCCCTCTATACAACACAACAGTACAAGCCATGAGAAATTAGAGGTCATGGAAAAAGTTTCATTATATTGGATTATATATGTACAATAATTTAGACAGGATCAAGTATGCACCCTTAAAACCGTAGGCCCCATATTTTCTTAGTCTAGCGTTGAGATTCCTAGCTTGTCCTTGCCCATCAGGTTTGAAAGACACTCAGCTTTGGATTGCACATATATATTGACATACACTTGCAATGATGGTATCATACTATCATTCAGTGTTTTCTCTTAAACACACGCATGCACGCGCGCACCACACACAGGAAAACAGGATCTGCTGCAACAGATCCCCCCCCTAATTTTCTGATATATATAAACCCTATGGTTTGAACTTTGAACAATATATACGTGTCTATATGATGGACAGTGGATAATTATATAATCTAAAAGTGAGCATGCGAAATGTGAGCCACACAATTGATTAGTAATATTTACTCCAGATGGAAATAGATCCTGCTCTCTATGAATTATTTAAGAACTCACTCTTGCATTTGGCATCTTGCTTCGAAGAATCCTTGCTATCTGAAAAATGGTAAACACAAACTCTTATAAGATGAAGCAATTCGTAAGTTTACTGATCCAACTATATATCTATAGATCTATATAATTTTTTTTTAGAATCCAATTACCTTCGCAAGATGTGGCATGAATGATTTAGTTGAAAAACAGCCATCAACATCAGGTGCAGTTTCACCTACATAAGCATGAGTTCAGACGCGCATGGGCGTGCGCGCTCACAATATTCAGTAGCTGGTCAAGGTTCACACAAGATATACTCCTCTTAAGAACATATTATATTAAAGAAGCATTAAGCAAAAATAAATAAGAATTTCATGTGCATGCACAAAGGAAAATACATCAGATGACTAATGGCATAAAAAATACCTAAATTGACTGGGCAGAAACACACATAGATATGGCACAATGAAGCACTTAGATTGATTTAAAACAAAAAAAATACCATGCATGCAACTGTCAAAAATAAATTAAATCAAGTAGGGATATTAATCGATAACAAACAACATTCCATGGGCTAAATAAAATCAATGTAAAAAAATAGCACTTAATTTTTTTTTTGAGTAAATTAGTTCATTACTGTTCTTAATTTCCTGAACAAGTTCTTCACCACCGACTATATCAGCTCCTGCTTTTCTTGCTTCAGCAGCTGCTTCACCCTCAGCAAAAACAGCCACTCTTACGGCCTGCAAAAGGCAGTACATACATATTCACAACAAATAATAATATGAAAAGATAAGATTGTAACTTCTTCAAAAGCAAAAAGTTTATGCAGTACCTTCCCAGTACCATGTGGTAAAGTCACAGAACCATTGACTGTCTGCATTTTCAGAGAGCACGTAAGTGGCAAACAAATATCATGATAAACCAATATGAAAGTATTAAAAAGAATGAAGTTGAAAAAAGATAAGTACAACATATCAATATGTCAAGTAGAAATATGGTAAAGTCATGTGGTAAAGTCACAAAACCATTGACTGTCTGCATTTTCAGAGAGCACGTAAGTGGCAAACAAATATCATGATAAACCAATATGAAAGTATTAAAAAGAATGAAGTTGACAAAAGATAAGTACAATACATCAATATGTCAAGTAGAAATTAAAACATTTTACAAATAAACATATATGCTGTTTGTAACATCCACAGTCAAATCCAAAAACAAAATCAAGCCATTTATCAGAGGAAGCAGATCTGAAGATTTGTTGCAAAAGGGAAGAATTGGAAAGTTGAAACAGTGAGATTGCATAGAAGTAAGATCAGGAATCGTGTGAAAGAAGTACAGATGTTTATGACTCGAGAATTTTGAAGAAGCTTGACATTAAGAATTTGGATAAATATGTTCAATTTTTGAATAACTTCTGGAAGGCATTTGAAAGATATTTAGTTGAGAACACAGATCTAAGGTTTTATATAAGTAACTTCTGCAAGGTCTTAGAAATATATTTAGTTGGAACAAAGCTCTTTCCATTAAATGAAGGAATCAAAATATTGTAGCAGGATTTGAGCACAAGGAATGCATTTAAATGCTTTGTTGATTATAAACATCAATGATTGTAAATTGGAGAAAATGTCATGTCAATTAGATGTCCTCATACAGCACATGACGATTTAAAAAGAGAAGCAAAAGTGACTATCTAAAGCACATTAGTGTTTTACCCAACTTCAACAAGACGATATAATCTTGAGAACCATAAGAAAAAAAAGTCGAAATCATTTTTATCGAAAAAAGAAATTTTACTAACAAACAAGAAGGTGGCAAAGTTACATAGTACAAGAAAACAAGGCATCCAAATCCCCGCCAGTGCAGGAGAGATTGCAACGTGCTGCTATATCTAAATTCTAAAATAAGAGCCCACAAGTCTTCTTTCACTCCGTGAAGTGCTAAATCTTCACTCGTTTAGACAAAAAAAAATGTCCACATCATGAACAAAGTAAAATGACATAACCTAGTTTATATTCAAATTGGAACGTAGTCAACAATTTCTCAAAATGTCCACCGTAAGGATGAACTATTTATTATTTATTCCTACAACATATGGGAACAACAATCAACTTTCTGTTGTAAGAATGAATTCAGTGCAGATAAAGATGAATAGTTCTCCAGACACATTTGGCACTTACCATGTCTGTTCGACGCGTATTAAGACCCAATCTGACATGTGCCTCGACAGTTTCATCAAATCTCGCCTTGGCATTGGCCTGAAAAACAACTAAAAATAACAAAAGAATTAGCAAGGACTTAATTACATGCAATTTAAATATTATTGCAATGAAGTACATCATTTTCAAGAAGCTATAAACAACTTGGAATCTAACTAAATGACTACCACCACAAAACATACAATTGATTAACATATCATGTCTCTTAAAGCACAACAGAACTCACATTACAGTTAGAAATTACAAAAACTGACTATGATATGATGCAATTCGCAAAACATTCTGAAGGGAAATAAAATCATAGCTCCATTAGGAAAAGATGAGCTGAGAAACACTAGGTACTCGAGCAACACTACACTGACCTTCACTAGGCGAATGGCCTCGGACAAATCGTAAATAACTTTCTTCGGTTTCTTCTCAACCTTGATTAGCGTTGGAAATGGAACCAAATCCTCCTCTTCAACCATATGAAATCGCTCTACTCTGCGAGTAGCTGCCTGAATCTTCCTCCTCTCGTTCACCAACTGTCCGTCGTCTCCGCCGCCTTCTTCATCCGGCTCTGCAGCCCTATCCTCCGGCAACGGCGCAACCTTTGTCGGGTACGACACCGGGAAGATCATCGGCGAGTCCTTCACGTACCGAATGTCTTCTCGGGTCCAAGACCGAGCCTCGGCGTCGACACTCGCCGCCACCGCCTTCACTCCGGCGTCTATTGGGGGCGGGGGCGGGGGCGGGTGAGGGATCTGTTCCTGGGAGTCCGATGGTTCTTCGGCTTTCGGGGCGTAAGACACGATCCGTACGGGAGTGGAATCTGGAGGGTCGGGCGTCGAAGAAGAGAGCAATCTTTGAAACCCTGGAAATGTTGAAGGGAGAGGGGATCGCAGAAGAACAAGATACCGGGGTGGGGAGGGAGGCCTAGCGATTATGCAGTGGCGGCGAGCGTGAGATAGAACGAACTTCAGAACCGCCATTGATGATTGATGAGAGAGATACAGGGGGAGAGAGAGAGCCGGGTTCAGGGTTTTAGTAAAAGCTTGGTTTGTTTTAACGATGCAAATCGCGGATAGTTGGATAATAATATAAATTTTAAAATAAAATTTTAAGATATGAAATTATTTTAAATTATTTTTTATTTTTAAAATTAAATTAATTTTTAAATTTTTTAAATTTTTTTATATTTATATTTTATTTTATTATTTAAGCTCATTAAATATGTTTTAAATTTTTTAAATTAATTTTTAAAAATTTATTTTTTATAATATTATCTATATATTACTAAACATAAATTATTTTAAAATTATAATTCAATACCAGCACTAACAAAATTTTAAAAATCAGTCAATGTAATACTGTGATTGGTAGGAAATTGTTGACACATTTTTTCTTACAAATCAGTGCAACATGTTAGCATAATAATGGAAAGATGACGCGATGTCGACTATAAAAAGTATTTTTCATTTTATATAAAACTCCAATAATCATATGTAATCTTATATTAAAAAAATTATGGTGAAATAGATCGAATGTTGCATTCATATAAGGCTATGCAAGTAATGAGTTGATGGAGATTGATTAAGGTTGGAGATTGTGTACATTACGGCTAAAGCTCATCCCGACCTTGTTTTTAGGGGAGAGAAGAGATGTTAGTATGAGCAACGACACATAACATTAGGTGTATGATTTGAATAGATGTGCTATGGTAAATAACAAAGTATAGTAGTTTCGATGGTGAGATGCAAAGTCATGCCATGGCGAGTGTCAAACCCCATTTTATCCAAACTAAAGTAACGAAGAAGTATCCATCTTGAACTGAAGTAATGGCTGGCTCATCTCAGAACAATGACATTCTGGTTAGCAGGTCCGGTAAAACAATATCAATAATCTGATAGCATGGAAATAGGGTAGATTTTAAAAGCAACTTCAAAAATTTGTAACTCTCTTCACATAGCTTTGATTGAGGTCAAATTGGTCTTATTATGTTCTTAATTCAATTGGCAATCTTACAAAATTTAAATCATTCGATTTAGATCATCCATATGAAAGAAAATGGAGAAAACCATATAGGAGTAACTTCAAAAATTCAAAACACTAAAGGAAGTTCCATTACAAAAGCGGTTTCTATATCGTAACTTAAAAAATTCATATATACTCTAATATTTATTGGATTGATCTCAAAATAGTATTATATTAAGTATTTTGAAGTTAGCTAATCAAGTTTTGGCACTCGATTCCATTAAGAGATGAGAGAGATTTTTACAAAATGAGAGATTTTTAATATCTAGCTTCAACAGTTGTGGATGGAATAAGAATTGACATTTTATTGTAGCTCTCCCCACCCCATGCTTAGCCTATAAATAGTGCATTCACCCATCATTCCTCCAACAACAATGAACAATACTTGATCTCACTTTTGCTCCTAAAAAAGGTGGTGTGAGAAGTAAAATTACAATATAACGCTATGCTAAGTTTAGATATAAATATTTTTAAAAATTACAAGACTAAATAAATATTTATTTTTTATAAATACTTTTAAATTTATCAGGCCTTTTTTTTTTCAAAAATAATATTAGTAGTCCTAATTTTTTTTTGAAGTTTTTTTTAATAAGAAAAATACCCAAAGGTGCTTATTCTTTTTGCTTTTTTCCCATTGTCTCTGGCTTTCTCTTCATTTTATTTAAATAATATATACATTTAAGTTTAATAATTAGTGTGTGTTTTGTTTAAATTGCTAGTAAAAACTATGTTCATCTTTTTGAAATATTTAATGTAAATTAGTAATTAAGGTACGTTTTAATATATATTGTAATGCCTTAATAACGTGAATATTTTTTTATGCAAGAGTATTACAAAAAAAGGAAGTAAAGAGTTTTTTATTCTATTTCTTTCGGGTCCAAGTAACCGAATGGTTAAACTTTCAATTCCCACATGAATCTGATTGTTCTCCAAAACCTTTATTTAGAAAGAAAAAATGATGTTGGCAATTAAAATCGATGAAATTCTTAGTGTGCCATGCATGTTTTATATGGATGAACTGTGAAATGCCATAAAAATACGATGCAACTTAGAATCCTCTCTGAACGCAGAAAGGAATGAGTGTATCTTTTTTTCTGTTTTTTTTAATATGATATTTATTTTCAGATAAAAAATAAAAATTATATTTTTTAAATCTCAAAAAAAAAAAAATGCGATTACATGGTGATTTCCACACGCCCCTTCTTCGACTGCGCCTAATGAATGAATTTCATGCTTTCCAAAAGAAAAGTATAAACCAGATGGATCAAATTATCAATGCTAAATAATATGATTTCCCCATAGGAGCCTAACCAGGCAGTGTCTGCTTGAAGACAAGCTTTTAATGGTTGATGATACAAATTAAATATCCTTCCGATTTTCATTTCTCTATACTCCTATTTCTACCCCCAAAAAATTAGTAAAAAAAGTTCAGGTAAATTTAGAAAAAACTAGATCTCCCCAGTAGCATCTCAAGCATGTCTTCTGGAGTCAAGAACGTCGTACCACCAAGAATTAACTCTAAATTGGGTCTTCCACTATCAGAGAGAGCCTCGTGAGCTTCGAGTACCTTTTCACATAGCAGCATGAAAATATGCCAATGTCAGTCAAATAGTGCATAATTATTGGTGCGGAACACAAAATCAGATGATTAATGAAGGGCGATTGTAAGAAAGGATATGCAGGGAAAAAAGGCTGCAAGAAATCAAGTAATTCAGACCTCGAGACCATTAATTCCCCCTATAACAAAAACTATAATTACACTTTGATCAGCAAGGTTCGGTTTTGCCTGCACAGTTTTTAAAACATAATCAGCATATTAGCAACAAAGTGTATGCAAACACAATGTGACAACTGGGCAACAAGATCAATAAAAGGGACACAAAAGTTTACCTGTGCAAGGCCAAATCTGCCGAAGCCACTTTTAAATAGTCTCCCTACAGTTGAGGAATGGTACTCCAGCCCCGGCACTTCATATCTGCCCAGTACCCTGGTTAGAAGTTTATGCAGCGACCCTTTAACTGGGTAGGGATCACTGCTAAAGTTAATATCCAATCCCAATGCTCCTTCTCTTGAAATAACATTTTTTTGCTTTAAACTGGATAACTTGTGAAGGTATTTGAAAAGGTTATCCACCCGATCGCGCAACTCCAATTTCAGCTGCATGTCATCATAAGCATGATCTTTATCTTTTTTACTATCATTGTCAGCATCTTCTTCATCTCCCCACTTGCCCCACTGATCATCATCAAAATCATCAAGTTGTAATTGAGTTGGAGAGTCATCATTGGTTTCCGCTAATTGTTTTTTTTTCTTCAAGCGCTCTTCGAGCTCTTCTGTCAAACCACGAAGAAACTGTAACTTTGCTGCCTCAGGATTTTCAAGGACCACATCCACAATAGCTTCTTTTAAAAAATGTTCCTCTTGCCAAGAAAATGGGCCACCAGACCCAGATGTCGGAAAATTCTCACCAGCCAAAATATATCCGACAATGGTTAGTAGTAATGCATCTTGAAGAGAAAGTAGCCCATGTGGGCTCCTTGTATTTCCATTCTTTTGTCTATCTGGCCCCACCAGAGCACTTTTATTGATAAGATCTCCTATTTGAGCTGAGAGGTTTTGGCTTGTGTCCCCAGCACTTGCCATCAAAATCTTTTCAGCGCTTGCAAAAGCATCCCATCGAGTGCAGTTTAATTCATCAACAGCATATAGTGTGGCAGCTGCTAACTGAATAATTCCTTTATTCCTCATTAAAGAAGACTGGCTTTTAGCCAGTATCTTAATCATAGGCTGGAGCTCAGATCTTGTTATGTTACCAACACGATTCTTAACGTTCACAATTTTGTTTTCTCGACGTAAAGTCTCTTGGAGCCACTTCTTTACCAGTATAGCCCCATCCTTTGTTCCTCTTTCCAGTAGAGCTTCCAGATATGGTGTGCCAAAAAAATTTTCAGAAGAGACAAAAGATGCATTGAGTAGATCAACTTCAGCCCGCAATGAATTTTCTTCACTAATTTTGCCACTGAGATTGACTAAATCTTCAATTTTAGAATCAGAGATACTAGAATTCCAGCCACGTAGAAAAGCTTCAACACTTTGCACAAGCTGAAATTGATCAGTTATAGGATCTTCCTCACCGAGAATTTCAGCAATTGGTACCATAACTTTGAGGGAAGGACGCTGCAAGCATGCATGTCCATGCCTGCTGGTTTGTGCAAGTGAGCCTTTGATGGAAGATGTTCTTGGCCCACGTGGTAAACATGATAGCATGCGATCTACAAGTGAGTCTCCATGACAGCATGGGGTAACAAGATCAAGGGTGCGATCAATGAGTAAAAGCCCTGCTGATTGTTTACGGCGACCAACATCGTAAAGACTAGACATGTCTGTCATCATTTTTCCAACAGTTTTTGACAAATCACCAAGGGAAAATATTTCCAGTTTGAGGTCCATCTATATGTTTGAAAAGATGATAAAGAAAAGAAGACATACAGTGTCACACCACAGAAAAGAAACTCAATAACCAGCATACACTAAATAATGAGCTATAGTATAGATAAAGTTTGCTCCAGTGATCATGAGCTTGTGCTAAGAATGTTTTTTCCCTTTTCATTTTTTCGATTGGAAAACTACACGCCTCATCTAAAATAGCCTTTTCTTCATAAAGGAAATTGACCACCGGTGACTCAAGTGTGGATCTAGAAGGTAAACTATTGAGCCAAAGTTTTAGCGCTCTGTCAGCCTTTTCTTTAAACAGAAAATTGACTGCTGGCGACCCATGGATCCAGAAGGAACGCAATTGAGCTCCCAATGCCACTAAATCGACTGTGGTTATTAAGAACACAAATAGGTATCATATAAATCATATCAGCGTTCCACTGTAATCCAAACTGGTGCAGATGTTTTATTTTATACAGTTATTTTAGCTGATTGCATTTATTAATTATTGGCATTTTGAGTTTCACAGTTAGACTTGGAATCTTGATTGTATCAAAAATTCTTTATCAACAAATTTCTATTTCTTAGTTGAATTTTTTTACTATAAATAGAGCCCTATGTAAAAGAGAAGTGTAAATTTGGAAAATCAATAAAAATTATTATTCAAAAATTCTCCAATGTCTCATTATTCACTAGGTCAGCCCTGTTGATTGTGTTTGTAGTTCAACATATTCATTGATAGAAATATGATACAATGTGTAAAACAAGGCAGTGTCAGAGCAGGTAGTGGGTGCTAACGGATCAGTATAAATTTATGCAAGCAAAACATGTGTTACCTTGGCAGCAAAATGGTAAAGAAAATGTGCAGTGAGAGTTGCCCCAGGAGGAATGTCGTCACCATAGGACATTCCAGTATTCATGGGAGGCAACCCAGGGCTCAGGGAGTCCTCATGTTCTGCCGATAAGTATGCTTCAGAAACCGATCCCTCAGAAGGTAAGACAAAAACTCTTGGCGAAAGGGGACACAGGATCAATGGAAAGTGATGTACAGAAACAATTAATTTGTGCTCTACATTTCCTCTGTGAACTAGTGATTTATTTCCATATAAACCTCTTGGACTTGAAGAAGCTTCAAGATGTGGTATATCCTCTTCTATGGAAGTGACCTGTGACCATCCTTCATCTTCAGTACGTACATTTTCCTGAACGCTGCCATCTTTCGGTGACTTACATTTTGTTTCCCCCTTTTTTATAAGCTCCTCAAAATCTTGGATAAGCAGATACTCATATTCATGGAAAGCATCAGGTCCCAATGGCGATTCAGGATATGCAGAGTGAGCACCCTGAAATTCATGAAGGAATAAAACAAAAAAGAATATGCAACAGGAATTCGTTGCACAAAATGAAGTTAGAAAACCTTTGACGCTATTTGAATAATTTAGTGATGCAGATAACACTAAAAGAAGTTCTTTTGGTTCCACAGCAAACTACAGTATTTTATATGTCAACCCATTTTTTTTGTTGGTTGTTGATTCAGAAAAAAGGCATGTAACGAGCCAGCATGTCTATGCTATAAGTGTAAAAATTTCAGGCATAAATCCTGCCATGTGATGAGCTGGTGACAAATATTATTCTTAAGGGACCAGAGCAGGCCATTTAATTTCATTACTTATTTTGACAGAGACAGCCACTTCCCTCATGCCTAGCATTGCCACACTAAACTTCTAAAAAACAGGAATAAACTTGTAATAGGGTGCACCAATGTCCTCCAAGATAGGTAAGTGATATATAGTTGTCTCAAATATACAGATGCATGTTCCGACGTGTACGAATTTTATTTATAAGAAAAAATAATGCGAATGATGGAAGCTAGAAAAGCAATGGTGCAAAATCACCTCTGGTATAGATGTAAATATTGCACAAGAACGAACAGATTGATGCATGCTCAAGCAACGCAAAATGTAACGATGTGCATCACTTAGAAGACGTGATGTCATGACAACAATTTTCCCTGCGGGTTCATTTTTTGAGTTCCAGTCAGCCACCTAGAATTCAAAGTATAAATAACATTTATAATCATATCAATTAACAACTGCAAATATATATACATATAAGAGACGGAAAAAAGAGAGACAATTTTGATTAATCAGTTGATCACAAAGAGTACAGATGTATGCACGATGGGCTGTGAATATGTTAAATAAATAAATATTTAGCAGCATATGCCTAACATAGGATAACAAAAAAACAGCATAATTGAACTACTCTTACCACATCAAGTGGGCATATGTTTTCCAAGCTGCAAACAGCACATACTCCAAGTTCCAGCAGCGCAGGGAAAGCCCCAAGAAGTTGGAAACTTTCTGTACACCCAGCATCTAGGTAGAGTGTAGCACCTTCAATGTACTCAGATATCTGACAAAAATCAAAAGGAAGCATAAAAATATCATTGAGAAGCAAATAAGTAATTCCATGCTCTGTAATGCATTTAATACCAGAACACCAAATCTTGGTCACATCAGAGCCAAGAGTCATATTGCAAAATAACAAAATACAAAATTGGGACAGGTTTGGTGCTCAATCCAGTAAACTCATTGATAATTCAACAATACAAACTTCAAACGATCCTGTTCCATCTTTTCGATCATCAAGTGAATGATCCAGATATTTTGAAGGAGGGGTATTTTTTTGATTTGAGCTGAGTAAATGGAAGGCCTCAAACTGAAGCTCAAGCTAGGGAAGGCTATCATGATGGGCCTAGTTTCCTTGCACAAAATCCAAAATTTCCTAAGCATTGTGAAAATCCTCGGGGTATGAACAATATTTTGGACCGTGTGTCTAAAAAGCAATCAGAAGTCAGAATGTGGAAGCAGAAAATAAATTTTCGATTGTGAAAGCTAGATGTAGGAACCAGCTAGTAAAGCATAGTGACCAGAACTATAGAAAACTAATTTATCACTTCTCAAACAAATAAAAAAATACACAATCTAATGGTGTCATAAGATGTATTTAATATCAAATGCAACTCAATATAGGAAGACAAATACTCTTCATATAACAACCCAGCAAACTAATAACAAAATGCACTATAGAGATCCTGAAACAACATCCCCATCCAGTTTTACCAAATGCAAATCAGGCCACTCTTCACATCACACATATGGCCCCAGAGAAGTAAATTTAAATTCCAAGATCAGAAAAAGGAAATGAACAACAATTGAGAAAAAAGATACACAACCAAAGACAAAAGGATGTTATAAACAACAAACATGCAGAGGGATTATCTCCAACGCAACAGATTAACAAATTAGAGACGTGCTTACCTGAAAAATAGAATCTAGGGAAGATTTAATCACATCAACTAATGCCATGCCTCGTGCGGCTGGTTTCTCAGCAAATGGAACCTAGAAAATTCTTTCTGTTGATTAAAAAGCAGCCCATTAACGAATTTTTTGAAATAATAATGAAAATTGCAAGTTGAAGGGGACGACATTAACATGACTAAAATGTGTATACCCATTTGCCATCTTTCCATGAAAGCCCAAACCATCTGTTTGTTTTGTATGGATCAGTATTGAGTACTTTAAATAAAACCCAGGTAATGATGCCAAAACCATTCGCAAACAAAAAAGCAAAGTCGTACCATCAAAGCTCTCTCAACTTCAATTATACCACATAAATCCTCACATCTAATCAGTACTAGTACCCACACAGTCAATGTTCACAGCTGCTTCAAATTCAAGACAATAAACATATTTTGCGTCTACTTCAGAAATTGGGAAAAGTTATAGGCGATGAAATGGACCTGGGTTCATATAAATATGTTATTCTATGGGGACTGTGATCTTTCACTGCATTCCTCCGCTGCCCAATGGTACAAGTGTTAAGCGAAGAATATGATAATATAGAATAACACAAAAGCTAGAACAGAGACTACAAAATCGAACTCAAAACCGACCCAAATCGTAGGATTGTTTACCCAGACTGACAATACAAATTGAAGGCCTGGCATTGAAAATTTATGACAGAAATTACAATTGAATTTAAGAAAATACGGCGCCATAATTACTAGCCCAGATTCTATAATCGCTCATGAAAACCAGCAACGGTGTCTGACATGTAATCACACAGACCTTAATAGAGCTGGAATTGAACACGACGTTGAAATTTGTATCGTCTGTGAATCATATTGCGGGACGGTGGACTCGGGAAGAAGACCGAGAAGTGATCTACGGACCACGGTGCAGGGATCGCTATGCAATTTTATTTTTTAGTTTTTTTTTTCTTTTAACTGAAGTTTAAAATTTTTAAAAAATACTACATTATTTTTTTATTTAAAGAAATTAATCTTTCGCAATTCTAAACTATATTTATACTATATGAATAATTTTATTTTAAAAAAATTGAAAACTTGCTTTTTTAAATAAACATTAACTGTGATTAAATTTTATAATGAATATTTACTAAACAAGTTAATTTAATTTTTTTAAAAAAGTAACTGGTATTTGTAATATTTAAATTATATTTTTTAAAAAAACTTTTGTATCTAAAGTTTTTTTACCCATTATCATCCTTTCAATTTTTATGTCCTTTTTCGATCTCCAGAAAGGTTGGCAATTTTCAATCGTCACTTACCCATTTGGTATATATATACCAGCTAATGTAGCCAATGGGAGTATTGTATTCATGATACAATGAAAATTTAGGATAAAATTGAATATATATATATATATATATATATATATATATATATATATATATATATATATATATATATATATATATATATATATATATAGTATAAGAATTAAAAAACGCTGCAAAACCATATATCTTTGTTTTGCCAATATTTCGTTCGCGATGTGCAAAAATATGAAACATAATAAAATATTATAATTAAACAAATATAGATGTGAGGTGTGATTTTTTTTTAATGAACAAACCAAATCGAGGGAAGGGAAAAAAAAAACAGTCAATACATAGCGGTAGACTACATAGGGGAAGCTTCGGTAACATCAAAATCCAAATAAATATAAAAATGGAACGATGCCCTATTTTATTTTCATATGTTTTTACAAAATATATAATAATACTATTTTAAAAAATTACTATACACTCTTTCAAAGTTTAAAAAATAATATTTTGAATGAAAAAAAAAAGTTGGAGTCATTCAAATATAAAAATAGATAAATTTAGACTAGTGCTGGGAATAGTTTTAGAAATTAAGATATGTTGTATTTGTTTTTCATTTGTTATAGCCAGGAAAACAAGGTTTAGATGAAAATAATTTTTTTTGCTAAAAATATATCTCACAAGTGTGCATTGGCATAAATTTGGAGTCTTTAAACACTTCATCAAAGTTTACCAAAAAATAAAAGTGGAAATGTTTTAGTTTATCACTACTCGATTTAGCTTCCTCAATTTATGTCTATTAATTAAATTAAATAGCAGCTAATGTTTCGAGAGTTTTTTCGTTCAAATCTCTTAAACGACATTAGATTAATGAATTTTCTTCATGACCATAATACAGTGGTGTTAAAAACTTATGTTGAACTAACAGTCAGTATTCGCATGTGTTTTATATTCCTCCAATCTAGTGGGACTTCGACGGAATTGAGATATTAACCTTTTTTTTTACTAAGCTGAGTCCACGATTAAAATAACAACAATTAAGACAAAAATGATGGTCATTGTTTTTGTACTTTTGCTACATCATTATCACACTTCTCATACAAGAAAACACAACGCCAAATGGTCCAAAAAAGCCTCCATAAACACTAGTTGCATACTTTGAAACCGGTAAGACTTTGGCATTGGTAAAAGTATATAACACCATTTTATAAACACACGGGTAAAAATCATTTATTCATCAGCAATATTGGAATGCCACAATAAAATAAAGACAAGCGGTACTTATGAAAATGTCATCAAAGGTTGCGTCATTTTTTTAGAACGCCACCATGATAATGGCATTTTATAATATGCTGCTAAGTTTTGCGGTGTTGTTTTAAAGCGTTATATTTAGATTTACTCCACTACTTTGACGGCATTCATAAAATGTCGTTACATATAAGGATACAATCGTTAATATTTTTTGTCATAAAGGGTTGTTAACACGGCTAGAAATGCCACTAATTTTTATAGACATTAATTGGAATTTCTGAATTGAAAATTTCTTATTTTTACCCATTTATTGCCAATATGGCAAAAAAAAATTAAAATTACTCATAAAAATTCAAAATGAGAATAAACTTTCTTCATATTCCAATGAAATAAAGTATTCCATTCATAATTTACAATATTGTTTCTTCGTACATCTACCGAAGAGGCCACATTTTGGATATTGTCTTCATACATATTCAAATAAAAAATGATTTCAACTTTAACTACTATTTAAGCATATGTCCACTATTCACCCGAGAAGCCTCAAATATTACTCTTCATGAGTTGTGACAATAAGTGAGGTACTCCTGAAACAAAAATTTAACAAATTTCAGTTGACATCATAAAAAATTACACCAACATATATAAAAATAAATAAGAGAATTATAATAAAGAATTTGGTAATGAATTTATATAGAGTTGCATGTGATAAAACAATTAAGAAATATGATGAAATGGTGCTTTATCATACAGCTGACAAGAAAAAAAATCAGATTAAATAAGCATAGATGGTAAACTACTTAGTGTCCATAATTAGAAAATTATGATAAGCCACCAATAATTAGAATAAGTTGTATTTCTTGAATTGAAAACTATAAATGCTAATGAATGTTGAAAGACGGCAAAATAGAATGATTTAAGAGATATATAAACACAACAACAAAACGGTCTTGGAAAAAAGAGAAAAAAAAACATTAGCAACAATAAAAAGCCCAACAAATTTTAACAGTGTCTAGGATCATTAATTAATTAAAATTGTAAGCTTTAGCAGTTAAGAAGATTATAAGCAGCTACAATCAGATTTCAGCTTGTAATATTCTTATATGTCATGTACGTTTCCATTAGTCTTATGGTTTTATTTGGCTGTAAATGTCTTTTCAAACCTTTTATATATATAATATACAACCAATTACCAAGCATAAACGTTTACAACTACACATCAAGATTCTAATATATCTTTTAATAGCTCATTTATTGTATACAACAATTCATTCATTTAAGATTATTACTACTATTTAGCAATTGAAATTTTTTTATAAAAGTTCCTACTTATTTCGTCATGCTTAAGATGTTGAAATATAGAGAATAATTGAAATGTTAGTAGTATATTTATTTTATTTATTTTTATATTTTTATTTTCTAAATATAATAGTTATTTTTGAGTATAAAAATATAAAATTTAAAATAACAAAAAAAATCATTCTTAGGCCTAAACAAACTATTTTATTCTTAGACATAAAAAAACTATCTTAGACCTAAACAAAAAAAATTAATTCTTAGACCTAAAAATCTTTTATTACTTTTAATTGTTAATATTTTGTTATAAAAAAATTATCATATTAAAAAAATAGAAAACAAACAAAATAAACATGTCTTAAATAATTACGCTCATTTTATTGTACTGTCTTTTGAATAAAATACTTATTTTCTTTAAAAAAAAAACTTCAATCAATGGTTTATTATGATAATATAAAATAAAATAGAATTATGTGAACATAGTGTAACATACTGACACTCGAAAAATAAGATATCTTTAAATAACATGAGTTTTGGATATCACAATTTTTGATGTCACTATTTGCAAACAGTAACACAGTCAAGTAGGCTTTCTGCACATGGACAAACTCATATACTGTAAATAATATATTATAAGCATATTTAATTAAGGGGGTGTAGAAAGGTTATGCCAAAATTAGAAGTTTTTTTATATGTGTATTTTTAAAAAGTATATATTTAATTATAACCTTATCTGTTTAAATGATATTCGATGCTACTTTTCTATATATGATAAGGTACCTAAACAAAAGTCTGCACAGGCTGAACTAAACTAGTATATGAATGAAAGCTACTAAACAACTCTATTAATGCATCTTTTCGGGAACTACACAGACACAGGAGCAAGTGAAGTTAAAATTTGTCTTAATTTGGACGAAAGCTTAACCAAACTTGAAAAGCATTCAGCAATAGAAAGCGGCCACTACGTTAGCGTAAGTTCTTTGCATAAACAGTTGATGCTAATAACTAAAATCCAACTTTATAAATCAGAATCTCTTCTAATCATCAGGCTAAAATCCAACAGTACTGTACATCGGGCAAACATATATGCACCTATCTTATTAAGTTATTATAATAATGCATGCATATAAATATATATAGGCTATATAGCCACTCCCCCGCAGCTCATTAATTCGTACCCTTTTAAGTTTTAATTTAACCCCCGCCTCCTCCACCGCCTCCGCAGCCTCCTCCTCCACCACCTCCGCAGCCTCCTCCACCACCTCCGCAGCCTCCTCCTCCACCGCTTCCGCAGCCCCCGCCACCGCCATCGCCTCCTCCATCGCCTCCGCATCCCCCACCCGCGTCATGTTGGTTCTTCTTCTTCCCACCGCCTTGAGAACTATCATCATCAGCACAAGCACAAACAAAAATAACATAGCACATGGCAAAAAGGGGCAGAGCGAAAGCCACGCACGCCCGGACTAACCCCCCAGATGAGCTCTCTGATGGGTCTAGACTCGCTGCAACAGCATACCTTCCCATCTTTCCCTCTTCTTGATATACCAGTTCTTTCTCTTCCTCTATTTCACCTGCTCTGCTCTGCTCTGCTCTTGTAATGAAAATTGGAGATGTATTTTTTATGGCGTACAATTCAATTCAATGATTGTCGTACCTTGCTAGCTCTTATCTATTCCCGCAACGTATCTGGATTCTGGACCATGCGTTCTTTTATTGTAGAGTAACGATATAGTTATGTTGCGTAATAGTGAGTAACCTTACTTCTTACTACTTACTATGGCAGCATATCAGATTATAGATTATAAGAATTAAAAGAGAAAAAGAAAAATATAAAATATCACAGTTTCACTACGATTTCATGAATACTTTCTATTTATTTTATTTTTAATTTGTGCTTGTCGCCTTTCCAAAATCCAATTGTTGGGACGTGTACTATTCAATGATCGTTGAATCTTCCTCGCATTTTCTGACCCGGCCCCTTGGTAAAAACTAGTGGTTCTGGAAATTAAAGAAAAAGTAAGGACCACCATATAATCAATATTTAATTTAATCTCTAGTGATCCATACTTGAAAAAATTGTTGACAGGTATATATGCATGCCAGATTTCTTGACCTTGAATTTCCTGGGATACAACCCAACGGCCGGCAAGAACCTACTCCGGCCGGGAGGCTTCCACGACGTATTCGGCTCGTAATGGCTGAACTCCGTGGCAGCCGACAAGGAGACCATATAACCGGGGAACCTGTCGAGCACTCAGGTGTGCGTCCAAGAAAAGCCCTTGCTTGGTGGCGCCACGTACGACGTATAGTACCTCATGACGATCTAGGTGTTCTTCGCCTTTCAAATTAAGGGCCGGCGATCGAGGCTCAAGATTGGGAATGTTGACCACTTACAGCGTTTGTCCCTGGGGGCTGGGGCCGGCCAGGAAGCACTTGACCCCGACAGTGAGAAACCTCGACGGCGGTGCTCACCGGTGTGATGTCAACAAGTCCTGTTGCAATCCGGGACTTGGCTGGGGTCAATGAGAGAGAGGAAGAGAGGAAGAGAGAGTCGATGGGAGAGAGTGACTACGGCTTATTTTTGGAAATTGATTCTTTTAATTACATTAGTGGGTTAAAATAAATGTGATTCAATGGCTAATTGCTAATATTGATTTCGTACTATTTAAAAGTATTGTATTTAAAATAAATGTGATTCAAATGGCCAGCCATACACGCACATATATATAAATAAATCTCCAAAGGTGATATTGGTGTAACTTTATATTTTTATTAAAATAATATCATTTTATTTAATAAATTTTTAATTAAAATTATACTATTTTAATAAAAATACAAAATAACTTCAATACAGTTCCTAAAATGAAGACTACAAGTAATATTACTCTCTGTATATATATACTCTTTTTCAGTCTCACCTAATATATACTGTAAGAATCGTTATTTCATCATTTGTTAAAAAACTGTTTTAGAATATTAAATTTGATAAATAAACAATGGGTACTTGATTTAAAAAAAAAATAATGTTAATTTTATATAGATAAATAAACAGAATACTAATATCCATAAGATTTCAATATTTCTCTAAAATATTAAATTTAAAATTTGCTTATAAGCACATTTGAAAGAGAATGCACACACTAGAAACACATTTAATTTTACACTAGGAGCTAAAATATTAGTCTATTTATTTGCATAAGCATTAATCTTATTTGCTGTTTGGTTTGGTATGGTTACCTCTAAAATGTTATATAAAAAAAACTTATAAGCATATTTTATAGATAAAAGGTAAAATATGCATTTAGTTTACTGTTTCGTGAGCTAAATATTAATATAATTATTTGCATAAATCTTCCCATATCTTGCCTAGTCAAAACGGTTTTTGCATTGTTTATGATTTATAAATTATTGAGTGAATGTGAATTTATATGGCACTGACGTATAAAATAACTTCATAGTACCTTAAATAATTAAGTTTTTCTATCCCCGCATCTTCTTCTCTGTTCTCCACCCCCTATATGAAATCGACTTATCAAAATGTTAAATAACTTACAATTTAATTTATAGTACGTTGTAACTTCAATCAATGGTTTATTAAGAGAACATAAAATAAAAAGAAATTTACATGAACATAGTTTACTATCATCGGGCTTATGATCTTACCGACACTTGAAAATAATGTTTAAAACAGCATAAGTTGAGAAATCGGGCTAATGCTATTAAAATAATGACTGGGTAAGGCAAATACAAAGAAATGTATTAAAATAATAGTTTTATTTTGTAAATCAAAATAGATATTATGCAATAAATCAACATATAGGAGATAGAATGAGTTATAATAGAGAATATAGGGGGCTCAACTCTCTTCCGAAATCAAAACCCAAAACTTCAATAAATCCAAGCTCATAAATATACACTTATCCATCAAACATATTTAATATGAGCTTCTGTTTCTGTATTTTGTTTTTTGAATTGTCTTGGTGTTCTTATTCAATTATAAATTAAAAAAAATAGAAGTGAAAATGTGTTTTGAAAAGGTTATATTTTTAAAATATAATCTCATTTTTTTTAAAAATAATATTTAGTGGGTTCAAATAATAAAAATTAAAATAATAAATTAATTATTCGAATGTACTAATATAATTGAGTTTAAATTTAAAAGGCAGAAAATTTTTAAAAAATAATTAGAGAATAATTTATAACTTATATTAATTTTAGATCGGAGCCATATCAACTCACTATTTTCAAATTCAATACACGATTGGCATTACAAGCGCCTCCTATGTATATTAGAAAACAATAACAAATCTAGAAACTCAACTCTAGTTCAGTGCGTCTAAAAAAGTAAGAAAAATTATTTTAGTGTACTAGCAGAATTAAACTTAAATTTAATTTGAAAGAGTTTTTTAAATTAATAAAAAATTATTATTTTTAAAAATTATTTTTAACTTATATTTATTTTAAATGAGTAGAGTCATATCAGCCCACTATTATTATCTAGTTCAAAAAACAGTTTGAAACAACATTCAAAAATAACTAAAATATTTACTATTTTTAAAAATAATTTTTAACCTGTATTAATTTCAAATTATAATGGGACCATATATATAGGCAGGCTTACTATTTTTAAATTCTCCACCGGTTGGCGTACCAAACGCTTCCTTTATACATCAGAAAACCAATAAAAATATAGAAGCTCAACCACTTCAACACTTAACGCGATAGTGACTGCTGTCCTGTGGTGTGAGTTTAATTTTAGAACGTCTCCGTACGTATTTCTATCTATACGTACACAATCACCACATGAGGGATTGAATGAATCGAATCCTTCCAACCCCTATACCAGGTGGTCACATTATGAAAAGAGCAAGCAAATTATTTAGGGTAGCCCATGATCAGCATTATATTGTATATATATTAAAAGAATAAGCTAGCAAATCAATTGAAGTTATTTAGATTGTTCCAGCAAAGTTACCAATCAATTATAATATAAATCTATAATTGATTTTGGGTTGATGAATATATGCAGCTGCTACGTGTTGGTTCGTTGACATTAACTTGTGCTCTTATTAATTGCATTGACGATGCAAAATATATATAAACACGAGTTAATTTGAAAGCACGTCAAATCATTAAAAAAAAAAAACTGGCTACAGAGTAAAAAAAAATGTGACGCTGGTTGTAGTAGTACGACTCTATGCCATAGATATATGGAGGCAAGGAAGAGCTCGTGTCATGTCATACGGCGGCACTGAGTCTTTATTGGTACAGTAACCGTCTATTTCCATTATATATGTTTGGACGCTAGCTGCATTCAAACCAAAAACGTTTTCTTCCGGTCAACCCCCCAAACAAACACAAGTCTGTTCTAGTGTTCTAGAAGGCGTGAAAGAGACGAATTTGTTGGAGCATGTGGGTGTATGAGAAATACTAGTAGAAGGCCGAACAGGTGAGTGGAGCGCTACGGGAGTGAAGGAAGCGGAGCCACCTGTATGTGCGCCGGAAAGGCAGGACATATATGCTTATGATACTCTCGCCGCGGCTACCGCTGAACTTGCCACCTGGCATGTGCGCCGGAAAGGCAGAGGTACGGTGGCCTCACAGTAGCCACCGTCGTCTGATCCGACGGTAGCGGGCCGGGTTCGCAGCATCAGCGACAATTAAACTATATAGACAACCCTAAACTAAACTAATGCATCTAGCTAGTATATGAATGAAAGCTACTAAACAACTCTATTAATGCATCTTTTCGAGAACTACATAGACACAGGAGCGAGTGACGTTAAAATTTGTCTTAATTTTGACGAAAGCTTAACCAAACTTGAAAAGCATTCAGCAATAGAAATCGTCGCGTTAGCGTAAATAAACAGTTGATAAATAATAACTTAGATCCAACTTTATAAATCAGATTCTCTCCTAATCATCAGACTACTAAAATCCAACAATACTGTGCGTTGGGCAAACATATACATATATGCACCAATCTTATTATAATACTGCATGCACATATATATATATATATATATACATACACGCACGCAGCTCATTAATTGGTACCTTTTAAGTTTTAATTTAACCCCCGCGCCCCCACCTCAGCCGCCTCCGTCACCGCATCCGGCACCGCATCCAGCACCGCATCCGCAGCCTACTCCATCGCATCCGCATTCCTCACCTGCGTCCTGTCGGGTCTTCTTCTTCTTCTTCCCACCGCCGGGAGAACCATCATCAGCACAAGCAAAAATAACAACGCACGCGGCAAAAAGGGACAGAGCAAAAGCCACGCACGCCAGGACTAACCCCCATGCAGATGAGCTCTCTGATGGATCTAGAATCGCTGCAACAGCATGCCTTCCCATCTTTCCCTCTTCCTTGATCAGTTCTTCTCTTCCTCAATTTCACCCTCCTCTGCTCTTCTAATGAAAATTGGAGATGTATTTATGGCGTATCTTTTTTGTTTTTTTTTTGTTTTTCTTGTTTTTGTGATTGTCCCCATCCTCGTCGAACCTTCCTCGCACTTTGGGACATTTCAATGGTCGTCGAACCTTCCTCGCATTTTTGCTTACTTGCTCGTATCTGTTCCCGCATCGTACGTATCTGGATTATGGACCATGCATTAATTCTTTTATTTTATTTTTAATTTGTGCTTGTCGCGCGCCCATCCAAATTTTGGGACGTGTGTACACTATGCCATGAATTCATCGTTGAATCATCCATCGCATTTGCACTAATAATATATAACACCCTTCGTTTTCCATTTGAAGTTGATAAAAGAGGGTGACATAATTAAATTATATATGTTTCTTAGGAATAAAATTTATTTGAGTGACTTCAATTTTATTTCTACGGATATAAAAAAAAATTGAGTATATAGGGTAATTAAAATGAATTTGACAATTTGCTCTCAAGTTTTTATAGTGGCAAACTGCTCAGAGTTGATCAATCGGTTCCAGATGAATAGTTTTTATATGTTTATATATTCTACCATTTTCCAATCTCACATCAATATCTGCTATAAAAAAACGCTATTTCATTTATTAAAAAACTATTTTAGAATATTAAATTTGATAAATAGAAAAAAGGTACGTACTTTTTTTAAAAATGTACTATTAAGCGTAATGAAGATAGATAAATAAACAGTATACTAATATCCATAAGATTTCAACGTTTCTCTCAAATATTTAATTTTAAAATTGATTAATTATAAGCACATTTTAAAAAGTTGATACACATGTACACTACACACACATTAAATTTAACATGTTGTAGGAGCTAAAATATTAATCTATTTATTTGCGTAAACTCTCTTATTTGTTGTTTGGTTTGTATGGTCAGCTCTAAAATTTTATAAAAAAGCTCGTAAGCATATTTTAAAGAGGAAAGGTAAAATATGCATTTAATTTATTGTTTTTCAAGCTAAATATCAATCTAATTATTTGCATAAATCTTCTTTTTTGTTGTTTGATCATGTTCTGTTATTATTAGATTTTGTCCAAAAGAAAAATCGCTTTGAGGATACGGTTTTACTTTCGGATGAAATGCGATGATGACATGACGCCTTGAGGATTTTTATAAATGATGCGTATAAGCATATTTGAGGGGGAATAAAATATATATATTACATTTAATATTTTAGGAGTGAAATATTAATCTAATTATTTGTCTAACATTATCACACTTCTCAATTCTCGCGTACATTTCCGACGGTCTTATGGTTTTATTGGGCTATAAATACCTTTCCAAACTTTATATATATAATACAAGCAACAAGCATAAACGTTTACAACTATTATCTCTTTTAAGAGCTCGTCGTATACAAACAATTCATTCATTTAAGATTATTACTATTTTACGATTAAAAACACTTGTAAAAGTTCCTACTTATCTCGTGCAACCAAGCACTTGGGTGCATTATGACACCCTCAAATCCAATCTATTTTCTCATTCTATAGAGGTAAACATACAGAGAACACTCGAAATGTTAAATGTTAATAGCATGTTTGTTTGTTTTTTTAAATATAATAATTATTTTTTAGTAAAAAAAATATAAAATTAAAAATAGCAAAGAATTATTTTTATTGATTGAAACTAGAAAGTAAAAATTACCTTTTGTACGTGTTTTTAGTTTTTTATGCTAAAAATAACTATAATATTTTAAAAACAAAAACAAAAAAGACAAAATAAATATAAATTAAATAACTTTAAAATTCAGATGATATTTATTGCAAGTTCAAATGATTTATTATGATAACATAAAATAAAAAGAAATTTACATGTGCATAGTGTACCATCATCATACTTATCATCTTTACTGACACTTGAAAGTAATATATATTTAAAATAACATAAGTTTTGGATATTATAATATTTTAATGTTAGATTCTTGGGATACCAAGCAGTAATGCTAGAGTATTGATTTTAAATCTGTTTGATATGATGATATTATTTTAAAAAATATAATTATTTTTTAAAAATTAAATTTAATAAATTTAAAATTATTTATAAATTATATAAATTTATTTTAAAAAATAATCATGTTTTATCATGTCTTAATAAATAATATTAGTAGGGCTGTAAAAAGGAGCTAATGCGAAAATTTAAAATACTTTTATAAGCGTTTTTAAAAAGAGTATATGTTTAATTATAAGCATTTAAATGATATTCAATGCTACTTTTCTATATATGACAAGCTACCTAAAAAAAGTCCGCACAGGCTAAACTAAACTAGAATATGAACGAAAGTTACTAAACTACTCTATTGCATCGTTTCGAGAACTACACTTGAAAATATGACACAGGACAGGAGCAAGTGAAGTTAAAAATTGTCTTGATTTGGATGAAAGCTTAACTAAACTTGAAAAGCATTCAGCAATAGAAAGCGTCACGTTAGCGTAAATAAACAGTTGAGGCCAATAACTAATTAAAATCAAACTTTATAAATCAGATTATCTTCTAATCATCAGACTAAAATCCAACTGTACCGTTGGGCAAACATATATTCACCAATCTTATTATAATCCTACATGCATTTTATTTATATATATTATAGCCACTCCCCTGCAGCTCATTAAAAAGTACCCCTTTAGGTTTTAATTTAACCCCCGCGCCCCCACCTCAGAAGCCTCCGCCGCCTCCTCCCCCGCTTCCGCAGCCTCCTCCACCGCCTCCGCCACCACCACCGCAGCCTCCACAGCTTCCGCAGTCTCCGCCACAGCTGCTTCCGCAGCCTCCGTCATCGCCTCCTTCATCGCCTCGTCCATGGCCTCGGCCATTGCGTCCGTGTCCCCAACTTGCGTCGACGTGTCGGGTCTTCTTCTTCTTCTTCTTCTTCTTCTTCTTCTTCTTCTTCTTCTTCTTCTTCTTCTTCCCACCGCCACGAGAACCATCACCATCAGCACAAGCCAAAATAACAACGCACACGGCAAAAAGGGACAGAGCCAAAGCCACCCACGCCAGGACTAACCCCCCGTATGAGCTCTCTGATGGGCCTAGATTCGCTGCAACAGCATACCTTCCCATCTTTCCGGCTTCTTGATCAGTTCTTCTCTTCCTCTATTTCACCTGCTCTGATAGCTCTTCTCATGAAAATTGGAGATGTACGTATTTATGGCGCATCATGTATATTTATATATGGACGTGTAATATTCCATGAATTGATCGTTGAATCTTCCTCGCATTTGCACTAATAACAGATAATAAGCCGTCATTTTTCCATTTGAAGGTCATTTTCCATAATTTAACTTATGAATTAAATTATGTTTGTTAGGCATAAAATTTATTTGAGTGACTTCAATTTGATTTGTATGGATATAAAAAAAATCAGTATAGGGTAATTAAAATGAATTTGACAATTTGCTCTCAAGTTTTAATTTTGGCAAAATGCTCAAGTTGTCCATTGATGTTTTCAAGATCTAACCCATAAGCCGAATCAAATACGATGACCCTTTCTGTCTTGAGATTAGGTGTGAGATCGATCATTGGTCGAAGAGAGTGAGAACTATGCAATTTGGGCCGCAAGAGGGCGACTCGGACTCGCTACATCACTTTCTTATTTTTTTTACTCCAAAAGGAGTTGGATTGATAATACTGCATATCCAAAACCAACCAATAATAACAATTAGTATGGTTGCAGGGTCCTATAAAATCCTTGCAAAGTTATTAAGTAGACGGCTACAACCATTCTTTTCATCCCTAATCTCAGGTAATAGATTTCCCTGAGAGCTGAGGTCAACATATAAAATAAGTAAATAATGACATTTGATTTGTCCCTAATTTCTATGTATTAACTTTGGGGAAAGAGCCAAAAAGGTTGATCAAATGATAACTTTATTACTTCATATGGTTATAATTAATCAAGCTAGTCATATGAATTATTTGGATGAAGGTCCATAGGGGATGTTCAATGGGGAACTTTTATTATGATTTACATTAATGCTCTCCATTAAAGGCTCCGTAATTTGATTGGAAGGCATTCTGAGAGCCAAAGGTCGCGGATAAGTTGGAGATTTTAATATGGCTATAACAAGCTTTTTATGGTAGATAATCTAAAACAGAGAGGGAGCGAGAGAGAGAGAGAGAGAGAGAGAGAGAGAGAGAGAGAGGATCCTGTCTGAAAAGACGAGGAGATAAGACAACTATTTGTTTTTTAATTGTGCGGTAGTTGCGTTATTATATGGTCAAGAGTCTTGGACATCAAGTATTGCTGGGTCTACACGGCTACGCCATGAAATTTGTGTTTAAACGTTTCTACGTTAGTCAAAGGGTTGGAAACATCCTGTTTAAAAATTTAAGGTTTTATTACTAATGGTTTTTATGCTAAATTGTCCGTTGTGTTTAAGGTTTCACAGGTTGGCCAATCGTATTATTTGTCCGCGTATTATTTTTAAAAATATAATTATTTTTAAAAATAATAAGTTTAATAAATTTTAAAAACATTATAAGTAATATTAAATTTATCCTCTAAATTTAATATTTTAAAAAAAATTTTACGGAGATTTTTGTTTTTTCTTCGCCACAAATTCACTAGGAGACACCTTTGGGCCCTACACTGGACTGCTGCACCCTTTTAATCACACAGGCCTCATCTGGGTTATCAGGCTCTAATACCGTAGATGGACTGTGTCAAGACACAAGCTGGGCCAACCACATCTGTCCGGACGACCCGACTCTGTTTTTATTTCTGTATGGACAAACCTCCGACATGTCTATCATATACAAACTTCAAATAAAAACTAGTTTTATCGAATTAAACCAAATCAAAGGGAGTCGTGCGTAGAGTATAAAATGTCCCGTAGGATTCATATTTTTTATTTATTTAAAATAAATATTATAAGTTATTTTTTATAATAATTTTAAATATTTAATTTTAAATTATATTTTAAAATTAATAAATTTATATTGAATAAATAAAAATTTTTTAAAAGAAATATTTTAAAAAAAATAAAAAACCAATTAAACCCGTGCCTATACGAATTTAGTTTGGACGAACGATAGATAAGTCCATTTAGATCCGTAATTAAAATGAATCAAAATTTTCTAATTCAATTTGTTCGATTCGCAGACATCATGTTAAGTTTTATAAATTTTAAAATTAATTGATAAATCAAATGATCTTATTAGTTAAATATAATCCATGATAAATCTCATATCCTCATGCATCTCATAGAATCAGCAAGGTGTTGTTTGAAGGCCAAGTCACAAACGAGGAGTCTCAGAGTCTATTGAAAAGGTACGCACATATTTCTGATTCGATTTTTGTTGCATTGGGGTTGTTTTATTTTTTGTTTGTTTTTAGTTTTACACTTTTGTCTTTTTGGTATTAGAACGAACCATTTGACATTAGTTGGTATCAGGTGTGATTTTTCCATTTCTTCATCCCTTTTTTGAATGTACTAATATTGAAGTGTTTTTAAGTTTACTGGTGACTTTGATTCAAGTCTAATATCAACTACATGTCGATGTTATTTTTCAAACATGGTTATTAATCCTTTGCCGCGCTAAATCATAGGACTCATGAGTTTTTGTTGCTATGATTTCAGATGTCATGTTTAAAAGTCTTTAACTTGCTTCTAAGTTTCTTGCATGGATCTGCTAAAGTACCTCTTGGACACATTTATACAGTTTATTCAAATCCACTTTTTGACAATGAAGCCGGCACTAGTCTTGACAGGCTAAAGTACCGAATAAGCCTTCCATGCGTGCAGCTTAACAATCCACGGAACAATGTTAATAACTTTTGTCTTAAATTTAGCCGAACAGGATTAAAACCCAAATAGAAAGGTCAATGCTAATAACATTTGTCTTAAATTTAATTGCCTGTAATTTAGTACATGTGCTACAATGTGCGGAGTATTGAAGTTTGTGTAATGTATTTGTTTATTAAGAAAGTAAACGTCTATTTGTATTTTTATGGGATAAGTTTCATGTATTACCAGTTAGTCGTATGTGATTAAATGATATACTATTGATATATTAAAGTCTCAATCATGTGCGGTCACATAAAATACAAGTGACACTTATAAAGGTTTTAAGGAAGCACGTAACACAAAACAGTTTTTTATCCGTACACACAAGAAATATGTGACCTAAAATACATTATACATCACCAATATAAAAATTATATAGTTATCACCTCAAAAAATAAACTTCAAGTATATTCTGGCTTGTGTTCATATTAATTTGCCTAATCATCAATGTTTTCTTTTCTCTATTTGTGAAACGAGAGATTATTTTTTGTACAAATTTATGTGACTGAATATTTTGCTTTTCACATTACCAAACTTAATTAATATCTATTATCAAACAAAATTTGTTTTATAACTGAAAATCAAATAAATATTCAAATCATAAAACTAAAATACAAAATTAAAAATAAGTATCAAACATCCATTCTAAGAAATATTTATTTTACATGTTTTTTGTTTTTATTTTTTTAAAATATAATAAGTATTTATAGTACCTGAGAAACAATAAATTATTATTATTTTTCAGATTTTAAAGAATTAAAAAAAATACTTTAAATTTTATGTATTAAAAAATAGTATCACATTAAAAACAAAAAACCGATAAAATAAACAGAATTTATAACTAATAACTGAATTTAAATTTTTCAATAAATAATTAATACACGTTACATTAAAAAGTTGATTTTATAACCCATAAATACATCTTACATTAAAACTAAATCAGCCTCAGAGAGTCAGAGTCAAACCTCAGCGAACATCGATATTTTTGACAGTAGTTTCTCCAGGAACATTTGACCCCATATTGTCAGACGCATGACTACTGGGCTTGTTCTGTGTAAGAAAATAAGAGGACGGCCGTGACGATGGAACCTTCCTTGGGCCTATGGAAGGCAAGGTACGACCCAGCCAAGATTCTGAAGGAGACTGCGGCAGAGGTGGGGTTGAAGTAGCAGGAAACCGGGGATAACTTGGAGTATCTTCATCAGAAGGTTTGGTATCTGAACTTACAGATTCTGCTGCCTCGTGTACACTATCTATGCACGCCAAGTCACTTGGAAACTCTGGCTCATCCTTGCCGTGACTTGCCAGTAACTCCCCAAATGTGCACTGACCCTTTTTTTGTGTGCCCAACTTGCTGCTACCAAAACCATTATTGGGTTCTGAAATCCCATGACTCTTCCCTCGTGTGCAAAATCTAGTAGTCCTGCGGGCTGAACATATTGGGACCTGATTCATAACCCAAAATGGGTTTTTTCTCAGACAAAACCTTGGGAAAATCCCACCACAACCCTTCTTTGTCAAAATGTCAGATTCTTCATCGGAGCTGTCTTCTTCTTCTAAGTCATCAGATTCATTAATATTTCCCGCTTGATTTGGGCCAAAATGTGTCATTATTTTTGTTTGGACAACCTTAATCTTCCTGTACCGCTGTTTCTCACGATCCTTCCTAACCGCGAATTGGGATGTCTCCGAAGCGATTGCCCTGGCTGCGGGCAAGAACCGACCCATCATGGAATCACGGGCCCTGGGATCAGTCGTCTGGTGAGGGTTTGGGTTCGGATCAGGAATGCCCAACCCGCTCTCACTGCAGTTGAAGAAGAACGTTTCGGTCTTACAAAGAGACGGCGTCTCTAGCGCGTCCACATAGGCTTCTTCTTCTTCTTCGCCGTCACCCCCATCTTTCGTCTGTGACCCAGCAACTTGCTGTTGTGGGTAGAGAGGTGGGGGTCGAAGGACTGGTGTCGTACGTGGATCGGCTCCATCTTTGGGTGTCCCGGGTGCCTGTTCCCATCGGAATGGAACGGTTCCTGGGTGCGTCACAGAACCAGATTCCAGTTCAGATTTGTGGTAAGGGATTAGGAGCTGTGGCGGCACACATGGGAAGCATTGGTCGGGTTTGTTCTTGTTGTCATTTTCAGGGGTTGGTATTGGTGCTGGGAAGCGTCTCACGGATAGGAGAGGTTGGTTCAAATCCAGTTTGTTGGCTTCCATTAGAGCCCTCGAGTGATGATTTATTTGTGTGCCAGTTTTTGCTGCAGAGCCTGAACAAGAAATAGAAGCCCCAGTATGCATCAATGAATAAGTTATCACCATTCACCAAGCAGCCTGAAGAGAGAGAGAGAGAGAGAAGCACCCACCCGGTGCTTGCTTATTGTACACCATCTGCCCCCATAATAAAGCGAAGAATTAAATGCATTCAATGTTATAGATTTTTTGAGATGAGGAAACTGGGTTCCGTTCTTTATTAATTGCCAACGTCACACGTCGATCTCCGTGTAGGATGGCAACGGGGCGGGTCGGAATCGGGTAGTGGGTAACCCGAGCCTGACCCGGATGAGTTTGGGGCGGGACAAACCAGTGTGGCGGGTCGGGGCGGATATTTAAATGTAAAATTATTAAAAAATCTGTTAAAATGTCGGGTCGGAGCGGGGCGGCCAGTACCCGTGACCGTCCCGTTATCTCATCGGGGCGAGACGGGGCAGGAAAAAAGAGCTCGGATCGAGGCGGGGCGGGCCAGAATTGCCATCCCTAGGCTAGCTAGTATAGCTCTTTTCAAATTCCGAATCCAATATATATCACCTATTTTATTGTATGATCATGTGGCGGGTGCGATGTTTATTGAGGAACCATGTTGATGTTGGGGGGATTTGGTGTGGTGCGTGCCTGCTACATGCTGCATTATTCCAGTTGTAAATTGTAATCTGTGGTACTACTGGTAGTAGGTTTCTGGTTTCATCGCTCTTTATTGAACCAACACTGCAGCCATAAAGCTGTACGATTATTATAAATGCTTATTATTTATTATTATTCGGCCCCGCTGTCCCCGTTGACCCACAAGAATTTAGTCCATTCGAAGGAAGGTAATAGGTGCATGCATAGGTGAGGCGAATGTGAGCTACTACTGTAGTTTTGTACTGCCCGTAACGATTGCCTTAGTGATTTTTTAAAAGCTACGTATCAAAACAACAACATAATGTTAATTTTAAAAATATCAAAATCACATAGTTTTAATTCACTATACAATTATAGAAATTCTCGTTCAAGGACAGAAGAGAGAATAACACATTTACATAGGACAGGGAAAATACAAATCCTATAAATTGATGCTCGTAAATAGGGCTGAGCAAGAAAATGAAAAATCAATACCCATTAAAATGAACATGAATAAATGGAACCGAATTTTAAATGAGTGTGTTTTTATTTTGGGTTGTCCATGGACAATCCAATGCGAATTGACTTGACCTGTTTAACTTAAGCCTAAGCCTAGCCGATGCATTGACTACATATCCAATTACGACCCATAATCGTTTAATTTTATACTTCCAATCCAATTCAGTGCCCAACCGCAATACATATATTTTCTTCTCCAACTTCAAGAAGTTGATTCTCGAGAAGTCTCATATTACTTGACGCGAGAAAGTAGCGATGATCAATTGCAAATATTTGCCATTTGCTCGATAATGTTTCTGAAATCTCGAATATTGTTCTCGAGCAACACCAGCAAGCATACTTTAAGCTCGGTAATCCTTATTTGCTGAATAAGATAGTTATTGAGTGTAATATTCTCATTGTGCAAGCAAGCGTAGACTTAAAATGAGTGTGACACAGCAGAGATTGAATGTTTGACTACACCAAATATCACAGTGGGCTTAGTCGATTCAAATTTATTTTTTAGTTGAGCGATTTGGCAAATCCGCTCAATCCAATCACGAACAGAAATTTAATTTAGATGAATGATTGATGAATATTTATACTCATAAAAATAGATATTTAAAAATAAATTCAAAAATATATTTTTTAAAAATAATAAAAGCAATGGTAGTAGGCTAATTAAATTTTTTAATAATTTTATATACATGAAGTAATAATATTAATTATAAATTATACTTAATATTTATATTTTGACTATAAATTTTGTTAAAGTTTTAAACTTTAAAGTACCGAGTAGTTAAATTTAATTAAATTTAGCTAGTCATTATTTAAAAGTTAAAAATTGTAACGAAATTTATAATTAAAATATAAATTTTGAACATGACCAATTAAATAAATTTATTAAAATTTTTAAATAATTAACTACTAATGCTATAAGTAACTATACAAAATTATAAATAAGATCAAATAAAAAAGTTATATTGGAAACACGTTTTTAAAACAACAGTCTAAAATTATATTTTGAACACATAATTTCGCGTTACATTAATCTATATTTATTTACACAGCATAGTATACATTTTAGGATCGTAATTTGACAACTACAAACAAAACGTTCCCTATCAACCATCATCTCAATAATTACAAAAATCAACTATTACAACACCACGACAGTATGACACGTAAATTGAGTATTTTGAGCCTTTGAGGTATGATAGCTCAGCCGTCCATTGATTATTCCCATACGCATCAAAATATAACTAGTGCAATGCAAGCATTAAGTGATATCGGAAAATTTAAAAAGTTAATTTCCCTTTATTATCGGCAAGTAATCGTTCCAACATGCATGCATGTGTATTGTGTACCTTTTAGCATTTGTACCTAATTTTAACACAATATTCCAAAAATATTTATGAATGGTTATGCGATGTTATTAGGTTATACTTTATAAACGTTCTTTGAAATACTCATAAACTAAAAACTAACAAACAAAATAAATTATATCAATATTTCCAAACGTATATATTGAGTACGTGAGTTTAATGTAAATAATACTTAAGTTTATTTGATGTTGGAGTAGCTTGACAACTTTGTTAATGGTTGATTATTGCTTGTCGATAATAAGGTTTATTTATGGTTATTTCCTAGCTGGCGATTGGCGAAAGCCAAATGTTATGATTACTTGCTCACCATAAAGGTAAAGCCTTTGTTTCAGTTGAAATGATAAAAACAATGCGTGACTTTGCTTAATATGGAGAAAATGTGACAATTTGTATTTATTCCAGTCAAAACAAATAGGTAAAATTCAAATTACTGCGAGACTCGGAGAAGTGGAGTAGCTAAACCACTAAAAACTTTGGGTGTTTTAGTATATCTCACGCCTATTTTATATCTGGTTGCAAATTAAAATTAGTTTTGATATATAGTTTCCGATTACAACAGTGCACCGAATAATCCTATACAAATTTTTTTCATATTCGATATTATTGGCCATTCACATCAGAATGATCAGATCCTACAATAATATATATTTGTTAATCTAAGGAATAACCAACAACTCTTTTTTACAAAGGAAAATATGAAATTTTTTACATTGGTTTGAAGTAGATTTGTTTTTTTAATAATCTTTGAAAGTGTATTGACGGTGTATTTATGGTTTAATAAGACATATATGGGGAACTTATATAGGTAGAGTATGTTGATTTTTGAAACTTTTTTTTAATTCCAAGTTTAAGGTAGTACCATGCTTGATATATAAGGATAGTTACTATTAATTTGGTTCTTAATACTCATTTTTTCATGCTACATGTTGAGAAAAACATCCAGGTCTTGATAGCATAAATAGTGCAAATAAATGTCTTAATGGTCTCCAAACTACATCATTTTTCTTAATTTTTTTGCAAACACCATGACTACAATAAATACAAAGGACGTGACCAGAATGTAAAACAACAGGTATGGACAGACTGATAAGGTATATTTTGAGTTGATTATTAAAACATATGGCTGAAATGTAAATTTTTAGTAATATATGATTTTAACATTGCCTTTGAATATTTGTAGACTTGCACGAAAAAGATTTAAATATTATTAAGAAAATTCACGAAAGAGGGTTACAATAATATTAATGATTTAAATGCACTCCAAGTGCAAAAAAAAGTATTTGCATGCCTAATATTTTTCTTAATTTTGAATATAATCAAACTTTTAGGGAAAGATGTTTATGAGTTACAGCACTAGTAAGAGATTTCCTATAAAAATTTATTTTTATTTATTTAAGGAGAAAAACTTAAAAATTATAAAATTATTCGCACAGCAGAAGTCTTATGTATATAACTTTATCTATATGTTTTGTACAGTATTTTCTAATGTATTGAAAATTACTGTTTACTCTATATACTTATTAAATTATACATAAAAAAAATCTCTCAGCTCTTCTCATTTATATTTTTCCCATAACATTCACTTATATTTTATATTTTAATTTTAAAAATTATTATTATTAAATAAACAAATAGTATAAAATAATATTTTAAGTACGTAGATAGTGATTATGGGAATATATTGTAGTATATATTTATATATGAAAGAAAAAAATAGTTTAAATACGTAAAAGTATGACAAATTGATGGATATCTACTGTGACTGACTGTAGGCTCCATTTGATTATTTTATATTTATTTTTTAAATATAATTATTTTTAAAAATTATAGGTATAAATGAATTTTAATCACTCACAGATAGTTTTAAATTTATCGGATCATTTATTTTTAAAAACCATCATGCTTTCAAAAATAACATTATGCAACCAAATACCTCCTTAATATTTCATATATAAATTAAGGTTTGGTTTTTTATTAGTGTATAATTGTAATTTGAAAATAATTTGAAAAGGAAATATATTTTAAAAAGTGCATATATTTTTAAAAATTAAACTCAATAAAAGTTAAAAACATTCTTTGATGGACTCAAATTATAAAATAAAAAATTATTTGATTTTGCTGCCAACATTGAATTTAAATTTGCTTTTTTAAAATATATATAAAATTCAGGATTTTTAAAAATTTAATAATTCTAGAATAATGTTTTTATTAATCCATTATTGGCAATGGAATCAAACTTTCATGCATTAATCCATTTTGAAATATTAACCCTCAATTTAATTAATTATTTATTCAGATGCATGACATGAAATCGAATTCACATTTGTCATATCTATAAGAGCACTAGTAACAGATTTCATATAAAAGTTTATTTTATTATATTTAGAGAAAAAAAGTTTAAAAGTCATAAAATTATTTCTATAATAGATATCATATATTTAACTTTTTCATAAGGTTTTACCGTATTTTCCAATGTACTTAAAAGTACTATTTACTCGTGTAATTATTAAATTATACATACAAATTTCCTATCACGTCTCGCATGTACATTTGTCATAATATTTACTTTTATTTTATATTAAATTATAGAAATATTATTGTTGCATGAAAAAATAATATAAATATTATTTCAATGATATAAGGAGTGATATATAAATGTATATTTATATAAAAAAATAAAAATTAATTTGAAAAGATAGTTTGGTAATATTGTGCTTTTAGAAGAAAGTTGTTTTTAGATGTTGTAGAAAAATAAGCTGCTGTGAAAATAAGCAAGTGAGTATTTAATAAACTATAATTATAAAAGTACTTTAAATTTTAAAAGTAGATAATAAGTGTTTGATAAATTAAAAACAAAAGTATTTTAAAGACACAAAAGACATAAATATCAATTTTAATTATATCATAATTAAAAAAACCTAAACCCTTCCCTCCTCGTATTGTCGCACCCCCCCTATACCAACCCCATTCCGCCGCACCCCCTCCCCCACCCCCCCCCCCCCTCTAATCCCATCACCCTCTTTTGCCATTCCCTTCCCACTGCCCTCCTACTGCGCACCCCCCCCATCCCATCACCCCCTACTGCCTCCATTGCCATCTCGTGCCGCCCAACTCGGTTGTCCCCCTTCTCCCATATGTGCTGTCCAACCATTCCTGTCACCCCCAAATCACACTCTTTTGTCCTCATTTTCATCCCTTGACGTCTAACCCTCATTGCCCCCAGTTCCCCCTCCCCGTTGCCAACCTCGCCACCCCCCTTCCTGCCCAACCATTCCCATCGCCCTCTTAAGATCGCAGTGATGGAAAATAAAAAGATATTATTGTTATTTTTATTTTTTAGAAAGAATTTCAAAAAAAAAATAAAAACATTTTTATAAGTAACTTTTAAAATTTATTAATTTTTTTTTATAAGTACTTATGAATAGACAGAAATAACCTCCAATGCCCATATAACAAATGACTCCGCTGTCTGATGAGCACCTGCACGCACCGCGCACGGGATATAGCGAATGACCCTGCTGTGACGCTGTCTGTCTTGTCTCTGACTCTGACGGGCATTTACTCTAGAGTCTAGCCATGAGTTGGTGCTTGTGGCGGTGGTGGGGTAGCAGCAGGGATGGGGTGGCCGTACCATGGGCATGTCTCGGTTGATCTGGTCAGTAGCTACTCAAACTCGCAACCACTAAAATCCACAATATTTAAGCGGTAACATGTATGCAATCAAAAGCTAAATCATGCCACCCCACTTTGAGCCATTTTTGCTTTTTCGGCCACTTGATGAGCGAAAGCTACGATAGAGGCAACGCCGAAGCTGCAATACCAGCCAGCCCTACAAATGGACACATGTGTACCATACACCCCCCCTATCGTCTCCCTCATTTTCCAAGGCCTTGCTTTACGAAGGCACTTTCAAGCACACCAACCACCACCATAAAGGACGATGATGGGCTGTCATAGTGATACGACAAAGTTTGGGAAAGTGAAACAAACCATGAACAGCGTAAGCAGTCAAGGGTGAGATTTGTTGGCGAAAACGTTTGAATGATAAAATATTATCTTAATTGTGAAAATTTGAAACAATAATTTTATCAAATTAAATTTTAAATTAGTTTGAAAAGCAAACTCACTTTAATATATTATTTTATTTCTAAAAAATTAAATCACAACCATTCATTTCTAATATAACTATAAATGAATGAATTCAAACCGAACACAAATACTAAATTATCATATCTTTTGTTAATATTTATGAATCATTTTTTAATATTTACAAACCATATTCATAATATAATAATATATTTATTTATAAATATTATAATTTTATTTTGTTCAAAAATATAATATGTTCGTTCGTTTAATTATTTGTGAATTAAAATATTAAATTATTTTAAATTTATTAACAAATTAGTTTGTTTGTAATTCAAGAGTATATATGTCTGAACTAAAATATTAATTATTTAAATTTTATAAATAAAAATATTTTTGTTTGTTTTTTATTTAACTGTCCATCAATATTTTTTCCGTGAATATTTATTTGTAAATGTAATTATTAATATTATTGAAGTAACATTACAAACATATGCTTATGAACATTGTTTACAAATATAAACGAGCAAAAGTTAATTTTATTTATGTTTTTTCATTTATAAGATTCATTTTGACAACAAACGGGCAAAATACCATCTTATTTTAAACAAATGAATATGAACAACCTTTATTGAATTTGATTCATTTTGACCTAATAATTTAAGTAGACAAGTTTTGAGAGCATTTTTACTCACCCTTAAATACAATTTTAACGGGTTTCTATTTGGAATGAGATTTTAATGGGTAAAATATATTTCTAATAGCAAGCCTGTTTGTTTCAATAAAGTAATACAAAATAGACAAATTCGTACACGTGTGTAAATGCGGGTATATAACTGAAGCTATATATATATATATATATATGATTATTTAGCATTGACTTTACCCGGACCGCTGACCAACTGTCATTATCCCTCTCCCCGGGTAAAATCGTGACCGGGAATCGAGGAAAGAAAAAAAGAAAAAGAAAAGAAAAAGAAAAAGAAGAAACAAAAGAAGATAAAAGAAAAAGGGAAAGAAAACAAAAAAATAAATAAATAAAAGAAGAAGCAGTCAGGGCTCACGCGTCCCAAGTTATGCGGATGCTGGTGAGCCACGCCTCTGCCAGCTGGCCCCGTCCGACAGACCCCACACGCGCCGAGCACGTGACTCACGAGCCCTCCTCCTCCTCCTCCCCCACCATCGGCACTGTAAAGCTCCCCCCACACGTCGCCCATCGTTCCCTCCTACCTTTACCCCCATTTATCACTCCCCAAAATCAAATCTCTCTCCCTCTCTCAACTGCTACTCTCTCTCTGTTTCCATTTTTTCTCTCTCTAGATTGTTCCTGCCCTCCAGGAATCGCCGTGCATTGATTCAAATCAGATATGCAGCTTCGGTGTAGGGAGAGTTAGGATTCAAATGTTCGTGTTGGTAACGGGAGGTTCAGGCCCGCGGATCTGCTGGCGGTGAGTCCTCTTCTGCTTCAATTCTCGTGTTTTTAATCATTTCGGTTTCGTATGCGAATTTCAATCGCGTTCCTATTGTTTTGTGTGTGTGTGTTTTGTTAATTCTGTGATTCGGTGTTGATACGGTCTGGTTTCTTGTCGGATTTCTGGAATTTTGTTATCGAAATTGTGTTTGTTGTTGTATTGGTAAAATGCACGAGGATTTGAATCAATGGAGTGGAGCGGAGAGTAGAGTGGTGTGTTATGCTGTGCTGCATAGGAGGTTTTTACTGCTCCATCGAGTCGCATTGGAATAGTTGCTGACTTTAATCCTAATATGATTTCACTTTCTTATAGATCTTGTGATTAGAGTCAAGTGCGACATTACCGGGGCTGAGAGCTAGAGGTGGCAAAAGTAGCTCTTAAGTCTTATGGTAACTCATCAAGGGTTGATGCTACCAGAAATCGTTATTCTTTTATTGGATGCTGTACCTATCCAATCCTGCTACTCATGGATCCGATCCAAAAGTTTTCTTTTTTTTTTTTTTGTAGCTGAAAGCGAAATATTTAAGTTTAGAATTGCATATAGCGGTGCTTAAAATGCTTCTAATTAAGAATAATATTTAATGTATGGTAAGCCTGCAACTTCTCTATCCGCACCCTGGATTTATGTGCTGGACTGTAGATTTGGCCAGTGGGTATGTTTTATTAGATCCGGAGAGCACACTTGTCAATTTATGGGCGTCCCTTTTGTTATTCACTCCAGATGCTTGTAATGGACGCCCTATTTTGGTGCACTGTATTGCATGTTTTCATAGGTTTTCATGTTGAATAATTGAGACTTAAAATTAAATCATTTTGTCTCTAACTTTCTTTGAATTACAAGAGCAAATTTTGGTTATTGGTTTTCATTCTACAGGTCACATGGCCTCCAGCTCAAGAGTGCTGGAACACCAGAAGCCAAATTCTATATTGGAAGTGGTTTTATATGGAGTAGTAAGTAGGTGGAAATGATTTTGAATTTTCCTCTTCTAAAAAGATGGAGGAGACACAAGGTGATGCTGGATCAGCGGGAAGGGCCCCTACAAAGTCATCATGGTGGCCTTCAGATTTCGTGGAAAATTTTGGCTCTGTTTCTATTACTTCTCAAGAAGAAGCCTTGAATAACAGGGAATCATTAAATAGTGACACTGAGCAGGATGGGTTGTCATCTCAGACAGCCTCTCAGATTCTCTGGAGCACTGGCATGCTGTCTGGACCAATTCCAAATGGCTTTTATTCAGCAACTCCGGTGAGAACTGAATATTGATTGTTTTGTTGTTCCAGCTGGTTTATTCTAATGGATATTTCACAATGATTTTTTCTGTCATTCTGTTGGGATTTGAAAATTTAGTTTCCCAGTGTTGATATTAGTTTATCTCACATTTTCTGGCTTACAAGCCTATCCTTTTGATGCGGTACGAAGGCATATGATATATTTTTTTGATGCTTATGTTACTTTGAAGAGACTTTGTAATGTAATAGTAGTACAATGTCAAACCTAAATTAAAATCTTATTCAACTTTTGAAATACCTAATGCTGCCCCTTTATGGGCTATAAGTAACTTGGGAAAGTGGAAACTACTCCTGAATTCAAGATAATTCCAAATACTAAGATCATAATTTAAAGTTTTTCGTACATAGTTTTTTTTTTAAAATAAAAACTATTATGATATACTGATAGCTGATAAATGAACAAAAATATAATAACAGTTGAGTTGATCTATTAGCTACCCCTTAGGAACAAAGGTACATTGTTGTTGTTGAGGGTCTACTTGGGAGCTAAGGTGCCCAAATGACAGTTGTGAAGTGGCCATGGTTTTGAAGCAGGGGTTACCATTGTCTACATCTTTGAAGGCCAGAGAAGGGAGATTTAAGTTAAAGCTTCCGGTGGAGGTTGACCGAGGTTAGGGTGCCAACAACTTCCAATGTGGTTTAGATAATCCTGTGGGGTATGCTTTTAGGTATTATCATGTATTTTAACCTTCCTTCTTTCAAAGACAATGCTGGTTTTCCTACCTTGTGTCATCTTTTGCAACTTTTGTTACTTTCTTGGTGGCCTTAATAATATTTTTTAAAATAATAAATCAAACTTCTGCATGTATTTTCAAAAATCATTAGCATAGCCGACTCAAAGTTATCTAAATATCAGAGTTTTAAGAGCAACTATTACATTGACTTTTACTATACAACACTACAAAAACTTTTGAGTTTTGCCTGAGCGGCTGAGCCACAACATTGTGCTCAAAAGTTGTCAAGGAGATGAGGTGATTGGTTATATGTTAGATATAGTATCCAATTCCTCACATCTTCTAATTTGGGGCAAAATTTGGGGTGTTGCAATAATTTCCACTTATATTCTTGTTGTCATTGTTGAGCCATACTGCACTGAAATTATAAGACCCCAAGTGGGATAGAGTGTGTGCATAAGCAGTTGCTTACTAGTTGAGGGTTGGCTTTGATACTAATGTTAACATTCTGGGTTTTTATGCTTGAGTCAGGCTCTTTAAAAGCCAGAATTCACTGAAAAAGGTTACCCATGGAGATGATTAGTGGTTCATTGGTTTTATTTTATAAGAAATATTTGATTCTACACATTTTCTAACAAGGTTCTAACCAGTAGTAGGCTGTGCTGAGCAGTGTAGGATCTCCTATCATCTAGTTGGCATGTAGGCAGTCTAAGCAGTCAAAGAGAAAACACATTTTTTGTATTTTTAATGATTTTTTTAAATACTAGCACAAAAACATGATAAATATGAAACTTCAACAAATTCAAATTCTAGGGGTAAACGTATGTTTTAAAAATAATCAAACACAAGAGAATGATAAAGAGAAGAGAGCCTTTACAACAGCAAAGAACACTGAAGATGACAACAGTTGCCTCTAGAACAGCTATCTACCTGAGCTCTGATATTTGATTACCAAAGAAAAAAAGTGGATTACAGCAGCTGTCTTTTGGCATCTTTGAATCATCTAGGAGAAGGAAAAGATGGCTGTCGGATGAAGAGAAAGACTTAGGGTTGAGGCATTGTCAACTTGTCAGTTGAAAAGTTTAGAGAATGCAATATTGTGTTCTTTGTTATATACAACAGTTTTTTTTGCCTCAACAGTTTTCATTTGTCAGAAGAGAATGAGGAGAATGCAATGTTGTGTTTAAGCGGCCTAGCACAAGGAGAAACCTAGCAAGGTAGTGGTGTGAGGGGGCATTCTTCCACCTAAACAGCCACCTAGGCGGCTAACTGTATTGTTTTTTTTTTTTTGAAATAATCCCTTCTGAATGGGGACAAAATTTTGGGTACCAGAGGCTATGCTTGTTTCCTTATTCCCCAAAGTTTAATGGCCCAACTTTCAATTTTGCAAGGTTATGCTCACTAAACATATGTTAGGTGAATTTGATCACTTGTTTGGGTGTTGTATCTGCACTGAGTTGTTGAACTAGTTGGATTGGATGAAGTTTTTTCTTCTCTGAACTTAGGGATTCATTTGTCTTATAAAGGATGCTGTATATATGTATGCACACATTTAACTGTTGGTTATTGGTGATTGTTATTGTGCTATACTTGCTGTATTTAGTTTACTTCTGAAGGAGCTGTTTTCATTTAGCAATGTTTTGATTAAAATCTTCATTTTTGGGCAGGAGCGGAGGCTTAAGGAACTCTATGATCACATTCCAACATTAGATCAACTTTATGCTTTGGGAGCTGAGGGTCTTAGAGCAGATATCATTGTCGTGGACACAGAGAAAGATAAAAAGCTTAACATGTTAAAACAATTGATAGTGGCATTGGTGAGAGGATTGAACTCAAATGCAGCTGCAATAATTAAAAAGATTGCTGGATTGGTGAGGAGTTTTTTGAAAAATATGTTTGAGTTTTCTCATTTTTAGTTTCTGCATGCTTTTAAAATTCTACTTTTAAAATTCTACATGCTTGTCTTGTGCCTGTAGCTTTAGTTCTGCATCGGTCAATATAATTTGTGCTTTGTAACTAAAAAATTTACCTTCATTACTTCGAGCTTACTGTAAAAAAGACTTTTATGTGTAACTATTACATTTATGAATAATATAAATAATTTTACCGTATATTATTGATTTGCATTGTAGTTAGTATATATTTCTATATTGATATTTTGATTATTCTTATCAAATATGTGAACTTAATAAAGGATATGTATGGTAGGTTGTAACTAATGCTAGAATTGGTGATGGGTTAACGGATGAGTTTTCAATTACAATCGGAGTGTATCAATGATTAGTCCGAGTCATTTTTTCTTTGCAATGCCAACAGATGAGATGACCAAAGTATTTGTGAGGATATACCGTGCTCAAATGTTATTCGCTAATGATATTATTTTGATCGATGAGATAAAAAAAAGAGTTAATTAAAAATTGGAGTTGTGGCAGCAAAATTTGGAGGTTCTAAGTTTTAGATAAAGCAGATCATAAGCAAAGTTTATTATACTTATTAGCCACAGAATATTTTAAGTATTTAGGGTCAATAATTTAGTGAAATGGTGTCAATCATAAGATTAAAGTTAGATGACTTAAGTGGAGAAGTGCAATATGAGTTTTTTGTGACCGTAATTTGCCACCACATTTAAAAGAAAAATTTTATGGGATGATTGTTGAACTTTTTTTTTGTTATATGGAATGTAGTGTTGGGCTAAAAAAAATAACATATGCAAATGCTCAATATTTCTGAAATGCAAATGTTAAGATATATATAGTAATATTAGGATGGATAAGATTCAAAATAAGGATATTTGTTGTCATTTGCATAGCTTAACTTAAAAGATAAAGAGAATTACTTGTTAAGAGAATGAAGAAGATTTACATCGAACAAGGTAAACAATATTAGAAAAGATAGAAAATGACTTGGATGGATATGGTAACAAAAGATTTGAAATTGCTAGATTCGCATGGAAAAAATGATGACCGATAGAAATATTTGAAAGAGAAGGATATGTGTTGTGGATGAAATATAAACTTTCTATTTATCTTGGTTTATATAGCTAATCCTATTTTATTTGGATTATAAATTGCTAGTTTGGTTTGTATTGGTATTATGATTGTTTCTTTGTTTGATGATCCTCAGGTTTCAGATTTTTATAAACGGCCAAATTTGGAACTTAGTCCAGCAAGAGCTGCCCTTGAAGAATCTCACATTCAAGAGAACAGAATTCAGATGCTGGGACAGATTAAGCATGGTTCATGTCGGCCCCGAGCAATATTGTTTAAAGTACTTGCAGATACTGTAGGCCTTGAAAGCAGTCTCATGGTGGTAAGTTTTGGGAGGTTAATTTGTACATATTATCTATTGTTTGCGCTTACGAATTTTCTTAGTTGAGTTTTTGTTGAAGAAGATGCATTTTGCTTGATGTATTTTTGGTTGGGTGACATTAGCTGATTTCACCAGTTCATGTCTTCATCATTCCTTGTCAGGGTCTGCCTAGTGATGGGGCTGCTGAGTGCGTGGAATCATATAAGCATATGTCTGTTATAGTTGTGCTGAATAATGTGGAGCTATTGGTTGATCTTATGAGATTTCCAGGCCAGCTTATACCAAGGTCCACCAAGGCTATCTTCATGACTCATGTTTCTGCTGCAGGGGAGAGTGACTCTGCAGAAAATGATTCATGCGATTCTCCATTAGAGCCTAACAGCCCTCTGTATGGGGTTTCAGAAAGAGCCGACCCAGACAGGTAAACTCTGAGCACTTAATCATATTTCTTTTTGAAGACACATCTTTCTGAAATCATTTGACACCTTTATTGATTCTTGCCTTGTAACTTTTATAAAGTTGCTGGATATTAAAATTTTTGCCACTATATCCGCAGTACTGATAGAGATGACGGTCATCAGTATCAGCGGAGGTTGGAAGCGACATTGAATATGTCAGGACCTGCACTGCCGAATATAGTTTTGAGGCCTGGCTCTTCTTTAGAGCAAAAATTGTGGTGCAAATTACTGTTTTTCCTGAAAAAAACTAATTCTAAATTTAACTGTGTGGCATATTTCTTTCTCTGGTTCTTTCTCTATTTTATGTCGCTCTTGCAATTTGGTTTAATGACTTATGATATGATGTCAGAACCATGAACCGATAGTGATTGGATTTCTCCTGTGCTTGCTTAGTTTATCACACAGTGAGCCCAACATTGCAACCTCATTTTGGCGACGGAGCCGACGAAAGGCTGTTGCTGAACAACGGACTGCTAATTCAAGGTTTGGTCATTGTTTATTTGAATCCATAGTTCTTAAAGTGACCCAGTAACCTAGGCGTTGGAGGGCTCAGCGAGGTGAGGGGATGGCTAGGTGTTTGTTTATATTTATATATATATATATTAGTACATAAAATAAATTATGATGTTTGAAATCTTTAAACTTTAAATATATATTAAAATTAAGCAGTTGGAGAGGGATAGGGTTTGTTTGATGGCAATTCCGGCAGCGACTTACTGTTGGTAGATTACTAATAGCCGTTGGAGAGGGATGGAGGGTACGAGCATCAGCTTATGATAGAACGGAATTGGTAGATCACAGATTGCAGCTAGAGAGGGTGAGAGGGCATGAGCACAGCCGTAATCTCAGTCATTGGAGGGGGAGAGGGCATCGGTGATAGCGATAGCGACATCAACATCAGCCAATTGACAGAGAAGAAATCAACGGCAAAGTGTTGAAGGCAGCAATGAAACTTAGCCCGTGGTAGGTTGAATGATGAAGATCTAGAGGCGATGTACTGGTGGGAACGACACAAAAAGTTATAAAACGGTGTCGTTTTGTTTCTCTCTCTTTTTTTTTTTAAATTGCCTTGGTGAGGCAAATTGCCATGGCACCCGCCCAGAAAATCGGGTGGGTAGAGTTCTACAGCACTCAGACAATGTATTGTGAACTGAATCAATATGCTTTCACATGAGAAATTTTCACATTACACTTGTTTGTGTTGCATATTAACTATGTTGCAAGAATAACTAAAGTTGAAGCTTAAACTTGAATGCTATGTTCAGGCTAAATATTGTTTTCATTATAACTATTTTTTGTTTTGGCGCTCAGTCCAGAGCATCCTGCATTTCGAGCACGTGGACGATCCCTGCTTAGTGGTGATAGGAAGTCTTTTAGAGATTATACCGACGACATAGCTGCATCAAGGTTTCTATTTCCTTTTATCCACTTTTCTCAATCTTTTATGCATGTATATACATCTTGTCATTTAAGAAATTCTTTGTTTCTAAATTTCCTGTCAGTTTGAAATATAATCCTATGAAATACCCTCTTAAGGTCATTTCTGTTGGATGGATAAACGAGCTACAAACAGCATGTTTAAGGCGGAGGATAAAATTTTATTTTTATATTTGTTTGTGGCTGGGGACAAATTTTGCATGTGTTATTTATATATCTATATAGTATTATATATATTGTTATTTAAATAGGAAAGAATATATTTGCTAATTAGCTATTACCAGGGTCTGAACAGGGGACCTTGCCCAATATACGGTTTTGAAATGCATGCTGGTACCACTAGGCTAGTATACTACTGGTAACATTCATGATTTTAACGAATGGGTTTTTTTCGTGGATTCAAGTTGCATGTTAGCATATTGCTACGTTTCTGGTTCTTGTTATGCACTTTCATTCAAGAGCTTGTTAGTTCACTTCAAATAAAGAATCTTATATTGATGGTTGTATCCTTTATTTTACCCATTATTTCCTGTATTGAATACTTGATAAGAAAACAATCATTCAAATAAATTCCACTTCAATTTAGTTTCTTTTCATTTATAGGTTAAGTCTATTGTAGTATTTTTTCTGGATGAAGAGTTTTTCTCTGATATTGGACCTGGGATGCCAGATTTCCTGAACTTTTAAGAGCTTTATTGAGAGTGACTTTACAGAATAAAACTTGAAAGTGCAAATTCTTCATCTAACACTGTTGGTTTGTAGTTTAGATAAAAATTTCATGAGAAATAGGCTTGGGGTGACCTTTTTGCATATGTTGACTATTCTGCAACCTCAGCTAGGTCCCCGTGTTGGTCCTTTGTCCTTCAGGCATGGTTCTGACAACTAGTATGCAAACTATAATTATCGTCTTTATGTTCTTCCAACCAATCTCGTCCAGCTGTAATTATCCTTTGCTTGGAAACTCTGAATTCAACACAGGTTCAATCATCGGATGCTTCGACTATTTCACCAGTTTGGATGTGATGACTATCTCACTGGTTTTGAGTGATGCAATTCAGTCTTGGTAATATGATCAGACTTTGTCATGGTTATACTTAAAAGGATGGAAGAGAATTTTAGGTTAGTGGAGTAGGAATTTTAGGCTTTGATACCAATTTTTTTTGATAAGTATGCTTTGATACCAATTGATGTAGAACCAACATAAATAATCCCTAGTAGGATTGCAATCTTTAAATTTAGGTTAGAAATTTGTAGGATTAAGGAAGAAGGATCTATGGGGAGAGAGAGGAAATACTAGGCCTTTGCTTAAAGCTCAAACTTTATTCATAAGCTCAAAATCTAATAAACTTTATTTACATAAAATCTTTTGTAAAAAAAAAAAAAAAAAAAAAAAACCCCCCCCCCCCCCAAACCCCCCCCCAACCCCCCCCCAAGCCCAACACCCCCCCCCCCAGGAGAAGGGAAACCCCCCCCCCCCCCCCCCCCCCCCCCCCCCCCCCCCCCCCCCCCCCCCCCCCCCTTTTTCCTCCCCCCCACCCCCCCCCCCCCCCCCCCCCCCCCCCCCCCCCCCCCCCCCCCCCCCCCCCCCCCCCCCCCCCCCCCCCCCCCCCCCCCCCCCCCCCCCCCCCCCCCCCCCCCCCCCCCCCCCCAAAAACCCCCCCCCACCAAACCCCCCCCCCCCCCCCCCCCCCCCCCCCCCCCCCCCCCCCCCCCCCCCCCCCCCCCCCCCCCCCCCCCCCCCCCCCCCCCCCCCCCCCCCCCCCCCCCCCCCCAACCCCCCCCCCCCCCCCCCCCCCCCCCCCCCCCCCCCCCCCCCCCCCCCCCCCCCCCCCCCCCCCCCCCCCCCCCCCCCCCCCCCCCCCCCCCCCCCGCCATATCCCCCCCCCCCCCCCCCCCCCCTTGCTTTCAACAATGGAAACACATAAGCTTAATTTATAAAGTAAAATATAATTATATATTTTTGTAGGATAATATAATTAACTTAAGTCCCTAAGATATTAGTTGTAAATAATAAAATTATTTAAAATTAAATAAAAAAAAAAAAATATATTTTTTATTTTTAAAATTTTTATAAAAAAAAAAATATATATTATATTTTTTTAAATAAAAAAATAAAATAATATATATTTTATATTTTTATTCCCCCCCCCCAAAAAAAAATATTTTTTTTTTTTTCCTTTTAAAATATTTATATACCTTTTTTCTTTCCCTCCCCCCCCCCCCCCCCCCCCTAGAGTAATCTTAGGACAGGCTTGGTATTTATATCTAATATGGAACAAACCCTGTTACTAGATCTTCCTATGGCTTCAAACAGCATCTACTTGTGATGGACCCTTGATGCATTTGAAGAAGCCTTTACTTTTTTTAAAAAATAGTAGCTGAAGTTTCAATTGTTCTTGTGAGTTGATGTATTTTCTTTTGTAAATATATTTATAGCATTAAAATGTCTTAAAATGTTTTCAATGTGTAGGTTTTATATAAATCCATAACTTGATTTGGTTAGCAATCAATGTTTTCTGTAAATTCCTTGGCGTGTTTATTGGGTTTTCTGTCCATAAAGTATGTATATCCATGTATTCTCTTAGCTTAACTTCTTTTACCCATAAAATGTATCCATGTGTTTGTGTTATGAGAATTGATCCTCCGGTAGACTGTTAGATGCGCCTATATGTGGGTGCCCATGCGCCTATGACTCTCGACTAAGAAATTTTTCACATGTAACTGCAGGTCAGATGGTGCGTCTACATCTGATACTCGTAGAATAAGACGAAGAAGCATTAGTATTACCCCAGAAATAAGTGATGATATTGTGAGGTTGTTGCTTGCTTCCTCATCTAAGCAGACCTATTATGATTTCTAATATTACTAGCTAGTAATATGGGCTAGAATCACATTTGTTCTAGATTCTGCAGATCCTATACTCTATACAATCCTTTTTGTTGTAGTAGGCACTGCAGAGTCTTACGTAATCATGTAAGCTGTTTTCCTTTTAGTTAATAACATGATACATTGTTCTATTCAGGGCTGTGCGTGCAATGAATGAAACATTGAAGCAAAATTGCCTTTTGAAAGAGTCTGGTGGTGCTAGTGCGTTTTCCAACTCCACGCATGACCGAAATAGTAATTTAAATTCTAAAAAAAATGTACGTTTCTTTTTCCTGGGTTATACTTGGATTGCAATTATACCAAGCCTTACTTCATTGGATGATGCTTGAATTACAATGCCCTCTTTTGCATATATGATTTTGACTTTGTTTCAAACAAAAAGGTTCTGTGTTCTTAGTTGGCCTTTGTGTTTTTGTTCTTATACTGACATGCACACCCCCCAGGGTGGAGAGAGTATACTGATAACTTGTACTGAATATGCTAAAAATGCGATCTTATTTACTGTTATTATTATTAAACAACGTCTCTCTCTACACACACACACACACACTTGCATGATGTTAGATCCACTGCCATCTTCCATTTGTGCATATGCTGTATTTTGATCTCAGATTTTAGTTCCTCACGAGCGTTAAATTTGTAGAACTAAAGTGTGGCGTCTATGCACTTTCAAGTAATTATACTCGACAGAAATTTTATTTTCCTAGAAATATCTCCATGGAGTGCTTGTTAGACTATTAGGGATCGCCTACAATAGATAGATCGATTCTTTTGTGTAAATCCATGTTTAACCATATTGAGTGTGTGCATCTTGGCTCCTTTAAGCATCACTATTGTTGCTGATTTCTGAAAGGCAGAAACTGGGCTTTTAATGAAGAAATGCTTATCTTGTGGCCCTTCCGTGTATATATTTGATTGTTAATTTACCTCAAGTTTCACGCTATAATCAGTTTTGTCTGTGTGCCCTAAAACTAGGGCTGGCACATCATGTCATCGTTTTTTTTATTTTTAATTTATGTTATTTTTAAGGCGGAATATTTTACATTTTCTTATGACTTGTAATTCCTTCATATAAAATCATCGCATCTGATGTTTGCTTTTATACTTAAATTCTTGTTTGATTTTCAGGCACCTGATTTCCATGCACATTCAACTTTATACACTCCTAGGGATCAGCCAAGCTCTCACAAGGCGATCTCCTTACCTTCTTCCCCTCATGATTTTGGGAGTTCTGAGAGGAGTGGTACTTCTACATCTGTGGCAAATGAAGAAATGGTCTCAACATGGAACAGAGTTTTAGAATCATTGCGGATTCATAACCAGCCTTTGCTGCCTTTCCATGAATGGAACATTGATTTCTCAGAGTTAACTGTTGAAACCCGAGTTGGGATTGGTATGTTTTCCCGCTTGAGAAAGCCTCTGCATTATATCTGACCGTAGAACATTTTTACTATTTTATCAACTGTCATTATGTGCTAATTCTTTATTTTGCAATTCATTGGCCAATTATCAAATCCAGCAGTTTCTGTCCATTTGCTTACTAATTTCAAGCTTGGCACTACATATCCCCCAGCATCACTATTAAGCTTGGCCTTTTTAATTGATAGAAATGCAGAATTAAACCTTTTATGTTTTGTAAGTGATGTTAAGTAGTTATCTAGGCTCATGGACCAGACTATTTAAATTTATGGAGTGTCCCACCTCAAGAATTATAAGGTTTTCACCTTGGGCACACATAAAAATTTACCTCCCTTTGCCAATTCATTTTGGATTGGATTGTATTACTTGGGCCTGCGTGGAGAGCAGATTGTCATGAATCCGTGCTCCCACATCGAAGGGAGATTGTTGAGGTTCTGCCAATTGTTATGGCTGTAGATTCATTTTTAAGCAGAAATATCAAGAGAATTCTCATATATCTCCATTTTTTCCTTCCCATTTCTGGAGCAGTTTCTGTTCTTCAATTTGGCTTCAGATTAAGTTATTTGAAGGTTGCATTTGCATATCCATATTACCCATTATGAATAGCCCACATGTTTGGCTGTCATGCCAATTTGAGTGAACTGCGAAAAATTGAAAGTGTGCATATCACTTACTTTCAGTGGTGGTCTGGGTTTAAATTGTAGCTTTTATGACATAAAGTTTGTAACAAAATGGCCACTTTGTAACAGGATTTAACCTTCCCTTTCAGTTATAGGTCGATATTGCAGTGAGAATAAAATTCTCAACATAATGGTCCTTCTGGTATGATTAAAAGCCATAACACCTGTTTTTTCCCCTTATGCACAGTTTATTTTATTTTATTTTCTCCTTAAAGCCTGTTACCTTGAATTTGAGCAAAAGAATGAGGGAAATGAAGATTGAGAGATTGATGGATCGCAGCTGATGTGTTACTTTAGCTGCTTTGATCCTGCTGGAAAACTTCCATCTATGTTTGTGATTTTGTGGGAGAAACATGTGAAGTAAGAGGAAGAGATGGGGCTAAAAACATGGTCATCGTTTGAATTGTATTAGCTTTTATTCTTTTTAAAATTTGCGCACATACATATCCTCTTTTTTAGGAAATAAATTTGGAAATGCTGTCAGGGGGTTTCGTGTACTTGGTTTGCCTTTTATTGGATTCAAGTTTTCAAAAATAGCTGATAAATCATAATACCACGAAAGTACTTAAATTTACTCACTTGATTCCACAGTTCCTTTGTATTTTTAAATTTTTGATAAGTGTACAACTGTTTTTTTTTTGTTTTTAAATGTAAATTAGGATTCTTTGGAGAAGTTTTTCGTGGAATATGGAATGGAACAAATGTTGCTATCAAGGTTTTCCTGGAGCAAGATCTGACAGCTGAAAATATGGAGGACTTTTGCAATGAAATCTCAATTCTAAGGTTATCTTAATTGATTTAATTTTTTATTGCTTATTCATTCATTTTTTTTATAATTATATAAGCTTTTAACTTCATTCTTTTTTATTTGTCACCTATAGCCGTCTTCGACACCCTAATGGTACGCCTCCCCATCCTTTAGTTCTAATTATACCTTTTCATGCTCCAATATTGTATATGTTACCATGGAAAGTTATAATGTTAATGCAGGCTTTTTTCTTCGTTTCTTTCTCTTTCATAATTTCATCATTGGTTAACCTGTTGCTGCAATACGTTGCAGTAATTTTATTTCTTGGTGCCTGCACAAAGCCTCCTCATTTGTCCATGGTTACTGAGTACATGGAGATGGGATCTTTATATTATTTGATTCATTTGAGTGGTCAGAAGAAAAAGCTCAGCTGGAGGCGGAGATTGAAAATGCTGCGTGATATATGCAGGTACGTTTATCCCAGGGGTTATGTTGCCATTCAAATTCACTATATCAGCATTATTACTTGAAGGAGTATACAACATTGATGCATGATATTTATTTCTATTCACAACTGCTACGTTTTTTTCCCAGTCCAACCAAGAGCATTTTAGTTTGCTATTGGATTTTGATTGTATTTATTTCCGATTCAACAGTTATAAAAAATGGCATGATTTTTAATTGGCTATTTATCATGACTTCTTCTATTGAAAGCGGGTCAGATAATTATTTCAGGAAAATGCGCAATGCGGTAGAGAGAGAGAGCACCCTCTGTTTCCTCTTAGATACTCTGCCTCCTGGATATATTGTTTGATAGAATTTCAAATCAATTCTCAACAAGTACAGCCGATGAGCATAGGCTAAAATGTCTTACATTTTGTTTTATAAATCTAGTGTTGTAAGAGGCATGTTGAAATGACTTAAACATGGAGTGGAATATTTATGCAGTTGAAAGAATATTTGCTTGTTGGAAGTAATGCCGAATAGTGTTTCTTCCAACTTGGTACCCACCATATTAGGATAGAGATACATACCCCCATTCTGTTAGCACATACGATGACATGAAGAGTCCATTATAACATGAACATTTTCCCGATAAATATGTTGATTTACTATTATATCTCTTTCTACCTTGGTTGGATTTATTAGATAGATTTGTCGTCTAGCCTTGAAGTCAGCTTGCCTCTCATTGAGCATGGAAGCAATTGGTTACTGTCCTGGTTTTGATCTTTATGCACGGTTGGTATGATTAGCCGTTATGAACTGTTCTATGCTAATGTTTCAGGGGGTTGATGTGCATACACCGCATGAAGATAGTCCACCGGGATGTTAAAACGGCAAACTGCCTAGTAAACAAGCATTGGAGTGTCAAGATATGTGATTTTGGGCTATCTCGAATAATGACAGATGCATCCATGAGAGACTCGTCATCTGCTGGGACTCCCGAATGGATGGCCCCTGAACTTATACGCAATGAGCCCTTCACAGAAAAATGTGATATTTTTAGTCTTGGTGTGATAATGTGGGAACTGTGCACTCTAAATAGACCCTGGGAAGGTGTACCACTAGAGCGGGTATGTCCACATTGTCTTCTGATTGATACCGCTAAATCTAGCCAGCCTTAAACTTTTTATGTCCCTACTGTTCAGGTAGTCTATTCTGTTGCTCATGAAGGATCGCGATTGGAGATTCCGGAAGGTCCGCTAGGAAGGCTTATAGCAGGTCTGAAGTTAAATTTTTTAAGAATGGCATGTAACGACAAAAATTGTCTTCCCTTTTTTTGGCCTCAAATTACGTAGTATATCAGATTTTGCTATATTGTTGTTGCAGATTGTTGGGCAGATCCACCGAAACGGCCAAGCTGTGAGGAAATCCTTTCACGCTTGCTTGATTGTGAATACTCTCACTGCTAGTTCTGTCTGTAGAGCTGTTAAATGCAATTGCGGTTTACAGTTGTACACTTCTGTCATAGTTTTCCATTGATGTACAACATTTTGACGGGTTAAGCTTTTATTTCAAATGTCATTCTCTTTGCGATCAAAATCGTGTACTCTTAGTTATGTTCGACTTGGTGTTTTTTTTTTTTCTAAGAAAAAATCTAAATGCAGTCTTCATTGTGGAACCAACGGCATGAAATAAATAAGTTTTCAAGTTCAAGGATTAAAAGTAGCGTGTAGAAAATATGGGTACGTATAAATTTTGACTTGGTTAATTTTTCCATTAGTTAATTTGTAAAATGTTCATTAATTTGTATAAATTAGCACATTTCTTTTCCTTTCAAATTATCACGTGATTAAAAAAAATATTTTTCAGAGCCCACAATGTGAGGCAAAGCTTGTACGGGTTGGAACCCTTGGGAAAACGATTGATAAATAATAGTCATGAATCTAGTAGTCACTCTCTGCAAATGTCGATACGAATCTTTTAGTGATTCCGGTCTGGTCAAGGTACATGTTCCAGTAGTCACTCTCTGCAACTAAGTCTGGGGAGTGTTTACCGGAGTATATTAGGAGGTATTAAATGAACGTATTTATTTTTTGAAAGTATATTATTTTTAAATTCTTTAGATAAATTTTTATTATTTATAAATAAATTTAAATTTATTAGACTTATTATCTTTAAAAATAATATTATATTATTAAATATCTTTTATTATTTGTCTATTTCGGTTGGACACTGTTGGTTTTCCAACAGCGAAAAACTGAGAGGCTTGGAAGTGCCGAGGCAACTTATGCCTTATTTGTTGCCTCTCTCCTGCCCTGTCACGCAGGCCCTGTCCATAATTGAACGCCAGGAAAAAAAAAATCCTTGTTCATGACATTTCTAGGTTGCTTTAGGCTAGGAGAATTAAGGAAAACTTTTTATCATCACGTTGGAGAGTGCATTTTAGAACCTTTTTAGTTTGATAGACTCATTTTTTATAATATCTTGCGTATGGGAATAATTGCATATTTGAACGTAGTAGATTTTGTTTTAAATTTACATTTTTCATGCTCTTTGAGTTCTGTTTGAAACTACCTAATTTGGTTTTGTTGATTCATATATTATTTGGCCATAAAGGTTCAAAAGAGAAGGTCTGGTAATTTATGTTTGCACCACAAACACACGCAAATTAAGTGAAAATGAGTGAAGCAAAATGAAACTATGACTGAATTTAGCGGAAAAAATGATTGATATGTCGAAAATTATTTATCCTTGAACTTTTAATTTTTAATTTTAATTTTTATCAAATGAATATATATATATATATATATTGATAAAAAAGAAAAGTGAATGTAATGAGTATAAATGCGATTATAATATTTAATTATGATTAAATGACTGTGATCACGCTTTTATTTAACAAAAATGAATTATAAAACAAAAGTACAATTTAACCTGCGTAAGTTCAAATTATATATCCAGAGTTAAACTTTGATCAATTAATAACTTCAAGCCTTTCAATTGTCATCTTAATGTTTTCTCTTATAATGCCGACATTCACATTTACTTATTAAGTCTAAATAATGAAATAACGAATATAAATCAATGAAAAATTATTTTATATTTGATAATTATATCATATAAATTAAATATTTTAAATTTATTATCATCACTAATACATGGTTATACTTGTGTAAAATTAATATTTAAATTTAACAATAATAAGTTATAAATTATATTTATACATTTCATTATTATTGTCATATTACAATATTATTATCAAATACTAAAGGTTGTTTTGTAGCATTAATACTATCATCATTGCTAATTATATTTAAATTAATTTGTTAAAAATCTTATTGCCTTTCTTTTTAAATTATATATTAAAATGGTATACTTATTTATTAGTTTCTAATTATATTTAAGTATGATTTGTTTTTAAAAGTCAGTACTACTTGTTATGAAAATTATATTTAAAACTATATTATATTTTATTTTTAATAATTGATAACAAAAATCGTATTTTATGATTTTCATACAAAATTATAAATTGTCGTTTTGTAAAACATTTTGACTGGGAAAAATAAACCCAGGTTTTAAATAAAAATTAATTTTGTGATATTTAATCTTGATGTTAAAATATAATTTTACAAAATTTGGTTTTGAATTATGTTTTGGTTTGCTAATCAAACATATATAGTTTTGAAATACAATAAATGATTTTGACTATGAAAAGTTAACACAAATTTATAACAAAATTAAATTTCATAAAACATTTTTTTTTTAGAAACCATAATTTTATGAAGGGAAGTTATGAAAAAGTAACATAGTTAGGAAAATATACAAGTAGCAACCAAAGTTTCATATAGACATAAAAATTCACATAAATTATGATAAAATTATTAAACAAACAGTCGTGTCATTGAACATAATACTATATTATTCACCATATTGTTTTAAAATTTTAAAATTTTATTACTAGATTACCCTCAATAATAGTACTTTATATATATATATATATTTAAGAGGGTATTTGTTGTTTAAAAATAATCTAATTAAATAGAATTTGATTCTGTATTCAAGTAACACACATTAGGTTTTGTTAAACCCTAGTTATTTATGATGATTTGTTTTTCATTTTTTTCTTTAATCTTTTTCATTTATTCTAAGAAGTGGGCTCGATGCCGGGGAAAGTATAGATTTGGGCCCGACCCATGGTTTAGTAGGCGGCCCATCAAGGAGGCCCAAATCACTCGCCTCGCACGTGCGGATCACGCAACCGTCTCCAGCCAGGACCGGCATCTTGCCGATTTCCTTAAAAACTCCCCAACGTTGCTCTCGACCCCATCAATCATTATTCAAACCCCGCAAAACGACCGCCCCACCGCAACTCTTCCTCCACTCCGCCGCCGCCGACTACCGCCATGGACGACGGTTCCCGCTCGCCGTCTCCTTCTCTGTCGCCTCCATCTTCACCGTCACCATCTCCGTCGCCGTCGCCGTCGCCGTCGCCGCCGATTGCTGTTAGTCGACCGTCGCGCCAACCCCCTCCCGTCCGCGAAGACTGCTGGAGCGAGGAGTCGACCCGCACCCTGATCGAGGCGTGGGGCCATCGTCACCTGGAGCTCAACCGCGGAAACCTCCGCCAGAAGCACTGGCAGGAGGTCGCCGACGCCGTCAATGCCCGGCACGGCCACGTTCGGAAGGCTCGCCGTACCGATGCGCAGTGCAAGAACCGCATAGACACGCTCAAGAAGAAGTACAAGGTCGAAAGAGCTAGGGTTTCCGAGTCCAAGGGAACCCTACCCAGCCCCTGGCCCTTCTACGACATCCTCCACCACCTCATCGGATCTTCCGCCTCGCCGCAGCCGCCTCCACCGTCAAAAAGGAAGCACTCGCCGCCGATTCACCGTAAAAATACTCCAGTGGTCCACCGGAAACCAACTCTTCCGATGCTTCCGCCGCCGCCGTCTTCCGTCCCGGTAGCCCCGCGGTCGAAGCGACCGGCGCCAGGATCCTCCGCCGACGAGCCCCTCTTCCGACGTGGTTTCTCCGCTGTTGCGGCGGCGGCGGCGGCGATAGAGGCGGCCGGTTCCGGTTCGGGGTCGGAATCGTCGAAATCGAGCGGAGGCGTGGAGAGGTACAGGGACGGGGACAGGGACAGGGAGGGGTACAGGGATCTGGCACGGGCGATCGAGAGGTTTGGGGAGATATACGAGAGAGTGGAGGAGGAGAAGCAGATTCAGATGATTGAGTTGGAGAAGCAGCGGATGCAGTTCGCCAAGGATTTGGAGTTTCAAAGAATGCAGCTGTACGTGGACACTCAAGTTCAGCTCGAGAAGATCAAACGTGCGAAGCGGTCGGACAGAGCCGGTGAGTGTCTCCCTTGATGTGTAAAGCTTGTGTTCAGCATGCGGGCTTTCGGGTTTGTTTTTCTCATGGGTTATATGAGGTTGGGACTTCTTGTCTTAGTGTCATGTTTTATGGCTTTACTTTGATGAGCCGAGGAATTAGGTTAATACAGAAATCCCCACAATTTTTGGGGTCTTTTGATGTAATTGGCATGCATTATGATTAATGATCATGGTGGGTGTTTATTTATTTATTTTTATTTCAATGGGCACTTAGATAATAATAACACATGGTTATCGAGAAAGTAATCTGGGATTAACAAAAAACGGTGAAGAATTATTCAGATCAGATGAGCCGAAAAACAATACAGTATATCCATAGCAAAGTGGTTTGCCCACAGTAACAGGAGCCTGTCCAAAAAGAATTTCGGGAGCCGACATTGGTGTGTAGCTTTGTTTGCTTTTTAAAAGGGTACATCTGATCTTGGCAACTTGGTCACAGATTGAGTTTGGATTTTTGTTCAATATTTTTTTTCTATTTGGTAGATGTAAGTGTAGCGGGACATTTTATTTGATTCCTTCCATGGACTGGGATGGTGCAGTTTTAAAGAGAATTTCTGGAAGACATCTTAATTTTCTGAGATGGCTGTAAATATAGCAGCTTAGTTATATTTGATATTGGCGTGCCTTAAGCGTCTTGATTTGGGGTATATACTGTCATGAAAGGTCTGGGGTATATACTGTTATGAAAGATCTGGGGCATATACAAATAAAATCCCTGATGCAAGGATATATGGTTAGGCTTCTTTTTATTTAAATTTGAATTTTCATTTCCGTATTCCATGGTAGTGATAGTTCATGGAGGTTCTTAATGTGTTGTTATATGTGCAAATTTACTTCAACAATGCTGTGGTAGCTTTTCCATTGCTATCCAGCATTTTGGCTATCTTCTGCTGCTACAATGATGTGGTAAGTTTTTCCTCCTTTGTGCTTGTTGTTGGGCCAGTCCTGATCAGATGGCCTTTGGACAATTCTGAAGTGGGTGAAGTCATCGCCACTAAACTCTCCTTTCCTTGTTTTTGGGTAGAGGAAATAGTATAATTTTTAGTTTAAACATGTTACAACAATTGAATATCATCTGGCAGTGAGGTTTGCTTTGCCCAAAAAAAACAAAAGAAGACATACTGGGAAAAGAAGAAAGACACAAAACACTTTTAGCTTTTCAGCAATGATGGGTGGAAAGAAACTTGCGGAAACCATTTTATTTGCATTGGAGAGCTGAAGTTATTCCTCTCCTGAGGCAAAGAGGCCTTTGGCATTAACTCGGCAACTTAACCTATGCTGGAAAAAATTATTTAAAGTAATTAAAATCCATTTAATTGCAAACATTTTGCAGATTCAAGACTGGCATCCTTTTTGTGTTCCATGAGGTCTCCCGTGTCTCAGCATGCAGCTTATTTACCTAACGTTGGTAGGTGACCTTCCTTCTATTTTCCCACTGGGCACTGGCCTTCACTAGAATGTGTTTCTATTAAATTAGGCTGTCCTTTCTTTCTTGCTACCTGAAAAGCTTAGGGCACTTTCCATTTTGAAGATTGTTGTAGCCTATGTAGTAGGGGCTTGGTAAGTGTCAGCTATATGATATCTAGAACAACTTATGTTTTATACATAATTAATTAATTATGAGGCGATAATATATTAAATTTGAACAAACGGTGTCCAAGGGAAATTATAAAAGCGTTTGATGTCTAAAACAGTTTATGGTTTTTTTCTCTCAGCGGAAACTTCAAACTTCGCGTTCAACTTGATCTTTAAATAAGATGTTAATTCTTGTTCTTCTTCATGCACCTAAAGGGAAGTAATAGGAGCCCATGATATGTAGCTACTTCACTCACTATCCTGCTTTCCGTGTGATAAATTGCAGAAGAAAATTAAAATATTTGTAAAAGAATAATACTGGTTTTACCCTTGGCCCTGTGTTACTGAAGGTAATCTTTGTGCTGTTGGTTTGTGATACTTTATTTCATCAAGAGGGCTCATCATTAACAAAGGAATGAACGAGAATTGCCGAGTTTAAACGAACTTAAATGATTTATAGTTTATGCAGTTATAATCTTGGACCTGGACACTGAATGCTTCTTGCAAATCAAAAGTTATATTTGTAATGTTATAATCTATAGTTGGAAAGCATTAACAATGGGCTTTCTAACTATAGTTTGCTGCGAATGGAGCCATTGAGGGAAGGGGAAGGCTAGTCCATCAATCTCTGATCTTTACGACCCGTTTCCTTCGCCTCCCTTCTCCTCAATCCAAGCCAAGAGTTTTGAATACCAATTTCGTTAGCTAGTCATAATAAAGCTTATTGGCCTTAGTCTAGTGACTGCATCTGATGCTTATTGGTTAGAGGACATTGCTAGATGGCTGTTGCTTATGATTTGAGTGCAGCTATAAGAAAATTGTTTCATTTTATTATTAGTTAGTTCACGTAGTATAAGCCATATCTTAATAGTTGCTCTCCTCAATTTGACAGACAATTTTTTGTAACTGATGGCGGTGGATAGGACAAGCTTTTGGCATTACATTATACTTGGAAGATGACGTAGGAAATTTCAACTGCAGCTTTTCAGATACCCGAGTCTCCCTAAATATCTTGGATCAACGCTTGGCGACGCCCTTTTGGCAGTGTGCACTCATAGGTTAGCTGTGGCAACTTTTGCCTTCGCCTGTGATACAGTTATGATCCCCGTGTCTTTTTTAACAGATTAAGATTGTAAACATGTTAGCAAATTATATTAGCGGGATTTAAGTCTGTTTTAATTAATTGTAATTAGAAATATCATCACTATTTTCCCTCTAATTTGAGATGTTCTTGGTTTTGCTCGACTTCCCAATGTAAATAGTATTATTAATTGTTGTTTGTTGTTATGGAAATGTTATTAGATCTGGACATGATGAGAAGGAGTTAGAATATGCAATTGAGCCCCATAGGATATGTCGGCTGGCAAATCAAGTTTAGATTGAGCTGTCTGTGTTGGAGAGATTTCCGATTCCAGTTCCTTGTAAGGCATTAGATTTGTGAATTTTTTTCGTACCCAATGATATGATGACATTTCAAGTTTAAATTGGACTGTCTGATCTCCAATAATATTTTATTTTCATAATAATTTTTTATTTATGAAAAGTGTATTTTTGCTTCTAAATTTAATAATATTCTTTATTTTATTTTTATTTTTATTAAAATAATAATTTTTATTATATTTTTAATATAATAAATTTATATTTGGGGAGAGGAAGGAAGAGAGAAAAGATAAAAAATAATAAATTAGTATGTGAAAAATAAATAGTAATTTTTTTAGAAATAGAGCTATTATAGTCAAATAAAAACTTTATTAGAGTTTATTTTTTGTATTTAATTTTTTGGATAATATAAAGCCTTTGCTTCAGCCTGTATTTTATATCCTGAGTGGGATAAGGCCTAACTTAATCAAGGAGGAAAAATCATCATTCGCTGGCCTACTTCGTAATCATCCTTCCCATTCATCGGTAACCAGACCACAAAACCTATCCTGCTCTTGAAAAACATTCCCATCTATATTGTATTTCACCTAAACATTGGCCACTTGTCCTGAGCCCACACTATGGGAAGACATCACGGCTTCCTGTGATGATACAACATACAAGCCTGGATATAGTCTTCGCTCTCACCCACAAGTCGCTCAACGCAAATCACAATCGGTGCACTAATATGATTTATTTTGAATTCTAACGATATTTATTTTAAAAATTATAAAATTTTATGGCGTTAATTTTAATTCTTTTATTTTTAGATTTTTTATAATTAAATTTTTACAAAAAATTTAACGTTAAACTGCCATAAAAATTTAAAAATAAATATCAAGAAATAACCAATTCTTAATGACCTTGCCCACCCGATTCTATTGATTCTCTATGGAAAATTAATTTTATTTAAAATTCATGATAAAAATTAAGAACTTTTTTTTTAAAATATATTTGCAAAATAATTTATTTAAGGGTATAGATGCGCACTCGAGAGAGCTCTAAAAATTGACGGCAGATATACTGAAGCCATAACCTTTTCTTCCGGGCAATCTACTCAAGCCATAGCCTTCTCTTCCCCGCATGAGCTACCCCACCCTTGCTTGAATCTTACATAGCTTGGCACCCCCACGAGGGGCGATGGTATTGTTGCATTGCCATAGCGGATAATATGTAGTATTGCCCCAACATGCAGCTAGCGTTGTCCCAGTTGGGTGTTGCCGGCCGTGGTTCATCCACCACCGTTCGTCATGTAGGCAGGTGTGTTGTTGCTCCCCTGTGACCATTCAAATACTCCTTTCTACTATCTCTCTCCCCCAGAAACGCTTTTGCAGTGATTTCCCCTCTCCGTTGAATACAACTAGGATTATTTTTGGGTATAAGTTTTTTGAGCCCTCTATCGTTCATTCAAATCAGCCATCAATTGTGACGTTTGGTGTCTTCATACAAAAAGCCCCAATAGGAATCCATTAATTGTCTTAAGCTCACAAAGTCTTTTTGAGGTTTGTAAACTAAATTAAATAACAAAACAAATCAATTAAATGGGGGTGAAAATGCAGATTGAAGTGACTAGCAATTTGGGGTTTACCACAAATTCAGTATCCAACCTATATGAAAGAGCTATTTAACATGCAATTGATTACTAAATATGAGGGTGATTTGTTATATGGTACATTAAATTGCTTTTGTGTAAAAAATAGTGTGTTTAATTCTAACAATAGTCTAATCTTGTGACTCGGTGCGGTAGAGTCAAATCCATTAGGTTATGTGATAATTAGGACTCTCCTTAAGTGTGCAGACTATTAAAATTTTTCTTTCAATCCATCATCCAATCACTTAATAATCATAATATGCTAGTCAAATACATTAGAATCAAGCAAAATACTGGAATAAAAACATATTCAAATAAAAATTCATTAATCTATAAATATTCAACTGAGATTAAACTATTCCTAATCCCTAGACTAAGGAATTACTCACTCATGATGATAAAAATAAAAGTTTTCACCAGTCAAATCAATGTTCTTACAAGATAGAAAAAGAAATTAAGCAAATTAAGAAGAACTACGGCTGTCCTTGTCACAAATTAGCTCTAGCGCTCTATTTTTGACATAATACTCTCTTTCTCTCTTGAATTGAAGGAAATCACATCCCAAGCTTCTTCATGCATGCCATTGGCCTCCAATTGTGTATTTATAGAGCCAAAGAACATCAAAAATTGAAAACCCAGGTTAAAAAATGAGTCTGCCCTCCATGTACGCGAAAAAGGAAAGAAATAATATAGATAATGGTGGTCAGCAACAATGGTGTACTACGACCGTCGGGGGTAGATGGAAAATCATTAATTGAGAGCTTCCTTGCTTGAAAATTTGATGCGGCAACAATGCATTGTTGTAGTCATCAACGGCTCTTCCTTCAATTTATTTTGTTTTTTGCTCCTTGTATCCTCTTTTCACTCCAATTTGCTATGGTAATATGTAAAACTCAACGAAACACAAACAAACATGTACAAAACACAAATAAAATGCAAAACAATATAAACCAACATGCAACCATGTAAAATTATTCATGCAAAATAACATATAAAATATAAGGAAAAAAGTGTATATATTTTAGATTCATTAATTTACTAGAGGAAGAGAGGAAAACAAACCCAAAACAAAAAAGCAAAGCATTTAGAAAACACACGCCCAACAAAGACACCAAAAGATCTCAAACTAATCTTGCTTATTAGAGGAAGAGACACTATAAAAATTGCCAATGAGAAGGAGAGCATATAATAAAATCGCCTAAAGGCATTTAGGAAGGTCTTCAAAAATAAAAAAAATTCGAGCAAACCAATTCCCACTCTTTCCGTCATCTTGAGAGAAATTTAAAAAAATCCAAAGCACAAGGCCAATGAAGTCACAAAGAATATACTAGACTTGGTCTCCGGCCACCATGACTTAGGAAACAAGCCTCAACCATGATCCCATCGAATGCCCTTGAGAAGCTACTCACAGCTGGATATGAGGCGTGATATAAGATTGTTTTGCTCAATTGCGTGAATAAGTACTATTTTTCTCAAGAAAAAAATATTTAATAATAGAATATTTTTATAGTTTTTTTTCCTACAGATGATAATTACAACAATACTTTATATCCATACTTTTCACAATTTTTTGGTGGAAATAAATTGTTGGTATTTTAAATAGTATGGACATTTTAAGTAATCAACAAACTACTAAAGGCCACATGTGTCTGCCATTAAAAAGTTATAAAATGTTTAAATACAAAGTATTACTCTATCTAAACAGGCAATTGACTCTGATTATAAGTCCAATTGCACGGGAAAGGTGAATTACAGGGGCTATTACGAATTTTGGTGAAGAATAGCCACATGAGATCCACGACCATGGCAGCAGAGAGGAATTATGAGAGTGGAGAGAAGTTGCATGACCAAAGAGAGTGAAGGTTGACCGATAGAGGAGGAAGGATTAATGAAGGCACGCATTTTTGAATGACTCATGATTAAAATTAAAAAGGATTAACTAAGGGCATCTCCAATAGGTTAACAATACCCTTAGTAATAGTTAAATATAGATGAAAAATTATTCCAATAGGTTAGTTATATTATCAACAATAGCAATAACAATAGGTAAATTTACCTAAATTTATAACTATTGCTAAAATGCCACATCACCCAAATGTTTACCAAAACCTAAAATACCCTAAATAGGGATTTGGAGAAATTATAAATTAAGGGTAGATGTGAAAAAATCATGATTAAGCAAAAAAATAGATGGTATTCTGTTGAAGTAATGCTAGCTAAAATGATAGTGTAGCAAGCTAAATATAGCTTTAGTTAATCATTTTAGCTAGCTATTATTAGAGATGTCCTAAGTCATTTATTTTTAAATGACTTAACTAATACCGTTTGTATGATATTAATAACACCATAGAATAATTAGTCTTAAAAATATAGTATCTTACCAAATAATATATAACTAATACTGGTATTAGCTAATTTAATCTCACATTCTAATTCACGAGGTATTATAATTGTTTGAATTCTTTCTTTACTTTTTTTCCAAAGTGAATTGTGTGTGTAATCTATTAAATAAATTACCAATAAAATTAACTGCTAAATTTTTAAATAATTTATCAAATTATTCACAATTTCATATATAGCTTATTGATTAAATTAGGTGTTGATCTTTTAATAATTTATTTATTAAATAATTTATCTAATATATTTTATTAATTAAATTATCTAACAATTTTAAAATACATTACCTACTAAATAATAGAAACTACAACATAATTTATTGGTAACTTAATTTTCCAATTAAGGTAGCTGTATATTTAATTAATTAATTAAACTTAATGTTGGTAATTTTGTTGTTATATCATTGTTTTTGAAATTTAAATTTTGCATTAATTATAATATTGTCATTATTGTTATAAAATACCAATGTTACATGTATTTTCATATAATCACCATCACTATAGTCACCATTAATTTTGAATTTCTCAATAAATTTATATTTGAAAATAAAAAATATTTTTTAAAAAGAAATTCATATGTTTTAAAATTTAAATTCTAAAATTAAATAATGTTAAATTTATCTGAAGTAATTACTTATAGTTTCATCTTTATCTACGGCAATAACTCTTACTCTTAAAGAAAATCCTTCATCCTTGGATACCTTCTAATATGAATTTGAATACAACAGCATAACCCATGAAGGTTATGTAGTGAAAACTCTTTAAAGTTTATTAAGTCCCGCATCTCTCTAATTACCTATTATACTATTGACTGAAAAATCAATTTATTTGGCGTTTATTGTCATTATAAAAACACTGAATTTTCATACAATTTTAATCAATTCATTCATTTAGTTTACAATTATATGTAATTATTCAACAACACTTGGACGCGTTATAATTCCCTCCAATTAACTGGATATCGATGTATTTGCATAAGCAATAGAATATGTTTATTATTGGTTAAAGTTTCTTTGAAATAGAATTTGCAGAGAATTGGTCTCAACTCTAAAGATTAAGTTCTGATCAGGTTTACTAAATTATTTTTAAGTTACACTTTTAAGGTGCTTACGAATGTTACATAAAATGTTTGTATTCTATATTGTAACCTTTATTGGGTGGTAATCAATATAATTTTTTTAGGCCTTCAGTAGAATAATTGTGGTACATTATTATTATAACGGTTAAACATTTCATTTTTGCTGATATACTAAAATGAAAAATATTATTTATAGTTATCGTGCTAGCCAATTATAATAGGTTTAATATAAATTTTTTATTATAACTTTTTTGTGTAAGAATATTGTAAGTTTCTTTGTCCAAAGAATTACAATATACATGATTAATGGCATTTTATTTCAATAGTAAAATTGAAAAGGAAATTTTATTGATAATAATACAATAATATATATTTAAATAATTTCTTGAAAAACAAAGACCTGCATGCTAATTCAACTAGAATATATGTAAAAATTAGTAAAACATCATACTGTTCTTAATAAGTATATTTAAAAACTGTCACAAAGACGTGTGGTACTAAATTACAAATTGATATTCATGTTTTCTCAAAAAAGCATAAAAATTGAAGCTGAATAGAGAGTTTGGTGATAAGATGATAGTAGGCGCGCAGTAACAATATTATAACAAGAGCTTACAAATTTGTAGCGGCAAACAAAATGGGAAAAGAAGGTAATTACTAATTACGTACTCCTATCTAATAAACAGCAACACTGCCGTGGTCCATTGGAGTAATTATTTAAATCCTCATCAAAGCCCTCCACCGAACCTATCGGCCAAGAAAAAAACAACTGTCAGACCCAAATGTAAACTTAATCAAGCTTCACCAGCTCTAACCTCATATTTCCAACTAATTTCCACCATCTTCCCATCCTTCTGTTCACCTCCCCTCTCATTCATTCATTTGGTACATAGCCCTACAATTGCATGCACCATTTAATTATTAAATCAATATTAAAACACGAGTTTAATTTATATATATTTGTATGAGAAAGAATAACTGGGCAAGATAATTTTATATGATACAACCACCTGGTTAATCACAATCCATCATACATCTATATGATATTCCAAGGAATAATGAGCATTTAATCCTGGTTGGAAGTATATGAAGGAAAAAATTACGATGGAATGGGCCTGGCATGCAGCAATATTTTTGGGTAACATCAATTGACCCTGAATTGTAAACTAATATTATTTTTTAAAAATATAAATATATGTATAATATCCCAAATCATTTTCGACATCAAAAGTGTTGGAAAAATTAAATTAATTTACGTGATTTAAGCCAACCCATTAACATTTAACGTTTTATTGTGAGCCATTTCAAAAGAGATTTTGGCTTGTGTCGACAGAGATATTACAGTACATATGTGAATTCTAAGTAGGAGTGGGACCAATAGTCACTTGCTCTATCAATAGTTCTACTTCTAGTATTAATTTAAGTAACCATAATAATATGATATATACCTTTTTTCAAAATTATACCCAAGTTACTGCTAATTAATAATAGAACAGTAATAATAATATATACATTTTGTCGACATAATATTAATATTATATTTCCAGCATGTAGCAGCTGTAATAGCAATGACACCTATACTTCGCCTACAAATATACATACGCAAACTCTTGAGATTCAACTAGTGAAGTAAAAGTGCCAATAAAAAAATAAAAAAATAGCACCCCAAAATCATGTGCATGTCACAGACTCACAGGTGAAGCTAATAATGTCTAACAATACTCACTTTTCAAGTATGAAGACAATTTGAAGCATTTGGCAGCGAATACTCATCAATATTGCCAAAATTCCATGATGATGCCCAAGACACTATATTAGAAATGCATCATTTTTGTTCTTGAATTATTGTGTTCTCCCTTTTCAAGTATAAAGCCAATTTGAAACAATATCATTGACAGCTTCCTTCAATAATGTATGGGGGCCAGAAGTTAACCATATATATATATATATATGATAACACATTACCAATGCGTATGAATTAGCCTTCTCTGTATAGTACTATCTACATGACAGTTCAATAAATCTGTTTTACCTACCAAAGAAAAAAAGTACTTGATTTGCGAGGGAGGTGTCCGAAGGAAGACACTAGACCCATTGACGTACGGGTTTATGAAAAATTAAAAAGCAGAGTAGTAGGGATTATCTCCGTTGTCGCTGGATGTTGCAAACAATAACAATTCAGAGTCAATGATTAGCACCACTTTTAAAAATAATTAATACGATTTTGCCATATCCATGTTTCTTTAAAAAGTATGTAAAATGTCACCAGCCATCTTACATGCATGAATAAACCCGTTAATATTAAGAAGTTTAGTAAGCCTCCAGGGTCGCATGATCGAGAAAAGACGTTGGCCTTAGTTTATTAATCTCTCCTTTAGGCATATTTTATAGATCAAGATGCCAAAGCTCGTCGCAGCAATTACACAAATGACAAAAATAAATATTATAAAAACTAAATGACAAGCAAAAAAATAGGGATACCAAGCTTCTACTAGCTATTACCTCTGGTCGTCAATCCATTACAATATAATATAACGGGTTAATTAAGAACCATAAACATACGCTATACAATAGTAAAAGAAACATAATCAGTAAGCCAGTGATTCCACGAGTGTGAGCTTAACTTCAATAGATGATGTGAGCTTATGGATTAGTCTGTTCTTGTGGTAATCTCGAGAGAGTAAGCAACACATTTTGGTTACATTATTAATAAAGGCCATTGTAGATTGGTTATGGGGTAGCCTGGAGCTAATTTCAAGTGAAATTCAGGGGCACCCAGTATTTTTGTGACAACAAATGATATCCTGGATTAATTAGGGACTGGGATTGGAAGCTAATTAATTTATGCGAAACCAAGGGAGCACCCGATATTTTTGCCGCAATAACATTCTGGATCAGTAAACTTGATTTAGTGCATGCTTATGAATCACGTATGTATAAGATGCAGTCATAATGAGGGTTAATTTAAAATTGAATTAATGAAGTAGACCTATTTGGTTCGTCGTGTAGGTAAGAGCACTACTTAATTAAAACCCATCTCAGTGCTCCTAAAATGCATAGACATGACGACTTAATATTTGATCTTTACAATATATAACAGACAAACCCTACCCTAAGAAGGATATATATATATATATATACTTTACCGGGCGCGGCAAACCCAGATTCATCCCCCTATAGCAAATTTTTTAACCTTTATCTAGCACCAGTTTCAGGGAAAGTATCATTAATTTTATGCTTTTTAAACGGACAGAAAGAGGAAAGAAGAAGAAAAAAAAGAGGAGGAAGAGGAAGAGATCATTGTTGGGTTTTCCCCGAAGTTGTTCAATTCATATAGTAAGTAATCATTCATGGGCTAAAGGTAAAGTTGCTAAATAAATGAACAGTACTGCTTCGTCACCTTCTTCCTTTCCCTTTTAACCTTCTCTTCAGCCCTCCCTAGCTACACCAGAAGTTCAACTGCATCTCAATAGTGATTAAATATGGAGAAATATTGGACTCTTTAACTTGTTGTTCACTAATTGAGAACAAGTATATAAGACTCTCTACTCTAGGGTTCATAATTAAGGAAACACTAATAATCAGATCTCCAAAGATCAGAGAGCTATATATGACCCAGGCACACCCAGAGTTTTGGTTTTGAATTTGGTTTCGTAAACCCAAGAACTTGGATAGGTTTTTATCTTTCTCTCCCTCCCTCTCTCTATTTTTTTTTTTTTTTTTTGGGAAGTTATGGGAAGGAAGCAGATTAATTTCTCTTTGGTAGAAAATATAAAATAGGAAGAAAGGAAGCCATGAATAAGTGTATGTAGGTCACATTTTTTTAATATAAAAAATGAATAAAAGAGCGAGAGAGATTAATTGGTTGAATAAATATAGATAAATAAATAAAATTAAAGACTGACCATTATAGATGAGAACCGGGAAAAGGGTAGACAGACATGTTCTTCAGGAGAAGTGCATGGTGGTGGAATTAGAGTCGCCACTGGCGGCGGAGGAGGTGGAGGCGCCGCCGCTGCTCTTCTTCTTCTTCTTCTTGTACGGAATCCCACGCGCCTTGGCCTGCGACTCCCGCACCTCCCGGAGGTACACCCTTATGGTCCCACTGGCGAAGGGGTTGGTCTCCGGCGAGCCACCGTTCTCCTCGTACGCGGCTCGGAGCCGGCCAATCAGTGCGTCGAGGCTGCCCCACGCCTGCCGCAGCGGACACGTGCACGGCGCCGGCGGCTCCGGCTGCCCGAAAAACATGCAACCCTGCAGGTGGACCTTAGTCTTCCCGAACTGGTCGAGGTAGCGCAGGAAATCTAGGACGTGGTTGCAGTTGCACTGCGACAGCGGCACGGGCGGGCGCTGGTTTTTGAGGTACTGCCCGAACGTGTTCCAGTCGCGCCGCTTCTGAGACTCATAGCGGCTGGGCGTTGCCGGCGCCCCGGACGACGACGACCCCTCCGAAAACTCCTTTCCTCCTCCGCCTTCGATCGACATGTGATCGCTTGATGGTGGGGATTGTGGCGATCACTGGCGACTGCTGGGAGACTACTAATGCTCCGTCAAATATATGCGCCTTAATTAATTAATTAATTAATTAGTTATTTATTAATTAATATTTAATTTTGTATTCGTTGAATTATAACAATAATTTAATTTTTTGAGCAACAGATGCCATGTGATGATGTTAATGTGTGATTATATATATGTGTGTGTGTGTGTAGACTGTAGAGTGAGAGAGAAAGAGAGATAAAGGTAAAGGGTGGGAATTTAAGGAAACTGGAAATTATTTATTATTATTATTATTATATATATATATATATATATATATATCCATATAGAAGTTGGATCGGGTCGAGAACCTCGATCCGGAGTTGGTTGGCTTGTCAAATACCCCATGTTACTGGAAGCTATATACATTTCAGAGTTTAGCAATTAATGGAAATGGGATAGATTTATATATTTGTTTCAGCTTTCGATTTATTTCAGCATGTCGACATTTATTTAAATGGACTTTATTTAATCGGATGAAGATATATATTATATAATTATATGTATATAATTATATAAGTGTGCGTATAGTATATAGTAGTTTTATATATGTATTGTATATTTAATGGTACTTGGTAATTAAATTTAATTATTTCGCGGCTGGGGATAACTTAATTATGTCTCTAGCTGTTGACAGTTCTTATTTTATAATTAACCACACCACCGTATGTGATGAGGTTTTCGAAAATATTGCAGGTAATATATATATATATAGTTTATACATATACGGGGACAGTATTTCAACAAAGTCACATTCAGGTTGTCAAATTTAAATCGTGCATTATAACTACTAATACTACATTTTCATGAGACGGATTGGGAGAGAAATAATCACATCATATGGGCCTACTACGGACCTGGCATTGGGAGGTTGCTTTCGGATCATCTATCTCTCTATTCTTCTCCCTTTCCTTTCTTTTTTTTCCAAATTCATACCATTTTTGTTTTTCTATCTATGGTGCCATTTTTAAATGATTATACCAGTTTACCCCTCCCTCCCCCACCTCGTCCATTAGCTTACAATAATTGTACACCACTTTGTCAACTTGGTTTTTTTAAAAATCTTTTTTTAATGTCCCAAGCCTAACTACATCATTAAGGGTGTAGACTTGATGATATCGGTCGATTCTATCGGTTTATATATAATTTTTTAAAAAAACTAAAGACATTCGGTTTAAAAAATAAATAAATTAAAATCAACTAATAAAAGTTAAAAATTATTCATTCCTGATTTGGTTCAATTTATCGGTTTGAATTAGTTTTTAAATTTTAATGATAAATTAAAAAAGATATATTCATCTCGAATGTCATCACATATAAGCTTCTAAGGCACCAGCAAAAAAAAATATCCAAAAACATTAAACATTCACCTAAAAAAAATGAAATTTAAAATTGAAATTTGAAATCTCATTACCCAAAAATACAACAAATAAAACACAATATACAAGAAACATTATCAAGTTCATATCTTACTAAATAGCATATTAGGGACAGTGAAGGACATATAAACCAATCAGACTATATTAAATCCAATGATATCATGTTCGATTGATTCGGTAACCGTACAACCGAAACTGTAAATCGTTCAAATACTATCGGTTCTTTCAAAATAAAAATCAAATAAATTAATTTTATTTTAAAAAAAAATCAACCAAATCGGTTCGGTTTGATTACCCTAGTTTAGACTTTTACTAGGGCCGCCTGCTGCGGAACATTAGTCGTCGTCGGGCAGGGCGGAGCACAGCCGAACTCGGGTCACCGTCATACACCCAGTTTCTGACCGTTGGCTTCTTAAACCTATAATTGTATTTTTACCAGTAAATATGAATACCCTATTTTAATTTGGATAGATATTAAAGTAACACTATTAATTATACTACAAATCAACGTGGAACTTCAAATTGGTGGTTAGAAACCCAGTGATCGATGTACTAATTTTATCGCTCTTGAGTGTTGAAATTAAACTAATTAATGGTTGCGCACCAAATTAATTAGAGCAGCCCCAAGTTAGGCTAGCTGTAGCTGACAAGATTACAACGGCATACCCATTCTACCATTCCACGCCTATTGTTCCATATATATATATATATATATATATATATATATATATATATATATATATATATATATATATATCACTCGACGCCATTGATTGATTGCTTCTGCTTCAAAATACTAAAAAATAGCGTAATCCCCAACCTATTGGTCTTCACATGTCATTTGCTCGCATTGTGCAGGATCCTCCATACATACCTAAATGTCATCATGTTGCCACTTCTATATATGCATAATATTATCGTTTATGTTGTTCTGGAGTTGTATCGCAAATACTCAACAATTGGCGTCTTTTTTACAGGAAACATCCCAAAAAGCTTCTAAAATTACCTCTATTGAGTGTGGCTTTCTTATGCGGCACAGAAACCAAATTAAGGAAAAAATATATATAAGAACAATAACAGAAATTTCAAAAATAATTTGTCATTAAATCTACCTGTATATTTATATACCTATTAGGTTATAATTATAATTTAAGAATTAATAGCTAAATAAAAACTAAGTAAATTATTAAAAACTCTAATTAATATAATAATTAAATAAAAAAATAACTTCATCAAAAGAAAATTCTATTATTTGTTTCCTCTTCAAAAATATTCAATCTCAAGCTCACATTTGAATACAATAGTTTGTCATTATGATGAAAAGGATAAAAATCTTCAGCATTAAGATGTTCATATCAACCAAGTGCGACAACATACATATTGATTTTGTGCACTACCTTATAAAGCTCATACTTCTTATAATGCAATTTGTTGTACTTGCCTATTAGAAATCTCTCTTTCCACATAAATAACATCACCTAGTTTCTCACAACAAAAAACTTTTGTGGCTAGTATGAATTAAAAGCCTCTTTATACTTAACATTAGTATGTTCAATCTTCACTCAAGCGTCTACAACTATGGATTGGTATTACTTGGTCGTGTGCTTAGCAACAACATTACCATCTTGCCACTAGATAATCGTGCAAAATCCAAAATATATTACAATAACTTTGTGTAAACTATCGAAAAAGACATTCCTTCGAATTGTACTATGAACAAAACTGTGGCTTATGCCAATACTTGATCTCACCGCTTTGATTGCTCTCCATATATACTTCTAATTAGATTGCTCAAAGTTTGGTTAGTTATCCCACTCTACTCATTAGTTTGAGGGTGTGTGGTATTGTTAAAATTCAAAAATGAATTAAACATAAACCACATTCTTTCAAAAGTAACAAAGGAGTTTGTTATCTCGGTTTAATGTAATAGACTTTAAAACTCCATGCAAATGAATCACCTCCTTGAAAAGCAACTTTGTTATAACATGTGCATTTGCAATTTTTCTAAAAGGAATAAAATGTGGCATTTTCAAGAATCTGTCAACTATTACAAACACTAAATTAACTCCTTGTTGGGTACGTGATAAACCCAAAATAAAATCTATCGACAAGTCCGTCTATTTATTCCTTCTAATATATAATCGTTAATATAAAATCTATATGATCGTAGGTGTGAAGTAATAAATTATATGATTGTAATCAATTAACATATTGAATAGTACAATAACATTTTTAATCATCTCACCTAAGGATATGAAAGTAAATTTGATTCCTTTATATAAGTGAATCGATCTAAACCTTAGATATGAGAGGAATCAATATACCTCTATGTAGAGGTAGAATAGTCCTATGGGAATTATTGATTTCTTTATTGTGTTTGCACCAAATGCGGGAAACAAGTGGAATTTGATTCATTTTCTTTTTCTCGTAACAAATATGGCTTTAGATTAATATAATTTATTTAAAGTTAGATATATATAAACAAGGTGGTCTCTCTCTCTCTCTCTCTCTCTCTCTCTCTCTCTCTCTTATATATATATATATATATATATATATATATATAAACCAATAGTCATATAAAGCATATGGCTCTATTCATATAAAATGTGACTCACAATCGTTAATAGACAAAGATTTTATATTATACGATCACATGTGTGGTATGGTTTAAAAGTCATAAGTAGATTAACTAACTACTATATATCCAGAGATTTATGATACATATATAAATATATATATCCTTAAAATTGTTAAACTGAATTTATGAGAAATAAGGTTTCAATAAAAATTGATATACATACAGATGGTTTGATGTTTATAAAGAGAGTTACGCTTCTATTTTGTCACTTTAATCTATATATTCACTTTAATCTATATATTTTCTGTTTTTAGTTTCCATTAGTATTTAGATTTAATTAGTAATATGATTTATTATTTTAAAGTGTTAACAATGAAGATGCTGCTAACTACAAAAATAGTGAATAGATTGTACGGTTTTTACAAAGTAGTCTAAAATTTGATTATAGGAGGATTTGGTGAACTTTTTATATTTCTATGTCATTACTTATGACCTAGATGTTACTAATTACAGTTTGAAATAATAGCTTCTAAATATGAATTATAATAATCTTAACAGTTTGTATCTCGTCCCCTTCAAATTAAACTTCCTAGATCTGTCCCTGCCTATGCGTTCAATCATGTCTTTGGTGGATCTTTCCTTAACTTTTGGTTTGGATTGGCTTGAGTGCCAACAAGCCCCTAACCCTCACCATTGCATGTAGTGACTCTAGGAGGCCTTCTTTGGTTTGAATCAATTTGGTTTAGTTAGATTCCTCGCCATCCTGATTTGTGTCTTCATTCGCGTCACTAGTATATCCACTTTTGCCTTTTGGTTTGAATTGGCTTGGACATCCACGATCCCCAAATTTCCACTGTTGCTCGTCTTAGCTTGAGCAACACCGCCTCCATCTCTTTTGAAAAAACAAGAACAAAACAACATATTTAGAATAATAGAATTTATATGTTGAACCTATTTTCTCATATTGTTGAACTATGATTAATCTTGTAAAACTAAAGGTTTGTTTGTTATGTGTTTTAGTTTCGTGTTTTTCTAGAAGTCATATTGAACTATGAATTTTAAAAAACATATGTTTTAAAATTTGTGTCTCATAAAAATTTTAAAAAATAAAATATGATAAGTTCAGGTAAAAAATAAATTTATTTAGATCTCCCATAAAAATTAAATTTTAAATTTTAAAAGAAAAAACAGTTTAAAACATGACTCATTTATTTTGAAAACAGATTTATAAAATTAAATATATAGGCGAAACTAAAGAGGTTTGCATGGTTTTGAAAACATGTTTGGCTATTGTCGTTTTCCTGTGTTTTCTGTATTTGAATTCTAAAAATTATGACGCAAGTTTGTTTGGCATTCGTTTTAAGATTTTTTTTTAAAAATAGTACTGTTTAATTGATACTTAATTGATGTTTTTGAAAACATCAATTACATGTTTTCTGAATTTTGCTATTTGTTTTTAGTATACGCGGTGGCATTTTTGCAATTATCTGCTCGTAGCATTATTTTGTTTTCTCGTAAACACTGCAACGCCCTTTGAAATCCCTATCCTCTTCATCGTCGGCAGCAAGGACTGAGTGGGCACCCGGGGTCTACTCGAGGGAGGCTGACTGCGGGGAGAGAAAGAGGAGACACACCCTATGAGGTTGAGGGATGCTTGATGGTAGCAGGGAGAGAGGATAGAACCAAGGTCTGCTCGGCGCGAGGGACACTCGACGACAGTAGGGAGAGAGACATAGGATAACATATGCTTTTGTGTGAGGGAGGCGACCAATGATTTGTGGTGGAGCTTGTTGATTTGTGTGACTACTACCAAGGATCGCAGAATGGATTTGAAGCGAACCCTACAACTGGTGGTACAAATGGAGGATTTAGACTAGATCTGTTGATGTTGGTGGCGCTCAAATGTTTTGCCTCAAATGTTGGTCATTGTAAATATTCATCGTCAAAAGATTCGTCCAAACAGTTTTTAAATATTAGTTTTAATTAAATACATGAGAAAATTTTGATTCATGCCAGGAATTTTTCTATTCCTTAAGAATATATATTTCATAGCAAAAATTTATCTTTTTGATTAAAAAGTTCACATTTTTTGGTCAGAAAAATCTGTACTTCATAACAAAAAATTGTCCTATCAGAAAAATTTGTCTCCACCCACAACATTTTGCCCCTGATTAAATAGTCTCAAATTAAAACGAGTCCGTCATTACTAATAGTAACCTGAATTTGCTAATTACCAAACGTAAACTGAATTTATTTATTGAATTTTACTGAGGAGATGAAACTGGGGGGAATCTGTGGTACACGTCAAATTGATATAACTCATAAGTGACAGCCGACCAATGAGATGTGGTCATCATTGGATGCGCTTGCTCGTCCCCGCCCAAGATGCATGCCAACCGTTGATTCTCCTTTGGAAATTGACAGCCGCTCGATTTGCTGAAATCCAATGACAGAGATGTTTTGTTTGTTGCTCAGTGCCACGATTAATTTGGTACGGTAAGTAACTAACCAAATTAAGGAACCATAATTTTCGAGCTCCAATCCAATAGTTGTGATGCATAAAATGAGATCCCATTTTGACGGATCTAGGTAGCTTCTAATCCCATCTCTTATTCGCTTATAGTCCTATTTTACTTATTTATTTTTCACTACCGGCAATGATTTGTCCAGCCAATCACCACTCATGGAATGTTCCTCTGGTCTGCACTAAACAATTTTTTTAAGTAACACCTTGAAGAAAAATTCATTAGAAATTCTATCTATGGCCGACAAAAGTTACATTTTATATAAAATGTTTGTAAATAGGTTAGCTAAATTTATGTAAAATTCATTAGAAATTTTATCTATGGGTCGGATATATTTGTGATCATATTACTCCTAAGAAGAATAGTATGAAAAGTATATCTGGTACGTGACGTCCAAGATAGTTAGTGTGAGAGATATCATAGAGCTCCTTTAGAGTTTAAATGTATCAATCCGATTAAGTATGAGAGCTATGCCGCTAGTCGATGACTTAACGGTAAATAGAGAATTTAATTATTTTTATAAAAATTGACTAAGAATTGAAATCATTCTCTTAATGAGTCCAAAGCAAAGTAATCCTGTCTACGTATGCCCCTAAGCAGTAAGACTCATTTAGATAGATATTCTCTCGTGAGCTGATTAAGTGCTGCATGAAATTATTATACCGTGACATAAGTTTCACAATATTGTATTGACACTGTTTATTTTATTTTTTTTTAAGATAAAGTCATGGTTTCATGCATTCAAATTTGAAGAGCTTTCAAAAAAAATCTCATGTAATATATTATTAACTTAACTTTTCAAGTTTTAATGTCTGCCCAATTTGTTATGAGTCCAAAAGGTTTAATGGCTTAAGTTTTTTTACGCCAAAATGTAACGAGACATTATTTTAGAATTTCGCTTATGAAGGGCCGACCCTATTAGCTCGTTTGGTATTCAAGAATGAAATTGAGACGAATAAAATCATTAAAGAAATAAAATTAACATAAAAATAAATAGAATTTTTTATTACTTTTCCTATATTTAGTATACAAGAACCATTAAGGTAATGTATTAATGTAATTACTGAAATATCCTCGTAATTATTAAATTTTATTAAATAAAATCATTTTTTCTCTATCATCTTTTCCGGTAAACATAGCAAGGGTTGCAGGGGAACAGTTGCAAGGGAGTTTGGTGGCAGCGGGGAGCGTCGGTGGTGGCGGGAGATCGGTGGCTGTGGGGTGCGTCGGGGCGACATGAGAGGGGTGCAGGCAAGGGGCGACGAGAGAGGAGTGTAGGGTGTAGCGGCGTGGGTGCATCAAAGGGAGGGGGTGCAAATGGGGGAGATAGGAGAGGGCTTAGAAGAGTGCAGGTGGGGGCGACGGGAAGAGGGGGTGTGTGGGAGAGAGGGAAATACAAAAAATAGGGGTAAAAAAAGAAGAAGAAAAAGGTTCCTTTGTGCAAGAAAAACTTTAAATCAAGGGTTAAATGAATCAATTTCTCCATATGCGAGGGTTATAATATTCTCATGAGAATATTAATTTTTTTTTACTAGACATAGGTTAGGAATGTAATTTAATTATTTTTCTTCTTTTTTCGCGTACCAAACATACACTATGTCTTAGGCGCCTTGCATTTTATATATTATTAAAATACATTTATAATTTTAAGCTTATTTACTCTGATTAATGGTTGAGTTTCCCACTTTATGATATATGGAAAAATTATCCCAATAATTTACAAATTACCCTCCGACGGTTAAAAACAATTAACATTAATGTTTTTGGGATATGTTGTCCCGTACGCCCACAGTCCAACCGGATGTTACTTTATAAAGAAAAATTATAAAGTTTTGAAAATATAAAAAGTAGCCACTTTTAATAAGTACTAGAATTAACTTTGCTAGCTAAAAGCCTAAAACAATCATTTGTTATTAAAAAATTAGCGGGCGTTAAATAAAATTATCACATTAACCTAGGAAAAAAATCAAGGGTATGACGATATTTTGAGTAAAGTATAAGCAGTCATAAAAGTTTCTTAAAAACATTTTAAAAAAATCACCCAAGTTTTGTTCACATTATCAATTTATCATAGAATCAACAAAATTAGTAAAAAGATAAAATGGAACAAAAAAATTACAAGTTTATCTATATATGTATAAAATAACCATTTCATCCATTTAAATGGTTTGAAATTCTCAAATTACGCATTAAAAATAATTTATTTACCCATATTCAATTAATAGATTTCAGCTATTAATATTTCAAATTTTACTTATTTAATTTTGGCATCTTATATTTAAGGGTAAGTTGGATAAATAAGCTAAAATTGTGAAATATTAAATAATTACTTTTTTAAAATAAATTGTGAAATAACTTAGTACATATGGGTGAATGAGTTATTTTCTATGTAAGACTAATTTGAAAATTTAAAGCCATTAAAATGGCTATTCTATACACATAAATAACGGTGATCTAATTTTATCGGATGAAGTCATCTTTTCATTAATTTTGTTAACAATACGATAGTTTCTTGATGATGTTAACAAAACTTGGGTATTGGGTTTTTGATATTTTTTTAAAATTTTGTTACGTCCTTAATAACCCAGTCTCGCTCGGTTCACGAGGCACGGCAGGTTGACTTGTGATTTTTTAAACTTAAAATTAATCATTACAAATCAAATTATTAGTTTCAATTTTATTTTATAATTATGAATGACGAATAGGTTAATATTGTAATATTCATTTATATAATATTAAATAATTTTAATATATTATACGTAAATAAATATATATTAATGAGTCTTTTTATATAAATTAAAAATTATATTATTACATAAAATATGAAATATAATTACTTAATTAAAATTTTATAATATAATATATGCATTAAATTTTAGGAGATTTATAAATAAACAAAAAACAAAAAACTCGCAGGCCAGCCTGTGTTTTAAACAGACCGAGTCTTAATCGGCCTGATCCGCTCTAAGCCTGCAAGCCCATAGGCTAGAGCCGCGAGCTTGAACCCGTTTTACACTCCTACTTAATATGTCTCTAATGGTAATGTGAAAATTTTATATGATGACATTAAGTTTCTGTTAAATTTTAATGGCAAGTGAGTCTGATCATTTTAGTATAACTTGGGCATATTTTTGAAGCTCTTGGGAGACAATAATATCTGATTATATTTTTTAAAAAAAAATTGTTACTTCTTTGTTAATTTTTTTTCTACACAGCCAACCAACACACTGGTGCATTAGGTCATCTTCAATCAAGTTTTTTAAAATTTAACCCTTATTTTAACTAATTATTTTAATTTATATAATATTTTATTTTATTTTTAAATTTGATTTAAAATTATTTTTTATTTGACTAATTAATATTTCTTATATTAAAATATTAATAAAATTAATTTAGCAAGTGATAAAACTTAGCTATATGTAGGGATTAACTTATAAAGTTACCTAATTTAGGATAATCATTTGAGCAGCTAACTTGTATAATTAACTTCTTATATTATAGTAGAGAATCATATAAGAAGAAGGTTAAAGATACCCTCAAATTCTATGGGAGGCAATAGGAGTATTTATGGAAAACAGAAAATTTGCTATCATACATATTAATGTGTATATCTTATAATGTATAAAAGATTAATAACTAAATAACCCAAAAAATATCTAAAATCAATCTATCAAATTTGTCAAATAGAATTCATTTAAGTTAGGTTCAAGTAGAGCCTTAGCATGCCTAACCTGTGACCTGTCCAATGTTTACGCTTAGTTGACAACCACTAACAATAAACTATTAAACCTCTAATCACTTTTAGTTTAGATTTCTACAATTTTTGATATAAACTTAAATCAATTTCTTTAAAACTTTTTCTAAAGTTTGCACTATAATTGTATATAAAAAAACTATAATCTTGTCAAATTCTATTTTTTATAGGAATTGTTAGATATTTGTATATATAGTGAATACATTAAAATCATATCTTATTAAGTTTAGGCTTTTTAATTAAATCATAGAATTTGAACATTTTTAGTGCGTTTACCAATTTATATATGATAGATTGTTATAATGATTGCATATTTTCATTCACTTTAGTTTTATCTCTTTTTAGTGATTTTCAAGAATCTGTTAAAAAAGACAAGTGAAGTAAAATTATAATTTATATTAATATGTTGTATTATTATTATTTTACATCAAGTTCATCATTTTATGGTCATAAAATCTTCAAATCAAATGAATTTTCTTGTTCTATTGATAAACACTAATAAAAATGGGTTTCACACAATGGTATTCCGTTGGTTGGTACTAGCATATTTACTTGAAAAGTCATCACTTATTAGTACTAAAAGGTGATTGCTGCTAAATACTTGAAATGTTCGGGAAAGTATTTTCATCTAGTAGTGTAAAAATCACTACTTGATTGTTAGAATCGATATCCTCACATGCTTATATAGTATTATCTGCATTATAGGTCTAAACTTATCCACTTTGTAGTAAGTTACTCATTTTTATATTCCTTTAACATAAACGGATGTAATTATAATGCTACTAATACTTTTGACACCCTTAAAGCTTTGAATGAGTTTCCAAATTTATATTAAATCTTAAACCTTACTAGAGACACTTAATTTATATTAAATTATCATATTTATATGCAATAAATGATATGTTCAATCGGTTCATGACATCGCACTAAAATCATAACTAATATAAATCATAATTTATTCGTATTTCTTTCTCTTCATTCGATGATTTAGTATGTTATAATATCGTCACACGCAAACACTTTTTCTCTCATATAACATAAATGAGCCAAATACAATATTATTTAAGTTAGTTCGTTTGTTTATACTTACGGAAAAAAAAAGAGATTTGATTCGTTTATATAGTCTTGATCGTACATTCATTTGTTTTTATTGGCAAATATTTCGTTCGTTTGCAAGTACCAGTATTTGGAGTGTAAAATGGACTAGTCCAGTCTGATCCGTCACGGAGCGAGCTTAAACGGGCCAATCCATTTAGGCCCACACTTTTAATGGACCGAAAAATAACTGGTCCAGTCCGGTCCATATTTTTTTATTTATTTAAAATAAATATTATATATTAATTTTTGTTAAATATTTTTAAAACTTTAATTTTAAAAATAATATATTTAAACTATAGGTATTAATATATTAAGTAAAATAGCTAATAATTTTATAAAAAATTTTAAAATAACAAGTCGGGCCGTGATCGGTTCATGTCTACACGAATTTAATCTGTACGGACTGATCTGTTTAAGCCCGCGATTAAAATGGACTAATAACTGTTTCATCCGTTTGTTTATACTCACGAAAAAAAAAAGAGATCTGGTTCATTTATATATTCTCGTTCGTACGTTCATTTGTTTCTATTGCCAAACATTTCGTTCGATTGTAGATACCAGTATTAGAATCCATATAATTAACTTTCGCCATTGGCTTTTATCAATTTTTAGTAGAAAAGAATTTTTTTTCATCAATTTAATAGTAATAGAAGAAACCCGAATTGACACAAATGTTATTTGTTTAGATTTTGCGGAGGGGCTTTAACCCGCATGAAGTTATTGTCCGTCCCATTCATTCTATCACATCCACATACTTGAATTATGAGGTCGAATCACCTCAAATTTCGGCTTTAATTTAATTTTTAACGTTTTTTACGTAAATTTGGAGGCACATGTTTGTTAAAATAATAGTGTCTGATTTCTACTCAAAAAAAATTGATGGGCGACATTCCTAACACTCGCCTTTACGGTATCCTTCCTTACAAATTTACAATAGACCATATAATATTTTCTTTTTTTTTTTTTTTTGAGAAAACCAATCGCAAATCCATATAATATTTCCTCCCACTATGAATAAGAATAATTATGAAGCGGAGCGTAGGAAACTTTACCGCAAAAGTATGGAATTTCTTTTTTCAAACCATGAAGGCAAAATGATGGTATATGAATACAGAATGCACCATTAGTATTAATTAAGTATGTACGAGATTGAACTAATAAATTGATATACGAGATGAATTCATTTCCTAAAGTAATTAAAAAATTTCAATCACTTGATTTTTGAAGTTCCAGCTAGCCTTATCCTAGCTAATAGAATAATTTACCGTGGTGGCTTTTGGACGGTAGGTACATTTTGATCAGTGGCTTATACATTTTGCTTTTTTTATAATAACTTTTTCAAGAATAGTACTGGTTAAATTGTACAGGTAATTTACGCATGAGTAGATATTATTATTTTTTAAAATTTTTTATTTATAATAATCCAACAAGAAATTATTTCTGTACGAATTTCTTATACAATTTATCTACAAATAGATTTTTTTCTTTTAAATATAATATTTTATTTTAAAAGTATAATATTATCAAATTAAAAAATTATATATATTAATGTTAATAAAAAAAGTAAAAGTAAAAAGTTTTACCGTGATTTCTTTTAATCTGAATTATTTAAATTTCATTTAACGGTTGTGTTATTCTAAATCATTGCAATGGAATTACAGTTTAATAAAATTTGAATCTAAATTATTTATTACAACATTAACATATCTAAATTAAAATTCTCAAAATAATTAAAATTTAATCTTATTTTAATAAAACACACACTGTGTTTTTTTGTGTGTGAAAGAGAAAGAAGGGGGAGAATGTCACCCAACGGCAAACATGCCGTCAACCCAGCCAACCAGCTGCTCACCCACACGCTCACCAATTTACAAACTCTTCAAGTGACATGACCATATAATTAAGAACTCAATACATTGTAGGCAAACCACTGTGTAGCCGCATTTTTTTTAAATTACTGAATATTATTTTTAAAATAAATTTGTGAATTTAAAATTATTTATAAGTAATAAAAATTTATTTTAACTTATAATTTTTCATTTTTTTTATTTTCTTAAAAAAAGTCTACCAAATAAATGTTTTTTAAATCAATGTACGCGCCACTCAAAAATTCTTTAGGTCAAATATAGGATTGACCAAGTTAAATTCATTCATTCATTGATTGTTTTATGTTTAATCACATCTCGATTAATCCTTAATGGAATGAATACCTTTTACATTTTAGTGATTCCAAAGTTCAGATTTCACGCAGGTTACACAAAATCAGATTTAGTAAAATTTATATTATTATAAAAAATAATTTCACATAACAAATTGAAAATATATAATTATATTAAATATAACTTCAATCATATATAATTCAATTCAATATCCTAAATTTCAATTCAAATTTGAAAATCAAGGTCAATTTATTGAAAATATCAAACTTAGAAAGAAAACAATTATCAAACATGGACTTGAAGTCCTTACATTCAATGGGAGAGCATTGGCATTCGAGAATATCCAATAATTAGTAATAAAATAAAATAAGTTTTTCACTTATAATTTTCTATAATGTATAAAATAAAAAAAACCTGGAGTCTTAAAATATTAAAGATTTCAAGATTCTATGATTCAACCCCCAATTTGGTTTTTGAGATATTATTATCGATGACTAATTAAGTTTTTAGGAGCAAAATCTTAAATTTTATGTTTTCGACATCTATAATTACTACCGTGAACTTATCTTTTTTATTATAATTGTTATTACAGATAATGGCTCATTTGATAATTTAAAATAAAATTTAAAAAATAAAATTAACATGAGAATAGAATGTCAATAATTTATTATCTTATTTATTATTGATATATAGTATCCCGTATGAAAAAAAAAAATAGTTGGTATAGAAAAAAAAAAGGAATATAAAAAAATAATATTGTCTTTATCGTTCATGTTAATGTCTCCCGTTAGCAATTAATGGGGAGATTTGAAAATTAATGAGTACTGTTATTTTCCATACCTTTTCATACCAATTGGGATAGGAAAGAAGTTTACGCCTTCCAAGACATACTGACAGCCTTTTTAATATTTACTGTTATATTTCCACGAAGACAAAGCAATCCATATATTTTTCATACTACCGAAGGGTTTTTTATACCTACCAAGCAATCGCCCATTGTCGGTGACTGTGAGCGTCGCGCAGCTACCCTCACCCCATTCTATAGTTATATGACATTTAATTTGAAAATACGTTTTAACGCATTAAAAAATTATCTACATTATAAATTTAAAACTATTATTGTAAATACTAAGACTTAAACAAGTGCTTAGGTAAATGTTATATATATATATATATATATTTGACTTTATCCTGGGAGAATTTTGTTAAAAGGAGAGCAAAAAGCCTTCTGTATAATACGCTTATATATATATTATTTATGAAAAGGGCAATACCAGCATAACACGCAAATACCAGACCAATTATCAATTTATGAATAGGGAACACTGTTTTTGGTCTCACAATTATGGGAGTTCATATTACGTATCCATTATTTTTGATCAATTATTTTCTTCCAAATTTGTCTTCAATTCACTATAACTTTAGTAAATTGTTACTTAAATTGTGTGAAGCTGTGCACGTACACGTAAAGAATAATCTATATATTTACTATATTTTAAAAATAAAATATGATAGTTTTTTATTATGAAAAATTAAAAATTAAAAATAATAAAAGATTAATTTTATTTTAGAAAACGTATAAAATAAAAAAAATCAAATTTTTTATGCTCAAAATTAATTATAATATTTTCAAAATAAAACAGGATAACCAAAAACAAAATCTCTGCTCTGTAACATTTGACCAACGTCGTATCGTCACCTGGTTGCCGCATTTGCCTGTTCCAGCTACAACCGCCCTCCACACAGAAGCGGCCATATGTAGCCGCTCCTTCCACCAACACTGCAGCCTGATCCGGCAAGACCAATGTGTTGTCATCACCTAAGAGGGCAATGAGGTGACGGCGTAACGATGGAGATAGAGAGAGAAACAGAGAAACAGACCTGTCGAATTCTTCTTTTTCCTCGCCTTCTTCTTCCTTTCATTGTAGCCGAAGCAGCGGCGTTTCTTGCAAACACGTACGGTGGAGCTCGTCTGACGTTGACGAAATTGACCAGGGGCTGCAAAACCATATGTTGACCCATTTTGGAAACCAAAGAATCTGTCCTCAACAAGATCTGGGATGTCAATATTAAAGCTTCTATAAATTCTCTTACAAGTAAGATACTAAAATTTTAGATTCCACATATTTTTTGATAGAAAGAACCATGTAATTAAAAGAACTTATATATATACATTCAAGCCTTGGCATTTAGAAATCAAGGGGTAATAGACTCTGATGAGATTTGGTTTTAGTTCGAGAACATACTGAACTTTCAAGCATATATAGACATTTATATTTAATGGAAAATTTATGTATTTTGGCCTGTTATTGGGATGCCTGATAGGTGACAGGACTATAAATCCTGACATGATATAAGAAAGAGTTGGGAATGAATACCTTTATTTTCGCAACCAGTTTTGTACCAAAAAAATCAAAACTAAAAAGCTATATATGTTGACCAGTTCATCAACGAATTCAGTACATCCCAACCTGTGGCTTTGTTGAGTAACTTGTGGGGCTCTCTGTTGTTTTGCGTTTCATAGTTCTATAATATGTACATAACACATCATCTTTGATCAGTAGAAAATTATGGTTCTGGTATTCCTTTACAGCTTCCATCCTTAAGAGACGATATAAGTGACCCTCTTGAATATAAACTTTATGTATTACGCCAACTTTAGTATTTTACATGATGCTAGCTGCTCCGCACTTGCATAAGAGTTTATCCATTTCTTCTTCTTCTATCACTGCCTACCATCTTGAAAGTACTCTAGCCGTGTATGCATTCAACAAAACCACTCTTCTTAAGCTAAATTACAAAGGTATATATTTAAACATATCTCAGGCCTTCTATATATAATTCTATATTTTGAAATGTCTAAGTTGATTTCTTGTTACTGAATTTCCTGCATGTATATGATACCTAAGTTGCTTACATATCACATTGAATGATGCAAAAAAAAAAAAAAGAATGTTGTTACCTAAGTGTTTTTCTTGTTCTTTTAGCCTCTCGCAACTGAGATGGCTCCAAACACAGGTCAATTGTGTTGCTACTAGTTTTGTACACACTCATTTTGTGATTGTAAGAAAATTTCTTTATTAATGTTGATTTATGCTAGTATCATACTATCAATTGTGGTTGGATATGTTTGCAGGAATCATCAATCCTAGGGAGGAGCTTATTGAACATATTGGAAACAACAAAAGTCATGATTGTTGTTGTCATTACCTAATTTTATCCGAGCCCGTGGTTTAGGACACTATTAGTCTTAGAGTCATCTTACTTATGAGATCAATTCTATTTTATTTGTGGTGAAAATTTATTGAGTTTAGAATCGCCACCAATCATTTACAAGGTGTAATTAATCACTTAAAGTAGTCTATAATACATAGATGAGCTCTCAAGAGTCGATTACATAGGAAGAAGAAAGATAAGCATCCCATGATGCTTAAAAATTGATAACTCTTAAATTTGTTCTATCATTACAAAAGATAAAAAAGAAAAAAAGAAAAATTAGTTCTATCAAGTTTGTGCTCCAACACATAGTTAGGATTATTGGTCACTTGGTATGGCTTATAAGGGGTTCAGAAACCACAAGTGTGAATAGGTTGGGTGGAATTGATTATGAGGCTAAATTATTAATCAACTTGTCTTTGATATATAAGTGATTAATTTTTTTACTTACCAATCTATCCACAAACCTCAATATCCATTAAAATTATTAAATAAATGATGGATGTTAACTAGCAAATACCATTGGATTCAAGCATAATACTATAATATTATAATTTCTTAAAATATTCAACTGTAATCTATACCTTTTTTATGTTCATAATTTTACTCATGACATTTTTTTAACTACCAATGACATGACAGGTGAGTAGATTCACACTCATGTAGAAACCTATGTGGTTAAAGAATCTATTGTAATTGCCCAAATTGACTTGATTGTTATTAAACTTTTTTATTGGTGTGTAGTTGGGATTGATTTGTTTATTGGTAAGGCTTTTATATAGCATAATAATGCATTACACTAGTACTTACATAGAGCATATATGATTTTATGTGTGATTGGTGCATGGGGATAGTATAGGACATGAGCTTCCCACTAAGCCAATCATGAGTGGTTACCTCTCAAAAAATTGTGCAAGTACTAATATATGCTGGGAGGACATAAAGATTGAAACTTAGAAGCGAGAATGATTATAACAAAGGTTTTTATAATGTTTTCTTTCACACATCTTGTAATTATTTATATTTTATTATTGAGCTACAACCACACTGCTTTTATACTGGTTTCATTACTCTTGTTAAAGTATGGTATAGTTATTACTATTGGTTGTATTTGAGATTGTATGATTACATAGGCAGTAGATTCTTGACAATATTCAATGTGTAGTTTTTTTTATAGATGCTACTCAATGACAATCTTGACATTTTAGGTAAATAAGTTTATTTCATAATAATTAATATTTGAAAATTATATTTCAAATTAAAGTATTACTGAAAATTATTTTAATTATTTTTTATTTTTAAATTAAAACTTAATTTTGACAAGAAATTCAAATAATTTTTAATTTTTTTGAATTTTACTTTCTTTTAATTTATTAACCGAACTCACAATATTATATATATATATTTCTTTTAATTTTATTACCTGATTTGACTTTTTAATCATTTTAAAGGCCCTACTTCTTTTTTAAGTGTTTAGTCATTGACTCATTGACCTCCAACTCCTTTTATCAAATTAATATAAGAATCTATTGGAAGCAAAGACTTTTTGGTGGGATAATTCCGAAGATATATTTATTAGCAATATTATATTAGAATCACATACCAAACAATAAACGCTTCCTCTTGATTTCTTAAAATTTTTGCTGCATCTTCGTGCATTTTAAATGAATTTTTGACAGAATTTGGTAAATAATTAAACAACCCGGGGGTATGGTGGTGACGATAATTCTACGTCACCCACACGCATCATAATCATGACTCACAGAAAATGCGTTGTGCGATGTGATTGCGTCCTCATACCTGCAGTGGACTCCAATGGCTCAGATCCCATCAACAAACGACGCCTCCGCTCGTAGACAAATATTATATTCATATATTTCGTACGGACCACCTCTATGATTGTTTATTTTTAAAGGGTCTTAAGTCGTAACACGAAAATATTGGGGATATACCGACGATAACTGGAATGGATGGGCCCACAGATAACGGATTTCAAGGAAGCATATTTCAACGAATCCGATTTCACTAAGTAAATAATAATAATAATAATAATAATAATCTTACAAGCCAAATTGCCTTGATTTGCCACGTGTGAAGGCAATTCATTCCAAGTTATTAGAAATAAGGTAGGTGAGGTGAGGACATTCCCAAGCTGTGTTTTTTTTTTCCTTTTCTTTTACCTTTCTTCGTATTAAAATTTCTAGATTTTATGCTTACATATGTGTAGCAAATGTCATTTGTGTGACAATTCTTCATAAGTTACTTTTATGTATGGTTTTCTCCCCTTGGCAAAAAATAGAAATTGGATATTGGGTGGACAAAAAATAGGTACAAAAGATATGAAAAGAAAAAAAATATAGAAAATATTTTTTTGATGGAAAAGAAATAAAAAAAGAATAAAAAAATATTTGTTTAAAGATTAGATAGGAAATAAACAAATAAAATATTATTATAGTTAGTTACTTATTTGATGGTAGTTTTATAATTTTATGTTACCGTTGAGTTTTCATATGTTTTTATGACGTCTTAGCTACGAAAATATATCATATAGTCCAAGACGTCTTTTTCTTCGTTTCTTATTTAAATTTCCTATCAACTAAGTCACCAAAAACATTGATTTCATATCTTTTTCACATTTCACTATGTTTTTCGTAGCAATCAAGCATAATCTTAATGGCAAAACACTAAAAAAAAAAAATCCTTTAATTTGTGTGTGATCATAAATTTATCTCTATTTCACATCAAATTTTATTGCTCTAGGTACGACCCTAAATGACTTTAATTATGTAGAATGATAATTAATATGGCTACAAAATGTGTTGTATATTCAAATGCTTGAGGTGGGAGATGATTGGTTTATTTTCCATCACTTTTCATTTGTTAATGATTATTTAAATGATTTGGTTTGAATAGATGGCGGTCTTTTTTATGACATATACCTTACTAATTAATATATTTGAGGGGTTTAATGTGAATCTTAATTTATATATTTTATTATATGAAATTTGTCACGGCACAGTATCAATTTTATCGCCAATATAGAAGATTGATTATTCAAATGAAATAGTCACATCAAATCATTGTCACCTTCACAATTTTAATATAACTAGTTATAAAAACCAATAAACGCAAAAGGTATTTTTACACTACCAATAATTTAAGAAAAATGACACGACATAGGCATTAAAGCAGGCCTTAAAATAAACATAGGCATTAAACTAATAATGTTATTTACTGTTTAACAAAACTGGGAAAAAAAAAAAAAGAGGTTGAATCTACTCATTTCTTTTAAACTTGGAGATATATAATTGAAACACCCTAAGTCAAAGTGCACATAAACAAGTGCTTTAGGGAGTGGTTGATGATTCATCCAAATAGAGAAGAAGTCGGCTCTGCCACGAGGCATGTTTGCTGTTAGGTGACACCCGGACAATGTCTTTTGTATGCAACTTCTATTTGAAGCCTTCCCCACGCATTTTTCCATCCAGGACGACAGAGCAAATATTATTAATTTTCTCCCCTATGCGAATTAAATATAAATCAGAACAATTAAAACTTTTTGTTTGGATTTCAAACCACAAAACTTAATTAAGAGTTTTTTTTACAATGTGTAATATCATTATTTTAACAAAATAAATGATATATCCCTGCATAGTTGAATTAAAATATGCCAAAAAATAATTATTATTATTTAAAAATGACTGGATTATATTAACATTATAATAGTGACTTAGTGACTATTATAATTCACATTAACTCCTAATCTGCAAACTATTCCCATCAATTTAAAAACGAATTTTCGAATGCTTGTGAAAGAATTAAACTAATAAGCTTTAATTATAAAAAAATAAAATTCAATTATACAAGACAAATAGGAATATGAATTATTCTCTTTCAAATATTTTTTTAGTTATTATTATTTATTTAAAATCTATTAATTTTAAATATTCTGTTATCACCTAAATCTAAGTCATGTTTAAATCTTTCAATAAAACTCTCGTAATCGATTCTCTCTCAACTTATTTGTATTTAGACCTAATCAAACGACATGATAAATATCCTTGAATTTGTCCATCTTAATTAGAGACAGAACGAGGGAGCCCTGTTCGGGCCATGACCCCCCCTCTCCCATCATATATATATATATATATATATATATATATATATATTAAAAATATAAAATTTAATTTTAGTTATATATAATATATAATTATAATTATAATTAATTAGTAATATAATTTATTATCACATAATATTTGTGATGAACACGTTGTTAATTATAATAGTGATAAATGAATTATATGATTTAAATTAAATTATCTGATTTTGTGAGCTTTTTATGTTTTTTATATTATTACTTGTGACTTATATAATACTAATTATGAGTAAAATCGATTTATTTTAGGTCAGTTTAAGTTATTTTTTAAATCAAATTGATATTTTTTTAGTTTGGACAAAATCAAATCAAACCAAGGTTATTGTTTAGACCAAACCAAACTGGATTAAACTGATTTGGTTTGAATTAATTCGGTTTAAACCAGTAATTTGAAAAATTGTCTATTTAAATTAATTTGAGACAATTTGGTTTATCAATTTTGAAAGTAAGTTAAAATGTTATAAAACAAAAAAACAAAGTGTGGAAACATATCAGTAATAATATATATCAAATTTATAATTTTAAGTCTTAAAATTCGATAATATAATTTATAAACACAACATATCAAATATTAGTAATCAATCTTAAATAAATAAGTTTCAAAACATAAAATAAATAATTGACAATATTATTCAGTTCAGTTCAATTTAAACCGTGATTTTGAAATTTCAAATCAAGTCAAACTAATTTTATTTGATTTTAGCGGATCGATTTGAACGGTTTAAAGTTTTATGTATAGTGTTAATTAAAGTTTTAGATAATATTTTTTAAATATGAGTTACATAGCGCCCGAAACTTCATAAATCCATTCCTAATATTAATTTTACCATACAACATCTTAATATTCATGCGATACTAAAGTTTTATATATGTGTTATTTCTTGTCAACGGAAATATAAAGAAATGCTTAAAAAGCACAATCGTTCTATATTGAATTGAAAATCGAAATAATGAATCAAAAGCTTCAGCGACCCAGTAGATGAATATCTTATCTTACACAATATTGTTATATTGTTGTACGCTAATATCGATGCGTGGAGTCAAATTACATATATTTATGATCGATGAAACTACTAATGTAGCAAAAGTAATTCTCGAGAGCTGGGGAATATATGCCCATTACGTCTTCACGGCAAGGCAAGACAAGATGGTGATTCATTTGGAACAGTTAAGGAATAAAATACATGGAAAATGTGGGTTCCGAATTGGCATAGCCATTGGCCATTGTTGTCACCATCCATGTGTACTACTACTATAGTATCCACCGATGGAGGACGGCCCCAAGTTGTCTATTTTATTCTTTTTTGTCTGACCCACAAATCTTTCTCCCTTTTTTTGCCTTTCCCCACAGTACCTTTTTTGCTTGATTCGACAAAATTGGGTATCCACATACAACTGTTAATCATGGCGCCTAGCACCGTTTCACATTGACAGTGGAGTTTTTGTATGGATTAATAACCAGTCGAGCCAGTGCATTTTACGCGGTTCACGCTTCCCTAAAAAACAGGTGTCTTCAAATTCATGTTCTGAACCATTTTCAAAACGAGAAACGCGGGAAAGTGGTACCAGGTGAACAGGGCTCACACTCAGTTGCAAGTGTCCGTTTGATTGTGAAATTTATGGCTTTAGGCAGTGTTTTGCACTACTGGTAGAGATTGAAAGCCAAACCAGACAGTAAATAAAGTAATGGCGAGTGATGTGACCGTATATATCTAATTAATTTGACCAATTATGAAGGATGTTTTTACCTGTTTTCATTTCAATATATATACAAACAAATCAAATCAATTGGGAAGAACAGTTATCCCTATATGAGTTTTATATTCCCGTTGCCCGTGAGTTTACTGTCAAAGCAGCCTTGGGGTCTGTGACAGGTAATCTCACACACTGACCCAGCTGCGAGCAGCCAGCCCATTGTTATTCTCAAGACAAATGATATGGTGTCGGTCTCTTTTTAACTTATGCACCAAGTTCGGGTGATTTTCACACTGTAGAAGGTGAAAAAGAGTGGAAATGGGTAAGTAATTAACATGCATGGAAGCTGGAGAACGCTGTCAAGTGGTAAAAAAGAAAAAAAAGGTTGGGAAGATAAAGGCTTGGGCCTTGCATCCCCCACTCCCACCTTCATATCCTCCTGTTACAAGGTTGATTTGATCGGATATGACAATAAAAGTTATATTATGATATGAAGTGAACTTGGTTGCGTGGTGAGATGGAATCATGTGAGGGGTGTGTGGTTCCCCTTGTTTTATGTGTAGAAGTACGTGGAAAGTAAATCTCTTACATCAAAGTAGAGACTTATGGAGGTTTGGAAAGAAAAAAAAAGAGGTATTTGAGTATAAACAAATTATTTAGTCATTAATTTTATTTTTTATGCATTCAATTTGGTCTTAGTGGGATTATAGTAAATTTAAACTTGTGATCTAAGATAAGATCAAGTTTCTAAAAAATGCAAATAATAATTTTAACTTTTTATTTATTTATTAATTCACGCGTAAAGTTATTCTGCCGATGTGACAGCATAACATTTTTAAAACATTGTAACATGCTTATGCCTAAAGTCAATCCACTAAATATGAAAGCATAAAGACAGGGGGTGTTTTGATGAAACTAGTAGTTGCTGATTAAAAAAGAAATAGTTATAAAAAAGACTATGCAAAATTTGCCCTTCATGTTGAGTTGTAGGCCGGCCACTATATATATTTATTGGCCAGTTCTAATTAAAAATAAGGGATTATTAATATTGTGTGCCATCCAACATGACTGAATAAAGGCTAAAGATTGTATTGCCTATAATCCTTTGGAAAGTTCTGTTTTCCATCTGAAAAAAGATATGTTCTCCTGCTTTATTCAATGAACCGGTAAAGGCTTATTAATAATGACCTACTTTCACGTCTTTAACATGCAAAAAGAAAATGACCCTTTTTTAAATCTTATATTTTTATTGAGAGGTTTGTCTGGGCTCGGCCCATTAGGGCAAAAACAAATGTACATTCCATTTTCACTTTATACCTAGTAAAAGATAGGGAAAACAACTAGATAAGTGAACAAATTTGGATTTGCAAATAAACAAGGAAAAAAAAACAAATCAATCGGTAAAACAAATTTAATTACACATAATTTATTACCATATATGCTTACATTCGATCAAAATGGGTGGTAGGTTTGGGTCAGTTGGTACTCCATTTCAATTATATTTTCTATCCGAATCCAGATACAATCTTGGAGTAATATTCAATCACAATAGTGAAGTTATTATTATTATTATTTTGTTTCATTCCCCTGGAAATAGCTACCTGGGCCGAAGTACACAAACGGTCAGCCAAGGTGTTTGATTACCCAACGGCCAACACAAGGGCCTGCTGTTGTCCCAAGTATTGACCCAAAACAATTACCTGGATTGGGGCCTTTGGTCCATTGCGGCCTTCATCTTTTGTTGTAATCACAGCCTGCTTGCTGAAAAAGTCTTAATGCAGTCCTATTGTATTATTCGGCTGACGTAAGCATCCATCATATGCTGTCATGGACAAGACTTATACACTAAAACTGTAACAATATTCTTAATAATATTATTGCACAAGGAAAAAACCAAAACATAAAAATTCATTAAAAAAAATTATTGTGAACAAAGGTTTAAAGGGTTAATTGATTTGATCCAAATACTTGAATCTCTGATGAGTTTGATGGCGTCAAAATATCTCTCACGACTCATGAATCTGTGCCAAGTAGTCACACTCTTGGTGCCAATGGATAAAATCAATGATGAGAAATAAATTCTTGAGCTTGCCCGTCATGAACATAGATAGGAGTAGATGGGTAGGGTCCGTAGGGATTTATTTATTTATTTTTTAAGGAAACGCATTAGCAAAGGGTAGAGTAGAGAACGAGACTCGCATACTATCTAAGCTGGATATTAATTATAGATGTTATATAAACAACAAATACTTCTTTGCTACATTTTTTTTGTTATTTTAGTTAGTTATAAATTTTATAAATCACGCTCAACTCTTTTTTAACATAATTTTATTATAAGTCAAACGAATTCCATATATTTTTTATAATAAGGAAAATGTATGATCGATATAGGCAGATGATAACATTTTATGGGTTTGACTTCGATATCATCTTATATGGAATGCCTGTTAGTTCATTTTGGAATACAAAAATAAATAATAGTTGTACAAAACCAAAAACTTAACATCATAATATATAACTTATATAAATTAAATTTAATATATAAACATATATTATAAAATTATAAATTTTAATAGTAGCTAAATGTATATAGCTATATATATAATTTTTAATTTTAACTATGTATTATATATGTATATATAGTTATAATTAAAATTAATTAGTAATATAATTTATTATCTTATATTGTTTGTGATAACATGTTGCTAAATATAATAGTGGTAAATGAATTATATGATTTTAAAAAATTATATAATTTAATTATTTGATAATTTGATGAGTTTTTTTTTACTTTTATGTTATTAATTTTAACTTAAATGATACTAATTGTCAGCGCTGGTCTTAAGGCTAGTCAAGTAAGGTCTGAGTCTTAGACTCTCAAAAGTTAGATTAAAATTAAGGCTTCCAAGCCTCATCTCATTTTCGCCTAACCTCCGACAACAACAAAGAATCAAAAATTAATTCATAATTTCAATAATGATATATGTTTTTAATTTTTATAGTATTCCTATAATTATAATAAAATAATAGTAAAAATAAAAAACGATAGTTTAATATTTAGATACCAATATTATTGTATCTACATAAGGAATTTCAAATTAATAATCACATTGGACCACTTAAATCTCAGGACTAGCACTACTAATCGTAGTTTTAAATAATAGTTTTTAAACATAAATTACATACTTTATATCTTCTACCCTCCCATTTTCCCCTCATAACTGAACTTTCAGGATCCATCCCCGAAACCAACTCCATTGCCACTAAATTAAAATACATTTTACAAAATTAATGCAATTATATATATATATATATATCATTAATTAAATATTCATTGCAATTTTTTTTAAAAAAAACTGAACTAAAAATTAAACTAAATAAAACTAAAAAAAATAAAAATAAAAAACAAACTATATAAATAAAATGTAAAATAAACTAAATGAAATAAATTAAATAAAAACCTAAAAAATAAACTAAAAATAAACAAAGACTAAATAATGAAAAAGCCTAAAACTAAAAAGCTAAAAGATTAAAAATCTTTTAATTAATCAAAGACTAGTTTTTATTTAGTTTATTAGTTTTAGTTTAATTGTTTTTATTTAGCTTTTGTTTATTTTTCAGGTTTTTATGTTATTTTTATTTAATTTATTTTAGTTTTTCAAATTTTGTTTTATTTATTATTTTATTTTAGTTTAGTTTAGTTTTAATTTTTTTTGAGTCAAAGGTATATATATTTAATTGCATTAAATTTGTAAAAGTTTTTTTAAATTTAAACGATGATGTGAACCTTAAATGCAACATCTTTTTTGAAAATTGTTAAAATTGTAATTAATGCAACACATAATTAATTTTATTAAATTTAATAAAGTCAGACCGACAAACAAAAATTAAGTGCACAAGGGAACAGAGGAGTATAAAGACTTGGCAAGTACGCACGCGCAGAGACTTGAGACAATAAATAAACAAATCTCGCGGGCCCCTCCAATAAACCCAACCGTTGCATTGTCCTTCCTTCTTCCCATACCACAAACTCAAAATTCAAAAATTTGAAAGTCCCTCGCTCGCTCACTCACTCACTCACTTCACTTCACTCCTCGAACCCAGTGCAGCTCCGCTCCTCCACTACCAGTGGTGGCGAGAGGCGAGCTTTTCACTTTTCACATTCGCGTCCAAGCTTCGACATTCGATTCGCCGATCAGAAATGAGGGAAGAAGAGAGCCCTAAGCACGCGAGATCGAAAGCCGCTAGATTCGCTGACCAGAACCAAATTCCCAAGGCCGCCTCCGCCAGGGGAGGACCGTTGGGCTGCTCGTCCAAGCTCAGGACCGCCGCCTCCGGCAAGAAATCGCCGCTCTCTGGCGCCGACACCAACAGATCTCACCCGCCGGCGAGGAAGCAGCTCCCCGGCGCCGGTTCCAAGGCGGCGTGCGCCAATCGAGCGAAGCCGTCTGGCTCTTGCGATCTGATCCTGGAGCTGAACAATCTCCGAAGCCTGCTCCGAGAATCGAAGGAGAGGGAATCCAAGCTCCAGGCGGAGGTGCTGGAGGCTCGGAGGAGCTCTAGGGTTTCGGAATTGGAGAGGGAGGCTCAGGAATTCGAGCAGCGACTGAGTTCGTTGGAGGCGGAGAAGAAGAGCCTCTGCGAACAATTAGCGTTGTTGGGCTCCGATTCCAAAGGTGATGATCTGGAGATGGAGGTTTTCGAGTTGAGGCGGTTGAACAAGGAGCTTCAGCTTCAGAAGAGGGATCTTGCTTGTAAGCTATCTTCGATTGAGAAGGTTGCTGAGGTGATTCTTAAACTTTCTGTGTAATAAATTTTTTTATTTCCACCTAAATTTTCTGTTTGATTCCGGGGAAGTGATTTTTTTTTTCCCACTTCTGTCGAGGTTTATGAAGTACCACTGTTCTGGTCTTCATTCGAACAGCGTTTCAAAGCCTGCCCAGGCTTATGTGATTCCAAGGAAAGAAAATTTCAGAGATGCCATTTTCTATCAAGTTTATGCTGACTTTATGTTTGATTCCTGAGAAAGCCATGGAAAAAAAAGGAAATTTTCAGTATTCCACTTGTTTGCCTTTTTTAGTGTTATTCTATGCTTCATAAATTTGTGAGAAACTCAAAACTGATTCATGTTTCCATATTTCCCAACTCTGTGTTGTGTTGATTTGAATCCTACCAGTGTAACACGGTTTCCAAGATGAAAGCCGAGGCGTCCTTGTTAAAACACACAAATGAAGATCTTTGTAAACAAGTTGAAGACCTGCAAATGAACCGCATGAATGAAGTTGAAGAGCTTGTGTATTTGAGGTGGCTGAATTCGTGGTTGAGGAATGAGTTACATTCGTGCAAAACAATGGACCATGATAACACTTGTTGTAAACCGAGATCAATTGAGATGGCCAATGAGTCCCCTACCTTCTTGCCTTGCCAAAGCAATGAATTGTTGGATTGTTTCAGTGCAAAGAGACTCAGAAACAAGTTACAGTGGCCAATTATTGGTGAGGACTCCCCACATACAGATTCAGTGGATAGGACAATTTCCGGAAGGAGGCAATCCATTAATGGACCAGAATGCAGTGCACAGGATTGTCGGCAGAGTAAGAGAAGACAGTCTGATAGTGATGTTGGTTTTATGTGTCCAAAAGATAAGGGAAAGGATCTGGAGCAATTAACATCTAAAATATATGATTTGGGTGTGATTCAAAGAGCACAATTATTTGGCAACTGCAAGGAAAGTAATAAAACTGCAGCGTCACCAGATAATAAGAAAAGGGCCGTGCGCATTCCTAATCCCCCTCCAAGGCCTTCTGGTGCTCTTTCTTCGAGTCCTAAAGGGGTTAATTTGGCTGCAAATCCAGCGCCACTTCCTCCGCCTCCCCCGCCTCCTCCTCCAAAGTTTACACTGAAAAATGGTACTGGAACGGTTCGACGAGCCCCACAAGTAGTGGAGTTTTACCATTCACTTATGAAGCGAGACTCTAAAAAAGATCCTTCAAATGGAGGAATATGTGACAGTCCAGATGTTACAAATGTTCGTAACAGTATGATCGGTGAAATTGAGAATCGTTCATCACATTTGCTTGCTGTAAGTGCTTCCACTGTGTTGTTTATAGTAAAAATGCCATTGTTTCTGCAGTAAAGAAAGAAACAAAGCACCGTTCTAGCATTATAATCAGCTTTCTTTCCATAAAATGGAAAGAGAAGAATGTTTGGATATTTATTAGTGCTTAAATTACCTCTGCCTCGAATTTGATTGAGATCCTCCATGGTTATAATGAACTTTCCTATCCAGATTAAGGCAGATGTTGAGACTCAAGGAGAATTTGTTAATTCATTGATAAGGGAAGTTAATGAAGCAATCTATCAAGACATTGAAGATGTTGTGACATTCGTGAAATGGCTTGATGATGAACTTTGCTTCCTTGTAAGTCAAACAATAACTCCATTTGTTACCATAATTTCTATGGAGCTTTCAACAATATATTCAAACATCTTTCATGGATACAATAGTTGATAAGAGCTTGTATTCTAAATTTGTACGAAATTGCTGTGGATTTTAAAAAAAAAAAAAGAGCTAGAATTGTGGATTGCTCATTCTCTTCATTTATCTTCAATAAGGTGGATGAGAGGGCAGTACTAAAGCATTTTGATTGGCCCGAAAAGAAAGCAGACACTTTACGTGAAGTTGCATTCGGATATAGAGATCTAAAGAAGCTGGAGTCGGACATTTCACATTATGAGGACAATCCCCGCTTGCCCTGTGACATTGCTTTAAAGAAAATGGTCACTTTGTCTGAGAAGTGAGAATCAGAAACTCTCCCCATATTTTGGACGTTAGTTTCTTGTACAATATAAATGGTTTATTTGTGGACAGGATGGAACGCACAGTCTATAATCTTCTGCGGACAAGGGATCCATTAATGCGTCATTGCAAGGAGTATCAAATTCCCACAGATTGGATGCTTGACAATGGGATGTTGAGCAAGGTAACTTTGAGATACTGTAGTACTAATAAGGTTGAAGGACCCCTCTGGGATTTGATTAATCATCTGGGTTTAAAATGCTCTGCAGAGTCTCCTTAACATTGATTTACATCCCACTCATTTTCATGTTGTTTCAGATAAAATTTGGCTCAATGAAGCTGGCAAAAAAATACATCGAAAGAGTTGCTATGGAACTTCAATACAAAGGAGCGTTGGAAAAAGACCCCGCTATGGACTATATGCTCCTTCAAGGAGTGAGATTTGCCTTCAGAATCCATCAGGTGTGTTATAAATAGCAGCATCCGTATATGCTTTCCTCAATTGTGTGTTCTTTATCAAGGAGATTGGGAGATAATTATAATTTGGTATTTTGTAACCTGTAAAGAATTGCATGGGACAGTATTGTAACCAGTTAGTTATGTGTTGGAGACATGGTTGCTTAGTCGGATTGGTTACTATGGAAATTCTGCGTCTATATATTTTGATATTTTCGTTGGCTTATGCAGTTTGCTGGAGGATTTGATGCCGAAACAATGCTTGCTTTTGAAGAGCTTCGTAATCTTGCTCATCTTCTAAACAAAGCATGAGGGGCTACTATCATTGACAATATATATACCTACTATCTCAGTAAGCATCTGACTATAAATAGAGTTGGGCTCTGTGCAGCGTGGTTACGACATTGAAAGGAGTTGATGACCGTTAGGATGGCCGATGTTTTTGGTTGTCTTTTAAAAGAGTAGTGTCACGAAAGGGAAATCCTTTTTGTAGTGTTTAAATTCATATCATTGTGACATAATTACTCCGTAAGCAAAAATGACCTACACCCAAACGGTTTTGGCGCTCGGATGCTTTTCTAATCACTTTAGGAGATAATGCTGCTCACATTGGTAAATAAAAACAAATGGTTTTGATGAGTTGATGTGATAGTTTCTGTCTCGTATGAAGCTCACATATGTAAATGTAAATCAAGACCGTCTCACTGCCCTTCCACTGCAGATTAATGCAATCTTCTTCTTCCTCCTATTACTGTTGCTATTATGATTGTTGTTGTTACTATTTTCCGAAAGGAAAGTAGTGTGCTAAATTGGTTTCATGTTGTAATAAAGCAGATGGAAACCCTAAAATGTACTAATAGGTGACGTCTTGAAAGAGCAATTATGTAAAATATAGGGCCAATAAATAAACGCGGGAACGTCTTGATAAATAGAAAATCGGGAGCTTCGCTACGGGAGTTGCCTGAAAATGCATACTCGGGTGATAAATCAATTTGGGGTGCCCTGCAGACAGCTGCGTGGGGATTCACTTCATATTGGCACTCGGCAACTTTACATTTCAAAATTTCAATAAAAGTTTTTTTGATAACACAACGGGCAAAACAAGCAATTCAATTCAATTATAAAACATCCTGAATAAAATTATTTCCCAGCCTTCCTTTGAAACAAATCTGAACTTACAGCATACCCTCACTCCCAGAGATCCACAAAAGCATCAGAAGAGGCCACCCAACTACCAAAATATTAAAACAGAAAAAAAAAAGTGGTTAAAATAAGAACAATAACTCAGCATGCCAGGATGATAACATAAATTTAGTTGGCATTTGGCAATCCCAAACAACCCCTAAATATTATGCAGATTATACATTACTTCTACTCCTAAACAATTATTACATTTTAGTCGGGATGATAACATATTGGTAGTCTAGTACACAATTGAAGAGCTTTTTCAATGTAAGAATTAACATGAAATTCCTATTTTTGTACATAAACTCATAACTTAGTTTTACAAGTATGACCACTATTTAAGAGTGCACCGATCCTAGAAGTAGGAACATAGATTGTCATGGTATCTAGAATAGAAACGAGAACAAAGCACATAAGGTAATTTAGCATGGAACAAAATACACTTAGGGCAGGTTTCTTCCTACTGCATAGGTTAAAATTTTCAAAACAAAAAACTGGAAGAGAAGAAAGACCCCGCAAATCAAGGGACTGCGCTATTTCCACTCTTACATCATTAAATTTATTTATTGGTATATAACCCTATGGTCCCACTCCCACGAACTTTGAACTGGTGATACTGATAGCATCACCTCCTCGTTATATATTCGATCACACTGTTCAATAGTGTTTGAAGTATACATTCAGGTTACATTAATTCAGCTAAAAAGAATAGCAGTCCACTGCACCATACAAAAACCTGTATTGTTCCACAAACCTCTTTAAAAATCCTTTACAAAAACCATTTGGACACAATTTTTTATGGAAAAGAAAAGTTCATATTTACACCAATTTATAATTGCAATGTCTTCCTATTCACAATTTGATACAGCAATACATATTTTCTTTTTATAATAATTAAAGAAACAAAGAGTGTGCTTTAGGTTTAGGTTCTACAGATAATTAGAAAGTGTGGCTTATAAGGAAATATTAGGAAGCCAGAGCATGACGGTGCTAGGTGGTAATTATTTTTGTTTACAAACAAAAACATGTCTATAAACCGTTTAAGAGGTGAAAAAAATTCCCTCAAACATTTTGGGAGTTAATAAGCACATGTTCATAGAAAATTAAGTTCCCCCAAACACCCTCTAGGTAAAAAATGGGCATACCATGATAGCTTCAATCTCCTTGTCAGAAATAGGTGTTCGTTTGGGCTGAAGAGAAGCTTTTCCTCCTACTGAAGGAGCGTCTGACCTCGAAAAGAAAGATTGATTAACACTGCCAGATGCAGACTCATGCTGAGGCTGGGATCCAGAACCTAAAAGGAGACAACAAAATAACTTAGGTAGCTTTTAAGAATGAAACATTAACTACTTGTGCAATAAATACAAAAAATTGAAACCAAACCCCTGTAATAATCAAAACATTGTCAAAATTAGGATGTAATAAAAATAGTTTCTTAACTAAAGGTGGCCAATTCAACTGCATGTGTCAATGTTTTGTTACCTAAAAATTAATTATAACTCCAACTTTGACCTGGTCAAGATGGGCAGAAACATATCAAAACAAATTGTACAATTCTCAATCGAGCTCGGGTTTGCTGCAAATCCAAGAAAAAGCCCACTGTACAACTTTTTGCTATTGCACTATCATGCCGACATTTGTTTTAAAAACTGACCATTAGATTGAATATTCATATAATGTCCGTCATGCTTGTAAAATTTCATGATGATCTGACAATTGATTTTTGTACAAATTCAATTAGAAAAAAATCGAAAGATAAATAAAACTGAATTTATTTATTTATTCTAATTAAATTTACGCAAAATTATTTATCAAATCACCATAAATTTTACATACAAAACAGACATTACATGAATATTCAATCTAATGGTTGTTTTTTGAAACAAATCTCGGCAAGATAGTGCAATAGCAAAAAACTGTACAGTGTAGCTTTTTCTCGGATCCACAGCGAACCCGAGCTCTTCTCAATCATATGCATGAACACCATGAATATTCTTTCAAAGACACAACACCCAACTAGTCCCACAGATGAACAGACCAACCCCACAAAATTTTCACCAGGTAAGTTATGGAATATGATAAAACTGGTGCTCCTAGGGCAAAGCAAGGTTCACCTAAGTCCTAGCCACTGTTCCAGGGCATTGGGCAGGGCATCATGGACATGGATATTAACCATTAATGGCCAACGATGGATAGCCACAAGAAAAGCATCACCACTCACAACACTTTATTTTCCAATATTTCATACACGAAGCCTACTGCAAGTTTTGGCGTCCTTTCATCCTTTTACAAGCTATCATTCTACAAGACATCAAAAGTAAATAAATAAAACTAAAAATTTAGAACCAGTACAAGGAATACAAAAAAAACTAGCAATTTAATGGCGATAAATTGATTCCTTGACGCCAACCACCTACAAACAAGTCAGTGAACATCACAAATATGTTCAAACAACGTGTGATTAAACAGAAAAATTGTACGGAGTCAAAGGGAAATATGAGCCACGGATCTGGGTAACTGCCTGGAAAATTAATACATAAACATGTATGTTCTTCATAACAAAATACATAAATGTGTTCAACATCAAACTACGTAAATCGAGAGAAAAAAAAAAACAACACGATTTAAAAGAACAGAAAAAAGGGGGGGAAAAACAGCAATTAGCGGACCAGAAGGCTTGGGACGTCTCTGAGGAAATTTAATACGAGGTATTCTCCTCAACGCCTGCGCTGCTCCGCCCATCTCTCTATTCCGGCCTCTGCGATAATCAAAGCTACTGTGTGGGTCAAAACTCAATACTCAAGCGAGCCGGTTTGTCGATGGCCGTATCTATCTCTTTTGCGCCTCTTCTCTCATTCTTGCGAGTGGGGCCATTAAAAAACATGATTTCTTAAAAGTATTTTTCTTGCTTTTATAATTTGAATATTTATTAAAATTAAAATTTAATTTTGAATTTTAAAATGAAAATATTTTTTAAGAATATGCACTTTTAAAAATTTATATTTTATAAAAAATTAAAAAATAAAATATGATAAGTTCAAGAAATAAAATAACAAAAAGTGTAAAAAAAAAAACCATGAAAGAAACAAATTTGGATTTTAAAAATGTAAAACAGATTAAATATGTTTTAAAATATTGTTACTTGAAGCATAATTCGAATATATATATATATATAGAAAACTTGTGTATTTAAACATGTAATTTTTTAAAACATATTTAAAGCAAATATGGCCGGTAGTTAAACAATTTTAAACTTAATGTCGTGGGCCTCTCTCGGCTAATTGCAATCATATCGAGGAGATGAGATTAGATTATTTGGTAATTCTGTTAAAGTGAGTTGCCAAATTATTTAGTATTAATGAGTGTTCATTTTAGTATATTAATTTGTCTTATGCAATTTATAAATTATATATAAATTACGGCTCAAATAAATAAAAATTAATTTATTTTTTAAAAATTATTTATGATTAAATAATTTTCAGCAAAGCATTCACTCATAATAATCGAAGCAAACAACATTAACAATATTAACAAGAAATTATGCATGCAATTGACTCGCGTAATATAGATGAACATGTTATCACGTTACTCAACAAAAATAGATTTAACAGAACAAGTAGAACAAAACAACACGTATCAACCGGCCCTTACAACGTTAGGCTCCAAAATTTAAGAATCACTTCTCAGTTCTCACGTTTACATAGAAATGTTTTTAAAAAAAAACAGAAAAGAGAGAGAGGGAGAGAGATATTCAATCGCATTTTTAATATCTAGCGAGAAGAAGCACGATTCTTGAATCAACGACAAATTAAAATTCATAGTCCGCAAAACTTGCTATCCAAGTCATCGCCCGCCATGTCACGTACGCCGCTCAAGTGGTGCAGGCAAGGCTCCACTCGCCGTTGACGAACTCCTGGTGGGGCCTCAGGTGCGACACCGGGTACGCTGATACCTCGCCTGTCGTGCGGAAGAAGACGGTGTAGCTATCGGGCTCCTTCCGACCAATGATCTCGCCGACCCACCACCCCTCGTTGGCAAAGGCGTCCACTGGATCGAGGAACTCAAAGGCGGCCACCGGGACGTGCGGCGGCGCCCGGCGTACCTCGGCTGCTGAGACGACCTCCCGCAGCGGCGCAGACTCGTCGTCCGTCAGCAGAGTCTCGTACTCCAGGTAGTAGTGCTCCTTTCCCACCTCGGCCAAGATTGTGGCGACGTAGTAGGAACCCAGGTACCCCATCTCCTCGCTCCTAACCTCAACTTTCTGGCCCCTCCAGAACCTCGCCGCTGCTAATTCGTTTCTCTTCGTGGTTGATTTGTTTTCCTTCGCCGATGATTTGTTTTTCTTCATTGTCGACCTGTTTTTCTTCGCTGTCGGTTTTTTCCCCTGCATTGTTGATTCGTTTCTCTGCATGGTTGATTCGTTTCTCTCGCGATGAACCTTTAGAAAATGAAATTTTTGAAGAGTGTGTCTGTGTGTGTGTGTATGTGTGTCAGAGACAGAGACAGAGAGAGAGAGACTCAGACTCAGACTCACGTACGGTAAAATTGGAGGCAAGATGTGTTTTGCAGGAGGGTCGGAGGCAATATATATATATAAGCTGTGGGAGTTTCCTAAAACCCAAATTGGAAACTAATTAACTTCGATTTTTTTTTTTTGGTTAATAGTTTCCTTTTATTTGTTCGGTGGTGTTGCCTTTCTGTAAATTGGAACCATTCTGGGTTTTTTAATGGAATAAAGGAAATAATGGAAACATTTTAGGTTTTTTAAAAAATAAAATAAAAAACTCCCCTCCTTTTCTTTGTTTTCTTCAATGAATATGCTTCGCTTTCATAATAAAAATAATAAAAATTCTTTTTTCCTTTTAAAATAATAATAAAATCTGGGCTGATTATTATGTATTAAATACCAATTTCCTCTAGTGTGCTTTGCTTTGTTCGATTCCAACTCTGGACAGACCATTTCCGCGATGCTCTTTAAGCACCTGCTTGTCCGGAAGCAGTGAAAGCCGGCACCGAAAAAAGCGTAGATGATTTATATAAATTTATTTTCCAAAGTAGAATTTAATTTGCATAAATTAATATTTAAATTTATAAGTCATGACCGCCTCATTGCAACAGGTGACATTGCTTTCCTACATCTTCACCTTAATGTCTCCTGCTCACCCAATATTAACATGTTGACATCACTTGTTGTAACACACTCATCAAAATATTTATCATTCACCCAATGTCAATAGATGGGAAGCTTCCAAAATTATCAAGTGCTTTGGATCACACCTCCCTTGCCCCTGGCCTAACTTTATATTATATTCTATGATATTTCACCTCTATAGATACAAATGCATGCCACACCCTATTGGTGAAGTCATTTTATAAACTCCCCCCATTGAAATCATACTAAACACGAGAGTGCTTAGCGATTCTTCAAAATACAGGCCGAACCTTACTAAATAAGATAAAAACACAATGAAAAATAAAACATATGAAAGTTCTGATATACATCATCCCAACTATCAACCAATTACACAATCCAATAATCTGTATCATTACTCTGATAATAATAAACCATGAACATTTTAAATAATTGAACTAAATTTTATCTAAGTTTATATTTTAAAGCCAAATTGTAAAATCAAAATCTGAAGAACATGAAATATACCATAATTTATACACTCTTTGTGGCCTTACCTCGAATCAACACCCTCCACCAATTTAGTTTGTGCAATCTCTTTACTGTAACTTACTTCTAGAATAGCGACGCCCAATTTCAAAAAACAAACGAAATAGAGATCACACGATTTACTTTTTCCTACGGATCGAAGAGGTGGGCACGAATGCAACCTCGGAGTTCTCATCTGACACTGCGAAGAAAATGTGCTTCATATTTGCTAACACAGTACATATATAGAAAGTCTGCATCCCAAAACATGGCACAGTGCATAGCTTATAAATTAGTTTCTAATTTTTTAATTGCTTCCGGTCGACGAGGCATAGAGGGGCGTATGATGACCAGTGTTCCAGTTTGATTAAAATAGTTATGTACAAATGCTTGTAATTGTGGCACCTCAAACAAGCTCCCACTCTGATTCAGATAAATCATGAGGCCCCACAAGAGTCATCTGGATCGAAGTCCCAATAACTTGTTGGTTGGATCCCGTATCAACTTCTTCTCCACGACGGATAGCAAGTTGCTCATATTCTTGCTTTCTTGCTGACTTCATTTTGGTAGTAAAAGCATCCCGAATCTTTTTCTGAGGAAACATTCACGATCCATGAGAGCCACTTAAACACATGCAGCATGCGGGAGGAATTCGAGGGGGTACGTACCTTGTAGGACTTGTGTTTTGGGGAAACAAAACAAGAAGAGTTGCTGGTGTCGACCATAACACAGGTTTCCTCAAGTTCAATTTCACCATTGGATGCCTCAACAGTAGCCATTCTGGGCTCATTGACACCATCATCCATATGCCTATCCTCACAGCTTCCTGTCTCATTGAACCAACATAACATATACATTCATAAAACTTTCCAACTGATGAAAACAAAATCAAAAATTATCCCCCAGCTTCCCACTGACATGAAAATGTACACTTCTCCTTCCTTAATTCTCTCCCTGTCCACATAGCAGGAAATAAAAAAATAATAAAGAATCAATCTAATATCTGTTACACACAAATAATGCAACAAACACCTCCCCATCCAAAGGGTTAGTTTTTCCAACATAATAATTCATTAATATAAATTTTCAAAAATATTGCACGAATCAAACTGTAAGAATCACGCCACCTTTCAGAGTCTTAGACAATCACAGCTGGTTTAAAATCAAGTGTGTGACTATAACCCATTGGAGGGGGGGCACTGGACCAGCAACATAAAACACTGGGGGCTAGTGAGTCAAGTTCTAGCCCCCAACATCAGCTCATTCTAAATTGTTTTCATACATTGCTTTTGTGTGATATAACTGTGAGGACACAAAAGTGAAAGACTCTCCTTGACCTCATTAACAATGATAAAAGCTTACTGTCACACTTAATAATGATACCTGTATTGGATGATGAGACCTCCCCAATACATTCAGTATACTGTGTAATATCAACAGCGGTGGTTGTCACATAAACCATATCCTCATTCATAGCTGTGCCTACACTTGCCAAAACAGAAGTTAACAAGCTGCTACCTGAGAAGTGAAAGAATATAAAAGACAAACAGAGAGCTCTAGGAAAAGGTCACCACTTGATTCTTCCAAGGTACAACCACTGAACAAAAGCCTCTTCTCCATTCCTTCCTTCCCAGAAGATTCCACCAAACAAATCTTATCGGTAGATGGAAAACCAGCTGAGCCATCAACAAAACACTCATTTGCACTTGTTACCCCGCAACAAATATTTTCTTCTTCAGAGTCACACTGTATAGCTTCCAGATCTTTGCGAAGAGGGTCAGCTATTCCTGCAGCCACTGATGAAGGTGGCCCTACTTCTATAAAATTATCACTGACTTTTGATTGCTTTATGTCACTGTCATTAAGCTTCCTAAAATTTAAATCAGGACTTCCTCTTCTCACAGAATCAATAGAAGACAATGAAAGATTGTTTAAACCGTGAACACCATTGACAGATATAGACTCTCCTAAATCCTTAACCTCATGAGGTATTATATGCAAAACTGGAGCCGGAAGGTCAGTCTCAGCTTTTATAACCTCTTCCTTTACATCTACAATTGGTTTTTTATAAATATGAATATCAGCATGTTCTTTTAGGGAGAAATTAGAAGCCATTACTTTAATGGGGTCTATTGTAGATGGAGCTAATTTTTGCGTTACGTCTAAATGGGACAAATTGACACCTCCACCTAAAGTATGTGCCTTCACAGGATCAGTTGGAGCAAGAGACAAATCTTCCAATACATCTGAATAAAATTTTTTAACAGTTGCACCAACTGTCTGCACCTGGTTCTCCACATATTTAACAGTGTCCTGCCCAAAAATAACTGAAATTTATAAGGAAAACCTCAGCTCCAATTAAAACGAAATCATGATCAGGGTAGTCTATTGAGCCCAGTAAGAATGGGAAACACAGTATTCACAATTCACAAAAACTTTGAAAATTCAGAAATCAGATCTTAATAAAACAGAAGGAGAGGGGGGGGGGGGGGCACATCGTAACACCCAATGACCCAAAGAAGGAAAAATATATAGATGCTTTTCCATTCAAGGAGTTCAACAGTTTCATTTTTTCCAATGGCCTAAAGGGGAATTTAGCATTAACTGAAGAAACAAAAACATACCTGATACATATTTTCTTCAACCTCCAAACACATAGCTTCAAACTTCTGGTAGAAATTCTCAACCCATGTCATACCATTTTGATCCATAGTGGTCATCAATCAACCCTGATGTAGTAGGACTTGATCTCCAACAATTTCAAGCCAGTAGAAACAGGCAATAATTCTGTTGCCTTCAAATCCAAGATTGCTCGTTCTTCATCTGCAGAAAATCATAAAGAAATTTGTTGGACATAGCAAGAACTGAAAATTTATGAAATTTAAAATGCTCTACCCTGATACGACTATATTCCCTATATTCTTTATGAGCTAAGAGGTTATTAGACTATTTTTACATTTTTTTGTACGTATTTATAATGCAAGAAACTAACAATAACTTGTAGTTGTAAATCCTCATGGTTTTAGCAATCCAGCTCTCAACTATCAGCAGGGGACATCTAAGGGGTTTACTACATTTTTCATGGCTTTATTTTTTATTGTTGTTCCTTTTGTGAACAACCAACCAGGGAAAAAAAAGGGTCCTCCTATTCAATGCATCAAGGGTAGCAGTACCTCCCTATGAATTCCTCCAACTCAATAAATGAAGAAATACAAAAACTCTGATGTTAATGAAGCACTCTTATAAACAGCAGGCATCAACAACAAACACGCAAGGGGAAGGCAAGCCGCTCTTAAATGTACATTGAGATAGGCATACTAATACATGTATCTTTTTATTTTGCAAGCCTAGACAACATAATGATACATGTAGTTAACATTATGGAAATACATGAGTAAAAGTAAATGTGAAGTCACAAAACAGTGTTAAATATGAAAATAGATTTTATCAGGAGCAAAAAAATTAAAAGAGTTCTAATTTTATATATGATAAAATAGAATTAGAAAACACTAAATTGGCTTAACACAGCAATTTTGGAGAATGATTCATTCGTTACTATACAACGTACAATGACCGTCAATGCATAATTGAGACGAAGGTACCAAAAGAATCAACAAAGGTATGATCGAGGAGATGTGCTCAACTATCATTTGAAGGTGGATATATCTTCTTTCACGGTAGTCTTGATATTGAGGATTTTCTTGATTGGCCGTTGGAAGTTAAACAACTCTTCAATTACATGGAGATACCAAAAGACTACAAGATGAAATTGGTGGTCAATAGATTGCAGGGAGGAGCTTCACCATGGTAAGAGAGATTACAAAGCAAAAGGTAACGGGAAGGGCAACAGCCGATGAGCAACTAGCATAGGATGAAACAGTCATTGTCACAAGATTTTCTACCATCGGATTTTGAGCAGATATTGTTCCAATAATATCAACACGGCCACCAAAGAATGCAATCAATTCATGAGCACACGGTTAATTCATGAGACTAACATTGCGGAACGAACTACGAAAAAGCGAAATTCAGCAAGCAACATGCTTTATAGATGGTCTCAAGTTGCAAATAAAGAACAAGATCGAGTTCATAGTCATAAAGAATATAATAGGGATGGCAATTCTAATCCAACTTGAGTTGCTTTTACCTGACCCAAAGAGACAATAGGGCAGGCACAGGTATTGGCCAACCCCTCCTAATCCGACTTGACCTTTTTTAATGTTTTTAAACAATTTTAATTTAAAATACCTGCCCCGACCTATCATGCTTTTTAGTTTTGTCCCATCCCAACTCGAAACCTCCCAAGGCTGGTTCAGGTTAATCACTATCTAGTCCCATCCCACTCCATTGTCATCTCTAGAACATAGCACTTCGAATGAAATTGATGTTGCATGAACAAAACTCACGGTTTGTCAATGGACAAAAGGGATTCACGACCAACACTAGTTTGATGTGAATGTCCAACATTTAGATAATGAGAATACTTACAAGTTAGAAGGGCGAAATTCATTTTATTTTTCTTGAAAGAGGAATTTCGCTCCAAAACCCGTAAGGTTAATGGATGATCTTTCTTGATGATGACGCAAATTGAGACCGGCTTAGTTGAGAATGCGAAAGAGGTGAAGGTGGCGCATGATCTTGTGCTGAAACCGGAAGTTACCGATACTGATAGATTTGAGACAAAGATACTAGATGTGGTTAAGGCCGTGTTGGAGGAATTTACGGATGTGGTTCCAGATGATTTTCCAAAGGGGTTGCTACCTCTGAAAGACATCCAACATCAAATAGATTTAATATCTAACACCAATTTACCATGTTTACCACATTATAGGATAAGTTTAAAAGTGATAAAGATTGTATAGAGAAGGTCCAATAATTGTTGGACAAGAGATTTATTTATGATAGTTTGAATTTGTGTGTTATGCTAGCTTTATTGATTCCCAAGAAAGATGAGAGTTAGAGCCTATGTGTTGATAGTCAAGCTATCAACAAAATTACTATTAGGTATAAATTTATTGCATCCCGATGACATGTTGAATAACTTATGTGGAACTCAAATATTTTTCAAAATTGATTTGCGCAATAGCTATCAACATAATCAGATCAAGCTTGAAGATGAGTAGAAGACCACTTTCAAGACCAAGGAGAGGTTGTTTGAGTGATTAATGATGTTGTTTGGTCTTAGCAACACCAAGTACATTTATGTGCGGGATGAATCGGGTACTCAAACCTTTCAATAGATAGTTCATTGTGCTTTATTTTAATGAAATACTAGTATATAGTAAGTCTAGGGATTACCATATTGAACATTTGATGTAAGTATTGACTCTTTTGCAGGAGAATAAATTATATATTAATTTGAAGAGGTGTATTTTTCTTACAAAGAAATTATTGTTTTTCTAATTTGTGATTAATCGTGATGGCATTATGGTGAATGATGTCAAAGTAAATGCAATTAGAGAGTAACTTACTCCTTTGGTTATGACTGAGATTAAGAATTTTCTTAAATTGACTAATTTTTTCAGAAGATTTATTAGGTATTTCAGTACTATTGTTGTCTCATTAACTAAATACTTTAAGAAATGAAAGTTTCAATGTAATGAAGAGTTCAAGTAGAGCTTTCAGGTGTTGAAAGAGCAATTATGCAAGGCATTTGTATTAGCTCTACTAGATTTTTCGACTTGAATTGTGATGAGAGTGAAATTGGAATTAGTGTTGTTTTGTTATAGCAAAAGAGGCCAACAACCTTTTTAGTGAGAAATTGTGTAAAGTCCAAAAGACTAGGTCTACTTATGACAAAGAGTTGAGAGCTCTATGGATTTGGGAGTACTATTTGATAGGTAAAAAATTTATTCTTTATTAAGATTGTGTCATCTTAAAACATCTCAGTGGACAAACGACAATAAACAAAAATATACATGTCAGGTTGATCTAGTTTTTGTAAATGTTTCTATCCAAGCTAATGCATAAATTTGATATTTAAAACAAAATTGTTGATGCTTTGAGTAGATGAGTTGATTTGTTGATCATTTTGCAAACATAAAGCATGAGATTTGATGAGTTAAAGAGCTTGTATGCCATTGATGGAAATTTTTAAAAATTATAGGAAAAGGGCACTCATCATGAGTTTTGTAATGATTACCATATTCATGATAAGAGGTAATCAGTTATATATTTTTGAAGCTTCCTTGCAGGAGAAAATGATTCAATATCTTTATGGGAAGGTTTAACAAGACATTTTAAAAGAGACAAGACCATTGCGGTTATGGCTGAGAGGTACTGTTAGCCTCACTAGTGCCAAAATGTAAGCCGACTTGTGAAAAAATGCTAGATTTGTCAAATGACTAAAGGAGAGCCTCAAAATACTAGTTATATACACCTTTTCCTGTTCCAAAAAACATATGGGAACACCTGTCGATGGATTTTAATATGGGTTTATTGCATAGCCAATAAGGAATTGATTCGATGTTTGTGGTCGTTGAAAGGTTTTCCAAAATGTCACATCTTATTACATATAGGAAAACTTCTAATGTGCAAGCAATTGTGAAATTTTTTCGGGAGGTGATTCATTTACATGAAATGCCAAAATCCATTACATCAGATCATGATAGTAAATTCCTAAGTCAATTTTGTAAGACTTTGTAGTTTTTGTTTAATTCTTCTTTTGAATTTAGGAGTACCTTACATCTCCAAATTGATGACCAAAATGAAGTGATTAAGTAAACTTTGGAGAATTTAATTTGGAATAACTGTGGAGAGAAATCGGGCAGTGGGATTAGGCATTGACGCAAGCGGAGTTTACTTATAACAGTTATATTCATCGCACTATTAGGAGGATATCTTTTTCAATGGTTTATACGAAACCACAACAACATATTTTGAATTTAGCACAGTTATCCAGTAGCAGGGATAGTAATGTTCTATCAAACACACAGTTAAACAGTACCCATCTATAGCTACAAATATTTGAAATAAAATTGAACATGTTAATGTTAAATATAAGGCAGCTTCTGATTCGCACCAATGCCAACAACTATTTGATGTAGGATATTAGGTGACAATGTTTTTGCAAAAAGAGAAGTTTTTTGTTGGCAAGTATACTTAGTTGCAGCACAAGAAGTATGACTCATATGAAATTGTGCACAAAAACAACAATGTCTATGTCAATGCACTACTAGATGATATGACTATTTCTCACACATTCAAAATGTGTCAAATATTTGTCCATTTCATCATGATGAAGTGTCGTTGTATCATGCAATAAACTCATGATCGAGTTCATCTTAGGTGGAAGAACATATTGCGGAGTATAAAAATAAAATAAAATATGTATTTATTTTATTTTGTTTTTCTTTTTATTTTGTTTTCCATTACTTTGAAGTTTTCTTATTTGCCTATAAATAAGCACTATTATTTATCTGTGGTTTGCTTGTATTGCCAACCTATTTGAGAGATTTCATCTTTGCAATCCATCTCTCGCGCTTTTGCCTCCACGCTGCATCAGACTACTTGCAGCTTTGTCCAAAAAGCATCAAACACGTAGAACAACAAGACCTTACGTACTGTTTCCTTTGCAGGAAAACAAAAGCTCAATACGTAACGTTTAAGAAACCCAGAGAGACAAACCCTCGCATGTTGCCTATATTCTAAATTTAAGGAACAACAAACATGATCAAACTGCAAAAACCCCATCAACAATACTGAGAAAAGCCACAGAAACAACGTAAAATAATAAATAAATAAATAGCTAACAAGTTTAAATTACTGTAACGACAGAGTCAGGGACTTAAACGTACCCACGAATTCAAAGATAATGGAGAGCTTCGGAACTTGCCGATTCCAAGATAAGCGCCCAGCGAAATTGTAGACTTGTAGTCCTCAGAACTCAGAAGACCAAGGAAGCAGAGAGAGAGAGAGAGAGAAACGTCTTGTCGTTTGAGAAGGGAACCGAAACGTGGAGACGGACCTCCGGTTGAGCAAATTTTCACTCTAAATGAGCGCTTTTACTGTTTTTTTCTTTCCCTAAATGGTCACTTTAATTGTGTTTAATTTTTTAATTACATTCCGTTAAAAGTTGGCAGTTAAAATCCAATGTGAGATCAAGTCCGATCTCTTGAATCAAACTTGTCCGCAATTAAGGCCAAACTTTAATTCAGATGCCTTAAAATATAGGAGATAATATCCATATTTTCATAAAATCTCAATTCAAGTATTTATAATTATGAAAAACTGTGTTGAAAAAAATAGAAAATTAACCTAAGGAAACATTAGGTATTTAATTAAGCTCTTCTTATATATATAACTCCAAATAGGTTTGATAGGACACGGAAATCAAATCTAATTTTCTCTATCTTTGCCAATGTTATTCAATATTTTGAGGATTAAATATTTTTAGTATTCTCTATCTTATTTTATTTAGGTTTGATAGTGTGACTTTCTTGAGGATGATAAAACTCAAGTCAATTTTAAAGTTTTTAGCATCCGATCTAACCTCAAGACTGAGTACAGATTTTAAATTAGATAAGTCTAAATCCTTTCATGAAAGATTTATTTGACTAAAGTAGATTGTTTAGATTCAGAATCACCCCTTCTTCACCTTCCATAGATATATTTACGAGCCCTGCTTACATAGATATGTTTATGTGCCCTGTAACAATATTTTGTTAGCTTTTTTTTTTGAATCATTTTTGTCTATTCATTTGCTTCCTTTTTAATCCTGGACTTTCATTGCTCAACATCAACAGTTTCTGTACTCCATTTAATGTCACTTTCCCACACCTGCATTGAATAAAGTTCGAAGCTGTATTACTAACCAGTTGACTTTATTTTGCTTTCCACTTGTTCACAAGCCCACAGAACTCCCTAGTTTACTCTTACACTTCGACCCCACAAAACACCAGTCAGTACTCAAAAGTCACATTCAATGATTATAGCACTTACGGCTCATTAGACTCCCACATGGTTGATGAAGATTTGCGGTAAACCTGTGGGAGTAAAACTAGCAATAAATACTAACTTTCAACCACTCGCCTTTTAGTGAAGCATGTATAGCAATTGGCAAGAGCACCCTTTTGTTTTGTTTGTATTGTTTTTTTAGGAGAAAACAGAAAGCACCCACATCTTCATGGCTTCACCTAGACAATTCACCAGCATCCATCTAATAAAGTGCCTCAAATCCATCTTGCTTAATAGAGTGGTTTTGGCATGCATCCTCCACGGTGAAGTTTCTCTACAGGGCAGTGTTCATTAAGTGTATGTGATGGAGGCAAACATGAATTCTCATTTGTAACCTTTCTTTTTTCAAAACCCTATTTTGTAACTAACATAGGAACTTTGATACTTGTTTATTATGATAAACTTACAAGGATTTTGATCCATCCGGATAAAACAGGCGGTAGAAAATGATAAAGAGCGAGTAATTTTGCATTGACGATGAATGATTATAACCCAGTGAGAGCTCTCATCACAATCCACTCTACATCCACACAAAAAGAAAAACCTGCGCCATTTTTTTTTTTGCATAGGACGCTGACAGAAAGGGAGCTGGTTAAGGAAAAAAATGCCAGAAATACATGCACCTTGTAGTTCTGGAACCAAAAATAAAATAAAATAAAATACTCCCTTACTGCCACGGGCTCCCATGATTTATAGAAAAAAAAAAAAAAAAACTAGCAGGTTTGGTATTTCGCGAAGTTGTCCAGTCCAATATGCACTTAAATTAGTATATAATCCAGGAAACACATTGACAGACAACGTCATGTATTGGCTGATGAAAATTTAACTAGACTATCAAACCCAATAAAAACACCATACCAAATCTTGGCAATTGGGCAACTCTGCAATTTAATCTTACAAACAATATATATATTAACCTGCCGCTTGAAAATCTCCAAAGTCATCATCTGTTATATCTTGCGGTATATGTTTTTCTAGAGATTGCTGTTCTCCTGTGTCCTCTGGTGCGTCAGGGGAATGATTTTTCACAGCTCCCTCGTGGCTAAATTTTGGTGACCAATCAGTTGGAGACTTCAGAGCAGTAGCAGCAGGTGAGGGAGGCGCTGGAGGAGGTGGTGGTAATTTGATAGAAATGACGGGCTCTTTTGAATTGCCCTTTTCCTCCAAGGAGAGATTGCCATCACCCCGCTCAAAAAACTTCGATCTAACAGCACGACCATCTTTCTGTAAACATTTTAAAAAGACATTTTTTTCTTAGAGAACTGTGCTCAAATATCGGTGACAATCACTGAAGAGGATTGATTAGGAGATGAGAGATCTCACATTCTTAATTTGAAGTACAAGGGTCTCTCCTTCTTTTAAACTATAATCAGTAGATGAAGTGTGCTGGTATTGTTGTTCCATCTCCTCGGCAGTTTTCTTTTTGTTCAAATATCTTTCAAAAAGTTTAAGGAGAGCATAATTCAATGCACGTGTGGGAGGAAAACAAAGTTCTATTTAAGCAAAATATGCATCACATTAATTTAACTGGACAAAATGGACAAAGAAGAATAGGAGGATACTTCATATGATCATGCAGGGCAGCCTGAAAATCATAGGCTTCTGTTCTTTCACGAAACCCTATTCCAATAAAGGCATGTCGAAGCCGACCATCTGCATTAGTTTTAAAATAGGAATAAAATGGGGAAAATTAACAAAATTAGACAAATATATCCATATCATCTAAAAGGACAAACCCAGTGAATCCATATAGAATCTGTATATTGATCAAGTCTACATGACAAAATGTGGATGGCAGAGACAAGTTTGGGGCCCTTTAGGTTGGTAGAGGTCAATCAAGTTCTGATAAATGTGATAAAATGGCTGATACTGATGTACACATTCTTCATTCTTACAATCCAGAATATTAGTCAAACTTTCAAGGACATGTTCTTTTAACTGCAATTTTCTCTACCTCCGATTGAGAATAGGTTATTTCAAACAAACATGTGATTTCCTCTGCTTCTGGTTGAAAATAGGTGCTTAGACATTCACTCTTTCAAACAAACATTCCTTACACAAAGTTCAAATGTCATTACAAGAGAAGTGGTATCATGATGTCAAATAGTCTTATGGTCCTATAGAGATGTGTTTGCATTGAAACCTTGGCACACACCGCGTGCTCGCGAGCGCGCGCGCGCACACACACACAGTCTACCTTGAAAATCAGTAACATAAGGATAAGAAAAAAGAAATGAAATACAATTGCCAAGTCAAACACAATATATGAATCAGAAGGTCAAGAATAATAGGCAGGTAGATTTTTACCGATATTCTCTTCTACACGAAGAACAAAGTATCTGCAAAATCAATAATAGAAGATTAGACACTATTTTGGCGTTGCCTGAGAATGTTAAGGCTGTGCAATGTTAGAACAAAACAAATACTAACAACATCATGCTCTAAGCATGAACAGAAAAATCAATTGAATAACAATTATTTCAGTTTCTTTGCCAAAACACAATAACACACAAAAAGAACTAAACCTGCTGCTATCAATCACGGCCTCCACTGGATGTGGATCTCCACTTCTCAAAAATGCACGTGCATATAATTCACCTATCTCAAACACAGAAAACATTAACAAAAAAAGTATAAAAATCTCAATTAATTGTTATAATACAAGCACAAATTACCTGTGCTCTTGTCTTCAAGCCTTATAATGCAATCTACGCCCCTGCTAACAACTTTCAATACACCTTCCCATACCCATTTATTGACATTCCACTCATCCGCCCTATAAAAAAACTTCAAATATTAAAAAGAAAAACTTTACCTATAGTAAACCAATTTTTCAGGAAAAAAAACATTTATCTTTATGCTGTAATATGTTTCCTCAAAACATTACATTTTTACTAAATTTTTCAAATATTAGAACCACATCTAGAGCTGTTAACAAGCCGAACCAAGCTTTGGCTTAAGTTTAAAATACTAATTACTTAAATTAGCTTAAAAAATATTTTATATATTTAATATCAAATCATTAAATCTAACATTAATATAATAAATTAATAGTATAAAATATAAATATAAACTGATCAATATAAGAAAATTAATAAATATAACAATGTAAGCTCATCAAACTCAGGCTCATTAGGCTCGCATGCAAAACATGACTAGGTTTGGACACAGGCTTGGGTTTAGACTTGCCTAAAACAAGTAACAAGCCGAGCTTTTTGCAAGTCAATCCTGATTTAGCTCACTTGCAGCCCTAACCCTATCAGTATTGTAAGGTGCGAAAAAAACCTACTGGAATGGCTTATACAAATTGTTTAACGTGGACTAAAAAAATTTGGAAACTAAAAGAACATAAACTCATCCTGCCAAAATTTCTTGCATGCGGTTTACTCTTTAAGAAAATTAGTCAACAGAATATCAACTTATCAAGTATCTCCAAACAGATTCTATCAAATCAAAATATTATATTTGATGAGAGTTTTTAGTGAAGACCTGTAAGAACCTGCTGTTTTCCTAGGCGGAATCTGCAGGAATAGCATAGTAGTAAGTTTATATTACAAAAATCAAAATAGTCATCCATGTGCAAGCAGAAGCAGAAAGATTGATGCCATGAACATGTTGCATAATCATAAAAATGGGAATTGTGAATTTTTTTGGGTGGTTAGTGGAACAAACAGAATCATAAGAAAAATAAACAAAGGGAAAAATCAAGTTGATTTAAATTAAAAGTAAAACACTTGAGTAGTTCGGATGTATTCATACGGCAAAGGAAGGCCAGGTTGGCCAATGAGAGCAGAGAATGCACAGCCTTATATAATTTTACACAGAAAACAGCATGAAATGATTATCGCATATGTATGTGCCTTATATTTTCCTTTTTTATCAAATCAAAATCAACAAATTCTGAAGACACTAGTGTGACGAAATAAAACTGTCACTCAATAATATCTATGATCTTTTCTCCACGACCAAAGAAACACAATAACACAATTACATTACATGGGAATTTTTCAGACACTGTTACCAGTACGCCTAGCCTTGACTTTCTTTATAGCACTCTCTATATTGCTTGTCCATAATAAGTATCGAAACTCTTTAAATTGTAGCCAAGTTTGAACATTTTAGGCGAACACAAAAAAAATTAAAATGATAAATGATTGCATTTGCATATACAAACACCGGGGGTTGAACAAATTTGTGACAAAGCAAAGGTGAAAAACTTCAGATGATTCGAGAAGTGAAAAGAAGACCGATGCACCAACTAAGCATTCGATAATTGATGTAAATTCTAACCCAATAAGATTAAAATCATATAGGATTCCAGTTTATAGACAAGCACGACCGTTTCAGAATCAAAATAAACCGTGACCCTTCCACGGATTATAGAACTGAGTATTGATTCAAATTCCAATATCTATAGCCCAAGTACCATCATTACGCACAAACTAAGAGCAGCCTTTTGTATATTCCAGAAACACAATTGATCGGAGAAGCACGATCGAGGAAAACAAACAGCGAGAGAGTTACCAAATAAACGTAACATTCAGAAGCTTGGAACATAACGAGCTCAACTGGCTCGGCATCGCTGTCGTCCATAGAATCGCGCGAGCGCGCACCAATAAACAAGCAGACAATCGCGCGTGCGCGCACAGAGGATACGAGGAACAGAGATCGGATGTCTGAATCTGACACAATGAACTCAATCGACGAGGACTAAGTTCGATTTTTGGTGAACTCGAATTGGATTTTTTCTTTTCTTGTTCCTTTTTTTTTAGGGTTTGAAATAGAGTTTACTGGGAGGAGATCTCCCTTCAGCTGGCTCGGCTACATCAACACAGGCATCGCTTTTCGCGGAAGGAAGAAGACGATGCCAGTGGTACGTGGACGGTCAGGATGGACCGTGGTCTACGAAGGATGAATTTTAGGATAAGTATCCTAGAGCAACTCCTATGCATTTTTTATTTACATGTAAAACTGATTGAGAGTTATTTTTAAAGTTTAATTCTAACAGTATATTTTATTTTATATGTATTTAAGTTAAAATAATATTTTTTTTAAATTCAAACAGAATGTACCGCTACCTAGCTCGACTCTGCCTTAGCAATCGCCGCCGTCGCCTCATAGGTGATTTCTGGGTGATTGCCTCCTGCACACTCCCTCGGATTTACGACACCAAACAATAAGGAGCATTAGTAGAATCAGGCATACAGAAAGAAGGAGAAACCGAACCTGGCCTGTGCAGAACGTCGGGGAGAGGCGGATTGGCCATCAATGCAACACAAGAATGCCAGATCGAGGAGCCAGGACGCCAAACGCCACTGTGTTAGACCCTAACGAGCATAAATCGCACGATGGTCCAGAGACGGCAAAGTCAAAGCAGGCAGACCGGTCAGACAGAGAGAATACGCCTAACCATAAGAGACCCTCAACGAATGAGGATCAAACCAACAGGGAGAGGCAAAGAGGGGTTGCGGACGCGAACGACCACCATGAACAAGTGCAAAGGAGCAATCCACAGCTTGGAGGCTGAGAACAAAAAGAGAGCATTGAGAGAGAAACGAGAGATACGGGAGCATTGGGAGAGAAAATAGATAAGAGAGCGCTGGGAGAGAAACGAGAGAGGAGAGAGAAAGTTAAAAATAATAATAAAATAATATATTAATAATAAATAGTGATTATTTATTTGTGAAGAGTTACTATAGCAATTTTCAGATATCAAAAGTCATCAAAAGAGTTTATTGGATAAAAAAATTAAGTTTTAGTGTCTACATGTAAATAATACATAGTATGTTTGAGTTAACTACCCATTTATATCGTTAACTAAGCCATTCAGAGTATATACTCTTTAATTTTTCTTACTTTTACATATTTAGAATACTTGTACTTTTTTATATAAATATACACCATAAAAAATTTTCTTAATCACTATTTATATTATTAAAATAATATTTTATATTACTTCTTTATTTAGTAATAATTTGTTATGATTTAATATGAAATGAAAATAAAAGTTATGAAAAACATAAAGGAGATAAGTGAGAAAAATTCTTTATATATAATTTAATAAATATATGAAGTAAACAGTTCTTCTTAATACATTAAAAAATGTTATACAAATTTTATTGTATGAATAATCTTATAACTTTTTAACTTTTTATTCATAAATAAAAAAACTGATTTATATACAAAGTTTAATATTAGTGCTTTAATATATATCGGTAAATAATTTATCACCGCTATAACAATAAATTTAATTAAATTTTTAGCTTTTAGCTAAGAGTCACATCAGCTGCATGTTCATATTCTATGACGTGGTCCCGATGGCGATGTTCATCTTCGATGACGGGTCGCTGGTGTGGATGCCGACTCGCAGGGGTTGAACAGCTATCGGATCCTACGATTGCCGCCGCGGCTGGAGGGGGTGCAGTTGGCACAGCGGGCGAAGAAGATGGAGTTGGACGCGACGGTGGACGGATTTAAAATCTCGTTTGTTATTGTTTGTTGTTGTATTTGTGATGCTTTTTTGGTCGGCTTTGTTTCGATTGTGTGTCAGGGCAGACAAGGCAAGCATGTGTTTGTTGGAATCTCCCAGCATCAGCGCCAACCTATCGGCCTCCTCGCCGCCACGAGGTTTGCGTCGCCTCTTTGGCCCCCACACGCTCCGAGGAATTATTGAACGACTATGGATTTTGAAAAATAAGAAAAGGATAATTTTGAAGTAAACACTGTTCAAAAAAACAATGAAAAATTAGTTAAATTAAAAAGTTAGCAAGTTATATTTTACTTTATGTAAACAATTTAGTACGGCATATTGGAATTTCTTAGATGAAAAAAAAAAGGGAAAATGTTGACATTTGACACGAATTTATATGTCATTTGACTATTTTTTCTCAAATATATATATTTTAATTATTTTTTCTCTATTATTTAAATATATATCATAAATTACTATTTATATTATTAAAATAATATTTTATATTATTTTTATTTAATCATATATTTTATATAATTTAATATAGAATAAAAATAAAGAGTTATAATAAAATGTGATAGTTGAAAGATTTTAATACTTTTTAATACATTTAAAAAATACTATATAAATCTTAAATATTTTATCACTTTTTTTTTTTAACTTAATAATATGCTAACAACAACAACACCACCTTTTCTATCCTCCAGCACTAATACCTTATTTACCCACGCAGCACAAGCACATCCTCCTCGGCTTCACTTGGACAGTCGGACCGCTCCACCCCGCCGGCTGCCGCTGCCGCCCTACCGCCGACGGCCGACCAGTGCCTTCTCTATTTCAGATCTCTGTTTTGTTAGTTCGGGTCTCTCAGCAGCCTCACAAATGGCGACTACTTTTCGGTATCAGATCTTCTGTTCATTGCATGTTTGAAAATTTTTTATTATTGCGTTTTTACAACATAAATTCCAACTCACACTTGCCTCAAAAGCTTGATTTATCTACCAACATTACTTTTGCCTCATTCCTTTGGCAGTTCAAAGCCATTCTTCACATCTTCGCATCCATCAATTGAGCAATTAATTATGATTTAATTATTATTATCTGTATTATTACATTTATAAGATTTGTTTTAAAAAAACAAAATGAGATAAACATAAACTTTATTTTATAAAGAATAGATAATCTAACTTTAACTGTTTAATTGATCCATTCGATCAGTTTTGACTTTTCTTTTAAAAGTTGTTGAACATATAATTTCTGTTCAATTGGTTTTAGCAGATATATATCTTATATACTCGATTTTAGTTTATCAATTAAAAAATTAATTATGATTTAATTATTATTATATGTATTGTTTTATCGCTGGCGATGATAAGTTTTTAAAAAGGGAGAAAAATAAAGTACATGCTTCATTTTGTTTTTTTTCCTTTGGTTATAGTTATTATTATCAATAAATTTATTTACATAAAATAATAATAGTTATTAAAATTTAAAATTTAAAATTACTAATTAACTAAATTTAAATATTATTCTACGTAAATAAATTTATTAAAATATTAAACTATTATATTATTAATACTCTTTAACTAATAAAATATTATTTTATTCTCCAAAGCGGCCTTTTAACCTGTGAAGGCCATGCTAATCTTGATATTAGTTTTCAATGATTTGCATGTAAAACTTTTTAGTGCTATTTTTTAATTGTCGTTGTTGTTATTATGTTTTTTTTTTATAATTTTTATTTTTATAATAGTTCATTCTGCACTTTATGAGTTGATTTTCCACGATTACTATTTTTTCTTCATCAACGAAGTCTTGAACGCCTGTTTCTACGGGACAATGAACATTTTATATGAAGACTTTACATTTTTAAAATATATATATATATATATTGTTTACCAAGTATGAATTCGGAATATGCATTTGAAGCATAAAAGCAAAGGTTTATCGATATTGAAATTATTGTTCGGCGTGGGGAGAATCTGTCACCTTTGTTTTTGCAGTCTCATAAAATTGTGGAGTATGAGATAAAACTTAAAACAATATGGAGCAAAGGAAAAAAACTCGCAAAGGCAGTATGGCTTTGCTTTATAATGTAACTAACCGAAAGTTATTATATAGTAAAACTTATATTTGAAATATGCTAACTAGTAATCTTCATACCTTCTCCTGTTTTCTTAATCTTTGAGTTAAAATACACAGACATAGTTCATGTAACAGCCAGAGGCACTGAATCTTTGCTTTATAAATTATATTCATATATCTATATTGAGAGTACTAGGAGTAGATGTCAGACAGAGGCACTGAATCTTAGCCCTCCCTCAGTCTTAATATTCTCCTTAATATATATATATATATATATATACATAATGATATAGATATATAAAATTTTAAGTACTAGTCCCTTCTTGTCATTTGCCACTTGACAACCTGCACAAAGATATTTAAAATTATATATTCGAAAACAATATTAAGTGGGCACAACTCATTAAGTGACCTGTCTTTATCCACAGTTTGATGATTTAGCATAAGCCAATACGATGTTATACCATAGGTCTGTAACGAGGCAATCTCATTCTTTAGGTTTAGTTGTTCATGTGGATTCTTTCTCCTAGTTTTACGGTCTAAATTTCATTTCGGTCCAGGATCTTCCCCTGATGTTAGATTCCCTCTATTTCCTTTTATTTGATAAAAAACAAAAGTCATAAAATTATTTTAATAATAAAAATTCTATATTTAATTTTTTCATGAAATTTGTACAATTCTTACATATATCTATTAAGTGCATGAATCACATTATCTCACGTGTGGTGATTGATCATGGGTCTTCATTGAACATTATGCTAGTACTCATTCTTTAATCAATGCCTTTTTACAACCTAAAGCAGGTACTTGAGGCTTTTAAGTTTTGAGGTATATGTACTTTGTTTCTTATCTCAAGTTGAATCAAACGTGATGAATGAGGCATTGAATGATTCTTGTTGTATTGAAGTTAAATGGGTAGGTTTTTTATTACTTTTATTTGAGCACCTTTTCTCTGGTGTTTATTATGATGTTTTTTTTTCTTTTCTTCTATTTAAAAAAAAACAAAAAAACATAAAATTCTTTCTTTTTATAGAAAAATAAAAAAAGATCCTAGAGGCTATGGAATTAAACCCTTATGCTCATACTTAGGATCAATATTAATTATGATAATATTTCTATTTGGTTGAACACAATCAACGACAAACAAAAAAAACAAAACAACTATCAAGCATAAAAACACTAATAACAAACCCTCATAGGAATGTCATATTGTTCTTGTTCATATAGTAGGTTATTTTTACACCTGTTGAGAGAAATAAAATTTCCCCCCTCCAATAAAATAGTTTCCGAGGGTTAATAAAGGAATATATGTATACTATTAAAGGCCAAAACCAGCCTACTTATCATTTAACGGCTCATATTTTGACTCCACATTCCATACTATCTACTACTCTCTCTCTCTTGTTGGATGTTGCTCTCCCTGTCTTCAAAGATATGACGATTTCATTCCTTCTACAGGATCCAAAAGATGGCCAAGGGAATGACACGAGAGTTAAGATCTTCTACAGTTACTGCATGGTACAATACATCAAAATTATGTTGTTTTGATGTTTTTTTTTTAAATGCATACCAAAACAATTACAGTTTTAATGGATTGTACCATACAATAAGTATATGATCTTGATTCATGACATGAACCCTTCACCTTTTTCAAACTATAATTTCAAACAATAATATTCACTGTCTTTAGAATTAAGCATTTTATTATTTGTACGTTTGGTATCATTTGACACATTTGCAGTGTTGTCATATTGTTGTATTTTTTTTTTTTAGGAAATCACATCTTTTGTTGAATGTCATTGCCACTGAAGTTACTCTTTGATGAACTTACTGTTTATTTTATAATTATGTTATTTTATAATTATATAAAAGTAGTAGTCAGAAAGTAATAATTGATATATAAAAAGGAAGAACAAAAAAAATTATTATTTTAACAATATAAAAATAATTAGTAAAATTTAGTATGTGTATATTTGATTACAGTAATTTTAATTTTTAAATTTCAAATAATATAAAAGGCCAATAAAGATTTGTTTTTTATACTATGTAAAATATATTATTAAATGTGTTGACAAAAATAATTTGTTGCACAAATATATTTTCGAATAAATATTTATAGCCACTCGACTTAATTAGATTTGAAGTGACATGTCACAAGTTTTATCACCGATAATTGACATATAACAAAATTATTAAAATATTATTTACGGTTTAAATACCGTCACATTAACATCCGTCTCTCAATCCATTTGTAATAGTCCTATAACATGTATGTGTGGTTGATGGAATTCATTGATCTTATTGTTCATGTACTTGTTTCTCTTTGTTTTAATGTGTGGCTGATTGTGGTATGAAAATCCCATTAAAGTTTGGATTTTAGGTGACGGAAATCAAAAGGTCTCAATAAGATAGACAAGTGTAGTTGTATTATTTGCAATGGACTGAAAATTTGTAAAGCTGTTGTTCAGTTTATTTGGGCGTCTACAATTTTTTTGGACAGCCTCATAGATGGTTATGTTTTCATTATTAGAAAACCCAGTGTTTTTCTATTTATTGATTCGGTACTTTACCAGAATTCAGATGTTATATTTTCTTCAGATTCTCAGATCAGTAAAATCGGAAATTGGATACATCTTTTGAAATTACAAGACAAGTGCTCATCTGCACAATCCATCTCACTCTGGGAAATGCATTGTTGCTGTGAAATGGCTTAAGGGCTGCAGAAATAATTTCCCCTTTTTTGGTCTCCTGTTGGGAACATGTTTTAAAATTGATAGGAGTGCTATTAATTTATAAAATGTAATTAAAGAATTTATGATTATTCAAAATTTTCCTATAAAATTGGGTTAAGTATGCTTATTGAAATTGCTTTTCATGCACTCACACATGTAACCATCCTTGTTTCATCTATGGCCCTGCCCAATGTTTATAATTATATGACCATGCTTTCGTTGCAGGTTTTGTGATTGGCTAAACATTTTTGTTTTGTTTTTTTAAATATTTTTAAATATTTTTTTTTTCATTTTTCCCGAAGTATGGTTTTTATTTTTTATTTTTCATATTTTCAGTTCATTAATTTAAGTTCATATTTTCAGTTCATATTTGTGATATGGGGACTTTACACTTTAGGTGATATCAATTTTTATTTTTATTTAAAATAGTACGAGTATGTATTACGTGTGCGGGCAGATGTTCTTCGAGCCGGCGCAGGTCCCGCCTGGGTTCTCAATGTTGGCCTCCTACGCCCACCCAAACAACCGCCCCCTCTTCGGCTCCATCCTCGTCGCCAAGGCCGCCGCGTTGAAGCCATCCCTCGACTACAACCTCGTCTGGACCAGCCAATGCTCCAATGTCACAGTCTGCGACAGCGACGCCTTTTTCTGGGAGCCTATCTGCGCCGCCGGCCGCCTCGTCACGGCAGGGCCGGCCAAACAGCCGATCTCGAAGGTGCATTGCGTTAGCTCAGCCCTCACCCACCAGGCCCAGACCCACGGTTTCGTCTCGTCCACGGAAGGCCACAAAGACAGCAACGCCACCGGCCTCCACGTCTTCACGCTCTGGCCGACCGCGCCGTCGCCGAGTTCCGTCGGCTCGCTATGGGGCGCCGCCGGAGGCTCCGAGGCCCCGGCCTCGCGTACTCTTGTGCTTAAAAAAACAACAGTAACGTCAACACCTCGCACAGTCGCACTAAAGCAAAGACCCTAGTATATGAAACCTCTCGCCTCTCCCCCATGTCTCCTCCCCTCCCCGCTCCCCCTTGCCTCGGTCATACTCCTCATTCATGGCGGCCGCAAGCTCCTTCTCTCTCCCCGTGTCGGCTTCGACCACCCTGAAAGCCCTAAATCTAGCATCGTCCAAGGGACAGGGATGCGCTAACCTCGATTTCAAGACCTCCGTGTTCAAGAAGGAGAAGATCTCACTCGCTGGACACGACGAGGTAGGATTTTATTTCTTTTCCCGTGTTTTTCGTTGAATAAATTATAGCTTCCGATTTGACGCAATACGCTGTTGTTGGATCGTATGTATGTGTATGCAGTTCATTGTGAGAGGAGGAAGGGATTTGTTTTGCCTGCTGCCAGATGCCTTCAAGGGGATTAAGCAGATTGGAGTTATTGGTTGGGGTTCTCAGGTAAATTTATGATTTATTTCATCTTCATTTTGTATTGGGTTTGTAATTTTTGAGGTATCTCTAGAACGTGAATGTGTCGTCGATGGAATGGTTTCGTCTTATTTTTTATGTACTTGTTTGTCTTTGTTTTAATGTATGACTGATTGTGGTATGAAAATCCCAGTAGGGTTTGGATTTTAGGTGAGAAAAATCAAAGGGTCGCAATAAGGTAGACAAGTGTAGTTGTATTATTTGCAATGGACTGAAAATTTGTAAAGCTGTTGTTCAGTTTATTTGGGTGTCTACAAATTTTCGGACAGCCTCACAGATGGTAAGGTTTGCATTATTAGAAAACCTAGTGTTTTTCTATTTATTGATTTGGTACTTTATCAGAATCCAGATTTTATATTTACTTCAGATTCAGATCAGTAAAATCACAAGATACATCTTTTGAAATCACAAGTCAAGTGCTTATCTGCACAATCGATCTCACTCTAGGAAACGCATTGTTATTGTGAGATGGCTTAGAGATATGTAAGGGCTGCAGGAATAATTTCCCCGTTTTTGGTCTCTTGTTTGGAATATGTTTGAAAGAATGAGTGCTATTAACTTATAAAATGTAATTAAACAATTTATGATTATTCAATATTTTCCTATAAAATTGGCTTAAGTTTGCTTACTGAAACTGCTTTTCATACACTCACACATGTCCTTACTAAATACCTGGTTTCTTTCTGCTGCATGCATCTAACCATCATTGTTTCATTCAGGGCCCTGCTCAAGCCCAGAATTTAAGGGATTCTTTAGCTGAAGCAAACTCTGACATTGTGGTGAAGGTGATTTTTCACACCAACTTTTGTTTATAATTATATGACTATGTTTTTATTAAAGGTTTTTTGATTGATTTATACAACTATGTTTTTGTTACCAGTTTTGTGATTGACCAAACATTCTTGTTTTGTTTTTTATTTTTATTTTCATGGAATTAGATTGGGCTTAGGAAGGGCTCTCACTCTTTTGTTGAAGCCCGTGCTGCTGGGTTTTCTGAAGACACGGGGACTTTGGGTGATATCTGGGAAACTCTTGCAGGCAGTGATCTTGTGTTGCTTTTAATTTCTGATGCAGCACAGGTTGGCAGGCTTCTTATTTGGATAATTTTTTTGTAATTTTGAAATATTGCTCATTTGTTAAACAAGGAAGACGATGGTCCTTACCCCTTCTGTGTAGAACTCACTGATAGTCTAATACAAATTTATTTAGATATATTTGGCAAGGAGCTAACTTATGCTTCCATTGTATTGTTATGTCTTTTGACATGTAGTATTCATGTTTGTTTTTTCTTGACTTCAATTCATCATGCACTGCAGGCAGACAACTATGAGAAAATCTTCTCACACATGAAGCCAAACAGCATACTTGGGCTTTCCCATGGATTTCTTCTTGGGCATTTGCAGTCACTTGACCTTGATTTCCCTAAGAATATTAGTGTGATTGCTGTGTGTCCCAAGGGAATGGGACCTTCTGTGAGGAGGCTATATGTTCAAGGAAAAGAGATAAATGGCGCAGGAATCAATGCCAGCTTTGCTGTCCACCAGGTCAGGCTGTGGTCTCTTAACCAACAACACCCCCCCAGCAGATTGGTTTGGTTGTCTCTTTTTAGTTTTGGCTTTTCAACTTCACATCATTTGTGTACAGGATGTTGATGGTAGAGCGACCGATGTTGCCTTGGGATGGTCTGTTGCATTGGGTTCTCCTTTCACGTTTGCAACCACACTAGAGCAAGAATACAAAAGTGACATTTTTGGCGAGAGAGGCAAGTAATTCTTCCGATTGCTCCTCCTCATCTACAAGCATGATATCTGATTTTATTCATGGTGCTTTGTAGGCATTTTAGCTGGGGGTGTTCATGGGATTGTGGAGGCCTTGTTTAGAAGATACACAGAAAATGGAATGGCAGAAGATCTAGCGTACAAGAATACTGTTGAGTGTGTGACTGGAATTATATCACATACTATTTCAACCAAGGTTTATCTTATGATCAAAACCTTGAATCATGTTTGGTGCAATCTTACATAAATGTGGTATGTTGGATGGATGATGTGTTTTGTCTAACAGGGCATGTTGGCAGTGTACGATTCTTTACCTGAAAAGAGCAAAAAGGAATTTGAGGCTGCATACAGTGCTTCTTATTATCCCTGCATGGACATTTTGTATGAGTGCTACGAAGATGTGGCAAGTGGAAGTGAGATTCGAAGTGTGGTCTTGGCTGGACGTCGATTTTATGTAAGCTGTATTTCCCTGATGCTGTGAATTCCTTCATGCGTGTAATTTCAATTTTAAGCGGTTTTGTCTCTCTAGTTTCTTCTAAAGAATTATTGTTTTGTTACCAGTGTGTTACCTGTGTCATTTTTGGCAGGCAAAAGATGGTCTTCCCGCTTTCCCGATGGGTAAGATTGATCAGACTCGAATGTGGAAAGTTGGTGAGCGTGTTCGATCAGCGAGGGCAGCTGGGGACTTAGGTCCATTATGTCCTTTCACTGCTGGTGTCTTCGTGGCTGCAATGATGGCCCAGGTAACTAAACTTTTTTCTTTCGTTTAGCTTTAAAATATTATTCTGTCCATGCTTGAGCTTTGGTAGCTTAATTTGGCAACGCAGCCTTTGAATGGCTTATCCCTAGTAAATTCCGTTATGTTAACACATTAATAAACCTGGCTGCAGATTGAGATTTTGAGAAAGAAAGGTCACTCATACTCTGAGATCATCAATGAGAGCGTGATCGAGGCTGTTGATTCCTTGAATCCTTTCATGCACGCTCGTGGAGTTGCCTTCATGGTTGACAATTGTTCCACCACAGCACGGTTGGGATCAAGAAAGTGGGCTCCTCGTTTTGATTACGTTCTGACTCAACAGGCCTTCGTGGCAGTAGATGAACGCGTTCCCATCAACCAGGACCTCCTTAGCAACTTCCTGTCAGATCCTATCCATGGCGCCATTCAAGTCTGTGCTGAACTTAGACCCACTGTGGACATCTCGGTTCCCGCAGACGCAGATTTTGTGCGCCCAGAGTTGCGCCAGACAAGCAATTAGACAAACAAAACACGCTCGAACCACCACCCCAGCTGAATCCCTTTTGAAGGGTAGGGTGGTGATGAAGGATAGTGTTATCTCCAAAGAATGATGTTCTTCTACTTGACATGATGCTTTTTTCTGCTTGCACTTGGAATGCCTAAGAATTGCATGTGTATTTTTCGTGCTACGTAAACAAGTCCTCGGGTTTTGTAGGGATGTATCTGAATAAATTGTGTCCGATGCTTGCTTGTGATTTACAACTTCTACCATTTCTCGATCCATTGACTAACTTGACGGAGCCACGTAGGGACAGAAGGGGCCATGGCCTCCCTTCCCTTTAATTTTTATTATTACTATGCTGTTTAAAATGAGCTTTCCCTTATTATCACTATCTATTAGTGTTTTTTAATAAATGCTTTTTAAAATTAACTGTCCCTCTTGGCCTCTCTGTGCCAGGTAGTCTCACGCAATTTACCAAGTCGGCAACCACCAGTCCTCATGCAGATTGCAGAGGCGGCAGCAACATTCTCCCTCCCCCATGCGGCAGCAACATTGTCCCTAATCCTGGCTCCGTCCCTGACCAACTTTCTCGAAATTTTTAGTGGAGCCACTCAGAGAAACGTTCAATGCGTCGGGATTGAGGGTTGGTCCACACCAACCCCGCGGCCACGCTGACGTTGTTCGCCAACGCCGTGAACCAGGACACACCCACCCGACATCGGAGCTTCATTGCGTCTTCAACTGTGGCCGCCAAAACCTTAAGGAACAGTAGTACGATATCCGAAGCCTGCTGTGGCCGTGGCAGAAGACTCCGCAGGCGGGCTTCTCGCACAAACGCTTTGTATGACAGGGATTCTTGCACCCGGATGGGCTACATTGACGTGGATGAAATCATTTTCTCACCGTCCTGGCTCAATTCTTCAAACCCATCAAAAAGGTATGCTCAAATCTCTCCTCCCTAGTAATAAAAAACACCAGATTACTATTAAAGACAGAAAAAGAGTAAAAAGTAATTAGGTATCTATTCCTAAAACTGGCATCTATTTAATTATACGAATTTTTTATTTGAGTTTAAAATCTTTCTTAAAAAATTTCATTATTTTGCCATCTTTAAAAAATTAATAATGGAGTGTCCCTTTTTGTTTACGTAATTATTCTATTGCTGCCGGCCATTACATAGTATGATCGGGTCCCATAGATATCTATATTTTAAAACAGATCGATTTATTGAAATTATATGGAAAACAAACTAAACTTACACATATAACTTTTTAAAATATAGTCTAATTATGTTGAAGTTAAAAATAACGAGTTTAAAAAAGCCTAGTAAGCTAAAAAAGTGTGGGCGTGACTTTGAAAGATTAATTTTTCCAATCATAGACGCAAGACAGAAAAATTAAAAGCCAGTAAAGATAACTATATAAAAAGCCAACAATAATAAAACAAACTAAGCAAATATGATAACTTTGACAATTTGAATTTCAAATACTAAGTTGCACAATGAAATATTTTCTTGTATTTTTGTTTGTAGTCTCTGCCTCCTGGGTTTCTTCTTATCTTTTTTTTTTTTCCTTCTACTTCTCTTTCCTCTTATGCTCTTGCTTAGAACTCCTTTTGCTTTTGCTCTGGCTTGAATAAATGAGCAAACTCTTTTTGCTTTATTGACTTTTCGCTTGTTTTTTTTCCCTGTCTGTTTTATTTAATTTACTTTAGTTTCTATGATCACACGTTAGAAGAGAATAAATTTTTTCCTGCGTTTTTCCCAATTTTATTTCATGCTTTATGGTTATATATTCTCCAACCTCGTATTTTTTTAATGAGTCCAATATTTAATATTAATTAATTGATTTGGATTTGAATTAAATTTAGTTATAGATAGCAGAATTTAACACCTATTAATGGGATAATTGATGACTTAAATGTGATATTTAGTAATTGAATAATATTATGTATTACTGAAGTTCCTTAATCGATAGATACTGGGAAAAAGATGGTCTTCCCGCTTTATGGACGGAAAAAATCACTGCAATAAATTGTTTTTTCAGCCAACTCCAACAAGAAAAGAAGACAAATAAAAATAAATTAATGAAATGCAAAGCACTCCATGCCATCTCTCCATCAAGATTATGATTTCACAATCTCCCTCTTCACTAGTGCTACCCCTTTATGCGTTTTGATTTGGACTTTTATGATTTATATTCTTTCAAATAAAGAAATACAATATTCAAATCTCCGTGGAAATCAATTCCAGCATGAGTATTACAAAAGTATTACTCTAAGAGTCGCCACGTCATTATATAATGTTTACTAGCGGAACATTTCATATTATAATTTATTATTGGAAAAAATGATATGTATAATTGGCTTGTAATATTATCCTAAAATCATGATAATTGACGGATGTATATACTGTGTTTATTTTTTTTTCTCTTGCGGATAATCTGATATATTATCGCATTGTCCTGAAAAATTACATAACCTTAAAAATACCTAGTATTACTCATTTATAAAATATAAAAATGATTTAAACTCAATAAGTAAAGTTATTTTTAAGCATAAATATTAATTGATTTTAGCATTAAAAAAGAAAGAGAGCAAAAAAAATTCTTCTTACAATCTTAATCTTAGCTTAAATTTAAGTTCGTTAGCTTAGACATCTTTATGACAGAAAAAAAACATAGAATAAATGAGAATGTAGTTTTTTTTAAAAAAATATATATATATAATTTCATAAACTTTTATCCATTTAATTTCCTATAATTTATTTATTTTATTAAATAAATCTGTTCTTCCTTCTGCAGCCATTTATTTTTAAAAATAATAATATTTTTCAAATATTAAATAACATTGTTTATTTACTATTTTCCAACCTTATTTTAGGTATCACATTATATTTCAGTTTTTTCAAATTTTATTGAAAAAAAAAATGGCAAATGCGCTTGAAACGAGTCCGAGCGATAGTCCTTGAGTCAACCTCTCTCTTCCCGCCGTCGTCACTGCCGCGACTCGGTACCGTACCAATCAACCTACCTGTTGTCCTCCCTAATATCCTCCACAACTTTCGATCTCCACCTCCACTGACCTCTTTCACCTCCCAGGCGTCGACCCAGCGCCGGTCGTCTACGCAGCCACGACCTGACGCAACATCGATGGCGGATTCCATGTGCAGAGCCCTTCGGGACGGATCATTGGAGGCAGAACAAGCTCCAGCCCTAACCATAATGGATTCTCTGCGCTGTCCTTTCGGACACCATGTCTTCACCTACACTCTCGCCCAACTTTCATCCACAGTTTTGTCCGGAAAATTTCAATCCCGGTCGGTAACTACCTCGATTCACTTCGCTTTACTCTGTCTTTGCTGTTATTTATCACTTGTAAGGTTTTGTTTCGTGTTCTTCGCGACAGAGGTCTCGTACTCGTTTCCTTTTCTCGAAGTCCACTGTTTTATGTTGATTTGTTGAAGGACCGAGGGTTGGATCCTGATTTGCCCCAGAAATGGTAAATGGTTATCGTCTTGTGTTTTTCGTGTGGGAATTGGGATTATAACGTGGGTTATTTTTGGAATGCTAAGATGGATCTTCGAATCTGATTTTCACTGGCGTATAGGCTTCATATATTGGATTGTTACACTGATCCTCTTGGTTGGAAGGATCGGCTTTCAAGCTGCGGAAAGATTCGGGATTTGTCCCGGGAAGCTTCATCTACGGTGACTGTCTATAGGGGCGTGAAAGATCTCGCCAAGCTTTATTCGTCAATCATTGAGCTCGGTAAAGGTAACGAAGCGGCATTGTTCTGTGTTTTGTGCCTTTAGTGAATCAATCAATTATCATGTCATTTGGGCATGTTCATTACTTTGTCTAAACTGTAATGATTTTTGACAGCGTGTTAGATTTTGTTTACCTAATGAACTTCAATATGTAGAACGTTCTTTATTTTTATTATTTTCTAAATTAGGAAGAAAGTCTTTTGTTCATGGCATGGTGTTGATTTTACGAGTGCAGGACTGGTTGCACACTGCATGGGTCGTTTCTCTGTTGCCATAGACTCGGTAAATTTACATTTTCCACTGTGAACATTACTAGAATTGATTATGATCCTAGCCAATTAAATGAAAATCCAAAAGTCCACTAGTTCGAAAATTACTAGAATATATGATGCTCCTTGTAGATTTATGGAACATGCCAAAAAATGGTCCACTTTTGGCACGGTGGTTATTTTGTTTTAAACATTAATTTTCATTTCATTATTTAAGAATGAGCTAGTTACACTCCCTCACTAGAATAACATTTGCATGTCTTTTATGTGGTATTTTGAATAGGCATGTATTTTGCTTGGCATTTATCTATTTTAGGACTTTATATACATACATAAATACATACACACACACATATATATATATATATTTGGTTGGGATCAGGCAATTTTAAATTCAACTCATTCAAGTTGCACCTCTATTAGGGCACCAATTTATAGTAATCTATTTTTTTTTAGAATTTTGTTTCTCTCTCTCTCTCATAAATTATGTGTTACTTCTCTTTCTAGGTATCTGAAATGCTGAGACACACGTCTATGACATCAGTTGCAGGCCTTATGAGCAACCTTCGCACACACGGTATATATTCACTTTTTAGATTAGAAATTCATGGATGCATTGATGGTCTTGCCATTTGCAGGTCTATGGATGTATGGCCCAAGAAATTATGGCGAGTAGATTCTTCTAAAGAAAGCAAGGGGTTGCCATTTATTGAAATAGACCCTTGAAACAAGTATTTGACTAAACAGGCTCACTCCTCAACTGATTGGACTAAATCAATCCGTTTTACACCTTTATATGAGTGAGTGAGAAAGTAACCCAACAATATGGGGGGCTGATGTTGCTCCTTGGAGGAGCTGGCTGGCTATCTAATTTTATGTTTTATTTGAGCATTCTTATTTTGGCCCCCAACAATGTTTTCTATGGAATTCATCTCCCCAAGCTTAAGATGTGTCCGAAACAAGGCATTAAGATTTTATGCATCAAAAAATGAAGTCATGGGAGCATTAGGTTTTTATGCATTAGAAATGAAATCATGGGGATTTTATTTTCCAAGTAAATTACACGGCTTATCATGTAAGTTGAGTAAACCCAAGATTAGAATTTGTTCTCCATATTTGTGCTAGAACTCTAGCATCTAAAATCAGAATATCCGCTTGTTGTGGTTGTTCACATTGTGTTAACTTGAATATTTACACCTGGTATATTTGCAGTGCTATACTTTTGCAATTTTCTTTGATGGCCGCGTTTGACATACCTTAATGGTGAATTCGTTTCGTTGATGGCTTACTTCTGGAACCTGATGATACAATATCTTCTGATCTTTACTTCCTTTCACTCATGTCTTTTTTTGTTTTTTCAGAAAAAATTTCTAGTACCTTTTGGCTGCTGCGGTCAGACCTTCATGGTATAAGGGAAACAGCTTCTTTTGAGTATTTGTCAACCATGATTGCTACTTTGGAGCCAGTAAATCAATCCACAGGACCGAAAGGTGATTCAGAAGACTTTTCTTTGCTTGAAATGGATTCTGGGAAAGGGAGGATTTGTGTGCGGTTCAAACGTAGGAATGGACGTGTCAGAGTGATGGTAAACTTTCTTTTTCTTCCTGAAAAATTTTCACCCCTTTACGTGGGCAGCAGGTTTTACTAATCTTTCTCAAATCTTGTTTTTAGTGTGAAGACTTTCATGTGGAGCGAACTGGGATAAAAAATTTATCTGTTTCTTCTAAAGATAAAATAATCAATAAAGACCTTTTGCCAAAGGTTGGTCACGTAGCTTCATTTTTGGTGAGAGTACGTTAAGTCTCTGTCATATTCTATCTGACAATGGACGTATGCTTGGTTTTTTTGCAGGTGCAATTCAATCTACAACTGTCAGAAAAAGAGCGTCTTGACAGAGCTAAGGTGGTGCTCCCATTTGAACACCAAGGTATGTTGGCATCTTCTGTTGTTCCCCACTTCCCCTCCTCTCACTAGTTTGTATCTTTCAGTTAAATGTCATTTAGCAATAGTCCTATACTCTGTCCACTGCTTTATGTCTGTTTTTCTGGAAGAATATAAGTTGGAGAGTTTATTTCATGTGAATATTTGTATCTGTTAAGTATCATTTGACGATGGTCCTGACACTTCTCCTTTTTTCAACATTTTTATGGCCCAGGAAATGGTAGAACTATTGATATTTATGATGGCCGTAGGTCTCTAGCAGAGAACAAAGATGAGAAACCTCCTTCTACAACTGAGAAATTGGATGTGAAGGAGGATTCTAGCAAGGGCGAGATTATATATTACCGGGACTCAGATGATGAGATGCCGGATTCTGATGAGGACCCCGATGATGATTTGGACATATAAATACCTCTCTGATGTGGATTTGGAAATATAGTCAGTTGGCCTCACCCGTAACTTATTTGTGTTAGGGCATTGCTCTCACACATCAATAGCAATTTGCTTCTTTCTGGTGGGTTAGACGGACAATGCCATGAATCATGCAGCTCAGTTTTTCAAAAGGGGTTTCAAAGTAAAATAATTTTTACTGGGATGCATATTTAGGAAATTTTCCTAACCTCGTGTAATAATATAGTGTGAGGGTGAGAGTAGAGTCGCTATTATGATTCTTTATTTTTAAACGCTGTAGGCTTATTGTGGGAGAAGGACAAATAATACCAGCAATAATCAAAGCAATTTGAACTTGAAACGTACACACTTCCAACCCTGGAGCTGTAGAAATGTTATTTTAGGCAAATATAAATTAGAAAAAACAAAAATTAGAAAATTAGAAATATTTGGACCTCAAATAAGATTAAAATTTATTTGGTATGATGGTATTTTTTTTTAAATAATGAGTTAATATCTTGAATGAATAATTTTAGTTTATAATTTTTAAATTTGAGTTTGTAATTAAAAAATAATTATATTTAAAAAAACATAACCATACATACGAAATTCCTCATCCGCAATGAAAAGAATATCATATTTTTTTAACTTGAATATGCGTGCAAGTACTGTGGATTCGAGTTAAGAGGGAGGACACAATTTTAGCCGTGCGGCAAGGCTAGATTTCAATATTATGTGTGTGTGTGTGTGTGTGTATGTAGCTATCACCACACAGACGTTCTTGGAGCAGGCGCAGGTCCCTCCTGGATTATGAATGTTCGGCTCCTACGCCCAGCCAAACAACCGCCCACTCTTCGGCTCCATCCTCGTCGCCAAGGTCGCTGCGTTGAAGCCACCCCTCGACTACAACCTCATCTGGATCAGCCAATGTTCCAATGTCACGGTTCGCGACGGCGACGCCTTTTTCTGGGAGCCTGTCTGCGCCGCCGACTACAACGTCATGGGCCACCACCTCGTCCAAACCGCTGCTCTCGAAGGTGCAGTGCGTTAGCCCATCCCTCACCCATGAGGCCCAGATCCACGATTTCGTTTGTTCAAGGAAGGCGACAAAGACAGCAACGCCACCGGCCTCCTCCACGAGTTCCCCCGTCGGCTCGTTCTGGGGCGCCGCCGATGGTTTGAAGCTCTAAAAGTATCACCACTAAAAAAATTAATAATATGTATTAAAATATTTATAGATGAATAGTAAATTTCTGAATTTATTATTTATTATTTGTTTTTATATCTTATTTTAAAAAAGTCAATAAATTTTTGATAAATTTATATATTTTTTCTTAAATTATATAAAAAGTTTGAGTATAAACTTGTTGTAAATGATCTAAGAGCACGAATAATAACTTTTTAATCATTTTTTCTAATTTTACATATTTAAGTTATTTTTGCTTTCATATATAAATATACAATACAATAGATTTTTAAAATTAATCTATATATCATTAAAGTAATATTTTATACTTGTTTTTATTTAATAATAATTTTTATAATTTAATATGAAGCAAAGAAAATATTATAAGAAACATGAAAGAGAAATTTAAGAAAAAAATTATATAAAGTAAATAATACTTCTAAATATATTAACAAAAATTATACAAATCATATAAAAAAAGTTAAATATAGGGCATTTGTTGTAGGAATAATTTTATGACTTTTTAATTTTTTTTTCATAAATATAAAAAAACAGACTTCAATAGAAAATATGTTACTAGTGCTCTAAGGGTCTTGTTTGGCCTTTTTTTTTGTAAATGTGATTATTTTTAAAAATACTAGGTTTAGATAATTTTTATCACCTTCAAAATTTTAAAAATTTTCAGTTTACTGTTTTCAAAAATAATTTTATTTTTTAAAATAATATTATTTTATCAAACGCTTTCTAAACTACCAAAATGCCTTTAGCCAATAAGAGACGCACACTCAAAATTGAAAGCATAGTTAAAAATTGTAATATATATAATAAATGAATAATATTAATCATAAATTATAATTTAATTATAAATTTTATTAAAATTTTAAATTTTAAGATAATGTTTAGTTAAATTTGATTAATCAATATCTTATGTTAAAATTTTAATAAAATTTATAATTAAAACATAAATTTTAAATATCATTGATGACTAATATCATTTCCGTAAATAAATTTATTAAATTTTTTATATAGTTCACTACTAATTCTCATACTATATATATAATTATATATAAATAATATTATTTCGAAATTAATTCTTATCAAAATTTTGTTTTAATAAGAATATAAACGAATGGTATATATAGAGTATGTTTCAGAGCTCATATATATATATATATTATAATAATGGGGAGTCACGACCATCTCTATAGCTCAGCTCCACCCTACGCAGTAAAATACGAAAATGCCCTTGGCCGAGGAGAGGCACACTCGCACTAATGCAAAGACCCTAGTATATAAAACCTTGCCCCTCTCCCCCTAGCCTCGGTCAGACTCATTCATGGCGGCCGCAACCTCCTTCTCTCTCGCCGCGTCGTCTTCGACCACCCTGAAAGCCCTAAATCCAGCATCGTCCAAGGGACAGGGATTTGCTAACCTCGGATTTGCGGCCTCATTCTCATCCTCCAAGGTTTTCAGGTCCCTCAAATCTCGGGTCCCGCTCAATCACGGGTTTGGAGGGCGAGGGGCGGTCGGCAGCGGAGCCCTCGGGGCTCGCATGGTGGCGTCGCCTCCCGCGATGACTCCTCAGACCTCGCTCGATTTCGAGACCTCCGTGTTCAAGAAGGAGAAGATCTCACTCGCTGGACACGACGAGGTAGGATTTTATTTCTTTTCCTGTGTTTTTCGTGGAATAAATTATAGCTTCTGTGATTTGATGCAATACGCTGTTGTTGGATCGTATACATGTGTATGCAGTTCATTGTGAGAGGAGGAAGGGATTTGTTTTGCCTGCTGCCAGATGCCTTCAAGGGGATTAAGCAGATTGGAGTTATCGGTTGGGGTTCTCAGGTAAATTTATGATTTGTTTGATTTTCATTTTGTATTGGGTTTGTAATTTTTGAGGTATCTCTAGAACGTGTATGTGTCGTTGATGGAATTGTTTCGTCTTATTTTTTATGTATTTATTTATCTTTCACAATGAATAAGTTTTGGGATAAGAAAATCAAGATATGTTATATTTAAAAACTTGTAGAACTAGAAGAATTTTATAACATTTTATGTAATATTTTGTTTGTGATGTTATATTTAAGCTTTCTAATAAATGTTGTGCACTCTAGGAAAAAATTCTGGAGCCATCCCTGGTTAAGTATGCTTACTGAAATTGTGTTCATACTCACACGTGTTCTGACGAAATACCTGGTGTCTTTCTGCTGCATGCATCTAACCATCATTGTTTATTTCAGGGTCCTGCACAAGCCCAGAATTTAAGGGATTCTTTGGCAGAAGCAAAATCTGACATTGTGGTGAAGGTGACTTTTCACACCAACTTTTGTTTAGAATTATATGACTATGCTTTTGTTAAAGGTTTTTTGATTGATTTATACAACTATGTTTTCTTTACAGGTTTTGTGATTGACTAAACGTTCTTGTTTTTTTAATTTTATTTTCCATTATTCACGGAGTATTGTTTTTATTTTTATTTTTTATTTTCATGGCATTAGGTTGGGCTTAGGAAGGGCTCTCGCTCTTTTGCTGAAGCCCGAGCTGCTGGGTTTTCTGAAGAAACAGGGACTTTGGGTGATATCTGGGAAACTCTTGCAGGCAGTGATCTTGTGTTGCTTTTAATTTCAGATGCAGCACAGGTTGGCAGGCTTCTTCTTCTTCTTCTTATTATTATTATTATTATTATTATTATTATTATTTGTAATTTTGAAATATTGCCCATTTGTTAATGACTTGGTATCATATGCTATATGAGTCTTTGTATGTTCTTTTAGTAATTGTTAAACAAGGAAGATGATGGTTCTTAAGCCTTCTGTGTAGAACTCACTGATAGTCTAATACAAATTTATTTTTGAAGTTCTCTAAAATTTGCAAATTTAGATATATTAGGCAAGGCGCTAATTTAGTTGTCTCATGATATGTAGTATTCATGCTTGTTTTTTCTTGACTTCAATTCATCATTCCCTGCAGGCAGACAACTATGAGAAAATATTCTCACACATGAAGCCAAACAGCATACTTGGGCTTTCCCATGGATTTCTTCTTGGGCATTTGCAGTCACTTGACCTTGATTTCCCTAAGAATATTAGTGTGATTGCTGTGTGTCCCAAGGGAATGGGCCCTTCTGTGAGGAGACTATATGTTCAAGGAAAAGAGATAAATGGCGCAGGAATCAATGCAAGCTTTGGTGTCCACCAGGTCAGGCTTCCGTCTCTTAACCAATAACAGCCTCCCCCTTCCCAGCTGATTGGTTTGGTTTGTCTCTTTTTATTTTTGGCTTTTCAACTTCACAACATTTGTGTACAGGATGTTGATGGTAGAGCGACCGATGTTGCCTTGGGATGGTCTGTTGCATTGGGTTCTCCTTTCACGTTTGCAACCACACTAGAGCAGGAATACAAAAGTGACATTTTTGGCGAGAGAGGCAAGTAATTCTTCCGATTGCTCCTCTTCATCTACAAGCATGATATCTGATTTTGTCCATGGTGCTTTATAGGCATTTTACTTGGGGCTGTTCATGGGATTGTGGAGGCCTTGTTTAGAAGATACACAGAAAATGGAATGGCAGAAGATCTAGCATACAAGAATACTGTAGAGTGTGTGACTGGAATTATATCACATACAATTTCAACCAAGGTTTATCTTATGATTAAAATCCCTTGTTATAATGCTCTTGTGCTTGCAGTAATCTCACATAAATGTGGTATGTTCGATGGATGATGTGTTTTGTCTAACAGGGCATGTTGGCAGTGTACAATTCTTTGCCTGAAAAGAGCAAAAAGGAATTTGAGGCTGCATACAGTGCTTCTTATTATCCCTGCATGGACATTTTGTATGAGTGCTACGAAGATGTGGCAAGTGGAAGTGAGATTCGAAGTGTGGTCTTGGCTGGACGTCGATTTTATGTAAGCTGTATTTCCCTGATGCTGTGAATTCCTTCATGCGTGTAATTTCCGTTTTAAGCGGTTTTGCCTCTCTAATTTCTCGTAAAGAATTATTGTTTAGTTACTAGTTTGTTACCTGTGTCATTTTGGCAGGAAAAAGATGGTCTTCCCGCTTTCCCAATGGGTAAGATTGATCAGACTCGAATGTGGAAAGTTGGTGAGCGTGTTCGATCAGTGAGGGCAGCTGGGGACTTAGGTCCATTATATCCTTTCACTGCCGGTGTCTTCGTGGCTCTAATGATGGCCCAGGTAACTATGGTAGTCTTATTTTTTAAAATAGAATTGTTTTAAAAAATATTGGGTCTGATAATTTAAAAATAATAAATATTTATTTGAATTTATAGTTTTTAAAATTAATTTTATTTTCAACGACTCGGGCAAACCAAACATATAGCCTATACGTGTGCTTTCATTTAGCTTTAAACTATTATTCTGTCCATTTTGCATAATAAAAAAATCTTTCCATGAACTTTGCTAGCTTAATTTGGCAACGCTGCCAAATTACGTTATGTTAACACATTAATAAACCTGGCTGCAGATTGAGATTTTGAGAAAGAAAGGTCACTCATACTCTGAGATCATCAATGAGAGCGTGATCGAGTCTGTTGATTCGTTGAATCCTTTCATGCACGCTCGTGGAGTTGCCTTCATGGTTGACAATTGTTCCACCACAGCACGGTTGGGATCAAGAAAGTGGGCTCCTCGTTTTGATTACGTTCTGACTCAACAGGCATTCGTGGCAGTAGATGAACGCGTTCCCATCAACCAGGACCTCCTTAGCAACTTCCTGTCAGATCCTGTCCATGGCGCCATTCAAGTCTGTGCTGAACTTAGACCCACTGTGGACATCTCGGTTCCGGCAGACGCAGATTTCGTGCGCCCAGAGTTGCGCCAGACAAGCAATTAGACAGCGAAACACGCTCGAACAACCACCCCAGCTGAATCCCTTTTCAAGGGTAGGGGGATTTAGTAATTCTGTTCATTTAGTCGAGTACTATATAGTTATCTCCTAAGAATGATGTTCTTCTACTAGATATGATTTTATTTTCTGCTTGCACTTGGAATGCCTAGAATTGCGTAATGTGTATTTTTCTTGTTACGTAAACAAGTCCTCGGGTTTTGTAGGGATGTATCTGAATAAGTTGTGTCCAATGCTTGTGATTTACAACTTTTACCATTTCTCGATCCATTGACCAACTTGCTCGTACCAACTTGCTTGTCCTAACTTGGCTGAAAGCTCTCCTAGGCCTCGCTGCCTTTGTCCTAGCACCCTATCCCGTAACCCATTTTTCATAAGCGTCACTGTGAGGGTTTGTTTGGCCGAACAACACGGCCATATCAACGTCATTATGTTCGCGAAGTGCATGAACCACCCCTAGGGACTCAACCATCCACTGTTGGAGCTTAATTGCGTCTTCAATGGCGGTGATGTAGCCGCTAAAACCATAAGGAGGCGAAAGACGCAGGAGGCGCAGGTTTTTTGGCATAGCGCCTTGTACGTCAGGGATTCCTACACCTGGATATAAGCTACATCGGATGAATTCTTCTCACCGTACTGGCTCAATTCTTCAAACCCATCAAGTGGCGTGCTCAAATCTCTCCTTCCAGGTAGGACTAGGACTCGGTCATCATTATCACCCTTTTTGCTGTCGTCTTCGACAACAACAGCTCTATAGAGTTGCTAGCAGTGCTGATGGCCACGGGGTACTTTCGCCAGTTGGGGAAGTCCCTGTCCAGTGTAATGAATTTGGGCCGTGCGGACTCACCCAGGGATATACTTAAAAGTTAATACTTTTAATTAAATTCTAACATTGCATTTGATGAAGTTAATAAGGGATGTTTGTTAGAATAATATTATTTTTTAAAAAATAATATTCTTTAGAATAGTGATTTTGATTAATTTAAAATTAGTTATAAGTAATTAAAATTTATCTGTATTTATAAATTTTGAAAAAAGTCATGCTTTCAAAAAAAGTAGGAATGTATATTGCCCCACGGGGGTCGTTCGGATGGCAAGCGGCATGCTGCCTGGGCATAGATGCTCGTGTTCGACTCTTGCGGTCGGCTCGGAGAGGGATTTTTCTAGACTTACATGTTGGCAATCCATCCGTAATTTAGTATAGCAAATTAAATATAGTGAGAATATTATTTCGATAAAATTTTATCGGCCATACATATTATAATTTAATGACTAATTTTTTAAATAATCATAAAATACTAAAATAAAGAGATCAGTGAACCTAATCCTAATTAGTTGCGCTACAGAAACGACTTGATAAGCTTAGTGATTTTTCATGTTTTTTTAAAACATCCATTAAAAAAAAAGATAGCTAAAATTTTTTGATATAATTTTTGGTTTTTTTTAAAAATATTTTATTAATATGATCTGAAAGCCCCAATTACCTAATGTAACAAAATTTTGTACAACTGATTTATTTATGACTGATCCGAAAGCCCCTCAAATTATGAATGATATGAATAATTATAATTTATTTATTCGATTTTTTCGATGATATGATATATTGTTATATTGTCACAGTTATTCACTCGTGTAATATTAATACGTAACATTAGTCATAAATATATTTATCAAAAGATGGTTGCATTTATACATTAATGTTGCAGTTTTAATTTTTTTTAAAGCATTGTATCCAAATTTTCAAGCTGTTATAATATTATGTTAATTAAACTCAAACCGTGATTATGACTAAAAAAACGCACAAATATTGATTGAGACGGAAGATTTCACCTTCTAAGGTCATATTTATTGTCTCCCTAATAATGATTAATAATTGCAATTAAATATCTAAGAATTCAGAAATCATACTTTTGGATAATTTTAACATTTAAAACAAGACTTTGCTGTGAGATTTTAACAATCACACTAAACATAAGATTTGTATTGGGTATGGTTGTCAAAATTTGACATTAACTTTGTTTAGTATTTGAAGTCAAAGTTGTCTAAAATTGAGGCCAAATTTGCATCATCAAATACCAAAAAAGATTGTTTGTCTTTTTCGCTAAATTCTTGTTTTTAAAAATTTTGAAGAGTAACCGTAATTTTTTAAAACCATTTCATGAAAGCGGATCATAATTATGCGTAAATCAAGAAGAAAAATGTACCAATATCATTTCTCAAATAAAAGAGGTCCGCGTAATTTTCTCACACACACAACAAATAATAATAATAAGGAACCAAAACATTTCACTTTTTTTCAAAATCAGTTGGTGAAAAGCGATTATGAAACTTAGTCGATGATTTTATTTAAATTGACAGCGAGTGATAATTTTATTTGTAAATAATTGGTATAAAAAAGTTTAAAATATTATTACGGTTCATACATCAGTATTCGAAATATATATATATATATATATATATATATATATATATATATATATATATATGAGTTTTGTGCGCGGCATCCAACATATTGTATTAATCAAATGCTATCAATTTGGCATCGGAGCAAAATAATCAAGTTTTTTTTGGTATTGCATTGTTTTTCGGAAAATTGTAGTTTATGATTTGTTCTCATATTAATATTACATTTTTTTTTCATATTGTATGTTGTATTAAATTGTTTTATCAATTTGGCATTGTTTTTTGCAATTTCGCATTGTTTTTTTGTTAGTATTTGTTTTTATCGACCTGTAGTTGTCTCATATTGTTTTTGTTTTGCTCATCTTTTCTTATACTAATATATTTTTTTGCATTAAATATTTTTGCTCATATTTTATTTTCTCATCTTGTTTTTTTCAACATGTAGCTTTTTCACTAAAAAAAATGGTAGGCAAATTTTAAAATTCGCGTAAGAATGGTCGAAAATGAGAAAGTAGTAAAAATGATTGTGGCGTAGGAACAATATATTGAATGCCTTTTAATTGAAAGGTATTTTTAATGATAAGAATTTATTTGATTATTATGTATTAAAAATTATATATTTTAGTTTGTGTTGATATTATTGAATTAATGAGGATTAAATTTAAAAAACTGTCAATTAATTAATAATTGATTAAATAACAACTTAACCCATCTAGAGAGGCACGAAAGAGAATAGAATCGAAGTGGTGTCTCGTGAAGTTGCAGCTAATAACAGTAATTAAAAAAGGGCCGAGAAAATAGCCGCAACGCAAAGACAAAATAATTAAAATATCTCTCTCTCTCTCTCTCTACACACGCACTTTCTCTGCTTTTTTTTTTTTAAATAATAATAATAAATATCACTGGGTTATTGTTTCTCTCTCTCTCTGTCACACACAAACACACACACACACACACTCTCTCTCTCTCTCTAGCTCGCAAAGCGCATTCATTCTTTGCTTCCTTCCCTCTTAAATCACGAGATCTCCATCTCCATTCCAATATTTCGATTACTCGTTTTATTTTAAATCCAAACCAATCCCATCTCTGAAAATATAAATAATTGGATTCAAGTTTTAATCGAACCACCACCCACCCACCCACTCACGCTCGTTCACGCCTCGCCGCTTCCCACCATTGTTGTCGTTGTCGTCGTGGTGTTCTTCTTTGTTGTTGTTTTGTCGTACGGCTGTTAACACAATATCGACATTGTTACAAGTTAGAGCCTCCAACATGTTGCGATCCGGCAAGTCAATGGACGACTCCCTCTTCTACGCTGATTCGCACGACAACAAGCCCGATTTCCGAGAGCTCGATCTGAGCTCCCCGCTCTCAAACCGGGCCTCCTCCTCTCCCCCCTCCGCCTCCCCCACCAGCAGCGGCAGTTCAACCTCCTCCGGCTCCGTTGTCTCCGGCAGGCCCGCGCCGAGGAACTGCTCCAACACGGCGGAACACGTCAGATCCGCCGCCAAACCCCCTGACTCGATGCCGCCGGGACACCGGAGATCCAAATCCATGGGTCCTCCGCTGATATTCTCCGGTGGAAATTTCAACTTCAGTGGCAGTAGCGGCGGGAGCAGCACCAATTCCGGTTCCTGCGGCTGCAATGGCGGCGGAGGCGGCGCCGCTTCGTCCGTCACTTCTAATCCGAGTCCGACCTCTGCCGTGTTTCCCAGCGGCAACATTTTTCCTTCCGGGAAGCTCCCCAAGACCGGCATGGCCGCAGCTCGGACCGCTGCCGGAAGGACCGACGTGCTCGGCTCCGGGATGGGGAAGTACGGCCACGGGAGCGTCATGCGCGGCGGAGGCGGGAGTGGGACTGACTCGGCGGTGACGAAGCGGGGGGGAGGGAGTCCTGATCCGGAGGAACTGAAGAGGGCTGGGAACGAGCAGTACAGGAGGGGCCATTTCGCGGAGGCTTTGGCATTATACGATAGAGCGATCGAGCTTCAGCCGGAGAATGCGGCGTGCCGGAGCAACCGGGCCGCGGCGCTGACAGCGCTGGGGAAGCTGGGCGAGGCTGTCAAGGAGTGCCAGGGGGCGGTGAGGTTGGATCCAAGTTATGGGCGGGCTCACCTGCGTCTGGCGTCCCTTTTTATGCGGTGTGTGAGGAAATTCTCTGCTTGTCGTTGTAGTTGTAGTTTTTTTTTTTTTTTTTAAATCCTATCATTGTGGTTCATGTTTTATTTCAAGGTGGAAGTATCATTCTGGTGTGATTTTTTTATGTTGTTTTTCTTTGCATCGTGTTTAATGCCGTGTTTCTCTGCGGCTTCGATAGTTGTTGTTGTTGTTGTTGTGCAGGGGAAATCCTTCTTCGTTGTGGTGTACGTCATGTTTTTACGGTGCTGTTATTTGTTTCTGTTGCACATTGTACTTGGGTCCGTTTCCTCCGATGTGAATGAACAAAATGCCATATTGTCGAAGTTAAGAGTGTATTAGTCTTTTGGGCTCTTATTGGATTTCTACATTTTGTTTTATAAGAATGGCGTGTTTGACTGATGTGTATGAGTCCCAGATGTAGGATTCGGGGTTAATTACTTGTTTTATATCTAGGGTAAAGGTCATTTTAGTTTCCTTGTTAAGTGGGTCCTATTACTTCAAATTGGCATGCTAAGTGAACCCTATGATGTTCTAATTTGATATATGGAGATCAAATAATAAGAAATCATTACCTGTTTCACATTTGAATTGCAAGAACTTATTTATATTTATGATGCGCATGGATTGTAATGAGTTAAGTCTTTTCATATGCTCTAACCTGAAAATTTTCAATTGCTTATAATATTTCACCATATTTAATAGGATGGGGTTGGTGGAAAAAGCCAGGACCCACCTTTTTGTTCCTGGGCTACAAACAGATCCTGCTGAATTGCTGAAGTTTCATGCCTTGGAGAAGCATTTGATTCAATGTGCAGATGCCCGCAAGATCAGTGATTGGAAGAGTGCACTGAGGGAATGTGACGCAGCTATAATGGCTGGAGCTGATTCTTGTTTGCAGGTTAATATGATCATCAAACCTTTAATTCGCTTATATATACGTTTGTGTGTCCATTTCATGTTTATTTAGGTTATAAATCAAAATGTATATATAGGGTTGATGACTTATTATGAAAATGGTGGTCTATAGTGTTGAATTTGTTCTAATTGGATGCAAAAGTAATATAAATCAAATTCCAGGCTGCCTGAAATGGTTTCAATGAAATTTACAGCTCCTTTCTTGTAAAGCAGAAGCCCTGTTAAAGCTCCATCGGCTTGAAGATGCGGATTCTATCTTAACCAAAATTACGAAATTAGAACCTTATTCACCTTCTTGCTCACAAGTTAAGTTCTTTGGGATTCTTTCAGTGGCCTATGTGCTGTACGTCAGAGCACAGGTTGATATGGCAATGGGAAGGTGAGCCCCAATAAATGAAGTTACGCAATGAAAATAGCAGGTACCTTCTTTGTAGTACTGGGGATGAATGAGTTATTCTTTCTGCAGGTTTGAGAATGCAGTTGCAGCAATGGAAAAGGCAGGGGTGATTGATTCCAGCAATATTGAGGTTGCTGTATTTCTGAATAATGTAAAGTTGGTGGCTAGAGCTCGTGCTCGAGGTAATGATCTCTTCAGTTTAGGAAAATTCGATGAGGCCTGCTTGGCATATGAAGAAGGCCTCAAACACGATAAATACAACTCTGTTCTGTATTGCAATAGAGCCGTTTGCTGGTCTAAGCTTGGCCTGTGGGAAAAATCTGTTGAGGACTGTAACCAAGCCCTTCGGATTCAACCCAATTACATCAAAGCCCTTCTTCGAAGGGCTGTTTCAAATGGAAAGGTGATTTTGTAAGTTTGTTTGTACTTTTTTTTTTTTTGTTGTTGTGTTATGGGTGGGGTTGTCTGTGCAGTAAATTTTTGTTTATCTTTTCTTGAAATATCATCAGTTATATGAATTTTACAGCTTGAAAGATGGGAAGAAGCAGTGAAAGATTATGATATTTTGAGAAGGGAACTTCCAGGAGACAATGAGGTGGCTGAATCGTTGTTTCATGCACAAGTTGCCTTGAAAAAATTGCGGGGGGAGGAAGTTCATAATTTGAAGTTTGGTGGTGAAGTGGAAGAAATTTCTGGTTTTGATCAATTTAAGGCTGCAATATCCTCTACTGGTGCGTGTGCTCGTTTCTTTTCCACAGAACATTCTCTCTCTGTCTCTCTGAATTAGACGCGCAATTCCATCCTGAGTTCGTTTTAAATTTCAGGCGTTTCTGTGGTACATTTCAAAGCAGCAACCAACCAACACTGCGAACAGATATCCCCGTTTATAAATGTACTCTGTGCTCGATATCCTTCTGTAAATTTTCTCAAGGTAGGATTGCCTATTATTAGCTTTGACATGCTATTGTTATTATTATGATAGTTCATACCGCGAATTTACTTGGGATTGGCGTGCATTTACATCTGTTTTGCATATAGAATCATTATTAGAAGTTCAAAACCCGGCCCCATGGCTTGCTTTAAATCATCAAAATATATTCTTTTCTTACTTTCCTCGGCTTATATTTTCCATGTCATCTATTGAAAAAATAAATTGGTGTGCATTTACATCTGTTTTGCATGTAAAATCATATTATTAGAAGTTTAAAACCTGGGCCCTTGGCATACTTTAAATCATCAAAATATATTGGTTAAAGTTTCCCCAGCTTATATTTGACATGTCATCTACCGGAAATATAAAGTTGTGAACAGTTGTTGTTTTTGAATGAAGGTGGATGTGGAGCAGTGTCCCGCATTAGCAAAGGCTGAGAGCATAAGAATTGTCCCGACATTTATGATCTACAAAAATGGAGGCAAGATCAAGGAGATGGTCTGTCCTAGCCATCAAGTGTTGGAGTACTCTGTGAGGCATTACAGTTTATAAGTATGAAGGTCCTTTCACGATTTGCTCTGCCAATCCGCAGGACTAATATTGCCATTGATTATCCATCACAAACAATTGCCAGGTGTGGCTGTGACATAATCAGCTGCCCAATAATTCGTACAGAAGTAGCGTCTAGTTTCCTATTTGCAAGTTTTATTTATTCATTCAATTTAGTTGCCGTCTTATTAAAATTTGACTGTCACGATTCCCTCCGGAAAAGCATTAATTGATTGTTTAGCATTATATATTATATATATATATATATATATATATATATATATATATAATATTACATATGGGATATGAACTCTTCTTTTTTCATGGTTCTTGGTTTTGTTTGGTTTCAAAGGTCTTATTAAAATATGTTATATTTAACTTCACTATTATTAATACATTATAATTTTGGGCCAAGAGCTTTGATGAGAAAAAATTTACACCATTCCAGCACAGCAGTTTAATCCCTAACACTACCAACTTCTGAGTTTATGGAGCCTTGAACTTGGGTTTTGTCAACTTAGAGTTTTAAAAACATCGTCTGAAATCACGTTGAAAAAAGTGTGCTAAAGGGAGCAGCATGATCATCATGGTTGAAACTCATGATTTAAACATCAAACTTAAGTTGCGGTTTAATAATACTATAGTCTGTTAGAATCAGAGATTTAATGTACATGCAATCCCAACCCAATAGAAACTTATAAACTATATTATTCAATTCAAAAAAAGTTGGTAGAGCTCACACGGTCAGTCACACACTGACATTGGTGGTGGAATTTGTTCAGTTTTTCTCCCCTTGACTGCAGTGAGTAAAATAGAAACTTTTTGAATGAAAACCGTATTAAATTGAAAGTGGTGACTTCCTGTGGCCAACATTTTGGTGCTAGCATCTTATCATCCACATATATAGATATATAGATATATAGATATATAATAGAATGTTGTACTTTGCCATAGACAAAAAATGATGACTTATTATTATTGTAGGATCCCAAGGCCAAGGTTGGCTTTTGCATGGAGAGACCAGTTGGGTCCAGTCGAGAGGGCCAAAAGGACAAAAGGGATCCAATGCAGCGTAGTGACCCCTTCGTGTGGAGCAAAAGAGAGGCCTTTTCTTCTTCTCCTTTTTTTTTAGGGGTTGGGTTATGTGTTGGTAAATTATATCAGACGGTTAGCCCCTTTTTCCCCACCAAACCCTTCCAGGCTTACGAGGCTGAGGCATGCAATTAGATCTCGTTTGTGACCTAGGCATGGATCTCAAAATGGCTATTACCTACCCTGTTCTCAATTCGTGGTTGATTTGTTAGCATATAAAGATGGCCCAATCCCTCATTTAATGGAAAATCTTTTTTCCCAAAATATCCTTATCTCTTTTTCCTTTTTTTTCTTTTTTCTTTTTTCTTCTTTCCAATCCAATGCACTGTCCATTTGGTTTCGAATACCACAGACAACTTTTATCCAAAGTCTACGAATATCCATACTACATTAGAGCATTCATATTAATTTTAATATTTTTATTCTTATTTTTAAAAATAAATAATATATAATTTAATTATTTTTTAAAAATATCAAATATTTTATTCTTTATTTTTATCTATATTTATTCATTAATTTATATTATATTATTTTTCTTTTATTTTTTTTATTTATTATTATCAGTAAAAATATTACGAGTATAATAATATATATTAAAAATTATAAAAAAAAATATGAATGAATAGTAAATTTCTAAATATATAAATTTATTATTTATTTCATATCCCTATATTTCATTTTAAGTAATTTGATGTGAATGAGTTTTTGACAAGCTTGCATATTTTTTTCATAAATTATAAAGAAAATTTAATTATACAAAAACTACTACGAATGCTCTCAATGGAATAGCTCCTTGAATCTCAAATTTTCATCTGCTCTCTACATACATACGATAATAATAACGTTATATATATATATATATATATAAAGAGAAAGATATGAACATACTCACTTATATGGCTTTAAATTATTAATTTTTAACGACAAATATTATGAACATTTTGAGTGAGTCAACGGTAGTTTAATGTAATAAAATTGCATCGGGAAATGTCAGCTTATGTGACAAAACAAAATCGTGAGTGAGATATGTAATGTTAGATACATGCGTTAGCATATAAAAATTGTTTACATTAATTATTTTTCTTTATATATATATATAATCATATGATTTTCTTATATTAAAAATAATAAAGGTTCGAAAACTAGTGACTACCCGCGCGCGCGTGTTTTACTTGAATTGAAAGAAAGGGGAGTAGAGCAGTGAACGAGCCTGGAATGAATCATTTATCCATCGATATCATCCGTATGGGTATGCCACGTCGACGCCTTTCACTGTACCGTACCGCCTGTGACGTCTCGTGAGATAACAAATTCGCGTGACCCCCGCCTCTCTCCCTTCAACATTCAAACGGTTGGAACGGATCGAGGTGTTGTATAAGCGCACTTGAATCAAGAACACACACACTCACACACACACAGATGGAGTCGAAGAAAAGCACCAAGAGAGGCTTGCGGCCGTTTGGGAGGGGAAGGATGTCTCTGGAGGAGTATTTGAAGTTCGTCCAGGCTCACAATGCGAACAATCTCTCAATCAACTATCTCAATCAGGTAACGTGTTTATAATCATCCCTGTATCTTGCTTCGATTTGCTTCTCCAACTGCCCATCCATTAGGTCATTAGATGTACTCTGTTTGGGAGGAGGGTTCAAACTTCAAACATCGTGCCTATGGGATTTCAGCGTTTCCACTGAGACTCGCGTGCTAGATCTGATAATAAATGTGCTCCGCTTTCGTTGTGTTCTTTTTTTTTTTTTTTTTAAATTCATTCAAACTCGGTTTGATCGCATCTTCACATCTCTGTTCTGGTTTTGTCACTGGCATTTTCAATTAGGTTATTAGATGTGCTCTGATATGCAGTTTGATGATCTTCATTTATATGGATTACGAGCTCGATTCTACCGCTACCGTTCGCGAGCTAAATCTGATGAAAGATAGACTCTTCGTGATTTTTATTTTCTGACGAATTCGACCATTTCAGCTGTGTTGTCTTCCAATTTCCGCTTAATCGCATATATACATCTCGGTTCTGATTATTATGTTAGAAACGTGTTTTTGCTTATGCTTGATCTTCATTTCAAGTCTTCGATTTCTATTTTCAAGTAACTTCGTCGATTTCACTTTTTTTGCTTAGCCTGCCTACTCTTTTTATATCTCGGTTCTAATTATCTTTTCTTCCAAAATTTCGAGTAGGTCGGTTCTGGTTGATCGTAATTATTTTCTGGCTGTATCGCAGCGTTTTGGTAATTCCATTTAGGAGCTACTTCTGATAGGTTTAGGCTTCTTTTTTTTCGAATGTTGCTTGCAGATCATTTGCGTGCATGGATTCAAGAAAATGCATAAGACCGCGAGGGTGAGAGAGAAAGGATTGAAAAGCCTCATTTCCGATGACTTCGTTTCAAATCAATCGACCTAGCTACCGTTTTGTTTTTGGTTTTGTGTTGAAATCGCAGGACGTTTTGATTGATGCCGTGAACACACTCGATCCGATCGATCCTTCTCGGTCGACGCTGAGCGAGAACATCTGCTCCGGGGCTTTCCTCGGCCTCGAGGAAGTGATCCACGACCTCGTGGAGCTCAGCTGGCAGGAGTGCTGCGTGACGTCGATGCAGACCGTGAACGCGTCCAAGGAGTGCTTCTCGAGTAGTCCCAAACAAAACGCCATGGTCGTCCCCGTCGCCGCCAAGAGCTCCAAGGGCTCCAACAGGAAGCCAAAAGCGAAAGCCGTGAAAGCACCAGAGTCAAAATCAATAGCTCCCGCCAGCAACGATCGTGGGGCCTCTGGAGTTACGTCTTCGTCAGTCGATGATGCGTTCCAACCAGCTGCACCAAAGTTGAAGCGGAGTGGGTCGAAGCGCAAGAGAGAGAAGAACCTGCACGATATCATGGGGAGGGCTTAGTGGCAACTGCTTCGATGTGCTTGTGTTTTTCTTTGGAACGGGACTGTTTCTGGTTATGGAGGTGATGTTCCTGCTTCTTTGTTAATCAACTTTATTGCCACTGTAAAAACCATCGGTTGCTACATTTTTGTATTTTTGGTTCGCGCAACTAAAATTGGAAATTTAGACTGCAAATATACGGTAAGATTCGATTTTTGGTATGCACATTTCTGTATTTATCTGCACCATCTGAACATGGGCATACTGGCATTTGGTAAATCAAATATCTGACGCATTAAATAGGTATTCAATTAGTAATATGTTGTTAAATGGAGGAGCCCTATGATTGATCGGTTCAGTTGACAATTCTCCCTTCCGTTACCAATAAATATGTAATTACAGAATCGTGAGTATCACCATCCATCCCCAGCTATGGAAAATGCGCAATTGAGGCCGCACAATATCTTTCTTGAACTGGCACCGTAGTGGATGAAGCATGATTGCATGCTTAGCTTTGGTTTGGTCTGAAGGAGCTGATACAACCTTGATGTATAACACTCCGACGTAGTAGCTTGACGGTGGCTAGGAGCACTCCAGGAAAAGTAAAGCATTCGCAAAAATCTCCGGGTTATTTTATTTCACTCCAGCATTTCACCTCTCCCTAACCCTCCTATTCCGCCTTTTTTTTTTGGTTCGGATTTGACAAGGCCTTCTATTTAATGTGTATTTATTGATTTATAATTTTTAATATACTTCATTATGTCCAGCAAATTCACCTATTGCAACCAAATGCGTAAATTATTTCTCTTTTAACAAAAAGCTCTAATTAGCCAAACAAAAAACAAAAGATTCCAGTGAACGTCAAGCATTTTCACATGATCTACAATTGACAAATTTGATTCTAGTTTTTCAGGTATAACCTGTAGCCCTTAATTTTCCAACGAAATCTTTCAAAAAAAAAATCATATACAGATAAATACTTACTCATGAATAAAAAATTTAAAATAATAATAATATCAATCCAACAACAATAAATCTTTTTCAATCACGGCCATCATACTTCCCATCAAATCCAAAATCCACAAACCAGCATGACTCGCAGAATAATAAAAAAACAAAAACACACCTTAACTAACCATCGAAATTTGAATACACCATGAAATCGTTCCGATTCTGACTGACAAAATAAATCATGTAAAGCTCTACATAGAAAACAAGGTGGTAGAAACCAATCTGAACTGTGTCACTTCTGAGGGACAAAGGACGCGACCGAAAGCAATCAGGCCAGTACCCAATACAAACCAGCCAGTGTCTTGGCTTCGTAAATATGGGTTAAACCCAGAAATAGTACAATCCAACTGTCAAGTGAGGCACAAATAATATAGTAGGGAACCAAATCACTATAAAACAAAATAAATAAATAATCTAAAAAACGCTAGGACTTCTGGACAATGAAGCATCGCCCCATCTCTCGTACACACCCATGAGGTCCTTCAGCTCTAAGCCTATCACTGATAATAATAAAAAGGGCGCATAGATTAGCGATAAAACAAGAAGGGTCGAACATTCATTTTGCTTCTAAATAATGCGAATAAGCCCCATCTCTCGTACACACCTCTGCATCCTCGCCTGAACGAGGTTTGCTTGTGACCTCAGCCATCTTTTGGTAATCTTCTGTTTCAGTAAATAAAGTATTACACGACCAAAGATTTAAAATAGTATAAGTGAAAGGATCCTTGCAAGACCGGGCAATAATTAATTAGAATGGAACTTGCATGTTCAAAGTAAATCATACAATGTACCGAGTATAAATCACGGGGAAATTTAAAAAAAAGTAATGCACGTGATTCAGTTCATATCTAACATAAGTCAATGAGATAATCCGCACCCAAACAAAGTTTACAGATCCATACATCCAAACCAAAAATAGAATAAATAAATTGCAAGTCTATAAGAATGGAACAGGCATGGGATACTGGGATAGTAGCAAATAGACAAGGGAGTAAATCACAACTCTATGTAACCCGGTGCCTAGTAAATACCAGGGAGAAAAGAATGAATCATTTATATGAGACTTGCTACAAATCTAACATCATAAATTGTATATCCATCATCTTTCAGGAAAAAGATTATAGAGATCATTGGAACTGGAAGAAAGAAATGATTCCTTTGTTTGCAGAACTTCCCTTCTATAAAAATTTGCAGTCTATTAGAAGGGAAGTATGGAACAAGCATGCAATAGTAGCAAATAGGAATTGGAGTAAATCATAACAAAATATTACCCAGTACCTAGTATAAATCATGGAGAACAGCCTGAATCATAATCATATACGCTTTCACTTCGAAGTTCCAAGAGATTTAGTACAAATCTGATATGATATATTGGTATGTGCCATCATCTTTCAAATATATATATATATATATAACTCATAGGAACTAGAAAAATGAAATTATTCCTTTGTTTGCAGAATTTTTTCCTTCTATAAAAATCATTCAAATGATACTCTGCTATGCTTCGTCACAGCATACATTTATTAAACAAATACATCCTATCACAAAGGTTGCAGTAATCACAATGTCATAGAAAACATTGAATTTAACCAAAGCAAGCCACATTTTGCAAATTGCATGATGAAGAAAAAAAGCCCAAAAAATAGTAACTCATGTAAAGGGCCTGCAGAAATGAGTGGCCCTTCAGCTAAAAAAACAAATTAATCACAAAACAAAAGAATGAGGTTCAAGCAACGCCACTAGCTTTATGCAAACTAATATTATCACCTCCATCTTCTGGGATGTCAGAAGTCCACAAGGTGAGGTTGTCCCGAAGAAGTTGCATGATCAAGGTGCTATCTTTGTATGAGTCCTCATTCAGTGAATCAAGCTCTGAGATGGCTTCATCAAAAGCTTGCTTTGCAAGGTGACATGCCCTGAAAAATGTAGGGTTCACATCAAATAGGATATATGGATGGGGGGATTAATTATACAGGTTACAAATAAATAACAGTCTTTTAAATTGAGGGGTGGGAGCTCAATACGATATTCAACAATATATATATATATATATATATATATATATATATATATATATATATATATATATATATATATATATATATATATATATATATATATATATACACACTATTGTCCAAACCTTTCTGGTGAATTCATGATCTCATAATAGAAGACTGAGAAATTCAAAGCCAAACCCAATCGGATGGGATGGGTAGGGGGCAGCTCAGCCTCTGCTGCCTCTGTGGCTTTCTGCAAGAAGAAGAGAAGATAAAAAGACATGAAAAGACATGACAAATGAAAACTCATCAGGTATATAAGATGATCAAAAGACATGACAAATGTAAAAAGATTCTCCGATGAAATTTCCCTAAACCATTATGGTCTTTACAACTGCACAGCAAAGTCCATATTGAACAAATTGTTACCAACTTAATTCTGTCATTCAATAATTCGATGTTTTGGGATAGTTTTGCTAACATAATTGATAAGTACTGAACAAAATATAAATAAAAGTTATAAGTCAATGGAAAAAGGACAGGTGACAGTCCTAAAAAACTATAATCCTCAACAATAGTTACAAAATATAAATAAAAGTTATAAGTTATCTCGATTTTCCCTCAACAATAGTTACAATACGAGCTCTAAAAAGCTCAGGTGACAGTCTACAATGATTATAAATGGTGAAACTGAGAAAACATAGAATACGAATTTAAGCAAGAGTTACAGAGCAATTTATTTTTCAATACCAAATCTTCATTGTTGAGCTTTTTGTACATTTAAGTTTTTCTTATCTGCGTTAGAAGTTTAATTATTTGCGCTTACTCTTCAAACTTTCTTCTGTATTTCCCTACTATAAAAAAGTAATGACGGCTGTTACTTCTTGCATGATCAACAATATTCATATTAGTTCAGTTAAAGCCTCCATCACCTTTTAAATAGTATCTACAAGTTGTATATTATAATCATTCAGAATATTACCCAGAAAAAAAACTACTATATTGTCGAAAACAAACTACTCAAGACAACTTCAAACTCCTGCCAACAATCACACACATTATGACAGTAAAAGGCAAAAGCATGGGTATAAATGTAAAATCCATTATAATAAATGTACCTCATAAGCTTTCAGGGAATGATCAGCAGCCTCTTTCTTATCATCACCAGCTTTAAACTCGGCAAGGTACCGATAGTAGTCCCCTTTCCTGCATCCATCAAACACTTCATGTCCTACATTAACTCTCCAAAATCTGAAACGAAACCCGAAAAACACTGCAAAGAGCCACACAAACACATCACATCACCTACATTTTGTAGTAAAAAACGATGGATTCACCAGCAGGCGACGAAGGGATGAGGTGTTCGTCGATCACAGTCATGATATCAGTGCAAATCTTGGAGAGTTCGGCCTCGACCTTGTGCCTGTACTCCTTGATCCGCTTCGCGTTCTGGTCGTTTCCTCTAGCATCCTCCTTCTGCTCGATCGAAGATAGGATCCTCCACGAAGCCCTCCGAGCTCCGATCACGTTCTTGTACCCAACGGAGAGCAGATTCCGCTCCTCCACGGTCAGTTCCACGTCGAGCTTGGCAACGTTTTTCATCGATTCCACCATTTCTGCGAGAAACCAAGCACAACAAAAGGCAACGAATACGATCAAAATCAGAAACCCTAGATCGAGACGATCGAGATCTACAGAGAGAGAGGGAGAGGGATTAGTTGAGATTAGGAACCGTCGTAGCGCTCGGCTTGCTCGGCGAGCTTGGCGACGTAGACGAAACTTTCGCGATCCTTGGAGGAGGCCATAAGAGGATCCTGTAAAGAGGATTAGGGTTTCACAGAGAGGCTAAGGGCTCTTCTTCGTCTCGTCTCGTCTCGTCTCTCTCTCTCTCTCTCTCTCTCTCTCTCTGTGTCGCGCGCTGGTTCTTAATATTAATATTTACTCGAGGCTAATTTGCGCCACTAGAAAAAACACACAGAAACGAGAGAATCTACAAGTTTGACGGACACACGGATTCCACAAAAGGACAGGTTGGTATGCCGCCTCCTCATGAATGCAGGTCGGTATTTTGTATGTTTAATCTAATTTAAATTGTTTTTATACCAGAGTACTTAAGTCTTCAAAATGAGAATTTCAATGTAATTATTTTTTTAAATTAAATTATTTTGATTAAAAATTTATTTATCATAACTTAACATTAACTTAAGTTTGTTTATTTATTTAATTTTATTTATTCTTTTACATGTATGTTTGAATTATACATGCACAATGCATTTGATTAGATTGTCCACTAATCAATTGATCAAAATCATAATGTTGGTCCTAGTGATGAGATTTATAGGGAGGGATACATCTACTATATAAATTTTTAAGTTGAAAAAACAGCTTTAATCAATTTGTTGCGAAAGGATCAAACTTGCGAAAGACAACAAAAATTAAAGTTAATTTTTATATAATGACAGTAATTTTTACAACAGTGCATGCTAAGATTTTAAAAAAGCGTGTGAAAGGTATGATATGACACAAAGAGGTGGATATGAGAGAGCAAAGGCTCTATTAGATTAGGAGAAGGGCTAGGTGTTGTAATATTAGTATGTTATTAATCAAGTGGTTATGGTTAATGATTATGGCAAGAGAGACGAAGAAAGTCAGTTAAGTTTCTCTGTAATGAAAATGCATTATTATGAAATAGGATATCTGCATAGCAATGGTTGATTGTGTGTCATTTAATATATTAGAAAGATTGGGCACTCCTACAATAAGGTTTTATATAAAAAAAAGTAACAACATTAAAAAGAAATATCATTCTCACAAACATACACTGTTGGTTTGAATAGATACTCAATAATCCAATTCATATGAGGATTTAAAACATCTCAACATCCAAATTCCCATGATTTTTTTCAATAAAAAATCTAATTACAAATAATAAATGATTTGAAATATAATATACCAATACCTAGAGAACCATAGTCAAAAGTCAACTAATAATTTAAATTAGGTGGACCTAATATGTTTTGGAAAAGGAAAATATAAAATTTTCCCACAAGAAGTTATGTTCAATTTGTGTAAATGATGTGGATTGACATTTGACCAAATTAATGTTGCACTTTAGGCTCACCCCTACTAAAGAAAATATATGCTTTTATAATTAAATTTTATTTCCAAAGAATATATTACAAATAAAAATTGTGACTATTATAAAAATAAATATAAATTATATTAAACAATTCAATGGTATTAACCACTTGTCCTGACCCCGAGCAACTCTCACAAGTTATGTCATTACATAATCAAACCAACACTAAGAACATCTCTAACATACTTTATTTTCCACAATTTGAAAGCCAAATCTCTCGAAATGGCTCTAACTCACTTTTCATATATTTTTTATTTTAAAAAACCACTATAGTTACTTTTTATTTATAATTAATAATTAATTACCTTTTAGATAATATTATATTATTATTTATTTCTTCTCGCACTTATTAACTCCTCACAGAAAGAAAACAAATAAATTAAAATTATAAAAATATTATTTAAAAAAAAACACTGAAGTTGAAGTTATAAAATAAATATCTAAGTATAAAAAAAAAATCTGCACATACGAATATAAAATGTTTTATGACTTATCTTTCCAAGACGTCACCCGCCTGACTGCCTCTAAATCCCAAATACCAACTCTACACACACCAATTTCTCAGGAAACAAAGGCCAAGGCAGGTTTAGGGTGCAAATATAGGGTGTGAAAAAATAAAATACGAAACACATGGTAACATAATTAGTAGTATTTTTTAAAAAAATAATGATTTTATTCTTATTCAATCAAATATTAACTTTTTAAAATTAATATCAAAATTTTAATTTCTCATTAATTTGCAACATCAAATTAAAATATATAAATTGTATATAATTAAATTAAATATACTATAAATTTCACCTATAAACTTATAAAATAAAACAATAAAATAATATTTTACCGTTAATCTTGAAACTTCAAAAAAAAAAATATGAAGAAAAAAGTGAGAGTTTACACATACAAACAAATAAATAATTAAACCAACTATGATTTAAATATATTATATATGTGAAGTGAGGGAAATGTTCGTGATTTACTGCTTATTTATTAAACTTGTGATGTCATCAAAATAAGATCAAGGTATCATATCTAGAACCTAACGCCCAACAAAAAGTTCATGAGGGAGGGAGTAGAAGATAAAAAATACATATAACATAAACAAAAAGTTAATAAAATTTGACGAATCATAATATTATACATATATATATATATATGTACTTTTATTTGCTCATGTGCTTTTAAGTTTTAAATAAATCATTAGTAGACCTTTTCTACACAAAAATCAAGGGAGTCGTCCCCTTGAAACAAGAGAAGAAAGCCAACCAGAGAAGGCAGTGGCATCCCATGAAGGACCCCACGATCCCAAGGTGAAAACCAACCACCGCGTGCGGGGCGACGAATGGCTTCCTGTGCCGTCCACGAATGTACAAGCTATCATGACAACTAGACGCGTGAGGGAACAGAAGGCCGTGAGTTGAATTTGAACTTCATAGAGACTAATAACAGAGGTTTTGTGTGGCACAGCGACCGGTGAACGATGGACAGATTGGCATTTATGGTCAAAGCAAGGCTTTTTTAGATGGTATTATTATTGGAAAACATACATAGGCAGCTGGATTGGTGGTAGAATGGGGGATTCAATGAAAAAACATCCACCAAACCCAACTAGCTAGCCTCATGATGACCAGGAAAAGGATGATGGTTGCTTGACACCTTGAATCCATCACTCCCAAATTAGTTATAACTCATTTTTTAAAAAAATAAAATAAAATTAAACAAGTTCTTTTTTTCCTTTCCTTTCAAACCAAATCAATTATAATTCCATCCTGCTCTGAATCAAGTCAATAAAAGAAGACACCTTATACAGAGTGGAGAAAACAGGATCAACATAAGAAAGAAAGCCCACAATCAAAACGTGGAAACTTGAAAGCACATCAATAAATAGAGGGGCTAAATAAATTTACACAGTAACAGTATAGTAAACAGGAGAAACGGAATCTGATCTGATCGTACGGGGGAACTGATCTGATCTCATAGTAAGTATATCGTAAACAAACAAACAATCCAACCAACAAAAAAAAAGTTAATATGTCGTAATAAATCAACAGGGGATCTGGTCGGTGAACCATTCCATGACATGAAGGGGGGCTTTAATGAGCGCCAGAGCCAATTCCACGATCACCGTCACGCACAAACAACACGGACATATGCAACTCAGCAACAACCTGGGACAAACAAAACACGGCGACGATTTCAAGTCAGTTATTCCGATTCACATGCGCGTGCTGACAATACTAAAACCTAGATCCGAGGGTCCAAGGGCTAACAACGCATAAATCATCAAATAGAAGAAAACGGTAGGTAGGGAGGGAGAGAGTTGACCAACCCCACGATCCAGACGATGACCCCTACAGCAGAGACGAGGAGGGCGAGAAAGGCGAAGGGAAGACCCAACAGAAATCCCAGAGGCCTGCAATCGCCATCGCAGCACATGATTGCTTGGTTGTTCTTGCCGTTGCTGTATCTGTTCTGATATAAGGTTTCAAAGAGAGAGATGGGTGTGGTGGGTGGTGGTGGTGGTGGTGGTGGGGTTGAAGCTTCGCGAGCTTGGAATGGTTATTTGCTTTTTATATATATTTTTTTAAAAGAAGTGTTTTTTAATATTGTTTCCCAAGTTCCGCATCAATCATAAGTCAATTTATGTTATTTCCAAAATAAAGAAAACGGAAAGGAAGGGTCATAGTTGGCTAGAGCCACCAATATTTATTTATGTTTAAAACTCAAGAATTATGTTTAAAAACATTTTTATTAAAAATTCTTTAAAATTGAAAATATAAGTTATTCATAAATTTAAGTTTCCTTCATCATAATCCCACATTAAATTAATTATTTTTACTAATAATTAATAATATATTATTATTATCACTATCTCATATCTACTGCAAAGTGACGACATAATGGATCAACAATGAGCAAGAGAGCGTGGTTGTCGATTGGGGAGGGGGGGCGTTGCCACCATTGGAGGAGGCCCTGCACAAAATGACAGGGTTGGCAACCTCAAAAAACACCTTAGTAAAAGATTTAATGGCTGTTGGATGCCAAAACAGTAGACTGGTAGGCTCAATAAAAGACAGGAATAGCCGGTATGGGGAGGTAGAAGCGGTAGAAGGGGGAACGTGATAGGGACAAGCAGAACATGAGTTATCGACCCAAGAAGAAAAGTCGGGTCTTATCCAAGAAATGCGTCCGTTTGGCCCCCCCCCCTCCCCATGGCGCCCCGACTAGGTCGAAAATGGCGTCCTGACTAGGTTGACGCCGGAAGTGGATATATTCGGAGGCACAAAGCTAGACTCCGTTGTTATTTGTTAGCGACTAGTTGGAGGGGACAGAAATGGATCTAATGTAGTGTTTTTTTAATATATCATGCTTTGCATTTATACGCATTTAAATAATACGTATACCAATGCTCTAACCTTAATAGCATATTTGGTACATAAAAATAAAATGTAATGGAATCAATTTCATTCTCATTCCCATGTTTGATACCCAAAAGATATGGAAATGCTTTATTACCATGAAAATTACATTATCCTCTTTAAAGCAATATTGATTCCCTTAACCCCCTAGTATTGACTTATTCCCTTGGATAAGGGAACCAATTTTACTGTTTTGTCCTTTGATTATTGTTTGGTCATTTTCGTTGAAGTTGAAGGGGCTCGTCGAACATGGTTCGTTAGATAGAGAGAGAGCCGTCGAACATGGTCTATGAGAGAGAGAAAGGATGGTGGAGGGCATTTGTCAAGAGAGTTAGAGGAGTCATCAGAGAGAGAGAGAGAGAGAGAGGAGGGAGGGCATTCGTCAGGAGTCGGGGGGGGGTTCCAGAACCCACAAGGTTTATGAATTTGCTTGTATAAGAGATGGGTGAGTGACAATTTGTAGGGATATATTTGTAATTGTAATTACAATACTTTATTTATGTTATTATATACCAGTTACAAGTAAGTAAATCAATCATTCTCATTCCATTCCTATATTGATTTCATTCTCCTCAATTTTATTCTTGCATATCAAACAAGCATTAATATGTGTTTACCTTTATCCATATGATGACCTCTATTACTTGATCAATAATAACATTGAGAGTGCCAAAAATTAGTATATATTTTATGGATCCGATGCCTGTCTTATGTTGCCTTCCATTTGAGATTTCATATATTTTTAGGAAGGGATGCTCACACCTACTAATATTATAAATACAGTCACCTTTGGCATGAAATAAATAAAATATTTTTTAAAATGATAATAAAAAATATGTTTAGATAATAATATTCAAACAACGACATAATATTTAAAAAATAATATTCAAATATAAATTAAAATATTTGAAGATCATTTTTTTAATATTATATTTTTATTTGAATATTTATTTTCGAACACATGATAATAAAAAATTAAATTAACGTGTTTAAAAGTATTTTTATAACATAAATTAAATATTTAAAAAATAATATTCAAATATTTAATTTATATTTTAATAATGCTATTTGAACATCATTAAAATAAATAATTATTTTTATAATTTCATATGACAAAATAAATTATAAACACATTTAGTCTTTCGGTGAATTATTTTTGCTCCCATGCTTTCATAATAAGATCTCATTTCTTTATATTTTTCATTTTCAATGCAGTGATTATTGTTTAAAATAGGAACGTGTTTAATTTTAAATATAAGATTTTTTTCTTAAAAAGAAAAAAATCGGCGGCCGTCGCGTCGGCCATGGGTTCCGATCTAGCATACAACGTCAAATATTATTTTACCTGTGGTTCCTTACAATACAAGGTCAGAATTGAAATACCCACTGTCGCGTATGAGGACAAGCCAAACATGGATCATGGATGCGAGGGCGTAACACATCATCTTTGTTATGTGTTTTCTTCCATTTTAAGAAAGAATAATAGCAATATTCAGAAAGATTAATATATATATTAAATTTCCGTGTATTTGTTTGCAATTTTTACGGTAATCAAACCGCATGAGTCCTCCAACAGAATCAATCACTATAACACTACTCTCAAGATGACCACTAGGACACACCTTTCAAACACTGTCAATCTAGGTTTGAAAGAGTAGTTTGGAAATCCTTAAGTTCCAGTTCAAACATCAGTCCTCACAGAATGCATTTAGCTACAAAACAACTCACACACAAAATTCATAAATGCTTAAAGTCGGCCACCTGCCATTGGCAACTCACAAGAAAAAGATAGGCATGTGTGGCAATGAAATAGAACCAGAAAGTCTGCATACACTTTTACTAGGACACCTGAACGAGTTGCACAAGACACTCAACTTTCGATTCTATTCACCAGCATGTAATATGTGACATTGAAGAATCTTCAATGTCAACAGAAAAAAGAAAAATGAGATCTCGCCATATGATGGAAATCTACCATGTCCCCTAAATCTACCATGTCCCCTATGCCAAGGAAGTTGCATTAAGCTTCACATAAGCAAGCTTATGGTGCATGTAAAACATTGAGAGATAATTATTGGAGCAATATAGCGCTGAGACTCCCTGAGAAAATTCTCGAGTGTTGATTTTTACTGAACAATATATGCATTATTTGTAAAATTACATAAGCCTCAAAGTTCAAACAAACATAATTTAACTGCCACCAACTATCCCATTACCCAGGGATGACAACGTAGTACTAGTTTTAGCTTTTCTAATTCTGCCACTAATACTGCCAGATTGATAATGACTCTGATATTCAACACTCATGAATCTTGAGCCAAGACCCAATTTGCCGAAAATTGCATCAAAAGGCCAATTAACACAATTTTGGAACAAAAACCACTAATACCAATTCAACAATCAAAATAAATAAACTCATGCCCCCAACCACATGTCAAGCTGCCCAACAAAACACAATTAATATAAAAGCAACAATAAATAGAGAATGGGAATACAAACCATTTCTGGTGTGGAAAAACTACAAGCCTCACAGTACCACTCTGAATAAGTAGCCAGATGGCTTCAATTTCGATTCTCTCCTTAAATGGGCTTTCACATTTTGATTTGATTTGCACAGACATTAAAATAAAACAACAAAAACAAACAAACAAAAGACAAAAAAACTTAAAATCTTTCTTTTAATTCATAACAGTTTCTTCTCATTAGGGATTCAATGAAAAACCATTTGGTTTAACACTCTGATTAAACTAATAAATGTCGATGATAAATTGAATTCCTCCCACCTTTCCTAAGCTCTCCTAGTTATCAATTAAAATTCTCGCAGTCATCTAATTTCCTTGAAGACTACTCAATACGGCTCACACAAATGGATTAAAATTTGTGTGCACACTGTTCTATCCTAATCAGCAGATATACCAAATAATTCAACGGAATCCTATGAAGAAGCAACATATATGGACCAACATTTTAACTAATCCTCCTAAAATTACAAACAATATTCTTGTGTACAGCACCAATGAATGTGCCCTGAATCTACCAAGTCAAATTTAAGAACATTACCGGAATTTATAGCACAATTAGTAATTTACAGGTGCTAAATGAAAATAAATCCACTACATCTAATTTTCATCCTAACACTATTATACAAAGTTGGGAGTAAAAAAGGCCATCCGTGAGACAGGCAAGTTCATAGAAATCCACTCTGCAGCAGGGCTGTAAGTTCTTCAAAACAGCTCACTCTGTACGGCTGCGCAAAATGAGAGACTCAATAAAAAAAATCAAATCACCAATACAGAATCATCATCTATGACATGTTACTGAGGAATGTCTACTTCAGAAAACATAAATTAATCAACATATTCATCTTCTAAAATACACATTCGTACTTCCTACAGGAACAGCACAGTCCAATCTCAACATACAAATACAAATCCACGTCCATTACTTTATGTTGTTTACTGTAGACTTTTTAAATTTGACTCTTAAAAATAATTAAAATTATAACTTTTGCTATTTTAACACTCCACATTTTAATGGCACACTTTTTAACATTTTTATTTTACGAATTCACATTTAGTAAATTAAGGAAATAGAAAATTAAATAGAAGATAGAAATTTAAAATAAAAAATTATAATTTTTTAAAAAAAGAGTGAATAATAATTGTTAAATTTGAATAAATACTATCCACAAATTTTTTTTGTTAAAATAAAAAAATTTTAAATTAAAAAGGATATTTTAAGCATTTTTGTTAAGATAATTTTTAAAGTAAAAAATAGTTTAGAAGAGATTGCAGCGAGTGCTCTAATGAATCATTACAATGAACAATATTTTTGTTTAGAAGAGATTTACTAGAATTGATTTTTGTTTTTGGGAAGAAAGTCTTGGAGAACATCATTAAATTATTTTGTAAAATTCAATGTTAATATTAGTAAATTTAAATTTTCAAAACTTAAAATGAACAATATTTCAAATTTTGAATAAGGAGAAACACAATTCACAACTACTACATTCCAACCAAAGAGGCCCTAGACACACATAGGAGTTGTAATGTGTGTTGCTATTGGTAGGCATTTAGTTATTTTTTGGAAAATAAGAAATGAAGTGTAATATATAAGAATACCTCTTAAAATTTTAAAAATTCAAAAAATAGGAGGAAAACTGAAATAGAGTGGCAGGTCTGATTTTGTCTTCACCTTAACATTTACATAATAAAGATAAACAAAAAATAAAATAAAAAGTAGTAAAAAAAACTTGCAAAAACAGCTTGCAGATGGAAAAATGGCATCACCCGTCCAAACAAGCCCTTACTGAAAACTGAGACGGGGAGCCAAAAAACTGCTATTACCAGTTGGGATTGAAAGTGAAGTCTTTAAATCATTTCTCAGCTACCTTAATAGGGGACTACCAAGGTAAGTTTTTAAGGATAAATACTTGAAGAGATTACTGCAGCTGGACAAGGGCCTAAAACACAAGGATATATTACACATTAAGATACAACAAACAAAGGCTCATGGGACTAGAGTTTTTATTTAACGAAAAAAGAGGTGCTATGAATTTTTTCTTTCCCAAAATGAATAAGAGTTACCAGACCTAGTTGATCTTTTTTGCCTACTTTTAGAAACTAGTGGCACCCATTAATGAATATTTATCTTTAAAAAGGCATAAAAATAAATCAGCAATTAATAACACACATGGAAGTTAGCAAGTTAGAAATAAATAGAACAGAGAACTGTTCAACTATGTTTTTCTATTTTTAAATTTTTTCCCCGTAGACTAAGTTGAGATGATTTGTTGAAAAAAATACAAGAACTCAGTCACTGACAAATGCCACCACAAACTATTACCTCCTAAGCACTACAGTACTTCCAAAGAAAAAATTGATAGTATGACAACCGATATGACATTGCACAACAATTAGATTGCCTTGACTTAAAGTTCAGGTAAGTTATAAGAATTGCAAAACTGAGAGAAGGCATGCTTAAACTGGTACAGAATTTGACATTTGGCTCATTGGCAAAAATCCACATGTAAAAACTTCAAAAATAATTCTGTGCAAAATACCAAACCACAGGCACCAAATTACCATCCAGGTGTCTGAATTCAAACTGACACTAGTCTATTATGCTGCTACTTCTATCCAGCCACATTTCGAAATGGTTTATAATACACTTAAATAACCTAATAATCTAGACATAATCAGTCTAGAGTTACAATGCATTCTTTTTTTTTTTGATAAGTACAATGCATTCTCATACTAAGTGACACAGAAAAATGGCTACCTCATTGCAATCATATTGATAATTTGTCATTTAACAAAAGTATGATGTTATCTACTACAACGTCATTATGGGTTTTGCTAATGGGTAGCCATAGCCCTGAAAAGGCATTTACTACTATGGGTAGCTGGCAAGATTTCTATTTCTTTTACCTTGTAGTTAATTTGGCAATCCCTGCATCTTTTGTGGCACGACAAAGAATCATTTCTGTTCCTCTTTTCTGTCAGGAAATTCCCAATTCCCACGTCCCTTTTTGGTATATGAAGAAACATTATAACTCTTGGTATATTCCTCAATAGATCCAAAAAATGCAGGAGGAAGAACATCTTGGAAAAAGCTTTCAGGTTTTGTACTCATTAATTTTATTTCTATTTATAATATGATGATGAAAAACCACTTCAATTTTATTTCTATTTTTTAGAGACTACTTTTGAGCCCCTCACTTGTCACTAAGTGAAAAGGATGCTTTTATGTTATTTAAGTATTACACCGAATTCCATAAACTAACATTGTCAAACCCGGATAAAAGACAAGAAATATTGTGTTTTAAAAAAACACTTAAATTTGGTGCAACATTGATAAGAGAATCACATCAAGAAAGCCATTTGATAATTTCTCAAAAAAAAAAAAACATGAGACGAAATTTTTTGGAATGCTTTCTTCAAGCCTATCACTGTATGGCCAAATAAGATGAAGAATGCTTTTGCTTGTTAAAAGAAAAAGGTCTCACAGTTGGGCAAGGAATATGAATTATGAAGCTTGGAAAAAAATTGAATTTCCTATTGTTATCTTTATAACATCAAATTTTATAGCAAGATCCATGGGAATACAATAAATAAAGAAGAAAATGATTCTTTGGATATACTGCAACAATGCAAAGCTGACCAAAATAAAAGGCACAAATTTCTTCTGATACCAAAAAACAAGGAGATGTCAACGAATTTGATACCCACTATAGAGCCATTTCTTTTAACATGCCTTTTGAGTCTTTGATACCACTAGTATTCACTATTCAGAAGGTTAATTAAAAGATAAAATAATTTAAAGCATCTACTTAATTTTCATTAATTAATTTTGATGAAAATTGTATAAAATACTAAACATGCTTTCTGTGTATGGCACATGACTTCTAAATTCAGTGGTAAGTATACTTCAATTCTTAGAAGTCAATATCCTAATTATAAATTATATAATCTACACTCCCGGCAAGATTGAGCACCAGTGAGCTTCTATACTTCAAAAGCATCGAATCAAGCATTTCTGGTGCCACTTTAAAACTACCTTTTTGGTGGAATGACAACTAGAGGGAGTTCAGAAAGCATAAATGCATCTGTCAAGAGATTTTTATCTTCACTTACAGGCCTTAACAAACAGGCCAAGAATAATTTTCCATAAATTGCTCATTTTCTATGATTATTGTCCACCACTGTGTTATGCATTAATGTACCTAGATTGTTCATGCCATTGAAGACAACTTTGAACAATGAGTGTCTAAGAACACCATGCCATCACATAAACATGCATCTTTGAAAATTATTTTAAGAACTTTCAAAAATAAATTCAGAAGGGCAACTCAATGTCTTCAAAAAGACATGCCATCACAATGGCACCATGAATATTGCCGAAGTATTTAAATTTTCAAGTGCTAAATGATGAAGCAGCTGCAAAAAGATGAAATATCACTCAAACAATTTTATCTATTGTCCTCTAACCTCAAAGACAAAACATTGGCACGAGAAAATGGTGAGTTCTCGGAGGACCGCTTCTTTATTATGCTTTTTAAAAAGCATTTTGTTGTAATGTCCTGCCCTTGATGGGGTGTTAGACTTTCTTTTTCCCGAGTGTGTTGTTCTCTCTTTTACACTTTCTTGGTGTTTTTTAAAAAATTATTGCTGATCATCATAAAAAAAAAAGGCACGAGAGAAAACAAATAGTGGAAGAAAAACAATTGAAGGCAACCTGCCACTAAAAATACAAGAAAATGTTCAATCTCACTCAAAAGAGGCAGAAAACCAAAGTTCAAAATATAGATTTAATCTTATTTTGTACATTCAATTTAGTGTAAAAACAATATTTGATTATTTGCTAATGTTTATTTGCACCTTTATGAGTTAGTATTAAATAATTTTATTACATTGCATCTTTCGATTCTTTCCTATTCACTCTTTATCCCCAGGATCGGCTTTCCATCATCACACAAAATACAGAAATTAAAAAATCCAAAAGCATTTTCGGATTTTCCAAAATGTTCATCCCACAATATAGAGTTATAAATGGCCTGTGATCTTGCTAAAACAGGAGCAAGACTTATCAAACAGAAATTTGAATTATTTAATTTTTTAAAAAAACTGTTAAAACCAGAAGCAAGGATTTCCAAACATAGATTCATTACAGGGGGGGAAAATGCCAGGCATATATATATATAGTTCGATTTGATCTAGGAATTGATATTTGTTTTACTGCATTCTCTTTTCTCGCACTCATATATCAATTGATTTGATTGTACTTTGACGGTTTGATGTTATTATTTAAAAGTTTGATTAATAATTTATATTCATAATTAGATTAATTGTATATTATTATTTTATTTGCTTTGTTGGTGGTATTAATAATTCTCAGATTAATTTGTTGTAACATATATTTTGATTTCATTGCTATTTTGATAGTTTGTTGTTGTGTTACTTTAATAATGGACTAATATATTTATTCTAATTTTTTGGCGTTTATATCAATTTTAATTAATGGTTTAGTTTTTGGTTGTTTTATGAGCATTTAAGCTCCCTCAAACCACTTTGGTTTGCTTGGATGCTTTAAACTATGATTTAAGCCTTACACATTATAGAATATATCACTTATAAAATGAGCCAAACAATACATTACAGGGCAAAACAACCTAACTAATCATGTTTAAAATTCCCATAATTATATTTGGCCCACAATCAATCATTATTGACTGTCATAAATGATGGAAAATTATGCACCATATTTCAAATGTACGTTGGATGTGTTTGGATTCAACATAACTATTAGATAGCATTGATAATATCATTGATTACGTTGATAATTTAAGTGGTATTAATAGTGTATACAGTAAATTAGTACACCTTTGGGACGTATTAATAATCCCAAGTTAGGAGATGGCATTATTAATACCAGACTAATAATATCATGTATTATTAATACACTTTTATTCCATACTAAACCCAACACAACAGTTGCTTTAAACATAAGATATATTCACAGATATTATTCATTTAAATAAATAACAGAATGTGAACCATATAAAAAGACAAATAGTCAAATGGCAAAGATAACTAAGACTGAGCTACAAGATTAGAACATTAACACAAATGACAGAAACCTCAAACGTTGCATCAAACATGAATACAGTCTGACCTGACTTTAATATATTCAAGTCCTAGGTGAATGCCTTGCATCAGATCCATCTGCTGAGGAACTTTCTGTGTCAGAATCTGTCATTGCACACAAGTACAAGTGAATGTAACGTTTGTATCAATCTACTACAGATAGAACAGGGAGGACAAAATCAGAAGGAAAAAAAGGTAAAATAACCCATATCAAATCTACTTATCACTGTACCACTAGATGACGACCCAGAATCACTGCCAGAGCTGCTTGAAGAACTTGATCCAGATCCATTATTAGCCTGATTTTCCACCTCAGTAGGTAATGACTGTGAAGCATTCTTATCACCTGCTTTAAAAAAAACATATAAAAGATCAATTAACTACAGTGTAAATTATATGATTTCAGAAAGTAAATACTGTTAATTCACATTTCTGAAATCATTTACCACCTTCAATTCCTCTATGAACCTCTGTAACTACTGGAGCGGATTTCTGCATATATAAAATCAATAATTACTTTCAGAAAGATCCTTCTCCACATAACAAGAGAAAATAGGAAAATTTTACGATACCATTACCTTTGCCTGAAGGTCCACCACAGATTCTAATCTCGCTTGACTAGCAAGCTCAGCTTTTCTCTTTTTCTTACTCAAACTTTTCTTGTAGTTTGTTACGAACCTATCAAGCTCCCATAGAGTCTCTGCATCAACACCATCAATGTCCACTTCAATTTCGTCATCGTGTTGACAGAGTGCTGAATTTCGCTTCTTGATAATCTGGACAATTTGGTCAAGCTTATCTGAAGGTAAATTCTGGAGATTTGTGCTAAGCTTTTGCTTTTCCTCATATGTCATATCCCGTTTGTGGGGATCCTTTGCCTTAGGCTTCTTCAATGCTGGGGTTCTTCCAGGATGAGCAACTCCCATGGGCTTTAGTTTGGGGACAGAACGATGTTTAATTGATTCCGTCCTATCAAAGATCCTTCGTGTTTCGAATAAAGAAGGCTGGGAGAGTACTGGAGTAGTTTTTCTTGATGTGGGTGTGTGAAGTCCCACTTCATAGTCTACTGCAAACCTCAATTGCCGAATATAATCAGCTTCTATAATGGCCCATTTGTCCTCAAATATCTTCAGTAACTGCTCTGCCATTGTATGAACATCTTGCCCTTCTGGATTATATGTCATAGCATTGCAAAATGTCAGTCTGACATCCTCTGCAAATTCCCTCGGAGATTTATACCAATTTTTATTCAGCCTAGATTTCACAGTGCCCAAATCCATTGGATGCTTAATGATGGTGTAATAGTCAAGCAATCCCAGAGCCTCTACTTCAACTGGGCTATTGAACACCCATCCATGCTTGTGCTTCATCAATCTCTCGAGCAAAGAGCTGCAACTTTTGAAATACTTACCCATACCAAAACCCAACTCACCCCCTCCATTCTTCTTCCCATTTGATTTTGACTTCTTGTTGCTTTCAGCGGGTGGAAACCTGTCTTTCGCCAGAAGGAATTCCGAATTCCTATAGAACTGATTTGCCTTGGGCGTCCTCTTTTCTTTCTCTACATTATCACTAACTATCGGGCTATTCTCTAAAACAGATACACTAAGCTGATTTATTGGCCTACTAGACTCATTTGGACCCACAGACGCAACACTCGAGTGAACCCTCTTTAACCTAACATGGTTAACCCCATCATTAGCCCTTGCTGGCATACCAAGCTGATTGAAGCTGGTATTACTATTACTACCTTGTCTTTCTTGGGCTTCAAGCTTCTTCACCAGATCCCTAATCACTGAAAGGTCTTGCTCAAGCTTCCTCCTCACCTGCCTCCTCTCCTGCTGCGATTTCAATGAAGACAAACTTACCTTTTCTCGATCCTCTAACCCCATAGGGCCTGGCACTGGCCCCACCATGCCATTCCCAGCCACCGGAGGATGGAGAGGCTCCAGAACTACAACCGGCGCATGATTAGGGCTCGAAGGGCCACCATCCACCCCATCAACGGGGGGTGTGGCCTGTTTCTGAGGCGATTTTTCAACATCTGTAGCTGGGATTTCAGGAGGGGTGTGAGGTTGGCACTGGGACGGGTTACTGTTGATGTCATTGCCGATGCCAGCATCTTTGTTATTGTTGCCACCCGAGACGTTTTTGTCGGTGTCAGTTGAATTAAAGTTGTTTGTGACGTTCTTTTTTAGACCCCTGAATGACTTCCGATAGTAGACCTTGTTTTTAGCCCATCTAAGTTTCTCTCTCGACCCATCACCTCCTCCACCACCACTCGCCTCCTCCCCAACTATAGGCCCCGAAGCCATTCATGTACCTGACGAACCCTCAAACGAGTTGTTACGTGAAATGAGAACCCAGAATGGTCGAAACCTATATTTTTGAGCAGATCGCTCCAGAAATGAACCCCAAAACCCTAATTTCACCGCACAGGCGACAGAATTAGGGCTTTTTCTTCTTCCGCAAGCACAAACCGAAAATATTCACATGAGCGCTAGGGTTTGGAAGAACCGTACCTTCTTCGAGATCCAAACTCCACAGTAGGGTTTCACGAGAACGAAGAGCCGGATTTACAGGAATCGTGACCTTTTCGCGATCGAATCGACGAATCCTCCGTCTCTTTCTTATTTGGCGATGTACGACTGCACTCCGAGGGGGGAAATTAGGATACGGCCGGGTGCACCCAAAAGCCGTGCTCGGCAAGAAATTAGAAAAATTGCAGCGTTGTATATCACGTGCAGCAAGTGTGCGTGCATATCACGATCGTGTTCCACTAACGCCTCTACGACAGCGGCGCGTGGTGTAGCAGTGATAGCGGCGGCCAACATTTTCACCTTGCTCCATGCCTCCTGGCGTGTAACAAGATTTTCTACATTAGTATAAATAAAATCTGTAGGGACGGTAAAAGTAGATAAAAGTATCACCTACATTTAGTATAAATAAAATTAATAATAATACATGTCAATCTAATCTAACAGCATTAAAAATGTTTGATTGGATGAGGCTGAATCGAGATTTCATTAATTTTAATCATTTAGTGGATTTATTAGGCTAATTGGCAGTTAAATACGAATATCAAATAAAAAACTCTAATTCCCGCCATAAAAAAAATCATAAAAATAATAAAATATAATTAGTAAATACGATTACTTACATAAACCTTAACATTTATATAATAAAATTACAAAAATTATTATCAATAATTATTCATGTTTACTAACTTAATTATTTATGTCCAACAATATATGTTTGTGAATTGTGTTTATACAGTGAAACGCTAGCTTGTTTGAGCTCATATACATTGCTTCATCGTTTTATCGTTTCACGTCTTTGCCAAGGAACAAATCAAATTTGTTAGCATCAGCAATTCCAACGATATCTCATTATTATCATATATCAATAATACTTGAGGCAGTAAATAAATCGAGTTAAATCAAACAACAAGATATTTGAATTTAATTTGATACTATTCTTTAAAAAATAAAATAAAATACTAAATTATTATATTTTTATTCATTCATTAATATTCACCAACGTTCATTAATATTCAAATCAAGTTACAAACATTCATTCAAACATTACATAAACAACCAAGCTAACCTGTTTGATCATTATTTTCATTTCATCATTATCTCCATGTCCAATCACAGCCAGCACCCACATGGACATTCACAGGACCCCATGCTCAGGACCCCAATACGTGGGCTGGTTCAGGTCCAGGAACTGGGTAATATTTTTTCATGTTTCTGTCTACTATAACCAACCACCATAAAATAAAATAAAAACGTATTTTCTTTATTTTTTTCCTTCCCATTACTTTTTACATTTTTTTTACCCTCAATATGTATACATTAAATAGTTAATAAAAATAAAAATTAATAAAGACGGTAATATCACATTATTATATTTAATATTAATATATAATGCAATTTCCTCCTAAGCCTATCGTGATTCGTGAAGGGGACACGACACGACTGTATCAGCGAGGGTGGTCTGCATCATCCATGGCAACCTTGCTCCTGCCTCCAGAGCTCTGCAACCTCACCCGTCCCAACCCCATCGACCCGGTTCTATTGGCTCAACAGAAGCACAAATGCCTCCGCAGACGCCGAAGAAGGTGGACAGTTCTCTGCAAGAAGGCTAAGAGGGAAGGAATATGGGAGGCGAGCAGGGACGGGTTCGTGGACTACGACGGCGGAAGGCGCGAGGTATGGACTCGCATTAGCGGACTCAGGATTGAGGATATTCCGAGTCGCCACAGGCTCAAAGTGGTTGCCGACAGGTTCCAGATGGACTGGACCATCTCCGAGGTCGCCCGAAAGGTTTTGGAGCTCAATCATTGGGACAATGTCGAAGGCCTCCTCAATCAGTGGGTCGGTCGCTTCGCTAGGAAGAATTACCCTGTTCTCATAAGGGTCTCGTTGCTCTCTCCTCTCTCTCTCTCTCTCTCTCTCTCTCTATACATATAATCAAAACCTGCATTTGTTTGCAATGGGTGTTAATAATTTGGCCTTTGATTAGTCTTGGCTAAATAATTTAAGTATACGCTGCACCGACTGATTTTAATTATAATTACCTGATGCGAAGTTTTGAAACTTCGAAAATTTACGAGACTGTATTTGTTTTGATTGTTGCATATGGTTCATTGGTTAAGTTACGGGTAGGACCGATTTATTTTGGTGATAATTACTTGTTATTAAGTTTTGGAACTTCTAATTTTGGCATTACCTTTTCGTAGGCATCAAATCAGATGTTTTTATCAGACCTTGTGTCTGTTTTGATTGTTGTCTATATAAATTCATGCTTGAAGCATCTTGATTAATTACTCTGCGCCGCACTGTTTTGGTGATAATTAGTTGATTGGATGTTTTGCGACTTAAAATTTTCATCGGACACTGCATTTGTTTTTACTGGAGTAAATGTTTCCACGCCTTTTGCTTTACTCACGTGGTTTGGATGATGGCTACTTGATATAAAACTAGTAGTTTTTTCACTGGCTTGTTATAGGAATTAACGCAAACGGGATCTATTCTGCACTGCATCAAAGTGTTCCAATGGATGAAGACTCAAAAGCACTACTGTGCTCGAAATGATATTTACAATATGCTAATCAGGTTGCACGCTAGACATGGTCAAACAGACCAGGCTCGTGGGTTGTTTTTTGAAATGCAAAAATGGAGGTATGGTTGTGACCTTTGCTTTGATATTCTGCCTTATTGCTTGTCATTCACCTTATTAGTCTTCATTTATCTTCTCATGCACTGTGGATTCTGCTTCATACTGCAATAATAGTGACTTCTACCTGTAATGATTTCCATTTGAGGGTCTCATGTTGTTGTCCGAGTAATTATTATATATAATTAGCGATACCTATAAGAGCATAGATGAATAATGCTGAACTTCTTTTATGCAATGAGAAACCTATTAAATATCAGATACTTGATTCTAAACTTCTTGTTTACAATCCAATACTTATTTAAACCTGCTTCAAGCAATTAGTTTCTCCTTTGCAGTGCAACCATCGTTCCCAAGAGAATATGATTCGCACGCAGACAAAAAATATGGTTGTTGTTATCAGGAATGCCATCCAAAAATTAATAATTTCTGAATTAGGTAATTTTTGTCATTATGCTAGGTGTAAACCTGATGCTGAGACTTACAATGCTCTCATCAATGTGCATGGTCAAGCTGGTCAATGGCGCTGGGCGATGAACATCATGGATGACATGATTCGTGCAGCTGTGTGTATTTTTATTCTTATTACCTGATCAATGCTAGTGAGTCAATTATGATGAGCTTATTTGCTTACTATTGTTTTTATTGATTTGTTGTCTTGAAACTAAAATATTTCCAGTGTGGCATATTGCTGACGTACATGGTAGTGTTTTTTTTGGTCTACTGGACCACTGTTAGTATTTGTCAAGAAATATGTGATCTGGTTTTTTTTTTTTAACTTCAGCAGTGCATTCTCAAGTACATGTGGAAACTTTTAAATTTTCTTTAGCCTACTAATTTTTGTCTCATTTTTGTTTGTTAGAAAGATATCACTTATTCACATTGGCCCTTTTTCAGTGCGACTCATGTTTTTTAACATATATTTGCAGATTCCTCCAAGTCGATCAACATACAATAATTTAATCAATGCTTGTGGTTCCAGTGGCAATTGGAGAGAAGCCCTGAAAGTCTGCAAGAAAATGACAGAGAATGGTGTTGGCCCTGATCTGGTAACCCACAATATTATTTTATCCGCCTACAAAAATGGGGCTCAGTATTCCAAAGCCCTGTCCTATTTTGAACTGATGAAGGGAACCGGCATCCGTCCTGACACAACTACTCTTAATATTGTGATTCATTGCCTCTCAAAGCTTGGACAATATGATACAGCTGTTAATATTTTTAATTCAATGAGGGAGAAAAGAGCTGAATGTCGTCCTGACATCGTTACATTCACTACCATAATTCACCTGTACTCTGCTTGTGGACATATAGAACATTGCAAAGCTGCTTTTAACACAATGATTGCAGAGGGTTTGAAACCTACTATTGTTACTTATAATGTATTAATTGGTGCTTATGCCACCCGCGGGATGAGTGATGAAGCCTTATCAGTTTTTAATGAGATGAAAAAAAGTGGTTATCGTCCAGATGTTGTATCTTACACGTCATTACTCAACGCTTATGGAAGATCCAAACGTCCTGAAAAGGCGAGGGAAGTATTTAACAGGATGAAACAGAAAAAGTGGAAACCAAATCTAGTGAGTTACAATGCTCTGATTGATGCTTATGGATCTAATGGTTTGTTAGCTAAAGCTGTGCAAGTCTTGCGAGAAATGGAAAGAGATGGCATTCAGCCAAATATAGTCTCTATATGTACCCTCTTGGCCTCATGTGGCCGCTGTGGTCAAATGGTGAAGATTGATTCCATACTTTCAGCTGCTGAAATGCGAGGCATTGCATTGAACACAATTGCATACAATTCAGCTATTGGGAGCTACATGAGTGTTGGGGAATATGAAAAATCCTTGAATCTGTATGCATCCATGGGTAAAAGAAGGGTGAGCCCTGATGATGTTACTTACAATATATTGATAAATGGTTGCTGTAAGATGTCAAAATATGAGAAGGCACTTGAACTTCTTAGTGAAATGATGGATTCAAAAGTTCCCTTCTCTAGGGAACTATATTCTTCTGCAATTTGTGCTTATAGCAAGCAGGCATGTATTTCTTACTTTTCCGTTTTTGCATACACCACTTATAACAGAAGAACCTCATTTACTTTTCTTATTTTCAGGGCCAACTCGCTGAGGCTGAATCTATGTTTATGAGGATGAAGATGGATGGTCACACACTCGATGTTATTGCATATACCACAATGATACATGCATATGATACTGCTGGTAGAACCGTAAACAATCTGTTTCATTGTTAGAACCTGAGAAGAAATACCTTCTGAATTTGAACCTCAATTTGTTCATACTGCAGAAAACTGGGAAAAGGCTAGCGCACTATTCCAAGAAATGGAAGCAAGTGATGTCATCCCAGATTCCATTGCTTGTTCAGCTCTGATGAGAGCTTACAACAAAGGAGGTCAACCAGCCAAGGTTATTACTCTGGCAGAATTCATGAGAGAGAAGAAGATCCCTTTTAGTGATGCCAATTTAGTTGAAACCGTTTCAGCCTGTAGCTTGTAAGTTCCGGATGATATATATATATTTTTATAAGGATTCTTTCATTTGGAATTAATTGTTCACATGTTTCTCCACTTTTAATAGATTCTTGCATTTGGAATTAATTCTTCATGTTATGCGAGCATTATCAATTTCAACTCTGGTGCTGGTGGAACCTGTTGACTTGCAGTTAACTGAGATAATTTCTGTAAAATCAATCATTAGGAGTTGCCTGATTAGAAGAACAATACGTATTACCCTTTCTGTTAAAGGAAATAGAGCCATTGAATGTGTGGAGTTCTCTATACAAGTTTCGATGCTGCAGTGGCAACCAATTCTTCATTTTTTGAAAATAAGTTTCATATATTGTCACCTTTTAAGGCTTTTCTGCAGGGTATCTTTTGTTATTTAAAATGTGTAAGGATTAAAGTCTCCCCTCCTGCCTCTTCAAAAACTTGGATTGATAAAAAAGAAAAAAGTGGTATGAAATTATGAAAATATATCTTTGGGAGGAACCAAAAGTTTAGAAGAAGAAAAGGAAAAAGATAGATTAGAGGAAGCGGAAGACATCATAGGAGGGAAATCTCTCAACACTTTATATCAGGCGACAGACTTTTTTATGCCATAGATATAGCAGTTGTTGCACTGGTTCTCAATAATTGGCTGTTCATAAATTTTACCTACTGCCTGGTGTGTCTATTGTTTGATAAGATGAGGCGAGTTCCTCTGGAGAACAGTATAAAGGCCCCCACAATATTTTTGAATTTAGAGAACATTGGAATTTGTGTTTTTAAAGTAAGAATTTTTTGTTGTGGAAAATTCTCCATTTCAGTATTCTTCACTCTGCTTCGAATCATCTTCGATCAGGAAAGTGACATTTTAATTTTGCTCCCAATGCCTTTTTCTTTATATCACCATGATCAATGTATAGTGATGATTTTTCTTGCATTTTTTTTTCCATTATGTTTTTTCTAGCATAAGATGTATTGTGATTCTATCATTCAAGTTTGTTCTTGCACACCAAAAAAAATAACTTGGAATTTTAATAAAGACTGCGAGATTGGAAGACAGCAATGGATCTGATCAGCATGATGGAGCCATTATTTTCTAAAGTTTCAGTTGGAAGTCTGAACCAGCTTCTCCATTTTCTAGGGAAAAGTGGGAAAATTGAGATCATGCTGAAGGTACACAAAATGAATGCTCCGTGCATTTGATAAGTTTTTGGCACGTTCGAGTTTAGTTAGATATTATGATTTTCACACCGTGTCATTTGTTTGTTGATGCAGTTGTTCTACAAGATGGTTGCATCAGGTGCAGAAAGTAACTTGTGTACTTATTCAACTTTATTGAATAATCTTTTGGTTGTTGGAAATTGGAGGAAATATATTGAGGTAACCATCTACCGAACTTTTGATTTATTTGTGGTTTTTTGTTTCGTTTTTGTTGCTGCTTCATGTTCAATTACAAAATAATTTTTGCAATAAAATATCTGATAATATATTTTTTCAAGAAGAAGAAATGATTTGAGATTAAACTCATAAATTACCTCAGCCATCGCCTGTATCAAGTAGAATGCTAAAATAACGCTTTGATTATAAAAAAAAAAAGAAGAAGAGGTGATTACTGATTTCATTTATGACGTATGCTTAAATTATGATTAGCACTGAGCAGTTTTAGAGCATAAGAAACTGCTAACCTCGGTCCCTAAAAATACATGGATTTGGTTTCTTTTATGTTCCATCTACACAGCTATCAGGTTTCTTTTGCCTATCCCACCACACAATCCTGTTAACTTAGCCGTGGACAAGAATGTTTAAGTTGTTGGTCATATTTTCAACCTAATGTCAGCTCTATCTGTGTCGTATTTGTTATATTTAAATGCACCGCTCATATGGGAAGTGGGTAAAATAACGAGGCAGGTACTACAATGGATGGAGGACGCCGGAATTCAGCCATCACTTGCGATGTACAAGAATATCCTTTCCTTTGCACAAAGAAGTAGCAGCGCAGAATATGCTGCTAAAATAAGAGAAAGAATAGGTATTTATACAGCTGCTTACTTTGCAGGATGATTTGTGCAGTCCATTAGAATCTTTATTAATAGGAAAGATTTATCGGTATATGTTATTGTGTATTTATGTGTGTGTGAGAGAGAGAAAGAGAGAGAGGGAGAGAGAGAGCTGTACTCTAGGGCTGTCTGTCTGATGGCCTCTTTACTAGAAAAATGAACAACATTTTGAGGCCAGTGAGATATTCCATGACTGCTGTATCTAGTGTGCCATTCAAAACTATGCTTTCCATACACGGCATGTTATATTTTCCCGAAACTATTTTAGGTATTGTTAGGTATTGTTTTGTTTATTTAGAAAAAAAAAAGAAAAGAAAAAAAAACACAAACGTCAGAGTCTCCACCTATAAATACTCATTTTTGATGATCAGTGACTGACTTTCCGACTTCTGAATCTTTAACTTTAAATTCCACAGAATCCTTTCAACGAAAGACCACAAATTAAATTCCAAGTAGCACCTTGTGCATGCAGTCTTTCGCCTTCTGCGTTCTGCCTCCTCCGTCCGTCCATGGAACAAAAGCGCCAAGCATTGGCCACAAGTGTAGTTCGCTGATGCTTCAACAACATCACTAAGAGTCCACGCCCAGCTGAAGGATTGGCACTCGCTTCAGCTCTTTTCAGTTGTTTCATCAAGTTGCACCCATTTTGTTTAAAGTTGATTGCTTGACTGTTGTAAAATATAGGGTTGATGTAGATGTGCAGGCCATGACAATTGCTTGTACATAACCTGATTCTCAATTGGAAAATGTGATTGAGCTGTCGATGGGCACTTATATTTATGTGTTATTTTACAAGCAAAGACCTCCCATTTTATTTAGAATTTCAAAAAAAAAAAAAAAGAGAAGGGGACGAATGAAATAATTATTATTGAGTTTAGAACGAAATCAATCCAGATGATAAAGATAAGTGGCAGGCTCAAGTTCAATTTACAAGTGCAAAATGAATTTTTAATCATTTTACGATTGACGAACCAATAAACTTGGTTAGTTGAATGCTTGGCAATTTCTAAATCGATATTGATTTTCTGTTTTTTTTTTCTTTCGAGCCGATCCAGAGATAAAAAGTCTACTTCTTGCATACAAATAAATTATGATAAATTAATAAATGACCCAAAATATTGGCCGACTGAAAAAGCATTGCTCTATCAGTGGACTTAACATTGGATTTGGGGTCAACCACGAAGGAAAAGAAGCTCTTTCCATGTTTAATGATTTAGGAAACTGGAAATATTATTAAGATTGGGTATAATGTTTTTTTTTTTTTCCTCTCTCACGGAAATATTATATTAGTCCCACATCGGCTGTGCGAGAAAAGCAAAACGCGAGGGTGGGTTATAAAATGAGAAGTTGAATATCGACCAACTCATACCTTTCTCGGCCTTTTGGCTAAGATCAAGTGTAGTATCTGTTCTTATCAGTTTAATATCTGATATGTGGGCCATTGGCTCACACGATATTAAATTAATTTTTTAAAGGGGAGGGCTTCTCGAATAGCTTGCTATTCCGGCTCTCGCGCGTCGCCTTTGCGTTGCACTATTGCAAGGGCCTGGCGCACCCTCCAATATCAGTGTAAACGTTTTCGTGATATCATTATTATAGGCTTACGTCAACTAATATCCGATTGGCCATCATCCACCCTTTATCTTCGATAGTGTTCCTGACGTGACAAATTCGCTAACATAGATTGCAGGGTTTGTAACCTATGTTAAGGGAAAAAAATTTACAGTGTTGCCCTTTAATTGTTTGTTGGGTTTTTCTCTCGTGGGGTTGCCTTTTTCATTCAAGGTCTTTCTCCCATGTCGAGTGGAAGGGGGACCTGTGTTTATGGGAGCTCAAGATGCTATCGTGCAGATAGTGTTCATCGGAGAGAGAAGGGGGAATCTTCATTAGAGAGAGAGAGAGAGAGAAATATGTTCATATTAGAACCCAGCCAGCCACGACGCGGGAGCTGTGGTGCCAACACAAATGACGTTTTTCAAAGAGAGAGAGGAGATATGCTTGTTGAAATTGGAATTTGGGACTTATTCATTGTGGGATTGCAATAGAGATACAATTATAATTTTTAAAATAATACATATTCATGGTATGGTATTGTATACTACCCATAGCTAAAGTAATCATTCATTCACATTCTCATGTCTATTTCATTTTATTTCCATGTTATTTCATTATATTTTTAAATTAATTTTATTTATTTTAATTTTATTTTCATATATCAAACAAAGCCCTTAAATGTTAGGCTTTTCATTTAAAAAATTGAACGCAATTCAGTTATTAGGAGTGCTGAGGAATTTGAAAATTCCTTTAATCTGTATGCATCCATGCATAAAAGAAGGGTGAGCCCTGATGGTGTTACAATATATCGATAAATTGTTGTTGTAAGATGCCAACATATGAGAAGGCTCTTGTTGTAAGATGCCAACATATGAGAAGCTCTTGAACTTCTTAGCGAAATGATAGATTCAAAAATTCCCTTATCTAGGGAGCTATACTCTTCTGCAATTTGTGCTTATGGCAAGCAAGCATGTATTTCTTACTTTTCCGTTTTTGCGTACACCACTTATAACAGAAGAACCTCATCTACTTTTCTTATTTTCAGGGCCAACTCGCTGAGGCAGAATCTATGTTTATGAGGATGAAGGTGGATGCTCACACACTCGATGTCATTGCATATGCCACAATGATACATGCATATGATACTACTGGTAGAACCGTAATCAATCTGTTTCATTGTTAGAACATGAGAAGAAATACCTTCTGAATTTGAATCTCCATTTGTTCATACAGCAGAAAACTGGAAAAAAGCTAGCGCACTATTTCAAGAAATGGAAGCAAATGATGTCATCCCAAATTCCATTGCTTGATGAGAGCTTACAAGAAAGGAGGCCAACCAGCCAAGGTTCTTACTCTGGCAGAATTCATGAGAGAAGAAGATCCCTTTTAGTGATGCCAATTTATTTGAAATTGTCTCAGCATGTAGCTTGTGAGTTCTGACTGATATTTTTTTTAGATAAGAATTCTTTCATTTGGAATTAATACTTCATGTTCTCCTCTTTCAATCAATCTAGTTTCTTTTTTATATGCTAGACTAATGCCAGCATTATCAGTTTCAACTTTGGTAGAACCTGTTGACTTGCAATTAACTAAGATAATTTCTGTAAAATAAATCATCAGGAGTTTCCTTATTACAATAACAATACCTATTAGAACACTAATGTCAGATTTTCTAAAAGTTTTTTTTTTTTATTTAGAAAAAAATTATCACAAATTAGCACAAAAGTTTTATATCTAGCTTTTTCTATAGGATTTATATAATATTCACCTAATGTATTAAAAAATTTTTATCCTATATAATTATTAAATTATAATAAAAAAAATATTATACCCGTTTTTCAAATATCTTACTTTTATTTCATATTAAATTATTAAAAAATAATTAATACATAAAAAAATTATAAAATAGTATTTGAATGATATAAAAAGTAATTTAGGATATATATTGTAGGGCATATTTGCATAAGAAATCAAAAAGTAATTTAAATTTGTAAATTTAAAAAAAATATTTGAGAAGTAGCGTGAGTGCCCTTACCCTTGCCGTTAAAGGAAATAGAGCCATTGAAGCATAGGAGTTCTCTATACAAGTTTCGATGCCGGAGGGAACCTTTTGTTCTTCTCGGTAAACGTAAACGATGCCAAAAAAGGGACAATTGGTAGCCTAGCAATTGAAAAAGAAAAAAAACGAAGAGAGATTTAAGAAAAATGTTAATAGTTTTACATAGAATGATTTAACGGATAAGTACGTCCAAGCTCACCTATCCCACTGCTTCCTTGTCCACAAGTCTACTAAGCTTGCAGCCTTGGAGGAAACTTCTCCAGATAAGGGCGTCTGGACAGAATGGCATGCTGGAAATCAAATGCTCAGCTTCTTTAAGGTGTCCATGCCTAGCAAGCAAATCCACCACACAATGGTAGTGATCCAGTTGGGGCTCAATCTCATAATAGCTTTTCATTTGCCTAAACAGCTCAATCCCTTCCTTGACCAACCCACCATGCTTGCATGCCGAAAGGACTGCAGTAAAAGCAACTCCGTCCGGCTTCAACCCCACCATCTCCATCTCTCTAAAATTTTCTAATGCTTCCAGAGCATGACCATTAAGCCCGAGGACTGATATTAAAATTGTCCACGTAATCAGGTTTCTGTGCACCATATCATTGAAAATTTTCACTGCACTCCCAATGCTCCCGCATTTTCCGTACATGTCCATCAACACGTTCCACACAAAGGTGTCACAACGTGTGCAATTGGTCTTCACAATGAGACTATGAATCGAACTACCCAAAGCAAGGTTGCCGAGCTTAGTACAGATGTTTAAAAGACTAACAAATGTGTAATTATCGGGGCACCTACGATCTATCTGCATGTGACTAAAAAGCTCAAAAGCCTCCCGGTGGTCACCATTACGAGCACAAGCAGCTATCAAGATGTTCCAAGATACAATGTCCGGATCTTCGAGAATAGAATACAAGATCTGGGTTTCATGGTATTGACCAGTTCTGTTATAGATGCCAGCAATAACGTTGGATGGAACAACAGGAAGAGGTGCATCAAAAGATCTGGCAAATTTCAACGCTTCAAATAGGAAATCGTTTTTGGCATATGAAGCTATGAGAGAGCCCAATACATACTCATTCTCATGGTACCCTGCTCTTATTAGAAGAGAATGAAGCTGCTGAAGCATTACAATTGAGGGGGATGACTTAAGAGCAGCTGAAAATGAAAACTCGTTAAGGGAATAACCTAACCGTAGCATCTCTCTTATTAGGGAAACAGAAGTAGTAGGAATGGATTTGTTTGAATAACCCAAAATCAGAGTGTTCCATGAAACCAGATTCTTTTCCTTTATCTCATCAAAACAGCGGTGTGCATCTTCCATTCTATCACATTTGACATAAAAATCAACCAAAGCACTACCCACAAATACATTTGATTCCAAATGGTTACTGATTACTTTTGCGTGGATGAACTGTCCCGACATAGGAATCCGCGAGCCAATGCAAGAGTTAATAACACTCGCAAATGTTGTATGGTTTGGCGAGATTCCGTCCCATGGCATTTTCAAGAAGTAGTCAAATGCCCTTCCCGACGTCTCGCTTTTGGCAAATGCCCCGATTATCGTATTCCATGACACAACATCCCGGGAAGACAAGCCCCAAAATATTTTCTCGGCCAAGCGTACACCCGAGCATTTTACATACATGTTGATCAGAGAATTGGCTACCGTTAGGTTACAGTCCAGACCATGTTTCATCACTAAACAGTGGACTTGTTCTCCTGACTCGAGATGTTCTTCCCGTACAAATCCAAGTAAGACGCCCACAAACGAAGATTCAGACAAACCCATCCCAATCCTCGCGAGCTCATTAAAGAAGAAGCCGCATTCTTCGGAAAACCCATATTTGCCAGACAAGTACACCATGGAGTTCCAAGTTGCCAAGCTCTTGATAGGCATGTCTTCGAACACACGAATCACCTCGTGAAAGCGCTCAAGTCTTCCAAACAAGCCCAGCAAAGCGGTCCCCGAGAAAGCGTCAGAGCAAAGCAATCCATTCTTTAATATCAAGCTAAGCACCTGAAGCCCACCACTGAGACCCAACAGTTCACAAGACAAGAGCCCGCCAAGCGTGAAATGGGTGGGGCTGAAACCGCGTCTCCTCGTTTCAGCAAACAGCTCCCAAGCAGCCTCCACAGACCCGCAGCGGCTGTAACCACATATCATGGTGTTATGCGACACTACGCTTCTCTCGGGCATTTCGTCGAACACCCTGCGGGCGCGCTTCAATTGACCCAGAGACGAATATAGCTTAATGAGATTGTTGTAGAAGAAGACGTGTTGGCTCGGGTGTGGACCTGAAGTGATAACGAGAGCATGGAGCGAGCTCGTGGCGGAGAGGGAATGAGCGCTGGTGCAGGCTTGAAGAACATGGGCGAGTCTGTGGTGGTGGGTGAAGGAGCTACCATGGACGAAGCGAGAAAGGATCAGAGAAAGTAGCGAGGAGAGGGGACTGGACCAGAGTGGGAGATTGCACTTGCGCTTTACGAAGTAGATCATAGATTAATTAATTAATAAAATAGATTAGAGGAGACGTTTCCTTGTGTTCCTCGCATGACCGATTTAATGAAACAATTGAAGATTCCACAAACATAACATACGTAGGTTAGTCAAATATTATAATCTTGTACCAAAAATGGAAAAAGTAGCCCTTTTTTAATCGCCTCGCATTTGATTAAAAAAAAAATGAAATAAAAATGCGAACTAACCACATCATGTCCCCTAGTTATTATTTTTATATATATTTTAGATATAATTTTAAATTTTAGATTAAAAAAAGTTTAAGTATGAATAAAAATTAAAGAGATAATTTTTATATATAAATCATTATTATTTATATTTTAAATAACTTTTTGTATATTTTTTGATTAATTATAACAAATAAAAGAAATGAAAAAAATAAATCAATTTAAGAAAATAAAATGAGTGTGTACTAACGTGACATGTGAATTTAACATGTCACTTTTGAGGTATTTTATGTGTACCAAAAAAAACATCCCATTTGGGTCCATTTAATGATCAAACAAATTGATTCAGTTTAAGAGTTAATGGTTTGACCAGTGCACATAAAGTTGGGTTACGGTTTTCGCCAACTAATAAACAATATACATGTAAATTCCCATTTCAAACCCGTCAAATTGAAGCACAAACAAATTATTCCCAACCTTGGAAATACTTGACACGCAATTAAGTGACAACAAAATTAAATTAGTATAATCCAACGAACCATGTTCTACTCTGTCAGTGTGATTGCAACGAACGAGGGAGAGAAATGGGACAAACAAACACTCCTCGAACATGCAAAACAAGGAGTTGCATTGATAAGTGGTTTGACAGTGTAAAGTATAACCAAATCTCAATGACGGCAACAACCTATGCGTCCATGGGTTGTATCAAACCCATTTCCCACTTAATTCCTACTATCTAAAATTCTTCCTCAGTGACCTGGAACCGGAGGACTGCCCCACTTCAACAGCCTTCCTCTTGATAGACGCCGGGGGTGTCTGTTTCGGCACCACCGGCGGCGGCGGCAGCGGCAGGAGCAAAAAACTATCCTTCGGATTCAAAGAATTGAAGAGGTGGGTGATGTCGGCAAGAGGCACCCTCGATCTCCTCTTGAACTTCTTTGCCGCTTTGAAAGGAACCGGGTGGTAGGTTTGCGTTGGACCAAAGGGAGGGATGTTCTCCTTATTGTTATCGCTGTGACCGCAATGACAATTAGCAGACTCCATTTTGAGAGAGAGAGAGAGAGAGAGAGAGAGAGAGAGAGAGAGAAGTGTTGGGTTGAAATTGAAGTTTTAGTTGATGGGTAATTTATAGATTTCTGGTCAGAGGAAGGAGGGAAATTCGAGTCTTTGACTAGTTATTAAATTTTAAGAGGGAGAGAGGGAGGTAAAACACATAAGCGGTGAAAAACAGCAACGAGGTGTCCGAAATTTTGAGAATTCCCTCCCGGGGGTTTGGAGTTGAGTTTGTCTGAGAAAATTTGAGTTTTTTTTTATTTTTGTTTTTTGGGTTTCTTTTCCCAGCGGGTAAAAATAAAGGAATGCGCGGGAGATGAGAGCCAAAACGAAATTCACCAAAATTTAAATTTTTAAATGGTCGTGGGCTTCGTCTATGGGCTCCCTCTGGTGGGTCTCTATAACTAATCATTGTTTTTGGCCCATTAAGGACGCAAACCCCCCTCAACCCCCCCCCCCCCCCCTTTTCTTTTCTAATTCCCAAAGGCCGATGATTAAAAACTATTTATTAAAAAAATGATTTGCATTTACCATTTTAAAATTCTAGTTTTCCATGTTATTTTGAGAAATTAAAGAATTGGTGGCTTGCCTAAAATATTCATATTATTTTTACTACATATTTGATAGCTAAAAATTACATAAATGTCTCGGTGTATGTGTTAGAGATAATATTCCCCATTATACCTTTGACAAGTTCTCATAAAAAAACAAAAAACAAAAAGTGCCTTCTCATCGAAGGAGTGAAATATGAAAAATCACAAGCGAAATTGATACACTATAAACCTTTTGGTTACAAACAAATTACAAATGGGGCTAAAATAAACAATTGTATCCAAAGTTTCGTGCAATTTTTTCATTTTATCTACTTTATCACATACATACTCGTACAAAAGCATCTCCAACCCCGTTATGTATAATTTCTCTACACGTGAATAAAATTTAAAATGTAGATAGTAATTTTTCAACTTAAATTCTAATGCTCATCTTCAAAGTATATCTTTGTACTTCTATTAAAATATTCATTTCTAATAACTCATCTTTTTAAATCGATGTCAATGATGTCATCATCTTTCCCGACCCGGAGTTCAAGGCCTTCCAAGACATCATTAGCCACAGGATCGACATCTCTTCCCATTAGATCTCCATCTACCTCGACCACCCCGTACAAAAAACCTACTATTTCTCAGATCGTCAAAAGCATTTCCCTATCACCTTTGTCCTTCGCCATTGTCCTCAAGAAAACCCCGGCCAGAGCGCTGCCACTACCGTGAGCACCGCCACTAGCACACCAAAGAAACCCTCTTGTTTAAAAGGATGCCCTCAAAAACCTTTACAGATAAAATAAGGGAGTGAAAGAGACAAATAATAATAAACTAAAATATAAATAACGATCAGTAACTCTTCATTTATGAAAAATTACTGTAACAGTTTTCAGATCTGAAAAGTTACGTAAAAAGTCTATTGAAGCAACAATTTTAAGTTTTATTATATACATATAAATAATACATAGTGGGCTGAAGTTGCTCTAATATCATATATTATATATATATATATATATAGTATAAATGTGATATGACTTAAGTATCAACAGTATGTTTTATAATACACACAATAAAAGCCACAAAGATGTTAAAGTAATATAAAATTTGATGTTAAACATGTTTATGTTATAATATTATAAGAATAAAATAAAAACGGTTACCATTAAGGTGACTGGTTTACTCCCCTCGACCCGGCTCAAACTCCATTAAACTTAAAAGACGCAACGTACATGCTAACACAAATCAACTAGTTCAACCTATACTTAGAATCACACGGTATTATGACTGAGCGAGCTACTTCGATTTTATTATCCCCTATTGGAATCAAACCAAATATATTACTAAGTCATGACACATGTTTTCCAAGCTCATATGCTATAATACTCTAATTAGATAAAAATTGCTGCCTAATAAAACTAATAAAAGATTTTAGGTGGTGACTTAAAACCATCATTTAGTCCATGTTTATTATAATGGTATTATGGTTATTTTGACAATTTGTGATAGATATTACCAATTATGCTTTCAGATCATGTAAAAGATGAAGTCATGTATACTTAGAATACTTACTGTGACATAGCTAAAAATGTTTATTATAACATTTAAATAATATATTTTTACAACTACAAATAATAAGTTTAATAATTATTTAGCTGTTTCAGTAAAATATGAATTTATTTCACATTACGACATGATCAATCGAAATAAAGCAAAAGTAATCAAACAGGGACTAAAGGGGATGGATATAGGTTTGGGGTTGGATGGGGACAGCGGGGATTGGCGGTCAATTTAGGCTGAGTTTTGGATGGAAGTGGTGTGAGAGAGCTTCTACGTACGAGAAAGAAGCGAGCAACGAGTCCACTACTCCACTGTGAACACTTTACATGTACACAAACTCGGTGAAATAATGTGGATATTTAGATATGATTTTTTAGTGATCAATATGTAATTTATTTTACAGTTTCATCAGAATATTTTTTTTACACGCAATATAAATACTTTTAAATTATATATCGTAAATTGTATCTAAACCAAATTCAATTACAGTAGATTTATAACAATATAATTTCGGTATAATCTAACACTAATCACATGCATTATATATATATATTGTTTATGTACAATAGATATTACAAAAATTACTTACTTGAGCGACATTTTAAAAAGACAGATAAATATATTAAAAATGACAGGGCAAGTTTCATGTTTACAAAACACTTGTTATTTTATGTAGTTAAACTTTTTTTAAAACAATCAATTTTTTAAAAAAATAATGCAATTGAAAGAAAAAATATAGTAAAATATATAAATTACTAAAGTTTTCAGAAAATACTTTATAATCATATATGATTAATGTTTTCATGCATGCACACTTTCTAAAAATATTTAGTAAGTCTAAGTGCTTTTAAGTTTATGGATTGAGTGAGTGTGTGGCTGTAGAGTAACAAAGATAAGCAACCGAGGATAGTGGGAGGGACCATCTTGTAAATATTTATTGGACTTTGGGTTTTTTTATTTCAACAATCACATTCAGTCTTATACGTGTTTTATGCAGATTCATAATCTTTTTGTTAGTTTTGCTCACCTTCTTTGTTGATACTAAGGAGGGAGGGAAAAGATTTGCGAAAATTAGGTGAGGTGAAAATGCAATCCAGAGAGTTATGCAGATTTATAAGTATCTCGATGTGTTTTAGTGAAAACGCAATCCAGTATTTTTGATGTGTTTAGTGAGATTTACGAGTCAACAATAAAAGAATTCTATCTAAAAAGGTACTTTACCTTTACATTAACTGACTATGTAAAATTTAATACAATATGATATTTCTCGAATAATGTTATAATTAAAAGTTCTAAATTTAAATTTAAATTAATACTTATAATTAAGATTTCAGAAATCGAATATTTAAATATTAATAAATTTTCAGAAATTCAATATTTAATGTAAATTAGAAATTTAATTAAATATTTCAGGGAATTAATATTTAGCTACAAATTAAAGTTATATTAGAAGTTTCAATTGAGAATTTGTAGAAATTTTAATTATGAAGTATAAAATTTTAAGTTAGAAAATTATTTATGAGAACTAATATAAGTAAACTTTATATTAATGATATATATATATATATATATAAATCATTTCAACTTCACAAATTATTGTAGTTTTATGGTTAAATGTTTTATTACTCATAAAAGTTCTCCAATACGAGTTTTGTCATATTTTAGTTTTTTTTAAAAAAAAAATTAAATAACCACAGCTACGTGGCACCACTAACTCAGCGTGGCTTAAAATATGAAGATATAAGTATTTTTCATCAAATTCTAAAATTACAGATATTAAATTTTAGATTGGTGCATATATAAACAAATTAGTCATACCGAAAACCAGGGTACACGTGACAAATCATAACGACAACAAAGAAGAATAAGATGGCCCAATTCAATTGAATATTATTATTTTCCTCATAATCACGTCATAGATGTACTTCATTTTATTTATTATTGATCACACCACACAGTAATTGTTTCAAATTATATTAAGTTAATCAAATTAAAGAAGGGTAATAATTGAAAGCTTTTTAACATCAAGATATACCGCGCGCGGTGGAAGCAATCGGGAACAAATAAAAGGAGAAATTCCCTAAAATTGTAAATACAAAATAATAACATCATATCGCATTTTGATGGTTTTAACAAAAAAAACACTTTTAAAGCATTACAAATTATTTATTTCAAAAGGGCCAAATTCCATCCAGCTCATTTCCCTTAAACCTCATGTCCTTTTGGGGGTGGTGACAAATTGGAGGGAGAAAAAGGCAAGAATGTTTGTCGTTTCTTCTCTGTAGAACTGCACAAAAACAAATACAGCATGACGCGCCTGGTGTGGGTTGAGCACAAGACAGAAGGCAATAGTCTAGTTGGCCAGCATTTAACTCACAGGAGTATATATTATAATCACAATAATTCAACCAATCATATACACCATTTACACATGCGGACACACACACACACAGCAGCAGCAGCCAGCAGCTGTAGTCTCTGTGGTATGGGTCCTGTCTGGGGTTTATGTTAGTGCTAGGGTTTTGTGATGCTTATTATGTGACAAAACAAAAATGGTATCAAATAAAGGTTCTTTCTGGGCCATGCTACTGTTAGCGCTAACACGACAAAACAAATTCTTTGCACTTTCTGCTACCCAGTACCCATGCACCCCCACGCTTTTACAGAATTCATACTACAAAAGCAGCTGAGCTACTACACTTCACACCCCTAGTTGAGCTAAACTAAACCAGGGTTTGTATGCTCTACCTGGTTTTTGGTTTATATGAATGCTATGCTATATAGGACCCATCTCTCTCTAATCTCTATTCTCTATATAGCCCAAACGCCATCGCTGTGAAAACACACTCGAATACATTAAAAAGTACTCATTACTTTTTGGATTTTGGGTGTGGATTGGGGAATGGAATCTAGAGACATTAGTCGCAGGATTTATTGGGATCAGCACCCATCATCCTATGACCTGTCCCTGTTCCACGCTAACCGGACAACCGACAACAACCAACGTCACCGACTAAACCAAGCAGCTGAGACTGAGAGGCACAAAAGGCTGAAAACCTGTAAAGCAGTGGATTTGGGAATGAATCGACAACAGCCCCAACCCAAAGCAAACGGCGCCTGCTGCGCAGCTGACGATCCGACTGATGAGGTGGTTGTCGGCTACGGCGGAGGCGACATTGGGAAAGACCAGCTGCAGAGGAGGGTCTACACCCGGAGGGTTCCCAAAGACCGGCGTGTGCGCCTCTCCGCAACTACCGCCATGCAGTTTTTCGACCTCCAGGAGCGCCTCGGCTACAGCCGCCCCAGCAGGGCCATCGACTGGCTCATCGCTAAGGCCCAGTCCGCCATCGACAAGCTCGCCAGACCTCCGCCAACAGCCCCTCCCACGGCGGAGATGCAGACAGCCGGCGGCGACTCCTTCCTGGTCCCGAACTGCACAATCCATCCCCGAGCCTCGCCGATCACTTTCCAGGGGCTTGCGCCCGGATTGGTCTCCGAATCTGCCAACAGCACCGAGGATCTGTGCCTGTCTCTCTGCACGTCGGAGCAGACCGGGCCGAACCGCGTCTCGAGCCCTTACCGCGTGGCTCCGTCGGGGGCATCAGGGTTCGAGACAAATTTCGGATCCGGTTCCGGATCCGGACCTTCAAGGTTTCTGGGACCGGTGGCTCCGAACAACGGCGTCAGGTATGTCTTTACCGCACCGCCGGCGTCGTCGGTGGGATGGTCGTCGTTCCAGTCCAGTTTGTTGCCGTCTCGGGCGTCTCTTCAGGGGTGGGATGACCTGCCGATCGCCTGCTGCGCCGCCGCCTCGTTTGGCTCCGACGGAAGGGTGCTGGTGGGACAGGGCGGGTACGGGTTTGGATTTGAGGATAAGCTGGCGACATTCTCGGGTCCTTCCGGCACCGGGAATTAAAATTTTAAATTTTGAAGGGAGAGGGGATATGAGAACGTTTTTGGTTTCGGATTGTGATTCTCTCTTCTCTTCTTTTCTCCTCACTATCACTAATCTAATCATTCAATCCATCAGCCTTCTTCAATTTTGTTGCTCCCTGAATGATGAAGAAGGACGGAGGCCCTTTTTGTCAGCAAATTATGATTATTATTAAGATGGCGTAACGAAGATTATCAGTTTAATTAGTGAATTAATGTTGTACGGTGGTCAACCGTCATGTGACTCATGTCTCGTGTCTCCTGTACCGCGTCGTGTGTGTTTTGTTGGACCGATTATGTGAATGGGCTAGTGGGATTTATTGGGCCTCTCGGTGACCAACAATGTGAGTCCACTAACAAGCAAACAAGAACCCAGGTCGAGTTGTCCGTTGGTCCAGCGGCACTGAAGGAAGGAGTCCGAGAGACCTCCTCAGGCCTCAGTTGAGTGAAGTGTTTGGTTGTTCCTACTAAAATACAAATATAGGCACGGTGAAGAGATTTTAAATTACCTGCGAATTTTTTAATTATACCAATTCAATGACAAAGAGAGTGTCTCTATGGATTACCTACGTAATATACCTGCAAATAAATTTTTTCTTTAAAATTAACAGCAGCCCCGTTTAATTGTTTTTTGAACAAAAAATATTGGCCGTGTATTTTTTTTAAAAAATAATTATTTTTAAAAATTATAAGCTCAAAATTTTATATTACTAATAAATATTTTTAAATTTAACCAAATTAATATTTTTAAAAATAATTTTATTTTTAGAAATAATACTCTCATTATATATATCCATTGTCAACAGTGGCCGCAACCTCATCTATGGCCAGCCGTTGCACACTTCTGACACCCAGAACCAGAAGATTGGTTGCTCTAATTTAATGTCGTTGCCGTCCCCGCAGAGTCCACTTTTTTCAAATCACTGCATTAAAAAGCAACTACATATTAACACATGACTAAAAAAAATAGTTTTTTCTGATCCAAGTGCAAGTGGTGGGCACCGACAGCTGGTAGTTAGTTAGCAGGAAATATAATTGGCCCATTAGTAATGTAGTAAAAAAAATTAAAAAAAAATGGTGTAGCCGAGGACGTACAGGGTTGATGAAAGATGGTTGCAAAACTTTTATTTTGAATGGGAAGTACCATCAATAATTAGGGGCGAGAGATTCGTAACATTATTTAAAACGGTACGTACCGTTTGATTACATGATATTGTTTTTTTAAATATTATATTCAAATAATTTAAAATTAATTATCATTAATATAAATCCATCTTAGACCTAACATTTTTAAAAATAATATTATTTTCACAAATAATAATGTAACCTAAGACTCAACAGAGGATCATCTGGATGAAGCAAAAAAATCATAACATGATAAGAGTACTCGCAGTAAAATAATTAAATATTTATAGATATCAACACAATTGGAGCAAAGAAAAAAAAACAAACTAACTATAATAAATAAACGTGATAGCATTATCGATAAATGTTTTGAAGTTTCATGGCCAAATATTAAAAGTTTTGGTGATGCTTGAGGTAACCATGCGAATATGGAATAATAAAAAAAATTATAAAATATTTCCTATTATATATATTATTGAAATGAGAACATGAGATTACATTCTTATTTTGATGATTTTAATTTGAATCATTATTTTTAACTGTAGTTTAATTAATGTAGCATATATACACACGCGCATGCCATCTAACAGCTCAAATTAAAATTTTTATAATAAAAAACTCACCCGTATGCTTTATGTAATATATATACACACGCGTGCAACCATGCTATATTGAAAATGTATTTAGATTAATATTTAAAAGTTTAAATTAAAGTTATGTATAGTAATTTGACACTATAACATATTTTATTTGCAATATTTATTATTTTCTATGTTTCGTTGGCGGGTTACAAAATAACATATTTGGTTACCGGTTACAACGCCCATGCCTAGAACCGAATCAATCTATTTGTACCCACCGAAATTTTCCCAGCAGCACTTGTTTGTAAAAAATTGTTGTTTTCTGGAAATATAAAATATGACCAGCGTGATTTTCAACCTAAAACTACCCTACAATACCAGCAATTTTCACAAAAAATTTTTTTTGTTGTCAAGACACCATAATTGAACGGAATAAATTGGATCAAAATCAAATAAAATGTAATAATGTATCATGGTACCAAATTTATCAAAATCACCACATTTTTTTTAGTAAATAATAATAATAATGTATTACTCTTACCCAACACGTACGTACATAACTCTTTTCCCCCATTATTCTTTTGATTTTATAATACTTGAATTTATCTATTTTTATTATATTGGATAATGATAACCTGTTTTAATGAAACAACTATAAACTTCAAGTCTTAGAATTTGACTAATTTAACCAGATATTATTGTATCGTGTTTTGACCGGAGCCAGTGTAAACAAGGAATTGATTTAGTCAGATCAGATGATGTCTCAGTTGATTTATTTAATTGAGGCGGTAGTTGGTAGTTATTTGTGAACTATATATGAATATCCAATGCAAAGTGAAATTTGATTACTGATTAATTAATGTTAATTGTTTAATTACATGCATGGTGTTATTTACGTTTAATTGGATATAATATTTTTGTTGTAACATTTCATATAAAAAAAAGAGTTTACATTTTTGGTAGATATAGATTGTATAGGTAATTCGCGTATGTATGTATGCCATTAAATTGATATGAATAATTTTTTTTAAAATAATAATATTAATTTAATGATAATAAAAAAATTCTTATATAAATTATTTAAATAATTTACTTGTACATAGCATTACTCATAAATAAATTAGTAGTTAATTATCCACACAAGCAATGGGACACTGAATCTATCAATGGTATTGTGATTCAATTACGCAGCGTCACATTAGCCGCGTGAGACTTACTGAATGCTTGCAAAAAGAGGTTTCCTTCTAAAATAATTATGTAATAATATTTTACTCTTGTATAATGGGTTCGTCGATTCAACTATTTTTTTTAAAATTGAATTGTCATATTTAGTCACCGTCAAACACAATGGAGTTCATAGATGAAAAACTACTACGTTGATATAGATAGTAGTATATTTTTAAAACTAGGATTGAATCTTCGAAATATGATGGAGATTTTACGTTCAAAATTTAAATTTGGATAACTTGCTATTTATTTATTTATTTATTTTATTATTATTATTTGCATCAGTTAATTTGGAATATCATTCATGGGAGTGGAGTCCTATAATTAATTATAAGTAAGATTCGAGTATTAAAACTCCGACAGTCCTGACTTAGCTTAACTTTCATGTCATGATCAATTTTCACTTGATCAAACTTTATTCATAAAATAATGTACAAATCACGATATAAATTAAAACCCACCACATTTTATTAATGTTCATATATAAAATGTTATTTCAGTATACACATTTGAATTTTCGCATGACAATGCTTGTTAACGAAGAGGATGGACGATTAGGTACTCAAAAGTCCACAATGACAAGTCTATTGAATCAAAGCCACTCGCTCCTGCATCCCCATATGCCTAAACTTTCTTTGCTCTGCGTTGATTAATTACCTGTGCAAGTCAACATAACAAAATTTTCCTCGTCGCTTCCCCAGAGCCTACGCTATGAACTTGCAGACCAAATGCCACACCATACATTTGAAAAATGCATGTGAATGCAATGCATGTCCTCTGTGTGTCCGGTAACAACTCCTTCACTTAATCATCAAATGAGATTATATTATATAACAGTATTAATTTAATTTATTTTTTTTGAACTTAATTTATTATTTTTTAATTTACTGTTATTATATTATATAACAGTATCAATATAATAATTGATTCGAACATGTACTAAGTAAGAAGAATAACATAAAAGGTCGGTTTTTGGTGACTTTTTTTCCTTTTTCCCTTTTTTTTTTTCAAAATCCTGTTTCAAAGCCAAAAAAAAAATATTTATAAAAACCATTTTTATTTTATGTTTTATTCATGTTCGCTCCTTAACCCCCAATTAGTTAATATGAAAAAGAAAGAAAGAAAGAAAGAAAAGACAAAGCCGTTGAGAGTAGCAGACAAGCGAAGCAGTGGTGCGTGACAGTGACACGTGAACGCGGAAAAGAAAGTCAACATTTAACAGTCAATCCTCGAAACGACGAGGCTCTGTTACCCTTCCCTTCCCCCTCCAAAACCCAAATGCAATGTGAAATGAACCCTAAATTTCTACACTCTGTATTTTCCCATTCATTTACAAATAAATGAATAAATAAATAAAATATTTTTAGTTAGCAAAGTCAAAGATGTTGAACCCCTCAAAAAGGCCCATTTCACTTCACGATCCGCTCGCCCTGCAATTCCACAGCAAAGCGCACACACAGACACACACACACACACACACACAATGGGCTTTCCCGGCATCGACGACGACCACGACAAAAAACAGCACGACGGTTGGCTTCCCCGCCACCAGACCCAGTACGATGTAAACAGCAGGATCATGCTCGCCGCCATCATCTCCCTCTGCGCAGTCATCCTCCTTGTTATCGCCCTCCACATCTACGCCAGGTACGTCCTCCGTCGCCATTCCACCCGGAGCCTGCCGGATCTCCGTCGCCTACGCCTGTCTTTCCGCTCCCCCTCCAGCGACGTCGAGCAGCCCAAGGCCGGGCTTGCCCCATCCGTCATCTCCGCGCTGCCGGTGATCACCGTCCGGAGGTCGCCCGGCGACCCTGCCGCGGCGCCGGAGTGCGCCGTGTGCTTGAGCGGCTTGGAGGAGGCGGAGCCGGCGCGGCTCCTCCCCAACTGCAACCACGCTTTCCACGTGGGATGCATCGACACGTGGCTGAGCTGCAACTCGACCTGCCCCATGTGCCGGACAGACGCCGATCCCGCGGTGCAGGGACCACCGCCGGTGTCGCCGAAGCCGGAGGTGATCGTGGAGCCCACAGCGCCCCTGCTGGAGGCCGAGGGGACGTCGTCGGGCTCCGGCAAGGACGGCGGCGTCGGGTCGGCTAGTTCGCGACTGGGTTCGCTCAGAAGAATACTGAGCCGGGAAATATCGTCTAGGAGAATCCAGCCCGGCGGTCAAGATGATGAAAAAGTTGAAGACATAGAGAGGCAGTAAATAAATAAATAAATACATAGCTTATATATAAATAAGTAGGTAATTGCATTTAATTTGTTTAATTAATATATATTTTTGGGTGGCGGGCTTGGGGATTTTGTCTCGGTGATGGTAAAAACACGCCTAAAAACTTGGTTTTGTTTTGTTTTTTCTTATTTTGTTTTGAATGAAATTTAATGTATAGTTGTTTGTTCCGGAGAGGGTGAGAGCAAGCCGACGTGTTTCATGTATTGATTTATAATCGTGTTTCCTTATTTTGTTGCAGTTAATTGTTTATTTCCCCCACTATACGTGTGACCACTTTGCTTTGGTTTATATGGTCGTTAACAAATATTATCATATAATTGTTGGATTGCTTAAGTCGTTGCCAAAAAAGAGGTTTGGTATTATTAGGAAAGGAAGCGAACGATTTGGTGCCACCCCATGTGAATTGGGACAATTTTATTGGATCCCACTTCCTACCTTACCTTCCTAACCTTTGTATTGTCATCCATTGACCTTGGACTAGTTGTGCTCGTTAATTTTCTTCTTATTAATACTTGCCGTTTTAAATAAGCCGGTTGCATACCCCGCATACTAGTGTTAGGATGACAACATTGAATCAAATGAGTTACAGGTCCATCAATTTCTTCATCTTATAGTGTTAGCTAAAAATTGGAGTAAATATTTATTCTAACGAAAGTTGATACTAAAATAATTTTTTATATAATGTGTTTATGAACATACCAATACTACACTAATAGCCCTCACAAAAAAACGTAACACATAATCTTATGTCTTTCATATATATGTCAAGCTACTTATAATAAAAATATGAGAAATCGTCAAATTAGCAAGTGGCATGTTGAAATAAACATCATAAATAACTTGAGTGCCTAAATACAAAAATAATAAATAAATAAAATCAATCTTGAGTATCTACAAATTTTGTTGTGTTTAATTTTAAAAACAAATAAAAAAATTATGACCAGACATTATTTTCTTATTTTAAGAATTATTTTTGAAAAGAAAAGAGGAAAGCAAAAGTATAATCGTTTTCAAAACATTGGTCTTCATATACATGAATAAAAGAAAATTTTTGATTTGATAATATTATTTTAAATATATATATTTATTTTTAAAGATAATAAAGTTAATTAATTTAAAATTATTATATGGGTGTTAGAAATTTAATTGATTTATAATTTTTAAAAATAATATGTTTTTCAAAAAAAAAAAAAAAAAACTTAATAGCTAGCGGTTCATTATACTGTTAACCACATAGCCGGCGGTTCAAAAAAAACTACTGCGCACCATCGACCCCTCCCCCCAATCCTATCCAGTCCTCCAACAAACAAACCTGAGAACCCTTCTTCAACTCCTTCCCCTTTACCTCCGGTCCAAAAAGAGACACCCAGCCGAATCTTCTCCTCAACAGCTATCTCACCCAAGCGGAAAGAGAAGAGAAGAAGAAGGAGCCAGGAGCTATTCCAGTGACCGTGGCGAGCAACAGGAGCCCTTCCGGCTGATGACCAGCGTCCCAAGGAGACTTGAACAAGGAGGTTGGGTCCGCGACGTCGAAGAACAGTTGGTAGAAATTTCTTAAAAAATTGCGTTTAGTTTTTGTTGTTTGATGTTTCGACTTGGTGGGTGTTTTGTTTTCACTGAATTTCCCTGTTGCTGTAGTATGCTGTTTGTTGTTTTTCGTTGTTATGTTTGCGCCTTTGGGTTTTCCTCGTTTCTCTCCATCCGGGAATGCGTTTTTTTTTTTTTTTTTGCAATTTGCAAATTGATATATTTACTGCGTGTTTGTGTGTCTCTGGCTTTACCCGTAAGCATTCTGGGATTGCTGTGTGATTGGAGTTTTTTGCTGTGTTGCGTCTCTGGATCTATTTACTGTCAAAACATTGTTTTATAATGTTTATCTAAACAGACGTTTCATCTGTTTTGATATTCTCTTTAGCTGTATTTTGGAGCTTTGTTTCTCTAATACTCATCCATTTGATGTATTTGGTTCTAGTCTTTAAGATAACAAAACCAAAACAAAACAAAAAAACAAAATTTTGAACAACATATTGATCTCTGCTCAGCACGCTTCCGGCTGTTGATTTAGTCTCTCTCTCCTCTCTGTCTCTCTCTCTAAACCGTTCACTTTGATTGAAGAATTAAAGAAACTGTGGATTGACCTGTTTATCGTTTTGGTTGTGGCCCTGTTTCTGTTCATTTCAATATGATATAATGATTGTTGGTTTAACAGTATAATGAACCGTCTCTGTCTCCCTTCTCCCTGATGTACATCAGACCAGATGATATGTTTTTCTCAATGACCGTTTGATCCATTGTTTTGAAGTGTTCATGTGGGCTCCCTGGTTGAATTTATCTGTCTGCATAATCTTTCGTTTGGTTGAATAATATGTAAGCTATTTGAATAGCCAATCTATATGTTCTTCTAGTTCACTGAATGTGGGATTAGGTTACTGCCAGTCTTTAGTCCGTAATTTATTACCTGTTCAGTTATCTCTCCACAGTCTAGGTTAGTTTTTTTTTTTTTTAAATATCCCTATGCATGGGTTCGAATCTGAGTCCATAATTGTGGTTGGTCACATATTTCATTTGCTTTGGATGTTCTAGCCTTAGTTTTGCAGAAACTAATTAGTTTCTTTTGTTTTTAATTTCATGTTTTGCAATTTCATTTTATTTCCTTTTCTCTCATGTTTGTAATAAGGTGGCATGTAGCCTCTCATCCATTGTAACATGTAAACTCTAAAAATAGTGGAATGAGAGATTATAAAAAAGAGTGAGAAAATGAAGAGAAAAAAAGAGTGAGAGTGTTTTGTTTCGCTTTATTTCTTTGTTTGTAAAAAAAAGAAAAGAAAATAAAACAAATTAAAATGGTTTCCCAAAAAAAGAAAAACATTTTCCAACGACAAAGCAAAAATGATTTCCAATTTTAATTGTCAAAAAGATATGTAAGTGAGATATGTAAGATTTCTAATCATGATTCTATGGCGTAAATCTAGGCTCACATGCATTAATTTAAGATGGAGATTTTTCTAGTGCATTTAGGGTGATTTTATAACCCTGCAATCATTCTTTTATCAACTCCCAAAATTTTAAAAAAAAAAAAAAAAAAAAAAAAAAAAAAAAAAAAAATTTTTTTTTAAATTTTTAAAAAAAAAAAAAAAAAAAAAAAAAAAAAAAAAAAAAAAAAAAAAAAAAAAAAAAAAAAAAAAAAAAAAAAAAAAAAAAAAAAAAAAAAAAAAAAAAAAAAAAAAAAAAATTAAAAAAAAAAAAAAAAAAAAAAAAAAAAAAAAAAAAAAAAAATTATAAAAAAAAAAAAAAAAAAAAAAAAAAAAAAAAAAAAAAAAAAAAAAAAAAAAAAAAAAAAAAAAAAAAAAAAAAAAAAAAAAAAAAAAAAAAAAAAAAAAAAAAAAAAAAAAAAAATAAAAAAAAAACAACCAAAAAAAAAACCCCCCCTAAAAAAAAAAAAAAAAAAAAAAAAAAAAAAAAAAAAAAAAAAAAAAAAAAAAAAAAAAAAAAAAAAAAAAAAAAAAAAAAAAAAAAAAAAAAAAAAAAAAAAAAAAAAAAAAAAACAAAAAAAAAAAAAAAAAAAAAAAATAAAAAAAAAAAAAAAAAAAAAAAAATAAAATAACAAAAAAAAAAAAAAAAAAATATTAAATTTAGATTGCAAGATTTGTGATGTCATTAATGCATGTGACTATGTGAGCTTAAATTTAGACAACATAAATGAGATTATGAATGTAAGTAAAAAAGTGAGGCATGTGATTTGCTTGAAAATGCGTGCTAATAATTTATGAAATAATACTGATTTGTTTTAAAAATTATTATCACTGATTTTTTAGAAAAATATCTTTAATATTTGAAAACTAATTTATTAAAAAGTAAGGAGGAGAGTGAGATAGTGGGAGTGCTTTGGAGACTGAGAGGGTGTTTGATAAAAATTGAATTTTTGTCGATTATTTTTATCAATCTATCAAATATTTTAAAATAAGGAAATTATTTTTTGAAATCTCATTTACCGGGAAGATTGGAATATGGAATTCGGAAATGAAGCAAAATTGGCTATATATAAATAGATCACAACGCAAATTAATCATAACATCAGGTATATATAAAGCAATTTTGGTCGCTTTAGCTTCACTCTCTACTTTTTGACAAGAGATCATTCAATATCGTCTACTTTTATTTTATTTTTAGCCGCTCCCCTTCTTTTCTTTTCTTTTCTTTCTTTCTTTCTTTCTTTTTTTTTTTTTTATGAAACAACGGACCATTAATATTCCCTATAGTCTTTCAATTCTTATGGTAAGTGTGAAGAACAGAGGAATAGTTATGCAAGCCCATCTCCATCTGCCGCCTGCTATCTGGTTGCCGCCGCTAAAATCCATGGTGGTCGGCTCCATTCCTGGAACTCCAGAGGTGCCATTTTTCACTGAAAAGCTGTGGGGAAAAAAGAGATGAAAAGACTTAGAGAGATCCACAAATAATAATGTCTCCAAGCCCCTGGCTGTTCGATTTAAACCAGAATAAGGGAGAAGCCTCATGGAGGCAAATACTAAAACACTCCACCTTCTTTGTCCGTGAAGTGGTTGGTGTGTACAACTACTGTAAAAATTGCATATTGAAACAAAATTTTACTACTGTCCAGCATGTATAATTTTGTTCTTTTGTTGGACAAAATTTCTACCCACTGGCAGAGGATACACTTAGAAACAAAACTAAAAACTTTAACAGCAGTAAAACTAAAAACCTCAAAAAATACACCCAAGCTCAAGCTCAAGCACGGTTAAGTTTTAAATTTAGAGTTGAAGACAGCTGAGACACAATACAGTAGCAAAACCTCTGCAAACCCAGTCATACTCAGTTCAGTACAAATTTTAAGACAGCTATTCATAGTTTTAAGAATTGAAAGAGAAGCCATAAATCGTTCCCTGCCACTTTTAGTTAATAGTTAGTACTCCAGGAAACCTACCAGGGCCCAAATCATTAAAATAAATGATTTTTAACTACTCAACGGAGTCCAAGTGGAAGAAACAACCACTCACCTAGAGGGAAATGTACAGCCACCATAACCTGAGATTTTCCAAAACAAACCAAGAAAAAAATACAGTTAAAAAAACCAACCAACACTGAATCAAAAAAAAAAAAAAGAATTAAAATTTGAAACTAAAATCCAATTAGACACCAAATATAAATGGCAATTTCCTGCAAAACGAAAAACTTCAGAGATATTTGTTTTTTTTAAAACGTGAAAAGAAAATGTGGAATAGAATAGAATTATTTTAAAAGATATAGTTATTTTTAAAAATATTAAATTTCATAAATTTAAAATTAATAAAAATTTATTTAGGCATATAATTTTTTAAAATAATTATACTTTCAAAAATAAATAACAGAGGATAACCGAACAAACTGAAAACACAAAACCATAAACAATAAAAGAAATTTTAATTCGTTAGACCTATTTTTTTTATTTTTAAAATTTTATGTTTTATACTAAAAAATAACTTTCACACGTTAAAAACAAAAGACTCATAACAAACAACCTTCGGAGCTTAAAACCAACACCAAACAGAGGTGAGATTGGGACTCACTAGGATTCAGGGACGTGACAGCGGCAGTGTTACTGAAATCGCAGCTCTCCTGGGTCAAATTATGCTTGAGAAAATAGTCGTTGAAGGCGTACGATGCCAGGTCCTGGAGATCCGACCCGGCGTAGCAGGGTCCGCTGGGCGCGATCGCGGCGCAGTCGGCGCCGCCTTGCCCGCACGCCCAGTCCAACGCCGCCTGCAGCGCTCTATCGTCCGCGTTGTTCTTCGCCACGCACCAGAGCTCCACTGGGAGGGCCATAGCGGCGGAGAAGAGCAGCGAGAGGAGGAGGAGGAGAGAGAAAGTGCGACCCCTCATTTTCTTTTCCCCAAGCTTACGGCGATTCCGATAGAGAGAGAGAGAGTGTGTACGTGTGTGTGTGAGAGAGAGAGAGAGAGAGAGATAGAGAATTAGGAGTGTCTGATCAGGGTTTATGGGTTTAGGGTTTTATTGAAGGTTTTGGTTATGGAGTTGGAGCGAGTGAGGGGCATGGGAAGAGGAAGAGGAAGAGCATGTGACCGTTTGGATTTTAGGAATTAAAGGGAGGTGACAGTTCCAGGATTTAGATCGACTAAAGGGAATTTGTTTTTAAAAATATATTTTATTAGTTTCTTTGTATTTTCAGTGCTTTTATATTTCTGGAGAGATTTGTAAATATTTAATAAAAATCAAATTAATTGGTAAAGGGCGCTATTTTAAGAATGTTTTGTGTAAAATTTTTATATATATATATATATATATATATTAAAATAATAGTAATAGAAATCCTAATCGATCACCTCTCCACCACCACCGTTGTAACGTTTTGCCGGTACGGGATTATATCAAAGCCAAAAAAAGGTTAACAGAAAAATCATTGGATAAATTGATCGATAAAAAATCGAGTAAACTAATTAAATAAATAGTATAATCCGCTCCAAATACTTTTGAAAAAATAAATCTGACAGGATACAAAATATAAAAATTTTATGAATTATAATTGAAAGTTTATTGATTGTGAACTTTATAAATTTAATTTAAATGTGTTTTTATTTGATTTGGTTTATTGAGATTAGATATTTAATTTTGTATTTTAGTATGTGTTGATGTTGTGAATTTAAGTTGAGAAATTTACAATATTAGAATTAAGGAAGAAAACTATTAATTCGAATAAATCGAAAGCCGAATAAACCGATTCAAATAGGTTAAACAATCCTACCTAAAACTGAAATTTTAATTTAATAAAGTGATATAATAATCCGCGACTAACCATCACTCCCAATTTGCATATCACCGAAGCGTACAAGTTTCTTCCATATTTTCATTTATATGAAATTTTCCGTTCCTATTCCCTTGAAAGTTAAAACATGGCGGTTTACTTGTTTAATTATTATTATTAACGCTCAAGTCATTTGAATTAAAGTTATTATATTTGGGGAGTGTGGTCCACATACGGAAACGGGCTAATATATTTTTATATTATTTCCACGTATATTTTATGATTTAGAATATCAAACTTATACTATATCAATTATTATATTAACTTTAATATATAAGTATCATAAGTAAATCCGATTTTATTTTAATGCCAGCATTTATTGAAAATATTTTCTGATAATAGTTATAAGTCATTAATAAGATATGTTTAAATTTAAAAATATTATTATTTTAGTACTTATTTATGTGTTAGTTATTTTTGATTTTTTATAATAAAATATTTACCGTTTAGGTCAGTTCTCACATATCATAACCGAATGGATAGTTTAGTGTCACACTACGTGATAGAATACCCTATTCTCGTACATGAGGAGCCCATATAAGTTCAGGTGAATTTTTTTGGCATCGGTAGTGAAAATCAACTTGAAATCACCAGCAGTAAATGAGATGCTCTTTAATAAAATTTCAAGAGGTATAATAAATCATTATGACCAGTATATAATATTAAAATAACAAAGGATTTCATGGTAAATATTTTTTTATAATATAATATAATATATGGTTTAAATTGTTATCAACAAAGTACAAATAGTAATTTAAATGACATTAAATAACAAACTTTTAAAACAATATATTTGAAGTATAATATGGAATGCAAAAGTCTCAAAATTTGAAACATAAACCACAAATATGCATAGTACATCAAGTCGTAGTCATGGCGAAGAAAATTTTGCACATCGACAAAATAAATCAAATATTTGTAAAAATTAAATGGAAGTATATTTGGATATTTTATTTGTTTGTTCATGAATATTCATAATTTTTGTTGGAAGGCTCTTTTAAAAATTTTCTTTTAATTTTCTTTGAACAGACAAGCATTTTTCAATAACTATATAATATTAATCATCATATTCTAAAAAAACATAAGAAGAAAAGGTAAAAATGTAAAATTGATGAAAACAATGGCGTAAGTAACAAAACTATATATATATATATACAATTTTTAAAAACGAAAATGAAAAATAATATACGCGTTAAATATAGTCAGATAATAATTTATCCATTAACAACAGAGAGAAGGCTCAAGGAGGATGGCAGGGTTTGAAGCTCGATGACTTATGACTATGTCTATAGGTGTCACTATCTTTTGCTTTCGGTATGTGATGTGCTGTCAATAGCTGACACGATAAAAGAAGACTGAGAGCAAACTCAAAATTAAGAATTTCTCACGCTCTACAATCAGTAACTCTTTACAAATTAGTACTTCTATTTACTCTTCACATACTATAATATTAATTTTACTGTTTTTTTCTTTCTCGCCGTTTTCTATGCGCCCTCCTCCGTCATTCTCTCCCCCTATTATCAGCAGTCCATATATAATTATATACGTGTATATATGTTTTTAATATAAATTGCTAAACATTAAAATATCTTATTTTGAATTTTAAAAACGTCTTCCAAATCACTAAATTCTCGAACATTGAATGGTAAGAGATTTGAAAAAAACTAGTCACTAAATTTTACATGTGTCTTTCCCTTAGACTTTTTAAAATAAGATTAATAACCCCGGCCCAAACGTCTTTTATTTTTTACAATTTAAAAGTAGGAACTTTTATTAGTATTTTTTAGTTTATTAAACGGATTTTATTATTTCAGTTAATTTCTAAAAAAATTCAAACTAGGCCAGAACAACCATTCAATGTCATTTTGGTTTTTAACTGCTGGATAGTTTTCTGTTCTATCTTACATCATTTATTTAATATGTGTATATGTTTTTAATGTACATGAATTTGCATTATAAAACTTCTCTTTCAATTTGTTATATTTTATTAATATTTGTATGATATTTTACATTGAAAAAATAAATAAATCAATCCTTTTACCTTTTTTGTTTTTAAACTGTTGAACATTGATTAATAGTGTTGAGAGTTTTTTTCACAATTGTGAAAAGTACGTTTACATTAATATTTTTTTGGAAGTATTTTGTTTTTCCACGGCTTTATTTGGTGGTTAAAATGTTCTTTTAATCAAAAAATAAAATAAAAACTTGTATTGAAATTAAAATTATAAAATGATTCTGATTTTTTTTTTCACATGTGAAAATAAATACAGATTAGTGTTACAATGGCCAGCAAATATGCGTGAAACTTTTGTAGTTCCACACAATCCAAATGATGTCAGTTTAGCCAAAATAAAAAATCACAACCTAGCATTCATAAACACCTATAATAAATATACTATACTCTTACAATCGGCCAATACCCAAAAACTAATATTATATTGGATTCTTAAAAGTTGTCAACTTTGTAATTGGCTAGGTGCCTTGATGTCGACTCTAGGCGACAGCGCTGATTGGAGCTGGCAACTTCCCGTCCCCGAGGGTTTTTTTTTTTCCATGCTCAGAGTCGGTACTTCTTTGAAAAAATAAATCCTTTGTAAAAACAATAAATGAATTATAATTAACCAGGTATTTATAATGTATTTTAAAACATCATTACTTCAAATTAAATATTTAAGACATTATATTTCCTATTGCAATTAGTCGTGCCTAATTTTTAATAGCAGATGTATAAAATTGTCACACACACACACACACACATATATATATAGTCACTTGTTGTATGGTATTTATTGAATTAAGGGGTTTTTTTTTAACTTTTTAATGAATAAAGCTTGAATTGAAATTTAATTATGCGTAATTAATTAAACATTTGATAATCCTTAATTTCTAATTTTATTATTTTGAACTAAACTTTTTTTATATTTGTTTATAACTTTCCTTCTTTGGAATTAATGCCTGTATTTTGATCTGTTAGACCATTTCCAATGACTTAGTAAAAGCTATAGTTAAAGCGACTAGAAATCATCTCCAATGGTCCAATTTTAATATCAGCAAAATAATAGCAAAAGTTAAATTTAGGTATAATTATATATTTAGCTAATAATATCATATCGGGCCAATAATGACAATTATCTTTTTAACCCTTCCCTTTTTATTGTCAAGCCGCCATCTCCTTTGTTAGCGTTGAATAGTGACCACTCCTCCCCTTGTCCATGCCGACTATGCTCCCTCCATCAATTATATTAGGAATTTGAGAAAAATATAGGGTAAGGGTAGATTGAGAAAAAAATAAGTATTGTACCATTAACAAAAAATATTATGGTAGCAAGCTAAATGAGTTTTTAGCTAACCATTTTAGTATACTATCATTGAATATATTTTTATACATATATATTAGTTAATAAGGACATTAGACTCTTTAAATTTACTTATTCAAAATAAATAAAAAGTTTTATTATTATTATTTTATTAATTTGCTTTTTTAGGTTATACATTTTACTATTTCTAATATAACAATTCATTTTACTATTTGATTAAAATATAAATTTTCAAATAAAACAGAGGGGATAAAGTATGAAAGATAAATTGCAAATAAAAAAAGGAGCAAGAAAATATAATTGTTTAAAGAAAGAATAGTAAATGTTAAATTTAAATGTGTATTATTCATAATATTAAATCTTTGTTATAATAAAGAGACTTAAAAGAAGGGTTTTTAAACTTTTTTTATTAAATTGTATTTTCAAACTAACAATAAATTATATTTAAAGAAACTTAAGTGCTCTAATAAAACCTATTAATAATTTGTAAGACAAATGGTAGTCATATTTTTTAGTTTGGGACATTAATTTAAGTTAGACTTTCATATCAACTTTTTATCTTCAATTTTTGAAAGGCTATTGTACACTTAAAAAAAATGGTAAACATTAATAATAACGAATAATAAGAATAATGAATGTATCTTTTTTAAAAAATTTAAAAATTAAAATTTAGAGATATAGAGATAAATTTAGACAAGTTAAATTAAAATTACTAAATCCAGCCGGTGCCCTCGTGGGTATATATGTGTCCGATCCGATGGGATCATGTATGTGAGGCCATAAAGCTCAACTGCTCATCACCACTGGGGCAAAAGCCCATCGTGTATTTATGTACAGATTAAATCCCAACTCTATATGCTGGTGTCGGAACGTGTTGATGACTTGAAGAGTCGTCGATGTTGTCGGCCGCCGGAGGTCAATCGTGAAGTGATTTTTTGGCGGAACCAGAGAGGATGAGATGTTGGGGGAGGGACGACTGAGGGAGAGAATGATGTATTTTTGTGTACATTTCAATTTATCTGAATAAATATATAACAAAATAAATAATTAAGGCATGCATGTTAACTTACAAAAACAAAAACAAAAAAAAAGAGCATTGAGATGGCCAAATGGATCAATTTTAGCTATAATAAATTAATAATTTTCGTCACACGATGTTTTATAATAAATTCATCTGTTTTTGCACCTACTCTCTTTATTATTATCAACCATAATAAAATCTCTTTATCTTATTTCATTTCATTCTGTCTAAATTTTTTATTAAAATAATAATATTATGTCATTATTTTGATAAATAATGATATGACTAATGTAAATTTAAGACTATGCTTTAAGTAATGAGTAAAAGTCAGACAAAAGATAAACCCAAGCCAGAATGGGTGATTGAGGTGTTGGTGTCTGTCCCTGTTGAGCTCATCCCCAATCATGCAATCATCGAAGGACCAAAACCCAGAGAGGAAACAGCCGGATCACGTGGATTGCCTCAGGTTTGAATCACAAAAGCAACACAGCCCCTCCCTCTCTCTCTATCTATTTCACAGACACGCACATTGGATGTCGGAGGCTGGAGGTCCCCTTCAATCACCCAAATGGAAAATATCCCGACTCCCAATGACAACATGGACTCATGGAGCCTCTGTTTGGTTTGATATTTGGGCCAAGTAATTAAAGCAGAGCTGTGAACCACACCAAAGCAGTGGGTTTGAGTCAAATGAATTCGGGTCCAGTGCACATATCTCGAGTCTCATTCAATAGAGCCATTGAGCCTTTTGTACAATAAAAATCATTTTTAGGAAATGACCCTTTTCGCCCCCCTCTCCCACTCTCCAAAATATTAAAGAATTTTCCTATACATGTACGTTCATGCATTTTTTTTTTATGGGAACATAAAAGATGGTAGACATCGGCAATAGATGGATTAAGATGGGTTCAAAGTAGCTTCCTATATCAACTTCAGCAATCACACGCGAAGGATAGGTAGGCTGGCTACGTACTCTACTCATTTTGATCTAATGAATCCCTTCCTCGGGGAGAAGCCAGAGGCTGAGTTGATGGTGCTTGAGCGCCATTTTCCATCTTCTTTAAAGCCTGTTGATGGTAGACTTGCCGCAGTCTTTCTATTTCTCTTTTGAGTGCTTCTTGATGAGCTGAATTTAAATAATACATGTTTTGTATGTGTCAGGGAATCAAACTTTAATGAAAAATACAAAGTTGAGGATCTGAGGTTGCTCGCATTGGGATATATATATATATATATGCACATTCTGTTCACATTATTAATCAATTTCTCGAGAGTTCTATTGGGCTTATATATATATGAACACTAATAATAGTTGTTTTTGAGCAAGACATGCGGAAATCATAGGAATAATATCAGTAAGTTACACCCCAAAAAAAAAAACAAAAACAAAAAAAAACCACTAACCATCTTTGAAGATCTTGTCTTGAGCGAGGGCCGCGATTCGTTGCTTGAGAGCACTGTTGTCCACGTTCAGAAGCAACCGCTGGTGGTCCAAAAATGCGACTCTAGGCGACAGCACTGAAACTTCAGTCTGTTAAACAATTTCCCAACAAAGAAGAAGATAGATCTGATTATGCATGGAATATATAAATTAAGAAGCGCGTGCGCGCACACATATGTATATATGTGTATGCGTATATTTATACTCAGAATTGAAGCATACTTGCAATGAGGTGACACTACGTTCAAGTTCAGAAATGTATTGCAGCTTCCTCACCCGTGACCTCTGCGCGGATTGTCTGTTCGCCAAAATTCTGATCCAAATTCAAAGCAACAAATGCCATTAGAAACTGATTAATTAATCATATCCGTGACGTTCTAGCTAGTATATATTAAATATATATGTATGTATGTATATATAATTCAGAAACTTTATCATTGTAATGACCTATTGAAACTCGCTGTTATCAGCATTACGGTTGGATTCAATTTCAGATTATTCATTAAGCGCTGCAATATTATTAGGAGATCATTGTACACACACACACAAAAAAAAAAAAATAATAATAATAATAAAAGGTTTCATGGGGCATGAGAACGTATAATTAGGGGATAAGATGTGATTTGACGTTGGTTAAATAAATACCGCTTGACTCGTTTGGGGTCAACGATCCGTTCCATTGGCGTGTCCACGGTCGGCTGCGGCGTCTGCTCAGCCTCCAACTCGCAAGAGCTCTCCCCCTCCTCCAACTCATTCTTCGGCTGCGCCTTCTCCGGCGAGTGTTTCGGAAGAGCATTAGATGGCGTCGCCGTCCCCGCCTCCTTCTCCTCGCTAATGCCGTTCCGCGATGTCGGCGTGGGGAGGTTGGAGGACCCCACCGGGGCAGTGGCAGCCGCAGCCGTCGACCCCGGACCCGGACCCGGAACCGGGCCCGACATTTCGTCGGTGAACATCGACATGAACTGCTCATCGTCGAACCTGTCGAACTCTCCGTGTCCGCGGAACTGCCCCTCCACAGCTACCGGAGGAGGCGGAGGGATCTCGAGGAAGGCGATGGAGTCGCTGGCGGAGCGGCGGTGGAGTCCGCGCTTGGCGGAGGAGAAGTCGAGGAACTCGTCGACCCACGGCGGGTTCGCTCCGCTGCTGGTGGCAGCCGCTGCCGACAGGCAGCTCATGGACGGCATCTTTTGTGTCTGGAATGCTGAGCTGGTCGCCGCCGCAACCTCGGACGCTGTGGCGCCGGGGATTCTGGGAGGCAGATTCGCCATCGCAATGCATGAAAATTATTTGTCCCAGCTAGCCCCTCCCCTCACCCAAAACCAAGAGAGAGAGAGAGAGAGAGAGAGAGAGAGAGATGAGATGAGAGATTCAATGTCTCAAAACAACAGGCCCAAAGGGAATCATGGTTTTATGGTATATGTACGGAAACAAGGAGATACATAGATAGGGATGGTGGTACTGGTAGAGAAGCATGAATATGAATATGAATATATGATGATCCCAGACCACCACCAACCTTTAATAAAAATAAATTGATTGATTAATTAAAAGCTCTATCATCTCTAATGGGTTTAATTTTATTTATTGGTTTTTTTTTTCTTAAATTGAAAAAAAGAAGCAAATTATGGGTTTTTTAAATAAATTGGAAATGGAGAGAAAGAGAGAGAGGGAGAGAGAGAGAGAGTCACATGGGAGGGTGTGGGAAAGGGAATATGGGACAGCTATGAACAGCTGTATGGAGGGAGAGGGAAGGGGGCCTGGGTTTTGGGGGAGAGGGGGGGCTTCAACCTCAACGGTATTACTGCAAAGTCGCAGTGTGGTTTTAATAAACTTGCGGAATCTGAAGCCCACGTGCTCTTGTCACCCCATCCATTCCCCTCTTCTCTCTCTCTCTCTGTGTATGTGTGTTTCTCTCAATATGGCCGGCCGGCCGACCTTCCTTGAAATCCACCTTTTTTATTTTTTATTTTTTATTTTTAAATAAATAAATAAATATTATTATTAGTCGACATTCCCATGTAATTCCACTCGAATCCGCGCAACTCTCATGCGTCGCCCCCCCAATCACCATTCCCGCCTTTCAAGGCCGGTCAAAACTACGGTCACATGGGTCTTCCTTTCGTGCCACATGTTTGACTCTCAAGTCAATTCAATATTTGGGTTTTCGTTTAATATGGAAGTATATTAATTACTTTGGAAATTTCATGCCATCAAATTAAGTGATCACTTATTATTTTTGGTACATTTACCCATCAACCAATAACAAACCCATAATCCAGATTGCTAATATATATATATATATACACACACACACACACATGCACACAAACGCACACGTCAAACAGGATGTAATGTTGTTGTATGACGTAGATAGGGGCATGAACTAATTTCAATGCTATTGTTATGATTGTGTTGACAACAGACGGAATAGTGAAATCTCAATGGAGATGTTATTAGTTTCATTAAGCTTCAGACCCTAGCTAGTGGTCGTTGCGATTACTACTGTGAAATAAGGAGCAGGTCTCTCTTTTGCTTGTGACTTGTCTCGGGTCTCCGACCAAAAACAAATGCCCGTGATGATTGATGATCATAGGTCTAGATCAGACCCCATGCGGGTGCAAGGTAAGCTTGTGGGGGACCGGCGTATGGGAATGTGCCTTTTAGAGAATAAAACGAATGTGCGTGTGCAGTGTAGCGGCGTAAGCGGCAGGGCAAGTGGGTGTTGTGAGAGTTCTTTGGGTATGAGCTGTGAAAGCTGGTGAGGTCGAAAGGAGGAGGGTCATATCTTCCCATGTGCTTTTTTCCTTTTTGCACGATCCTAGCTTTCTTCGCTTTGTCCCCGAACAAATACTCTCCGCAACTGTTAAAAGTTCAGCATATATATAGTTTGGTTATAATAAAAACAAAAACATGAGATTATTTTTTTTATTTAAACTTTTTTATAATTAATCATTTTAGATTAAAATTTAATATAAATCGTTAAATTTTTATTTGACTGCTCAAATTAAAGATTTTCATTAGAATTCGTATTGTATCAAAACACACAATCTCTATATATAACTCTTATATATAAAGTTTTGTTACAATAATAATTTGAGATTATTTTTTTTATAGTGAAAATTTTAATTTAGATGTTATAACTAACAGTCTAAACCGCTACAGTTAAATAAAAATTTAATTTGAATTCTTAAATTTTAATTAGACAATACAAATTTAAAGTTTTCAAGATAATCTCACATCGTCTATATAACATGACTCTTTCGCGCACGCTCTCTCTATATATATATAATGTAATCAACTTGGGATATTATCATGAAATCGTGACTGATTTGATAGCTATGTTTTTTTTATTTCTCATCTAATAATTAATACATTATCACGGTTATTTACTAATTATATAATTATAATTTTATATATCATTAATCATATATATATATATATATTAGAATATGTATGAAAGTTCTCACTCAAAATATTAATTAATAAAAATTTAAGAGTAATTTCTTCAACCGCCAACGTTGATTGCATGGAAGCCCTTTAGAATCAAGTAAACTTCCAATGAAATGTTGTGAACAGAACAAAAATTTACTACTAAGAGTAATATGTATTGAAGTCTAAATATATTATAATTACCATCATTGTTCAAAATAAATGCCAAAATATTGGTACCGGACAAATTTTATATTAAATACCCTCACATTATTATTTCTACATGCTATATTACTCAAATGAGACAGGAAAAATGTTTCGCAAGCATTATCATATTTAAAAAAAAAACTAGAAAATAAAATGAAAATATTAGGCCTCAGAAGTCCTACCATACCCCATTATTTATGGCACGTCAAAATATACTGTTGGGATTTTATACATTTTAACAGCTCCGAAGCGCTGTCTGAGTAGTACTAGCCTACTAGCCTATACTTAAAAGCTCCATGGACCATGGTAATTTTTTTAAAAAAACAATTATAAGTATAAAAAGGGATTCTGCTTTTTATTTTATTTTTTTCCCAATCTGTTTGCATTAATCGAAATGAAGCTTGGCAGGTTTTTTTTTTTTAAATAAATAAATCATGCCAACTCTTTCCCATTGATTGCGCGTTTCAGCCGGTGGCCTGGCCTCTAGTTATGTTCGCTTTTGTATGGGGATCCAAACAGCACCTTATCGCTTTTGTAAGGCCAAGCAATACGTTAGATGCCATCAATGCTGACAAGAACAATAAAAGCGATAAATTATGTCCTCTCAGGGGGAAAAAAAACTTTGCAATTTTTTTTTTTACCCCTCATTTGATAAAGGCGAAAATGTTATGGAAAAATACACGAGTGCGAAAAAGACATTAAAATTTTATTTTATTTATTGTTTGTCAAGAGTGAAAAAGTAGAGGTAGAAAGAACATGCATGAAAAACAGAGATTAATTTTATGATAATTAAGATGATAAAATTTTCATATAAAAAACTATCAAAATTATAAAACTGTCATTTTTCATATATTATCTAAATTTACATATTTATATACAAGATTAAAAATGATATTTTAGATTTCATTTTTATTTTTTTTACTTCCAATTAAATTATTAAAAAATATATATATTTTTATCTCTTTTCCATCTCAACCAAATAACATTTCACTTCATTTTTTTTCTCTCTCCATTTTTTCCAACCTTTTTCCATTTAAAAATCTTCCACCTCTTTCTTATCTTTTACCAAACAAAGGGTTTATATTATTGTTGTCACGGTTAATTCGTATGTAAACATAGCCTGACAAAGTTAATTCTCATTGTTATTGGATTATAACTTTTAAAAATATATAATATCAATCCAAATGAGGGACACAAATTACCTACAAAACATTTTAAAAACTTTTTAATGAAAAAAAAAAGAGGAAGAAAGACAAAATATAAGCATGGACTAAAAACAAAATCGCCGATTTCTTCATTGTCAAACTCATTTCTACAAATGTCATCCGTCTTATCATAGCGTATCATTGATATAACTTCGTTGCAAGTCTTTCGCATTTTAATACTAATAAAAAAAATCCCTAATATTGGTTCAATTTGATAAAGTTTTGATTTTAAAATAAATTATTTTTAATCGTGGTTAAAAAATCTACTGTGAAAATAAGTAAATAGTATTTAGTAAGTAAGATTTAAAGGTGTTATATATTTAAAAATAAATAATATGATAATATGTGTATGACAAATAAAAATAAAATTTATATGAATGTTTTAAGGGATAAAAATATTTTTAATTTTAAAATTTGAAGCGTGCACACTTTTTCCTTCGATCCAACTCTCGGTCAAACCAACAACTTGATCTGCTACATAACTGTGAGGCTTTAAGTCTTACACCCCATTCTTATTTTTATTAATATTATTATTATTGTTTCAAATTAATCTTATGCATATATAAAATACCCAAATGGTGGTCTTAAATTAAACTCGTTTCTCAAGAATTGAGCCATCAACTCCGATTTTCCCACTGCTGCATCTCTAATCAAAACGATCTTAAAGATGCAATTGATTTTTTGTTGAATTTTCTAGCATACATATTCGACATCGCTGCTTTCCGCCAATTCTTCAAAGAATGATATAAAATATGATTAGTTGGTATAGCTGATCAAATTGATCGAGACTGGAATGGATGGGTGATGAATTTCTATAAGCTTAAAATGTTTGATGGAAACATTGGTGAACCCGAACAGACAGTAAATTGCGAAGCTTAAGACAAATTAAAACACAGAGACAAAAAAACGCAAACACAGAAAATGTTGCACATAACCGTTATAGTTTAACAGGACCCTTTCTCGTGAAATTATACATATCCGTACTATTTTCTTTTTGCCCCGCAAGACACAAATTTAAATATTACATATTCAGAAAGCAAGTATATTCCTCTGGTGAAAAAAAAAAGGGCGACCCATATAAAGATTTAAGAAGGAGAAAAAGGTGTAATGAAAAAAAAAAAAAAAAGGGATAATGGTATATCATATGAACCCCACAATGTGGGGGTCATTTTTTTAGTCTTGTTTTCAGGAGACATGGAAGGGCGGGTGCCAACTGGAACCGTTGCATGCATTTATGTAAGTTTCCATCAAGGGGTCCAGTGCTCGTGGGTGCCATAGTGTTGCTCCTATGTAGTTGCCACATAAAAAATTACCAGGACAAGAGTCATTCCTGTATCAACCCCAAAGTACAGGTTTCCTGGGTTGAAGTCCCTCTCACCTCAGGACCTGGATCCAACTCCATCACCAAAATGATGTGAATTTCATAGCATCGCTTGTCATTTTTGTGTAACACGTTGTAAGGGCGGCATAATATTATTTGAGCAGTGCAATTCTAGCCCACGATGACTAAAGCCCACACACACACAGGCATGTGTGTGTGTGAACAAATGACAATGGTGAAGGACAGAGGACCACTCCTCCATCGACAAAAACCCACGTAAGTCGTGAACGAATCAAACACAATACACGGACGCAAAGAACCCGCCTACTTCGAACAAACAAAGCACAAAAGACATGAGCAGAACAAGATTTCAGCATTAACGGCTAGGAATGTAAGCATGAGAATTACATTGCAATAATAGCCCCATTGCGTCAACAAACTCTCTTTCTAAGTTCTTATTAATATGTGCCGTCACAAACAAAGAGTCACTCTCCATCCACAAAAGAGAGTAAGCTATGAAGACCCCTGTGGTCCTTAAATACGCATGCATGGCCCTAGCCCTGCGGGTGATAGGGTTACCATCAGATGTATTTTGCGATGAAGGAATCCCTCCAAACCACAGCAAGAAGACTATGCAAGAAAGATATGAGACGTGGCTGGCACGTCATGGGCAGAGGTATGGTGACAGTGCCGAGTGGGAAACGCGCTTCAGAATTTATGAAGCCAATGTTATGTACATTGACTGCTTCAATAACCTGAACCTCCCATGGAAACTCACGGACAACAAATTTGCAGATATCACCAATATAGAGTTTAGGTCCACCTACCTCGGTGTTCAGCCTGATTCAAGGGAAGAACTGCCCTTTAGATATGACGGTTACATGGAATTCCCAAGCACAGTGGATTGGAGGAAAACCGGGGTGGTAACACCAATAAAAAATCAGGGAAAATGTGGTACCTATTTCATATTCTCAAGGTGTCTTCTTTTCATAGCTTGACTATATTCTTTTAGCAATTTGATTTACAGTTAACTAAAATAAACTCAGGCCGGAGAGAAAACAAACGGAAGAAAGCCAAAAGGGTTGGGCCACCCTTCTATTACCCCTTACTTTTTTCCATTCCCTTCCTCGATCCCCTCCCAAACTGTCTCCAAACAACTTTAATCCACCATAACATTAACATTTCACGATCGCACTCCCAAGTGATTTCACAAAAGAACAATACCTGAAAATGTACGTTTCTCAATGATGCAGGAAGTTGTTGGGCATTCTCAGCAGTGGCAGCTGTGGAAGGCATTAACAAGATAAACACTGGATGTTTGGTGTCCTTATCAGAGCAACAGCTCGTGGACTGTGATGTCAACTCAGGCAATCAAGGCTGCAGTGGTGGTTACATGGACAAAGCCTACGAATTCATCCAAGCGAATGGGGGCCTCACCACTGAAGAAGCCTATCCTTACACTGCAGAAGTAGGGACCTGTGACAAACAAAATGAAGCAGCAGTAACAATAAGTGGCTACGAAACTGTCCCTAGTAATAACGAGACGCAGCTGCTAGCTGCAGTTTCTCAGCAGCCTGTGTCTGTAGCCATTGATGCTGGTGGAAAAAGCTTTCAGCTTTACTCTCATGGTATTCTCACGGGAAGCTGTGGGACACATCTCAATCATGGGGTAACAGCAGTGGGTTATGGAGAAGAAGATGGTAAGAAGTACTGGCTAGTAAAGAACTCCTGGGGAGCCGATTGGGGTGAAAATGGCTATGTTAGGATAGAACGTGATTCCACTGACAGTAGAGGGACTTGTGGTATTGCCATGCGAGCAAGCTACCCTGTTCAGGATTGAAGTCTTAACAGTAAAATTGGATTATTCCTGAAATAAATTATGAAAACTTCTTAAAAGAGTGATTCTTTAGGTATAATTCGCAGGAAGTACGTTACTAGAAATTCAGCTATAATAAATGTGCAATGCTGAATAGAAAAATAAGAATGTAGTTCTGAAAGCATAATGGCAACTCATTACAGCCATTACTATGTATTCAGATAGATCAAAGTAATCGTGTCATTCTGAAAGAACTAAAAATTCATCAGAATATAAAATGAATTGAGACATGCTACAAGAATCCCTTTCAATTTACCTTTTTTTTAAAAAAATCCATATAGCTTAAATACGGTACAACTCTTGGAAACGTGTGTGAACCCAATCAGATGCTGACAGACATAGGAAGTTAGTTCCATGGTCCACAATATGCAAACTAAACCAGGGAAATTTTCTCTGGCAAAGCATTGTGCATTCTCTATTATGAACCAAACAATCCATTAAAAAAAAAAAGGGCTAAGACCTCAGCTTGGCAAATCTCTTTCTCAAAGCACAAGCAAACTCCTTTTCACCAGCACTGGCCAATCCCTCAATTAGCTTATGCCGGGCTTCAATGAAAGGTATAAACCCTCTGCTCGTCATTCGCATAACCAATTTCCCTGCCAACAAAAACTGACGACACTCCAAGCAACCCTCAACCACCACCTCATATCCCTTAAACCCCACTGGACAACTCTCCCTTTCTAAAAATTCAATTGTTTCAACTGCTTTTTGAACCTCCTGCTTTGCTCGTAAGACTTTCAACAACTTCACTGTTATCTGCTGCCTCGGAGTCAATCCATGTTTTCTGACCATTTCCTTCAACACATCCACGGCATCTGTGGTTCTCCTAATGGTAGCCATGGCATTAATCACAGAGCCGTAGCTGTCCAAATCAGGAGGGCATCCAGCGATGGACATGCCCTTCAAGACTTTAACTGACTCTTCTAATTGATCAACTGCACAGAGCGATGAAATAAGGTAATTGCAGGTCCCACAGTCTGGGGAATACCCAATTGATTCCATCTCCAGTAGGATGGTAGAAACAGGCTCCAATTTGTGGCGGCGATCAAGCCATGCAGAAGAGAGAAGGGCATGGGTTTCGGGTGCAGGAATGCATCCTGAGCGGAGACTACGTTGGACGATGGTGAAAGCTAGGGGGAGAGGACAAGGGCTTTGTAGTGTGTGAGAAAGTAGGCAGGCATAGGCATTCCTAGTGCAGGAACGAGGTTTGAGGTGGATAAAAGATTGTAGCATTTCATCGACAATTTGGGTTCGGCGGCTGTGAGGAAACATGGAGAGGAAAGAAAAAGGGTTAGGATTTTGGGAAGAGTCTCTGGAGGAGGCGAGAAGTTCAGGGATTTGATCGTATTTTTTAGTTTCGACTGCTGTTCTGACTGATTCCTGCTGTGTCTCATGTAAACTGATAGAAGATATGCAGGAAAATTGAAGAGCCCAGTGGAAACTAGGAAGGCGTCTGCAAAGTTCTGTAGCTCTAAAGGCCATCAGTTCAAGTTTGCTGAAGGAACTAACACCCTAGTACAAGATTATGTAACAAAGTGTTGTTGGTAGTTAGAAGATCAAACTGCTGCAGAAAAGACATTACAATTTACATCCAAAAACAAAAAAAAAAACAAAAAAAGCCATACACCCCAAGAATTGTAAGCATAGCAAAGACAACAATAAAGTAACCTATTAAGGAATTAACCAATACTTTATACATCCACTGATCCACATGTAAGAATATAGAACATAAGTAGCAGGAAAGACTATAACACCTGACATGATTAGATAACTTCATCATAAACAATGAACTAAAGACATGGGGTAGAAACGCTAACTGGATTACAATGAAAGCAAATTAGGTGACCCCGACATGTGTTGTGAGTTGTGGCCCATTGAAAACAGGGGGTTTAATCCGGAAAACACTACTTCACGTATCTTACTCCTATCTTGCACAAGAAAACTAAAAAAGGAACATCACCCAGTTGATATGGGCGTCTATATGGAGCATAGGTGGTTGTCCACTGTCGTTACGGGTGGAAATCAATTGTCATTACAGGTGGATCATCGGCCAGACGCATGTATGAGTTTTTATGACATATGCAAGGCATTTGCGTAGGAAGTTATTATTGCAGCAGTTAATCTACGGTTGTAATACAGTTGTTATGTTTTACGGTTATATATTATGGTTGTAATTTACAGTTATGGTCGTATGGTGTCGCCTAGTTAAAGCCCACTTGATGATAAAAACAGACAGACAAGAAGTATCTTTAACGTATTAATTCTTATGTTTCCTCTGTTCTATTCTCATACCCCCTATTCCTCTCTCTCTCTCTCTCTCTCTCTCTCTCTCTTGCACGTGTAGACATAACACAGGATCCAGCTGATATTAACAATTTTATTAAAAATTAACAGCTCGAGAGAGCTGAGACACGAATTCAATTTTATGTACACCAGAAACCTGGTCCCCGTCTGGCTATGTTAACCCCTTCACTGTAGATTTTCATGTCTCTGGGGATTAACAATTGAGTTCAACATAATGAAAAAGGGAAGAAAGAAAGAAAGAAAGTCAACTCAATCAATTAACGGGACATCGAAGAACAAGAGAGGGACACGGGGGTAGTTACCGGAGGCGGGTGTTTCCCGGGTCACGGTCGCTGGTTCAATAGGAGGCACGGCGGCGGGATCGACTTCGAGAGGGAGACATGGCGCGAGATCGTCGTCGCCGTCGAGGGCTCAGTTTATTTAGTGGGTTTTTTTTAAACCCTCAGTCATTGTTTTACTGGGTGCTTTATTCTCACGGCTAAATGTTTCAATAAATAAATTTAATATCGATCACCCATTTAACCATTAAAATTTTTATAAAATATCAAACTTCAAATTCAAATTATAATAGCCAAATTTAACTAATATTCTATAAATTTATTAAACTATTGGACTATTTTAATGTGAGAGTGAAAATATAATAATATTTTAATATATTTTAATAATATAATACCATAATTAATTAGATATATTAAAAATGAATACAATAAGAAATATTATATTTTAAAATTATTATTTTAAATAATTAAAATAACATTTTTAAATATTAACATTTATAATATAAAAAATAATTTCATAAAAATATTTAGAGTGATCCAATTTAAATTATTGGAGTACTCCGGATTTAAAATCGGATTTTTTGGGGAGCAGAATCAGACACTGGCGACTGACGGCGACACCCCTAGACTGCAGCAGGAGGGGCGGAAAAACGTGAAGGTGAGAATCTCTTACCTTTGTTACGCTAAAGGCCTCCCAGGCTCGGTTTGGTTTACTTACATATATATTTTAAATATAATTATTTTTAAAAATTTCAGACAAATTTAATATTTTTAAAAATAATGATGTTTTCAAAAATCTAATAAAAAACGCCCTAGATAAAAACTTAATGCAGCAACTACTGAAAAAACAAAAACAAACAAGTAATGAATTAACGTGAATTTCAGGATTCATGCTGAAGGAAGGCCCAAGGCAATGCTACTACATCTCGCGACTCCTACAAACTCGTCACCCTATATTTAATTTAAATTAACGTCAAATAAAATAACCATTCATTAGTATAAAATTACAGGTACAAAATTCACGTCCAAATACATTGGGTTTTCAAGGGGTCTATATTTGTATTTTGTACAGATAGCATTCTACAAACGCAATCATATCAGTAATAATTCAATAAAATAAAGACACGAGCAGAACGGCACGAATGGTCCTGATCAATTGCGTACACCAACCAACCATACCACCAGCGGCCTTGCATTGTCTAAAATATAAACCAATAATCATATCACTGCAAAGGTAAAATTCCTGTTTGGTATCAGAGGGCTTGAAAAAGTCCCTGGGGGGACACGCAGACAATAATACTACTGAAATAATGATGTCAGAGTAGCGGAAAGACTTAGATAATGGAGAATAACCATCAATGGCGATGCCTTCTCCGAGACCTTGCAAGTCGCCGGGACAGCCAAAGAGCCACCATAAAGCTGGTAAGAATCAACTGTGTCACTATCAAAATCTTCAACCCTGGAATAAAAATAAAAAGGACGCATTTTCAAGGGTGATTATTAGCAGCATCATAACTACCGCAGAGAAAACTATATATATATATATACCACAACCTTTCTGATATGACTCTTCCAAGCTCCCTTTATTCCGTGTTTCTTTTTTGTTGAGAGAGCGTAGCTCACTGGTCATTGATCTCTCACTTTCAGAGTTGTATTTGTATTCAACATTTCCACCCATGACGCAAGTGTTGGGGCAATTGATGCTACTACCATACTCATCACTTCCATCGCAACAATCTACATTTAATCGATCAAAGCAGACACATCCTCAATTCTTTGCTTAATATAATGATCACCAGTCAGTCTGAAAGTGTAAAAAGTATGGTGTTTTGGACATGGCAACAGCAACAGATAATGTAAAAGCAGGACAGAAAAATATTGTCAACGGTTCAGACCCTTGTAAATGATAAGATAAACTGATTTCGTGTGTATTTTTTGAAAACGAAAACAAAAAACTGATGCCAGTAAGACAGAATTATTGAAAATAAGAGTTCGGTAACAAACTGCTTTAGGCATCATGTGACTCCCTCAAATGGGAGCTCCAGTGATAATCAAACAAAAAGAATGACATGATTTTATGGAACTATCTTACCGGATGCAAAAACTACTCCAAGTCCTGTTGAGTGCCTTAGAAGGACATTTAACATAAACACAGCAGTGTGAGAGTTGAAAGAAGCAAACCAAAAAAAAAAAAACTTACCACAAATATGATCGTTTATTTGAGAAGAAAACAAAAACTTAGGTGTACTGCCCACATTCCTGCAGTAAAATCGGCCCATTGGACAAGCTGAAGTTCCTACAAATACCGATAATATAATTGAGGGGAAAATGTTAAGTCTTCATAAGTTACACTGCTTCATAATATGCAGTAGCATTTGAGAATAATGATAGTTTTTCTTTTTAAATGTAATACAATAGCATACCGATTTTTTCTTTTCCCTGAAAATGTAATGAAATTGTTTTAGGATTGTTGAGACAAATCTCAAAGGAGTGAGTAATTTGATACAATAAGGAATGACCGGAAGTTGGATTTTGAAGCCTCCACATATATTAAAAAGGAGAAACAAAACTCTTTTCATGACACAGTTTCTGTGAAATGTGTTAGAAATGTTTCCTTGATCGCCACACTGAAAAGTCATAAATTAATTTATTGTCGTTACAAATGTTTCTTTGAATAATAACCAAAATTCTAGGTATCCATTCACAGGGACAGAGTTAAATGGGGACCATGGGTAGCCATAGCCCTCCCTTATGCTGGATTATTTTCTTTTTGAGTAAGAAATTTTCTTTTTTTAAGGTAGCCCAACGGTTTTCTTAGTCATTTAATACATAATCAATTATAGATAATTTTAATAATATAAAAACGTATCAACTTTTATTTTCTTTAAAATATGCATCGTAATAAATTAAGAATAATTCTTTTATATTTTTTCTCTTGATCAAAATTTTTTCTATGATTGAATTTTTTTTATAAAAAATAGTTATTAATGTTTTAAATTTTGTTAATAGATGTGTTATGTGCAAGTCGATATGCGCGCATACCAACTTCCTAACCATCAATTTGTTTTTAAAAAAGCAAATTAACGGTGTGTGCTCACACATGTCTTCATACTATTTTGAATTTTCGCAAAAAAAGATATATTGCCCTCCCCTTACCTAAAATCTTAGCTCCGTCCCTGTCCATTCCTAAACCACTCGTGCTTTTACTAGTTGAGGCATCGTTATTTCAAATTCACAGGTTAAGCTAAAAGCTACCCAGCCTCCCACTGCTTAGTTTGATACTGGGGCTTCCCCACTTAATTAGGACCCTATTATTTTAACATTCCGTTGTTGTTTCCGAATTTAGAAACTTGGGAGGAGACCATCTACAAAGCTTTCAATACTTTACTCTGAAAGTCCGTTCATCTGGTCAGTTCCATTAACACGCACAAAAATCCCAATTCTACAACTAATGGAGCCAAATTCTGCCTGGCAAGGGAGATAGGTTTTAGGTGATATTACCAGGCTCGTCGGTACCGTCCCTGCAGTCACAGTAGTTGTCGTTGAGACGGTCCCTGGGGAATGATTTGGACCCATCCTTGCATTTGATCGTATCAGATGCAAAATGCTTCTCATCTGCAACCATGACAGCTCAATTTCAACACAGGACCCAATAACAACCATACCCAAGCGTTAGGGTTCGAGGAGAGAGAGAGAGAGAGAGAGAGAGAGAGAGAGACCTAGAGGGTGGGCTCCGATGAGGGAGGCGGGGGAGAGGGCAGAGGCTTCGACGGAAACGGTTACAAGGAGGACGAAGTAGAGAGGAGGAGATGGCGTCGCCATGACGGTTAAAGGCGGCGCCTTGGGTCTGACGGACCGTCGCTCGCCGCTCACCGGACACTCGCGAGTCGCGCGGAGTCACATCTCTATAGGCAGGCCTTGACTCTTGCCCGTGGCACACTGTTGACTTTTTGACTTTAAGATCAAGCTAGTTGCCATCTGGATTTATAGTTGCTCGTTGGTTCTTATTGGATTTATATTTATTGGGTTTAGACTCAATTTAAATCAAAATAAACCTTAAAAAACAAAACAAAACAAAATTATTTTGATGCAGGTGGGGTAAATTCGATTTTCGAGCATGTTTTTTTATCATTATTTTTATGAATTTAATATATAATTTAATTTGAGATTAATGATAAGTAAAATTTAGATTTATAAAAAAGTGAAAATTCATCAAAACTTAAAAAGATTGATTTGGTGAAATCAATGTCTAAAATTAAAATTATTAAAAGTATTGACATTTTGATTAACTACTGTTATATTTAAAATCTGATAAGAATTATAAATTTTGTTATAACTTTGAAATTTTCTTATAAGGGATGAAGCTATGATTTTAATTTTTTTTTAGGGAAGAGAGGAGCTGGAGGGAGAAAGGAATATATATATATGTGTGTGTGTTAGGATCTGGTTAAGGCGCAGGCTCACTCGTATGTCATAATATTATCTGTTTTGGACTCGTCACATCGGCCCGCACGATTTTAAAATACGCGTTGTAATATTTTGGGTCAGCTTTTTAACTTCTCCTTTTTTCTTTCGATACGAGACACAATTTCCTAACAATTTCCCACTTGTCACACGGTGAACTACAACATAGGCTAGAGACGCACCTATGAAACTGATGAGTTACCACCATGTGGGCCGTCATGGGAACTCCCCCTCAAATGGTAGCCATTTATGTGCATACACCGATATTTTTACCATTGATTTATTTTTATTAAACAAATCAATTGTTATGTGCATTGACTTGCACGTCTTTTAACAAAAATTAAAATATTAACAATTAAAAAGATAAAAAATATTTGATCAACGAACAAATATACAATAAATATTATTAATTTATTACACCATATTTTTCAAATAAAATAAAAATTAGTATATTTTTATATTACTAAAATCATTAATAATTAAGTATGAATTAAATGACTAAGTAAATTGGTGTCAGTTGGCTACATTTTAAAAAAAATCTTATTTTAACAAAAAAAAAAAAAAAGCCCAGCATAAGGGGGCTATGGCTACCGTTAGTTCCCATATAGCGTTGTTTATACTTATACATAATAGAAAAGCGATACCAATGAAGAACAAAAGGCAGTGATTATTTTTAAATCTAGATAATTATATAATTGTAAAATCAAAATATAGGTAGGTAACTACCTCCTTGAAATACAGTTAGGTAACTGGTTTTATAATTTTAAATACCAATATCAAATATAGGTAGATGATTTCAATCACCAAATATAGATTGATTTTATTTAAATATAGCTTTGTCAATTGTTTTGGTGTATTTTTTTTTTGTATTGTGTAATTTGTTATTATGGGACGCGTTAATTATTGGATTAAAGTTCCTGGATTTTTAATGAGTAAAGCTTTATTTTGTATTTTTCAACCTTTTGTTTTAAGATTTTATAATGTTTCATTACTAATTATGTTATCTTGATCGAATTAGTTTTCAGAATTTTTAACTATTGAAATGCTAAATATTATTTTAGTTTGGTGAATAATTTTACAAAGCCATATATATAAACGCATTCGCATAAACAGGGACAAGTTGATTATAACAATTTAAATAATCAAAATTAATTCCAATTAAAAATATTCTTATTATAAATTGAATCACTGTTAATACATTATGTAAAAAATCATTTAATTGATAAAATATTTTCAGTAATCCAAACGACATAAAAAACTAAAATAATAATAAACAACTATTAAATCTTTGTTAATTTTAAAGAATTGTGAGAACCTGATAAAATTTATATTAAAATAAGGGAAAATGTAAAGAATTTTTTTTTTGGTGCTCATTAAACTTTTATAGATCGGTTCACCTGTTCAATTAAATTTACCAAACATTAGGTGGATAATTGTTTACAAAAAACAAACAACATTGTAGTGCACAAAAGTTGCTAGTCTTGCAGCAACAGCGGCCTTGGTGTAGATCACATAAAGCACAACACAGGTGTTTGCGTGAATTTGAGAAATGGTAGAATATTAAAAGATATCAAGGGGAGTTTCTGGTATGTTTGTTTTAAAGAAAAAAAAAGCATCACTTGCATTGAAGTTAATGAGAATTTACATGCAGATGCAGCCGTGAGATCAATAAGAGGTAGCAGTCTGCAGAGTTGCGTTTAGTTTCATACATTGTTTTGAAAGAAAATGGGTAGGCGCGCGCGTATAATTGTGAGGGGGAGTTTTTAGGAAGGCGTAGCAGGAATGCAGGATATTTAAGAAAATTATGATAACATTGTAAATTTAAAATGGTACATTTGTAAATAAAAATATCAAATACTAAACTCACTTAATTTAAATAAAAATATATATGGTCCTTAAAATTAGCTACATGATGAATGACTTATTTTAAATAGTAATAATATATTCCACGGGGATCGTGTAACTAGTGAATAAATACGACAATGTAATAACATATTAGATCATTAAATAGAGAAAAAAATTACAGCGATCTAATTAGCTATGATTTCTTAGCAATGTCACAAGTCAATTGCATAAAATATTTTTATTTTTACAAAATCATGTGAAGAAATTTCTGACATGAAACTTTTCAAGTGACTAAAAAATAAACATACAGAACATGACGAATAAAAAAATATACAAAATATGTTCAAGGTGAATATTCTAGCTAAAAAACACACAGATAGTGTTTTTATAACATTTAGAAGAACAAATAAAAAATAAAAAATACATTATTATTCATAAAAAAACATAATTTATTTTAAATTTTAAATTTTAAATTTCAATAAATATTCAGATTTTAAAGCATACAAATGAAAACATTCGAATACTTCATTTACCTCAATAACTTTAGCGTTTTCATAAAGGTTGCATTTAGTGGCTTTTTAAATAACTAATACGGTGCACAATATTCTCATGTTTATACCACGAATTGAGAACACAAAATATCCATATAATTTAAATTGATATTCATTCACATTACCAAATACAGCTTAACAATGTAATATTTGTAATCATAGTGATATAAACAAAAATCTTATGTTAAAAAAACACTATATCCACATTAATGTCTTCAAATATTATCCCGTATAAAGTAACAATGAAAATATATAACAAAATAAATTTAAAATCATCAACTTATTAATTTAAAACTATATATTTTATATATTTAATTATAGTATTAGTGATTATAGCTAATAATATAATTTACATCAGCATGTTATATTTGAGTTATTTTAATTGTTAGCATAATTGATTTGATATAATAAACTATATTGTGAATTATTCACAATTTAAGGGCCCATTTGACTGGCATGTTAGGTATATAGGATTAACTAATACTTCATTTAGTAATATTTATTTATGAAAATAGTCATTCTTGTTGAGAATACTAATATCATACATGTTGTCTTGACACAAAAAGTGAGTGACTCAGTTAATTCATCGTGCATCTTCTTTATTAGCCCAACAATACTTTCTTTGTAATCACATCTTGTGTGACATCAATACAATCTTAAACAACCTCTCATACTTGAAATAGGTGGCCAAACAAAGTGTTTAACATCATGTTTGATAAGAAGCCAAGCCAACGAGCCAAAAATCATGTTTGCCTTTAGCTATTGCAATCCTTCACATGTAAACTGATTGAATTGCCATAAATCTGCCACATTGGCTGAACCATTGTGAGCTACTACATGCCTAAATTGAGTAAGAATTGGCATAAGATATGCTCCATGACTACAAAATGGACGGATCAACTCATACAACACCTTCAACATATTTTGCTTATGTACTAAGAGGCCATAAATCAAACTAAACATGCATATATTGGACGTTGTATATCCCTATAATGAATTTGAATAAAATCGCTCAAACTGGTCGTGTATTATGCCAACATTATCAAAAAAGGGTTAAAAAGAAAAACAAAAGGACGTATAAAATTATGAAATTTTATACAAGGCATCCTAAGAGGTGGAACCTTCATCTAGAGGTGTTTAATTGAAATTTTAAGTAAGCAAAACGGAAAATTACATACCCCGGTATTTGCCCCCCTGCTTATCGGTTTGCGAAAACTCCAAACCAGGAGCTCTCTAGAGCGGTCCACGTGCACCGGCGGTCCACGGACGTCCCGTCCCACGTTCAGTGCTAGCACGAGCGGAGACTCCTGGATTCGTCCGTTTGATCAACCTATTGCTCCACCCTGCGGGGTTCACAAAAAGGGGCTACGCTATTCCGCAACTTAGAAGCAAGGGAGAGGAGAGAAGTGGGAGAATGAGTTCTTTGTTCTCCAAAGCACCCAAAAATAATTATCCCATGAATTTCCCCCCCCCCCCTCACCCCCCTTAATAATATATGCCAAAGTCCCATTATTAATAAAATAATACTTTTATTTTTATTTATTTTGTTTTATTAGCCACCCATTTTCAAACCTAGGATGTAACCCTTTGAAAATAGGCCATAATAAACCAAAAACATGGGCCACTCATGTTTTCACATGGTGTGACATATGTCCCCTCTCGTCTCATCTCGTGTGGCCCCCATCTGCACTCCGGACCCCGAGCGCCGAAAAACGCTCTCGACCGTGGCAATCTCCTCCCCGAACTCACATATGCCCTCGGAATTCCTAAACGATGATCCGAATCACTTATTACCCCCGAATAGTGATTTTAAGTCGATCTACACCGACCCCCCCCCGCGCCCCTCTTATTGATTCCGAACTTGAATCAATCCGACCGATCGCTTTGTTAGTTCCACCGAACTATTGGACCTACCAAATACACATTGTGTGACCATCTAGGTTCCTTCCTTAATGGCTATGGTCCCCCCTGCCCCCTCCGGTGAACGTTGATAATCACGACGACCAAAAAGGATGAGATATATCGTATATGTCGTAAATTTCTTAAAAACTTTTTTTTTTTTTTTTTTTTTAATCCTTTTGTCTCGGACATCGCAACAAGTGGAATGCTTACCTATGCCATCATCCTATTGCTTGTTATATTTTTCTTTGACTTTCGATGGACTTGCCTGGAACACCATGGCCATGGATTTCAACATACACTACCATCAAGTCAAAGGGCCGTCTGTGCTTGGGAACTTGGAAGGACAAATCCTCTCTTGCCCCCCCTCCCCCCCTTCACATTATGTTTCATAAAAAGCCACCTCCCCCCCCCCACCCCACCACCCCCCCACGAGCATCTATGTCATGGTTTTCATCATGTATCAAAGTATGTGATTCGTGGTATACAATAACAATGATTAACCAATACACACGTATAAATGAGAACGATCATTGGCATCATGTGCCGTTATTATCGTTCACTCGCCCGCCCTCATGATCTCCCAAACTTGGAGATCACCAAGGCTAATACTATGAGAAAGTGTCTCAATGCTTATGAGCCCCCAACAATGGAAAAAAAAAAATTTTTTTTTTTAAAAAAAAAAAATTTTTTTTTTTTTTTTAAATATAGTTTAAGATATTGTGTCATAACATAGGTTTTATAATATTTCTACGATTGATGCGACAATATACTATGGACATTATCGTGTATGTGAACGCGAGTATAATGAACATAACTCGATAAATATATAAACACATAATGTATAATACAATGAATCAATATATACATATACGAGTTAGGCACCAATCAAAGGCCGTGTAAGATTCATTAGAGGCATGTGATTGTTGTATGTTTAGGTTAATTTTGGGCCTAAAAGAAGAAATGAGGTGAGGTAAGAACAACGAGGTTAGATAATCAAAATTTTCATATAATTTAGGAAAAAAATACAGATTTATCAAAAACTTATTTACATCAAGTTTCATAAAATAGGGTATAGAGATAGAGAATAAATGATAAATTCATATATTTAGGGATTTATTATTTATTCATAAATATTTTTCCTATAATATTTAATATATTATTATATTTATAATATTTTTATTGATGATAATAAATGAAAGAATGAGAGAGAGAAATAATGTAAAATGAATTAATGAATAAATATAGATAGAAATAGGAAATGAGATGTTTGATGTTTTTTGAAAAATAAATAAATTATATATTATTTATCCTTAAAATATAAATAAAAATGCTAAAATTAATGTAAATGAGAGACACTACCAAAGAAAAGGAAGTTATAAAAAGAGAACTCAGTGAAATAACAAATGAATTATTACATGAATTCATTTTAATTATTGATATAATCAAATAAATAAATAAAATAGTTAATTCTATAGTTAATTCTAATGAGAATTAATCTCTTTCTTTCAAATGAACTAAACAATAACCAATAACCATAGGCTTAAGTATAACTCATCCTCCACGCACACTCATACATGAATTTTTGTTAAACAAACTAACCCAAAACATTATATAATATTCAATTTGTATGGTAACATGTTAAGTTTTGATAACACGTTACTTTGTCCAACTGAAATCGAGCCAATAAAAAAAGTACATAAACATAAGTAGAGTAATGAATTTGCCTAAAACCCTTCCTCTAAACCCTACCAACCACAGGCCTTCTTCGTCCGTCGGCCATTTTCTCATCGAAAATGGCTGGTCCTCTGCTTCGATCCCTCTTCTCCAACACTAGAAAATCTCTCTCCTCCCCCCCTTTAACGCCGCCATCATTTAACCGCTTTCTCCTCCCCCGCGCCTTCTCAGCGTCTCCCGACGCAGCCTCCGAGGCGAAGCCGAGCAGCTCCCTTGACCCTGGTCGTCTCCGCAACGTGGCCGTGATCGCGCACGTCGACCATGGCAAGACCACCCTCATGGATCGCCTTCTCCGTCAGTGCGGCGCCGATATTCCCCACGAGCGCGCCATGGACTCTATCAGCCTCGAGCGCGAGCGCGGCATCACAATCGCCTCCAAGGTTTGCGACTTCTTCCGATTCATTATACATTTCCGTGGCTCCGTTGTACTTTTTGTCGACTATTTTGATCTCTGATACACAGTTTATGTTTTTATTATACTGTTTTTTTGGTGTCCTGGTTCGTTTCACTAACTGCCGTGTGTTTATATTCACTTGGTTCTGGGTGGAAAGTTCTTATCGGTAGCTACTTTTAAAAGGGTTGGGAAAAACTGATGGGTTGGGTGCAAATGGGATACGTTTCTAATGATTGGTATTACCATTGCTTCTAAAGAGGTACAGTTTCATTACAAACTAAGATGAAATGTTGGATGCCATCCATTTAAATTGATGTGACCCTGGAACTTCCATCTTCACCAATCCGTACAAAGAAGGAACCATTTTTGGGGATCAGTAGTTGGGTTATCAACTCTGAACTTATTGGCCTTGGTGTAGAAACTCAAGCAAAGGGGTTCATCATGTTCGCATACATACGGAAAACTTAATTTATATTACTGTGTTTCTTGGCCTCCTTTGACTTGATCTATTACATATTAAGGGTCCAGCTAAGTCAAAGTGCTTAAATTTTATGCCATAATGTGATTCAAATAAGGGTCATTTGTTTTTGGCCAAATGGTTTTGATTGCCAGATGTGTGATTTGGTCAGACACCAGGGTCAATCAAGGTTTAAATGGCGGCTACCAGCTAAGTTGGGTTTGCCGGTTTTGAACTGGGTCATTTGCTGTCCAAGTAAATATATTAATCAAAGGACTACAAATGCTAAAGATTGTTATTTCCAAAATAATAAATGAACATATGAATTCTCTACTTCTACATTGTGATTTGTGGGTAAAAAGTATATTTCACATATTTTATTAAGATTAAGCTTTACAAGGGCAACATTAGAATGTGGGTTCATTCACTGAAATGATACTGTAACCAAACAGTTAAAATTATTTAGTATTTAGCAAAATAGTAAAAACTCATTACTCAATTATCATTTAACTCTAATTAAAAAAGTCATCTAAGGTCTTTTTCGGTAACTTTCTTTTATTTGTTCTTGCCAAATATGTATTTATAAAATAATTCCAAAAAATGAATACAAAGGCAAAAAATATAACAAACAAATTGTATTAGTTCAAATCCCTGTTTATTAAGCTTAGAGATCCATGGAAAGACTTAATGATTCAATAACCGCGTCTACCTTACGAATGACTTGAGCTTTCATATCCAATATCAATAACGTGTGTACCCAATACCAGTAACAATTTTCCCTAGAAGGTGATTTATTTTTGAACAAGCTAACTTATTTTAAGCATTATGACCTTGGTTACATGACTTACCTAGGAATTGTCTATTTCAACTAATTTTTTGGCAATTGATTTTTTTTAGTTTGTCACAAGTAATTAAAATTACTTCATCATTAGCTTCATCTAGTTTATAGCTTATGATTCTGTGACCGGTATTAATATTTACTCTTCCCACTGCCATTTTATTGGAATCCTTTTGATTATTTGCAGGTTACGTCGATTTCATGGAAAGATAATGAGCTTAACATGGTCGATACACCTGGACATGCAGATTTTGGTGGTGAAGTATGTCTTTTCAATGATTACATTGGATAACATTTCTCTGTCGTTAAATGAAAATGACTTTAAATAAAGACATAATTCTTATAAGTAACCATCTACACTATTTCCATAATGATTGTAGACATCAAAGATTTAACTGAGATGTGACATGATCCGAAAGACATTACTTTATTGGACAAACGATATACTTTTCCAATGAAGGCGAGAAGATAATCCATTATAAACTAAAGAAAAAAAAAGAAAGGAAAATGATACAATGATAATACAATGCTATAAAATATTAAGGGTTCGTTTGGTATGCGGGAATAAAATTAAGAATAATAAAATTAACATAGAAATGAAATGCAATGAGAATGATACAATTATAGATGAAGGCCACAATTGAAAAATTGATTACCTTACGCAGGACAATTATTCAATACTAGAGAGTGAGAGTAATTAAGATTATCTTATTCGGAGTAATTTGAATTTCAAGGTAATGAATCATTACTTCCTCTTGTGTATCAAATGTGTGAGTGGGAATGGATTTGATTACATTGCATTCCCTTCTTACGTATTAAAAATGCTATAATTAGGGTTCGAAGGATTGTCCGAGGCCGAAAAATCTCGTACAATTTATCACGGTATCAGAGGGTTCCGATTTGAGATCTAGGACTGGTACATAGATCTCACAAAGCTTCTTTATCTTGTCGATCTCATCCGAGATCTTGGCTGAGAATCAATAAGTTGACCGAGATATCCAAGACGCGTCTCCTCTTGGATGAGATCTCATTCAAAATTTATGAGATAGGTTCGTCACCGGAATAGGTACGTCGCCGGTTGTCGGGATAGGTATGTTACCAGACGGATCTCCTCCTCTACTTCTTTTTTTCTTCTTCATATTTTCTTGTATGGGACAGGATGTAATCCTTGGATTCATCCTCTTATATCTATTTTTCTTATTCTGCACGCATCATGCTGCCACTTCTGCCGACACCTCTATTGCTGCCGATAACCAGATTTATTCTCTTCTCCTTTTTTTCTCTTCCTTTTCTTCCTCCTGTGCTACACTCATGCTTGCCGACACCTTTGCATTTATTATTGTATTTTAAATTTATTTTATGTTTTAACTGTGTTTGTAAAATGATAAAAAATATTATATCTGTGTTTTATTTTGTGTTTTAATTAGGGTTTGTGTGTTTTTTTTGTCTTTCATCAAATTATTATTATTTTTATGTGTTTTTCCTTAAATTATTTTTCCTACAAAAATATTATACTAATTTAATTAAAATAATTATAGATAGAAACCAATTTAATGAATAATTAGACTTTTTTAAAATAACCATTAGAATTTTATTTTAATTAATTTTTTTTATTTTTAAAATAATAAATTATAAATCATACAAAACATATTAGTATATTTATTTTAATTTTATCATCACATCTTTTTTTTAAATGTTTGAAGTCATAACATGCAATTAAAATAATTTATTTTGATTGTTTAATAGTTCTAATGTGATGATCTAATTTTTTCTAATTTTTCTGTGATTTTTATTTTTTAAATTAAATATTATTTCATGCTTAAAATTACATTTCACCCGAAATGCAACGAATCATCCGCGACCGCAACCGTGACTTTGAATCATGGCTATAATACTATACTCTAAAACATGAGAACTCTAAAAATGTTTTCTTGAAGTAAGTGTAAGTAGGATTAAATGAATTTTCAAATAATCTGGAATTTTATTCCAGGAAACGACACACCATTCTTTCACTTTCAGGTATTCAAACCTAGTCAGAGTGGTCGAAGTGAAAATTTTTTGATTAACCCTCTAATTATGAAGGCTTATTTTTGTTCATTTCATGAGTCGATAACAAACTTCATTGATTGGTGAGGTGTAAAAGCAAAATTTTACAGCCCTTTATTGAGATGGTACTTGGGTCTTGTTCTTTGTTTTGAGATATTGTAACTTGTAAGGCATTAAATAGCAGTAAATAGTAAATTATTATTTCATTTCTAGATCACTTTGTTGGTCCATGTAATTGTTTCTTCTCAAACATTCTTGTCGAGGTATTTAACATGCAAGAATGAACTGAGGTAAGGCCATCTCTCAAAATCGGTCTAAGCTAATGGAAAGAAACTCTACAAAACAAAGTGAACAGGGTGCCAACTTTTTTTGTATGAATAGCATGTGAATACTATAACCTACATGCTAATCCATCCACTATTTAAGATTACTGCCTAAATGCTTATATGCATATTATGTGTAGACAATTTTCCAGGCAAGTGGCCTAGTTCCCAAAAAGATCCCATTACTATTTGGAATTTCGACTTTTAGGGCTTTATTATGTACCATTTTTGCACTGGTTTAGTATGCAGCTGCTTTTATGGAAGGAGATGACTTTACTGCTAACTTTATCCCTAATGCCATCATTGGTGTCCTTTTGTTGGCCACAAACTTTTCTGTGTGAACTACATGTAATAAGCTGTGGAGTATTGAAGCAATAAACAATCAATAGCCCCTTATATTTTGTATCAACTTTATTTTTGCCAAGTCCTGACTATTGTGCATTTTTCCTTGTTGCCTGCATAGGTTGAACGGGTTGTTGGGATGGTTGAGGGAGCAATTTTACTTGTAGATGCAGGGGAAGGTCCGCTTGCTCAAACAAAGTTTGTCCTTGCAAAGGCCTTAAAATATGGCCTGCACCCGATTCTTCTTCTGAACAAAGTAGATCGGCCTGCAGGTGTGAATCTGTTGCTCATGTTTTCTAAATTTCTCATTTGCAAACCCTTCTATGCAAATGCATGATGTGCAATCATAAAAGTATGTATACATTACAATTACAGTTACATGATGGCCATTTTTTTAAATGTTAGAATGATTTGCATGTGGCTTTTTAAAGTTGTGGTTTGGAATGATATTTAGGATATATTCAACAGTCATATGTAAATAGCAAGCTGATGGATCAATTAGTCGTTGTGGAGTTATATTTTCTTTCATTTCAGTTTATATTTATATGCTATTGCTACCTTTTATCAGTTCAAAATGATTCTTTGGTTATCATTGATGCAGTGTCTGAGGAGAGGTGTAGTGAGGTCGAGAGCCTAGTGTTTGATCTTTTTGCAAACCTTGGTGCTACAGGTACAGGACATTGAAGGCATAAAGTTTTATGATTTTATCTTCTTTTAGTACCTAGGACTGTACCTGGAAGTGTAATGTAAACCTATTTTCTGACATTTTGATTTCAGAGGAGCAGTTAGATTTTCCAGTTCTCTATGCTTCGGCTAAAGAAGGATGGGCTTCCACAACCTTCACCAAAAGTCCTCCTGCTGATGCGAAGAATATGTCAGTGTTGCTTGACACTGTCGTAAAACATGTTCCTCCACCAACAGCCAAACTTGATGAACCTTTTCAGATGCTGGTTGGTATTAGAATGTCATTAGGACTTCTTTTGCCGTATTTTTTCCCAGGGAAAGGGTGATTACATGGATGGTATTTATATTGGCATATGAATCATGGCTTTAAACTTTAAAGTGGTCTCTGGGTTGGGTTTGGGTCATCTCAGATGGACGTATAATTATATTAATGGTAAAATTGGGTAATATATTTTAGAAAATGAAGCATGCATAACTCTAACATTATAGGAATTTATGAACTGTTTGAAAGTTGTAGAGTCTGTATTTATTAAAAATTAATAATTTATATGATCTTAAATAAATCCTTAAAAATAATTGACGATAAAATGTTCGATATAACACTGCAAAATGAATATAAAATGTGGCACTCTGATTGATTTTCTATTCTTTAGAAATTCCAAATTAATTATAATCAGATCGGTTTTGTAAAAGAGCATGCAGTAACTAGAACTTGTTGTATTTTGCTACGAAGAATTCAGTTACAAATGTTGCCCAATGTAATTTTTATGTCTACCAGGGAGTTCATTTGATCAACCAGGTGGGTTGATCCGGTTTGTTCTGGGTTGCTCTGAGCTGACTGGGTCAAATTGGACACAGTTCATCTCCAGACTATCGACTCAACCAGTAATAGTGATCAGTTTCTAGGCTTGGTTGCACTGTGTTAATCTTTCAAGCGTTAATATAATTCTTAAGGCTCTGTTTCGATAAAGGTTTTCGCCAGAATAAAGGAAAGAAGAGGAATAGAATGAATGAAACAATTAATATTATCTTTATCTATAACGGGATTTTTTTTGAAATATTATTAAATATTACGGAAATCAAAGTCTTGCTACAAATTAATCAAAAAGAATATCTCATTTAATTTTACTATTTATAATCGTATTTTTATCTTTTATATTGTCAATAAGCAATCAACCAAAAGTAAAGTTAACCACATATTTGTCCTTCATAAATTTGCAGTTCCAAATGGATCCTGAGGCTAGTGTTTATGATTTTGATTTTGAAAGGGAAGTGGTTGATTGCTTTCCTCAGTTTAAACAATGATTTATTTTAGTCCTTCGATATCCTTTTTTTTTTTTTTTTGTAATTTTGTATTTTTGTGTGGTTGGGCTACCCCTGTTCACTCTGCTTCTTTGCACCTTTTATATTTCTTCTATATTTGAGAACATTGAGAAAGAAGCTTGACAGTCTTGTTCAGGTTTCCATGATGGAACGAGACTCTTATCTTGGACGAATATTGACCGGGCGAGTTACTTCTGGAGTTCTAAATGTTGGTGACAGAGTACATGGGCTTTGTAGTACAGATTCTGGGGCCGCAGTAAAAGTTGAGGAAGGAAAGGTTGGTGATTTTATTTTGTCTGTTGCACAATGTTGGTTGTCTAACTATTCCATGTTGAAATAGTCAGTGTTCTAAATCATTAGTTGGTAATCATCATGTATGACAGTTCAGCTTTTAGCTCATGCCAAATGCCAATTTTGAAATGCATTTATGTTATTTGATAATTGAATACACAAACGTTCTCACACATCCTGATTGTGCATTTTGCTGTGTCCTTTTATAATTCTGTAATCATTGCCTTTTAGGTTGTAAAACTAATGAAAAAGAAGGGTACAAGCATAAATCTCATTGACAGCGCAGGGGCTGGTGATATAATATCAATGGCTGGATTAACAAAGCCATCCATTGGGCATACTGTTTCTAATGTACAGGTATGTGTATCATCAATTCTGTGTTTTTACCTTGTTTCCTGCACTGATTTCCCCCTCTGATAAACCAATGCTTAAGTTCTGTTGATTCTAAGAAAATCATTATGATCAGTTGCCTTATCCTCCCCTTTATTGCAATTGGGAAAACAAGTGGAGCCAGCACAATTGCATTTTGGGCTCCCTTGTATATTCATTAATGAATGTGTTATATTTGTCTTCTTGCTATTATGCTGTTATCAAAAACTAAGCTTTTATTTTCTTTTACTATCTTTACTAACTTGTGATTGTTATTAGGTTGTGAATGCACTTCCTACGGTTGATTTGGATCCCCCAACCATTTCTATGAATTTTAGTGTCAATGACTCTCCTCTGGCCGGTCGTGATGGTACTCATGTAAGATTTTTGTATATGTATTGCTTAGTTGTAGGTTGTGTGTATCTCTGGTCTTGTGTTCGGTTTTAGATTTTTACTTATTTTGGTCAAATTTTGTGGTCAGAATTGGATAGGGCCTAGGATATCATGATTTTTAAAAAACAAAATAAATCCGCCCAATTGTCCAGATATAGAAAGTTTGGTCTAACACTTCGGAAATAATGCTGTTTGCAAGCCTTTCTTCTCAACTCCTGCTTTTCTAATTCAGAAAATTAAGAAATGTATGATGAATAACATTGGTTCATCCTTCTCAGTAACGTTGTTTCCTCTTGCATGTTTGTGTATATAACCACAATATTTGACAAAAAAGTGTATATAACGACAATCGAAAGCAGAATGCAAATTTGAAGATTTTTGAGCTGGAAAAAGGAAGGATGGTATATGATTTGATAGTCGGTATAATTCAAGATTGCGCCAGAATTTTTTTGGACATCTCTGTAGACTATTGCAATAATTAAGACATTTCGAGTAGGAATCTATTTGTATAACATTTTATCTGCGGGATTTATTTATTTATTCTTTCTCATATACTATATGGTACATTAATTCCTGTGGGCTTTCATTCTTTACATTAGTACTGAAGTTTGTCTTTGAACAGGACAACCAATGAAACATGTGCCTACATGATGTCACTATTCAACTATGTACTAATATGCTATTGCTGATGTTTATAGTTGACTGGGAATAAAATTGGTGATCGGCTAATGGCTGAGGCAGAAACAAATCTTGCCATTAATGTTCTTCCTGGCTTATCAGATTCTTTTGAAGTTCAGGGGCGAGGGGAACTTCAACTTGGTTAGTAACTGCTAAGTTTTCATCATTGTTCTATTTTTTTCTTCATCCTCAATGTTTTAAGGAGTTATTGCAACTAACTTTAAATTTTCTTTGGTTCCAATTTAAAGATTTTCTGTTAGTATGATGTTTAATCATACATCGTGAGTGTTTGTCTGTGGCATGCACAACAGGTATCTTGATAGAGAATATGAGGCGGGAAGGATTTGAGCTTTCAGTTTCTCCACCAAAAGTCATGTGAGGCTTAATGAATTTGTTTTTTTTTGGTTGTGATTATTTACTTGTAGTTGATGGGTGAAATTGAATTATTTTGACAGGCTAGAATTGGTTTGCATTATTAATATACGTCTATCTAAAGGATTATAACTTCTACCTTTTACTTTCAAGTTGGTAATATACTATTTATGATTGGAGCCATGTCTGCTATGCTACTATATCTCTTATTTTCCGTGTTTTTTTAGTATCATAACTACCTTATTTGAGATACACCCATAATTGTTGACTTTAGTTTTTAGTAGTGGGAATCTAAAAACCACTTCCTTATTTTTTCTCAAGATCTTTACCCAACACACAATGGTTGTAGACTTATTTTTGTGGAACAATATTTATTCAAAAGATGAGCTGTTTGTTGGATTAGGTACAAAATTGAGGATGGCCAAAAGCTTGAGCCATTGGAAGAGGTGACAATTGAGGTAAGAATCAATAATTGAGGAATTTTCAATCTGATAAGTGTTTTTACTAAGAGCTAGTTTGATAAAGATCGAAATCAGTCAAATCACTTGACGTGGAATGTGATCTTTGATTTTATTAGTTCAGTTTGTTTGATAACTAAGATGATAATGGCATTTTCATAAAATTTCAAAAATTTAAAATACATTATACATTTAAGCCAAAACTTCTTTTTTTTGGTTGTTGGTTTTGATAAACTTATTTTGCACTCACGCATATATGAGTATTTGATTTCATGTCAATAAATCTTGATATTTGATCATTCTATTATGTAAGAGTACGGATGATTATATGACATATGTTGTGTTTGTTTACTTTTAATTATACAACTCTAATTTATATTTATAATTTTTCTATTAAAAAAGTATCTGTGTAATCATTTTGCCAATTATAATTATGGCTATAAAATTGATGGCAAAATTGCAAATGAATTGACTAGTGACCATTATTATAGTTTAATTTGAATTTGTTAGAGCAATGAACCTCTCAATTCTAGTCTTTAGATTTTATTTTTTGTTAAACAATTTAAATGGATCCAAAATTTAATTATAAAACCCGTCCGAGCGTTTTTTTCTCCCCAAGCGCTGAGTAAATATGTCATTTCAGGTAAATGAGGAACATGTGGGATTGGTCATGGAAGCACTATCTCATAGGCGAGGCGAGATTTCTGACATGGGTCCTATCCCTGGCAGTGTTGGCAGGACTAGGTTGTCATTGACTTGCCCATCAAGGTTAATTATGCTTTATCCTATTTATACAATTATTTTTCATTGTAATTTATTTTATACAGTTGCATGAATTGCTATTATTCAATTTTACGAGCTTACTTTAATCTTCTAACCCCCTAAATTTCAAATCTTGTGTACCACCAGAGGTCTGGTTGGTTACAGGAGTGTTTTTAGTAGTGACACACGTGGAACTGGATTTATGCACCGCGCTTTCTTGAGTATGCTTCTCTTTTTATATTTGTCTATTTGGTTTGCCTCTACAGTTATATTATTATTTTGTGGTATTAATTTTATGTTAAATTTAATACTCAATTTATTAAACTAATTTGTCATAAAAAGCTTAATAGTATTTAACTGCCTGGTATGAAATAATGTCGTAAAATATTCCATCATCTGATACAATAATATTTCCACCTTGACATGTACCATACTTATAGTTTTAGACACTTTCAAAGAGAGTCTCTTTCCTAACAATGTCTCAGTAAATAATATAATGTTTTATCAATTTACGGAAGAATTTCACATACATCTGACAAGAATAGAATTGTGAGGGAGCAACTATTTTATTTTTTTGTTTCATGGAATGAATTAGTCGGGGAAATTATTATTTATTTCTTAGTGCTTACATGGATAATTTTGAGTATATGTGCGTTTGACATATACTTTATTTTATGAATAAGAAAATTTATTAAAATAGAAAAAATGCACACCAGCAATGTGCGCAAAACAAACATACAATGAGCACTCATGAAAAACATTAGAAATGGACAAGAGAGACAGTCTTCTTGAAGTAAAAAGCCATTCTCACAAATTGCAAAAAAAGATTAAAGTGATCTCTGATGGAGAATGCTCTTTATAGTCAAAAACTCGGACATTTCACTCACGCCAAATACACTAAAGAAGCTTTTTTTTTTTTTTTCCTCTCCTTCTTTCCCCCCCCCCCCTCCCTTTTTTCCCCCCCCCCCCCCCCCCCCCCCCCCCCCCCCCCCCCCCCCCCCCCCCCCCCCCCCCCCCCCCCCCCCCCCCCCCCCCCCCCCCCCCCCCCCCCCCCCCCCCCCCCCCCCCCCCCCCCCCCCCCCCCCCCCCCCCCCCCCCCCCCCCCCCCCCAAAACCCCCCCCCCCCCCCCCCCCCCCCCCTCCCCCCCCCCCCCACAATGAGCAATAGCTCTCCATACCATTACCGATCGTTGTCTCATGCTCCTAAGCCAGCACTCAAATAATCCACGAAGGGATGACGGCATCCCCCAAAGAAGGCCGAACAAGTTTATAATCATGTTCCACAGCTCCCTAACATACAAACAATGAATAAATATATGATCCACTAACTCCGCTTAAACCTTACACATTAAATATCGGCTAACTAGAACAAAACTCTAGCGTCTCAGGTTATTAGCAGTAAGGATTCTGTCAAGCACCGCAATCTAAGCAAAAAAGGCAATTCAAGATGAAGTTTGCGGCTTTCACACACTACGCCACGGGAATATCCCTGGCCAAGCAGGCGTCAAAAGAGAGTACAGGCTCTTAACCTGAAAATCATGTGCTTAGTTGGGCCGCCAACAAAGCCTATTGGCCTCCAACCGCGCAGGGGCAACCGAATACAATCGATAAAAAAAGATGAGAAAGTCTTCAATTTCCAATCATGGGCAGCTCACAAAAATAACACCTCTCACTGCGTAATAGTATCCCGTAGACAATGAACGTCGACCACAAAAAGCATTAGGGAAGCAAGCAATTTGATACAACTTCAGGTAATCACACTTTAGGGATTATGCGCCACACCATACATTATCTCAAAAGTGAATAGAAGTACCATCCCCCAGCTTAAATACCACAAATTAAGAGAAAGAGTCCTAATGCGCTTTGATGAATTTTCATAAACTCAAACTATATGGCTCACAAGGCATCATAGAGGTCCAACCCCCACTGGCAACGCCGTATTTCACCGCAATCACCTCCCGGCTCCCCTCTTCACCCCAAACTACCACTAGTACTTCCCCAGGAGAGATATTAAATTGACACAACTTCATAATTCCCCAGCCGCCCTGAGAGAGATGGTGACACACACTGGCCCAACGCATCAAGTGAGGTTTGGACTTACCTGTAGCCAAACCCCAAAGGAAGTTCCTTTGGATACTCTCAAGCCGAGAAGCCAACGCTACCAGAATAGGAAACAAAGACATAATAGGTCGGCAAGTTGGAAAGGGTGCTCCTAAAATAGATACATTCATATACACATGCATGCGATCTCTTTCTGCGGCAAGCAAATTTGTTTAAAAACAATAGAGGAAGGAGTGATAAACATCTGCCCTTTCATCCTTGATGGCTTCCCAGGCAGTTGTGATTTTTTTTTCCTATGATTAATGTTGTTTGTCTTCACGCTGGAGTGAATATACATGGGAAGTAGGAGAGATGCTATTCCATGTTGGGAATCTGGAATAAAATATTGATCTTAGTAGCTACTCGACCAACTAAATAATGGAGTTGCAATTTCGTTGAATGTTCTAAATTCTTCTCTTACACCATGTTTGGAAGTTTGGAGAGAAATGGAGAAAAAAAGATTTTAAAATTTGACTAGAGAAAAGGAGGAAAGCTTGATTTTAATTTTAATAAGTTATGCAAAAATAATTTTATTTTCTGTTCCCTTGTTTGTTTGTTTGAAAGAAAAGATTTTTTTTTAAAATCAAATGATTATATACAAATTTACCCTCAATAATAATTGATATATTTTAAGAGGGTATTATTGATATGATAAACATTTTAATTATATAGAGCTTTTGTTTTTCTTAAAAATATTATTGATATGAAAAATATTGATATTATTGATATGAAAAAGATTTCTTAAATATTTTAACTTTGAGAGGAAAATTTTGGAGAGAAAGTATGCTGAACTTTCTTTCTGTTATTTTTTTCTTTTCTTCTGAATTAAAATTTCTCAAACAAAAGATTTGAGAAAAATCTTCATTACTTTCTGCTCAAAATTCTTTCTTTTCTCTCTAGTTCTAAACTTACAAGCATAGTGTGAATCTTCATTTTTAACATTCTTACATGCCTCCAAAACTTCTCTATTCTTGCAACCCAAAACATCTTTATTGTTATTTCATTTTGTTTTAATTTGTAAATTCTTTTTTGTTCATAATCTTATAATGCCCCTTTCGCAGCTTATGAAAAGTACCGAGGTCCTCTTGGAAATCTCAGGAAAGGAGTACTCGTATGTCCTCTTGTTTCCCTTTAGATTTCTTGCAATGTACAACAGGAAACAAAGAGAAAATCTTTATATTTACTGTGTGCAGACTTGTGAATTGCTCTTGATATTTTCCCAGTCTTAGGTTTCTTTTTATATGCCTTTTCTAAACAGTAATTTTTGATCTCGTTGGTGGCAATTTTATTTCTGGAAGACCTAAAAAAATAATTGAGCATATTAACACAGGTCATTTTATCAATCTCGTTTTTACCATTTTTATGCCTTCCGGGTGGATTTGAAAAACTGTACAACATTGTTGTTTATTTGTATTTTTTCTAATTTAAGTATATTCCTTACTTTTTAAATTTTGGGTTTCCGTCCATCATTGAACTTGATTTAAATTAATTGAGCAGGTATCAATGGGTCGTGGTACGATAACAGCTCATGCTTTAGCAAGTCTAGAAGCTCGTGGGTCTCTCTTTGTGTCTCCAGGGATGGAGGTTGTTACAGTGCTGTCTTTCCTTTCATGTTACATAGGTGAAGCTTAGAAAACAATATGGGGAGGGGGTGGGGTTTAATTTTGTAATCCGACAAAATGATTAGGCATCTGGAGGGAAAATATAATATTTACCCAGATAAGCTTACATTTAATTTTATGGCAAATATGACTCATGATCGTAATATTTCAAATTGTTACTTTTTGTCAGCGCAGACATATGATGGCATGATTGTTGGAGAACATTCACGTGATTCAGATCTAGACGTAAGAAGTAGACTTTTTTAATGCTTGGTATGTTATATTGCTAGTTAATGCCACTGACTGTACAGAGGCTTTTTAGGTCAACCCTGTAAGGGCCAAGGAACTTACCAACATACGAGCACCAGGAAAGGATGAAAATGTGAAGCTTATTCCTCCACGTCTTGTAAGTAACCTAATGATATAATTGGAAACTCATCGAGCCTCTTTGTAAAATGTTATATTTTCCATTTCCTAATATTCAAATGTTCAAGATTTCATTGTCGAAAAAGGTCTACAAAGCTTAGGTAAGGCTTACTTTTGTCTGATGTATAAAATATAAAGCTAAAACTAATCATGCTTGGAAACCTAGTTCTCTAAATATATCTTTAATAGATATAAAATGTTAACCTGGAATCGTGCATGGAAATGGAAAATTAGTTTTCCCTTGAACGGCGGTAATTGTAGGTTTAGGAGTTGGTCATTAGATGCATTTCGTAAGACTTTCATTTATGACTATTGTTTTGCAAATTCCCTGAAATCCTTTGTGAAATTCAAACCCGCATAATAATAATAATAATTATTATTATCGAGTTAGATGGACTCTGTAGTGTCTAGTTTTTGATGACAATAGGGGGCGGCTACTAAATGATGATATAGACTTTTTAATTATTACAGGCTTGTTTTTATGTTCATCTACATCCATGTGATAAATTTGTGTGCAGATGACTCTTGAAGAAGCAATTGGGTATGTTGCACCTGATGAGCTGATTGAGGTCAGTAAAATCTTTTTAAGTAATCCCATAACATCGCAGCGATTTTTTTGAAGTCTGAAATGGCTCTGATTGCAATGAGTTCAGCAAATGTCACCAATCTAAAATGCCTGCATGCTGACATTTCTTTTGCAAATTTTGCTCATGCTGCCTGCACCTTGATTCCCCTTCCAGGCCATTAATTCCCACCGTTCTTTCTTACACGATCTCTATTCCTTTTCGGTGTAAGCAGGTTACACCGAAGGCCATCAGGATGAGAAAGAGGTTTTTGGATGTCAACAAACGCAAGACGATGAGGAACAAGCTAAAAGGCTAAATGTTCTAAACCAACAGGGGAAGGGGGCTAGAGGAAAGACATTTATTTGTTGCCTGTCGTAAATCATCCATTTAAAATCAGTGGTAAACAATCATTGATCTTATTCTTTAAGCATACAAATATGATTGTAGGATTCGTTTGTATTGTAATATTCCAAAGGCACTCAAATTCTTCACAACCGGAAGAACAATGCGGCATTGTCGAGAGACATTATATACGAAAGAACAAAATCCACTAGTTTGAAAGTCAGAACAATGCAACTTGCAAGGGGGTAGCACCGTTTCTAGTTATGGGCAAGCTCGAGTGTGCGCCACAGAATATTATTATGAGGGTCCTTCATTCCCGCAAGTCGCTGTTCTATTATTAGGGAAGAGTAGCGCCAGTGTAGTAGTCATGTAAGCTGTAGCTTGCTTGCCAAATTATTTTCTCGTTGGTTCTCTCCATTTCTCTATCGATAAAAGTAATTTGAAGAAGTGTGTTTGATCCCATTTCAGTCAAAGTTCAATGTCTGAAGTAGATCAAGAAAGCTTGTCCGAGTATGAAATTTTCGCACAACCATGAATTTGTTTTGAGATTAATTAGAACATGTCGGAGGTTGGACGTGGAAGACTCTTGAGTGATGTATTAAATATTAATTTGGCGGGGGAAATGTATTTACATTCGTTTTTTAAATTTTGTTTTTTAAACTATTTTTTATTTTAATTTTTCATGATTTATAATTTTTTTTATCATATTTTTGGTTTTTATATTTTAACAGTTTATTTTTATTATGAAAATATTATATTTGTTAAAAAAACGATGAAAAAGAAAATAGTAGAGGAAAAATAAAAGAGAAAATATAATTGTTTAAAGAGGATAAGTTAACAGTAAATGTTATGTTTTTTTAAATGAAAAGATTGAAATAAATGTTTCTATTATATTAATATTTCGAATTAATAAATTTTTTTTTAGAGAAACTAGTAACGTAGATAATGACACTGAATGTCGATCATGAATTTTGTCAATAAAAAGTTTATTTGTAAATTGTATTGCTCAGAATTATCTTTCAGATTAATAATATTTTTTTTAAAAAAAATAATATTTATTTAATGATGATAAAAAAATATCTTTATATGAATTACCTGATATCATATAATTTATTTATACAAATTATTATTAAGGATGATAACGGGTTGGATCGAAATTTGAGTACTGTTTTACCGAATCCGAATATAGTTCCATCTCGACTTGTCCAAATTGTTTAGGAGGGTCGGTCAGAAATGAGATGTTTTACCTTACATTGATTTTAAAATATGAGATTTCTAAGCTAGTAAGGTAAGACCAGAGTCTAACCAATAACTTATTAGACGGGACAATATTACAATATTACCATCAAGGGCATTTACTTTTCTCTCATGCACCGTATGTGTTTACTTTTCTCTCATGCACTGCGTGTGTTCGCACCATCAATAATGAAAATTTTGTACTTCCCAACTATATGAATGTATTAAAAAAAACTTTCGTTAGAATGTAACCAAAAAAATGTAAACTAATAATCTATTTAAAACAAATAAATTTGATTAAATGTACACACTGATTTACAACAGTGTCATATATAATACATGAATTAAACTTTTATTAACATATACTAACTTATAATTTTTTTTTACAACTGCACGAAATAAATTATTTTAATATTCACTTTGTTACAATTTTATATTATTTTCATGGTTTTTTTTTGAAATTATTATTATTTATTTATTTTTTGAAAAAAAAAATATTTTCATATTCTTGTTAATCAATAGTATATGTACATTTTAAAAGTTACACATTAATTTGATGAGATGTAGCAAAATGATCATTTGATTTATATATTGTGTATGACTTTATTTATATATTTGCTTTATAAATTTTAAAAGTTGTCACTTGTATGTAGCACATTGTATTATTATATAATTATTTCAATTTATATCAATGGATAAACATAAATATTATATTATTATATACATTACAATAATCAGAAATCAGTTTAATATTTATAAGTAAGGCAAGAAAATTGATCACAAACAGAGTAAAAAATCTCATTTGATTTGAGATGCATTTGTTTTTAGACGTGTATGTTAAGTAAAAATTATTATTATTATTATTATTATTATTATTATTATTATTGAACTCAGCAGACATTTACTCTGTTCCGATTAGTTCCATAAAAACTCCATCGGCCCAAGGTTCGCATAAAAAAATAGTAATAAAATTTAATATTAAGGTTTCGATATTATTTTTTAAAATTAAATTATTTTTTAAAAATAATAAGCTTCAATAATTTAAAATTATTTATAAATAATATAAATTCACTTAAATCAATAAAAAAAATATTATTTATTTTTAAAAATAATCATAAGCCAATATGTTTTAGGTAAGAAAATATCTTAATAAATAAAATCAAATCAAATAAAAAGGCCTCCTCCGTTGTTCGTGTCCGCGTGATCGAGTCCAACATATTTCATTCCCGAGCCCATCTTCTCTCTTCTCTCTTTCTCTCTCTCTCCCTCCCTCCCTCCCTCCCTCTAAGCGAGAATGTTTAGATCTTCAGGCTTCAATTGATCGATCGATCGATCCACAGCGTTCGAGCTCTCATCTCCTGAATCGAAGCTTTGAAGCCCTCTGCAATCTCACCTCGTCTCTTCTCATGGGTGCGTACAGAGCCGACGATGACTACGATTACCTCTTCAAGGTGGTGTTGATCGGAGATTCGGGCGTTGGAAAGTCCAATCTCCTTTCCAGGTTCAGCAAAAACGAGTTCAGTCTCGAATCCAAGTCCACTATCGGCGTCGAATTCGCCACTCGCAGCATCCGCGTCGAGGACAAGGTCGTCAAGGCCCAGATTTGGGACACCGCCGGACAAGAAAGGTCTCTTTCTCCTCCCTCCCTCCCTTTTTCTTTTTCGAGCCCTAGGTATCTTTGTGACTTGATGTTTCATGTGTTAGATGCAAATGTGTTTTCATGTTTATAATTAATTATTGACATTGTTTGAAACTTTGAGCTTTGTTCGTTGAAGCCAATGTGGGAATCCTACTTTGAGCTTTTTTGTTTTCTATTTTCTTTTTTGTTTAGATACTGATGGAGATTGGTCTGCTAGTTCCATAGTTTCAGAAAATCATAGTCGTAAACTGTGCATAAATGGGCCATTTTATTTATTTATTTAGTAGTCTTAAGGGTTAGATATGTGTAAAGCATCAATAGATATTTTTCACTAAATCGACTTTGATAAAGCAAACAGATTCGAATAATCATCAAATGTCTTTTTTTTTTTTTGGTTTATTATTTTAAATAATAATAGTAATAGACTTTCACGTGAAAATGATGCATGATATGCTTTCTGAAACTTGATGCTAGAATGTTCAGCTGGCTCAATGTTTGCCAGTTGCTTAGTTTTTGTTCTTGCACAGAACATTGAAAATGCAAAAAAAAAAAAAAAAACGAAGTCGTTGAAAAAAAAAGGTTTTAGGTTTTGTCGTTGTTTTAGTATGACAACAGCTGACTAGCCTGTCTCTTACCTTTTCGAAAAAAGAAAAAAGATGAAAGAATAAACAACAAGAAGAGAACTTTCTCATAAGAAACCAACTAATCTGAAAGCCAGTGCATCAAACTGCGCTCAGAGAAATCAAAGGTTGTTCCCACATGACAAGGAATACAATCCACATGCTGAGTTGCATTGTCTCATGCTTGCCCCTATTTGCATGAAAGATGTGTAGAAAGAAGCGCATGGGTTTCTTGAACGGGAATAATATTCCATGCATGGGTTGTCATTTTTATCAAGTAGTGGTAGTTTTGATTAAAATCATTGTGGTTAGATCGTTGTTTGCATATATTTGTATGAATGTTAAAATTTATGGTTTCTTTAGTTGTGCATTTTTTAGTTTGCACCTTGCCTTTTATGCTTCAGATCAGTGATACACAAACTGCCTGAACTTTTGAAATTTTATGTCATTATTTTGTTTCAACTTTCAAATTATTGCAATATGCCTCTTATTGCAATATTTTAGTTTGCATTGTGTCTCTTATTGCAATATTTTGGGCATTGCAGTTATGTTAAATGTGTTCATTTCAAATATCCAATTACAGTTATCCTTTCCACAGGACGTGAACTTCTGTATTTCGGTCTTTCTGATACTGTTAGAATGAGAGCAATTTATCCGTTTTTGAACTTTAGTTACCTCAAGTAAGCCAAGTAGAGTCCAGGAAAGGATCTGGGTTGCTCAAGTTCTCTCTCTATTTTGAGTGGTTTTATCTGTATGTATCGTAGTACCTTGAACTTATCTCCTTTCGTGGGTTACGAAACTCAATACTCCTGCTTTGAACCAATTTTCCTGTATGTTACCCCAACTTTGCAAGCCTTAAGAACTTAAAACCCTTAACCATCTCCCCTCAAATGTGGCTGCCCTTCATTATTATGAGTGTGTTTTGGTTCAATAACTCATTGAATTGTACTGATAATCTATAAATTAAGAATTAATATATTGTCTGGGTTAATACTTTTAAAGGGTATCAATTCTACAATGAAATTTGTACTCCCTTCTGTATGATTATTATATGAGATTAATAATATTCTTTTGTTTTTTTGATAAGTAGAGATTAATAATATTATTTTATTTCATTCCCAATTCAAACGCACCCTGGGTGTTTTTGCTCAGTTCGACTCCACTGGCATAACATAGCCATGCTGTTCAATGTTAAATTTGCAATTTGCCTTGCAGAATAAGCACTCATTCCTGTACATGTTCATTTCTCCAGGTATCGTGCTATCACAAGTGCGTACTATCGAGGAGCTGTTGGTGCCCTGCTTGTGTATGACATCACACGTCATGTCACATTTGAGAATGTTGAGAGATGGTTAAAGGAGCTTCGGGGACATACGGATTCCAATATTGTGATCATGTTGGTTGGTAACAAGGCGGATTTGCGTCACTTGCGTGCAGTCTCTGTTGAGGATGCCAAGGCCTATGCTGAGAAAGAGAACACGTTTTTCATGGAAACCTCTGCCCTGGAGTCCATGAATGTAGAAAATTCCTTCACAGAAGTGCTTACTCAGATATATCATGTCGTGAGCCGGAAGGCTCTCGAAATTGGAGATGACCCAGCAGCTCTGCCCAAGGGACAAACCATTAATGTTGGATCAAAAGATGATGTTTCAGCTGTGAAAAAGGTTGGGTGCTGTTCTGCTTAGTCTTAAGGAAACAAAGGATGCCGTTCCGTGTGTAAAGATTTCTAGTTTTATCTATGAATGAAATTGTTTCTGGATGGTGTTGCACTGGGCACTGCAGCCAATATATTTATGGTTTCACGACATGAGCATGCAAGGAGACACCATATTTCTTGGTTGAAGTTTAGGATGATTGTTCTTAGGATCCAACTGATTTTATCAAGTTCCTTCTGAGTTATTCTTTTCTGTTTATGGAAAGATTTTCTTTGCGATTCATTGCTGTATTATTATTGCTCTTATTATTATTATTATTATTATTATTATTATTTCTTTTTCTTGGTGGTGTTGCGCGGGGCACTGCGACCAATATATTTATGGTTTCACGACATGAGCATGCAAGGAGACACCAAATTTCTCAGTTAGTTATTAGGATACGACTGATTTTATCAAGTTCCTTCTGAGTTATTATTATCTGTTTATGAAAGGATTTTTTTTGCGATTCATTGCTGTATTGTTATTGAACTTGCTATTATTATTATTATTATTTCTTTTTCTTGGCTTACCTCTTGTTATGTCGATTGCTCATGTTTGTTATTATATTCCCTTCGCTCCTTGCTTGCAGGGCGACTAGGGGTGAAAACCTAGGGAGGCCAGAACACAGATCCTATCAAAACTTAGCCAATCTCTCTTGAAAAGAAATATCAGATTGTTCTTGTTTTACCTCTAATTTATTTTTTTCTTTCAAATTTATCACCTCGAATTTATTTTTTCCCAAAATCAGTTGTTTGAGAAAAGGATTTTAAAATCTCATGTTTTTTTATTTGTATATACACGAGGAAAAAAAAAATCTTTGTTTGTTTGTTTTTCTTAATTATTATTGTAGTGGGAGTTTTTGAAAGAAAAAGATAATTCTTTTAATCTTAGCAAATATTTTTTAGTTAGCTTCGGTCCTTGACTGTAGTTTAAATCTCTCAGGGCGGTTTTGTTGGTTTTTTTTTTTGTGTTTAGATTTCCTGATTTAAATTAGGTTGGTGTTTGAATTTTAAAATTTGAAAATAAATTTTATTTAGTAAAATAGAAATGTGTTTTTTAAAGTATATTTTTTAAAATTGAGTTTTACAAAAGTTATAAAAAAAATTCGGTAAGTTTTTCTTTGTAAAGTGAATTTATTATTTAAAATTGTTACTAGGCCTATTTGTTTTTGAATTTTACTTATTTTATTTAGATATTAATAACTGTTTGGTACGTATTTTTGTTTATATATTCTGTTATGATCTAATTTATAAGTTAGACTTGAAATCTTTCTAATACGATGAATGGGTTAGCTTATGCATACCAAAAAAGCACAACTTCTTGAACATTGTACGAAGTATGCTTTTAGATTAAAACTTTTTTCTTTTCAAGTTACTATTTTGTGAGTAACACTCCCAACGTCCTAACTAATAAATTTTGAATTTTTCTTGTTAAGGTGCATGTTAATATGTTTTCTGATGTCATTTTTGAATTAATGTTTTAAATAAATGTGAATGCTTTTTGAATGACTTCTCAATTACAAGTTTAATGATTAATAGTTAATGAAAAAGCATTTAGTGAATCTCTTATGAGTAATTTGTGTACTTTCAAAATAAAGGCATTCCTAACCATTATATATATATATATATAATCCAAACCCAAAGAGCAAACTCAAAATTTGTGTTTGGACTGGCAAGACTCACCCAAAATTCAAAATTAGTTTGGATTAAGTTCGCCCAAACAAACCCAATTATGCATTTATCGAATATAATAAAATGTATTAACATTATTAATTAGTAAATATATGTCATATCAACCGATGACGTGCACAGTCACCAAACAACGGTTGTCCGTAGCAAAACTTCATCAATTATCTCAATGCCACCGCGATACAACTGTTTCATGTCAAAAAAAGAGAGACTATAAATAAATAAATCTAAAAACGCAAACAGGGTTTCTTCATAAATTTGGTCACTGCAAAGATGTGGAGAGGTTATTTAAGGAATATGGGATCATTTATTTGAGGAGGGTTATTCCCATTGAATTTTAACTTTTCATTCCTATTTTTGAGAAATATACTATTATTATTATTTCATAATATTTTAAAAACTTATTACATTTATTCCAAATATGAAAAGTTTTTATATAAATCCATCTTAGGGATTCAAATAAAAATACATTTTCATTAAAATTCTAAAATTTATCCGAAGAAACCAAATGAGAGTTATATCCAAATGGAGATATATTTATTCCTAAATTATATAAAAAAAAAAGAAGTAAATTATCGGAAGAGTGTCATGTAAATGCCATATAATAATAATAATAATATTAAAATAGCCAAAATTATATAATATAAATAACTATGGACAGCCGCCAAAAGTAAACGTCAACTCAACGCCGATGGCACCCCATTTCATTCCGTATATAATACATATAAATTCTCCGATCCCGTTTCCTCTCCGTCACCTCTCAGCCAGCCATGGCGTTTCCCTGCGACCAAGTCACTCGCCGGACACGCATCCTCAACAACCACCTCTGCTCCCCGACGGAGACGCCGTCTTGTCTCCGCAGATCTCCTTGCCTGAGCTTCTCTCCGGCGGAGCTGTCTGAGACCTTCGCGTTCGATCCCGCCGAGCTGCGCGGCCTCCTGGACGGCCACAACCTGGCGGACCGGGACTGGCTCTTCGGTCTCATGACGCAGAGCAGGCTCTTCAACGTTAGGAGGCTCGGAGGGAGGGTGTTCGCGTCGCCGGACTATAACCAGTCGATGGAGCAGCAGAGGGAGGCTACGATGAAGCGGATTCAGTACCTGCGCGACCGAGGCGTCTTCCGTGGGTTTCTCACCGGAAAGGACATCGAGGCCGAGAAGCGCAAGTTCGCTTTCTTCGATGTTTTTACCTTGTATGACCACTCCCTAGGAGTCAAATTAGGCGTTCACTTCTTTTTATGGTACGTGTTCCTGCCTCTCTCAAGTCTTAATCGATTCTTCGTTACGTTGGTCTTCTTGCTCGGTTCAAGTGATTTTGTATGTTCTTTTTGTCTCGATGGATTCAATTGATCTTTACGTTCTTCCGTACGCTGTGTTATGTTCTTTATGAACATTCGAAATGTCGATTGACAAACAAAGGGATTCTTAATTATTTGAGTATATAAATTGATGCCAGGGGTGGTGCCATACGGTTTTTTGGCTCCAAGAGACACCATGACAAGTGGCTCAAGGACAGTGAAGATTATGTGGTCAGTGGTTGCTTCGCCATGACGGAGCTGGGGCATGGGAGCAATGTATGTAAAATGTCGCTCCGTCCGTATTTTATCATTCTCACTGCTGGATTCATGTGACGTGGTTATTTCCAGGTTCGGGGAATTGAAACTGTCACAACTTATGACTCAAATACTGGGGAGTTTGTCATCAACACTCCCTGTGAATCCGCTCAGAAGTACTGGATTGGAGGAGCAGCCAATGTAATATTTTATTTCAAAAAAAATTTCTAGCATGTTTTGGTGTTGTATTTCTAATAGGTTGAACAAATTCTTATATTGTGCATCTTGCTTTGACTTTGGCTTTTGACTGACATGATCATCTTGTCATTTTATTTAGCATGCAACCCACACAGTAGTTTTCTCACAACTTATTATTGAGGGGAAAAGTCTAGGGGTGCATGCATTTATAGCTCAGATCAGAGATGCAGATGGAAACATCTGTCCAAATATTCGTATAGCTGAATGTGGACACAAGATTGGCTTGAATGGTGTTGATAATGGTCGTATTTGGTATAAATAATTCTTCTCATTAATTTGTCATAGTGAAAAACAAATTTCAGTAAAAATAAAGCATACTGAAAACACTGTTTTTTCCATGACCTAAATCAGGTTTGACAATGTCCGGATACCTAGAGAAAATTTGCTGAATTCAGTAGCAGATGTTACTCCCGATGGTCGATATATCAGTGCAATAAAAGACCCAGATCAGGTACAGATATTTTTGATGGAGATGATCCTTTGACTCAATGGACAACAGAAGAATCTTTTATCAACTGTTGAATTACAATTTTTGGCCTTTTCTAAATGTGTCTCAGAGGTTTGCAGCATTCCTTGCCCCATTGACATCTGGTCGTGTAACCATTGCAACTGGGTCGCTTTACTCTGCAAAGGTAGAGCTCATTAATCATGGTCCCTGGTTCTGAATCTCTGACGGTTTTTTACTGTACATGTTCTGTGTGATTACTGGAGCAAGGTTATTTTCTGATGAATTCACCTTGTTTCTTTTCCGGCCAGGTTGGGTTAGCAACTGCAGTAAGGTATTCACTGACTAGGCGGGCCTTCTCTGTTGTAGCAAATGAGCCTGAAACGCTTTTGCTTGATTACCCTAGTCATCAACGGCGACTCCTACCTCTTGTTGCAAAAACGTAGGTGTAATAATAAAAACACTTTGGGATTGCATTATTAGCTACCGATTTTACTTCCATGAGTCCTTTTTGCATTGAATTTGTTAGTATTACTTGATAATGCCTTTTTTGTCATACAATCCTCCATCATTCAAGGTGCGCTTCAAGCAAATTACATGTACAGAACTGTTTACTTTTTGATCTAGTCTAAAAAGTTTACCTTTGGAAGTATGCTGCTTACGACTGCTTAAATATTTAAAATTCCTAACATGGTTAAAGTTTCACTTAATTATGTATGGGGTAATAGAGTTATGACTTCCATGTTCTACAAATAATGATTGTGTAAGCAATGATTACCCTGAGCTAGAGAACATTTAGAATTGTGCTGTTGTTTTTGTTTCCTTTTATTTATTTATATTTTTTTTTTACAATTCCAACATTAGGAAACACTAATGTCTTCCATGCGTGGGAAGTACACAGAAGTTGGTTTTCATAGTTTTTTATCATGCAGGTTGTGTAAATACGATTATCCTGTTGATACTCAATTCTGTTTGATGCAGTGCAGTGTATTTACTAATTGAAAATATCATTTGTGATATTTTTTCTTCTCTTTGTGCTGCAGATGTGCTATGAGCTTTGCTGCAAGCTACTTAAAGTCACTTTACATGAATAGGACACCTGAATCAAATAAGTCAATACATATATTTTCAAGTGCGTTCAAGGCTAGTTTCACCTGGCATAATATGCAGACTCTTCAGGTGAGGACCAAGAATATACAGGTAGGAAATATATTTCCTTTAATATTTGATAAATGTTTTGTTTGATACATTTACCAGGAGTGCCGAGAAGCCTGTGGAGGACAAGGACTGAAAACAGAAAATCGTATTGGACAATTGAAGGGCGATTTTGATGTTCAATCCACTTTTGAGGGGGACAACAATGTGCTGATGCAACAGGTAGCGTTTTATTGTCCAATGAAATCTGCATGAAAAAGATTTAAACCTTGTGCTTACAATAGAAGCTTGAGCTGACTTGGAATGTTAAGAGCATTGGTGGGAAATCTGTGTCAACTGTATTGGTTTTCTTCTACAAATGAAGGGTTACCCTTACATGCATGTGAGTAAGGGGGGATGTCCCTGTGGTTATTATTGACATCTTCTTTGTTGTATGTGTTTTTAACAGGAATTAGAACTGTAGAACCAAGTTAAATTGGTTTCGACAAGTCTTTGAGTTCTAACTTATATTTGGTTTTGCCATCTAACAGTACTTCTATTCAGCTTACTGGTCCTTTTATGAGTTTATTTAATGGAGTTCTCTTTCCAATCAAAGATATTTTCCCTGCTGCGCACCAAGCAACCAATAAATTAACCATGTCTATATTGTTTGGGTGTTTTGATTGCCATAGCCCCAGTCCTACTACCAGTAGCCCAATAATTTTGGCCTTCCTAGAATTAATCAGAAATGACAGAATTTTTCGATTGAATGTTTGAACTCAGGTTAGCAAGGCCCTCTTCGCAGAGTATACAGCTGTGCAGAAGCGGAATAAGTCATTTCAGGGATTAGGGTTAGAACACATGAACAACCCTTGCCCTGTAATCCCGTCTCAGCTTACAAGTTCTACCCTCAGGTGCAGTCAGTTTCAGGTAACAATCAATATAATTTTATGAGTTTGAGCATTGGTCAATTAGTTAGTCATTTTTTCACCCTCATATGTTTTAGACCGACATACTCTGCTTAAGAGAGCGAGATTTATTGAAACGTTTCGCCAGTGAAGTATCACAACATCAATCTCAGGGTCAAAGCAGAGATTCTGCGTTTATTCTGGTGAGGACATACCCTGTTTGTTAAATTGGCCTGCTAATTTGCTTGCTCTCTCTTTCTCTTAATTAAGGTTGTTTCCTCATTTTCAACAATAGAGTTATCAACTTGCTGAAGACTTGGGCAGAGCTTTCTCAGAGCGAGCGGTACTGCAAATCTTCATAGAAACCGAGGCAACTGTACCTAATGGCTTTCTAAAGGTAAAATATTTGTCGGAATTTTATTCAAATCAAACCTAGCATTCGTTGAATAGTTTTCTCTCTAGACTTCTGAGAGGTCTATGATAACCAGTTATGCTGTGTATATAGATAATCCTTCACCCTAAAGGCATAGGCATGCAAATCAATAGTTTGAACTGGGATATGACACTAAACACAAAATATGCATATATAACCTTGCTTAAGAGCATTGTGGAAGGAAACGTTTTTGGTGCGTGTTTGGTAACGACTTGATTGGTTCAGTAAAATAATATTTCAAAAAAAAAAAAAAGTTATGTTTTCTTCTACTATTTTTTAAGATATATTTCATTTTTATTTTTATTTCTCAATGAATTGTTGATCTGTTGTTTGGTTTGCATGACGCTTGATGGAATCTCTTCATTGCACCAAACAAACTAATTTTGGCATAGCTAGATTCCTTCATTATTTCATTGCACCAATGAAACCAAGTCATTATTCATGTGATAAATATTGGATGGCTTCTGCATTTCTACCCATTTCATTTAATTTTCAATTTTTTATTTTAATGTGTTGTAATAATGTATTGAAACATCATAATCATGTTTTAACATAATAATACCTATCAATTGACGTCATCAATCACGACATGGATACCATTGTACACGATCAATTGCAATCACATGAAAATTCAATTTTCTTATTATTATAAACATCTCCAAATTTGAGGAATATATAGAATTCATTGATGGCATAACAGATCATAACCTGCAGCCACCTGGAAAGAGATTTTATTATTAGGATAACCATCACCAAATTTTTGTTATTTACAATTCACTGCCTAGTTTAGAAATTGGTTTGTCTGACATATAACAATTAGGACGGTTTTCCTTTCGTTCTGCAGGATGTGTTAGGTCTGTTAAGATCCATGTATGTGATGAGTTGCTTGGAAGAAAATGTTGCGTTCCTCCGGTATGGGTATTTGTCGACTGAAAATGCGGATGTGGTTAGAAAAGAGGTGATGAAGTTGTGCAGTGAGGTGCGTCCACACGCACTTGCGTTAGTTAGTTCTTTCGGTATACCTGATGCTTTTTTGGGCCCTATTGCATTCGATTGGATTGATGCTAACTCGTGGGCCTCAGTCTTGCAATAGCCAGCGGCGGTTGTTATTTATTCCCTCCTATACTATCTACATACCATTAATTACCCTGTCTGTATATATGATGACGTGTGCGGTGCGTTGTGGTTTCTCTATTTGGATCATACCCAATAAGCCTGTGAGTTTCACTGCGGTGAGGCAATGCTGATATGCATGCCTCTTTGTTTGTTGTTAATAATAAAGTCTCGCGCAACTTTCATTGTTTCTCGCGCAACTTTAATACAACAGAAAGGGCGTTGGGGGTGTTGTATTTTGTTCAAGCAGTTAGAATGATTGCACCCGACTCAAACCGGTTACATTATTGTAAAAAAGGAAAAGTCTATTATGGTAGATTATGTATAAATTATATAGATAATTTAAACTTAAACACTATAATTTCAATATCATATAGTATAAGGATATTTTTACGTGAATTATATGTACACTCAAATCTACTTGTATTTATTATTGTTCCTAATAAAACAAGACATTAGATTCTTTTCAACTTTCACTAAAACAATGATGCTTTTATAGCCCGTTTGGTTGGGAGTTTTAAAAATGTGATTCTATTTTTTAAAATTAAAATTTAATTGACAAAAAGTGTTTGATAGATTTATTTTCTGAATAAAATAATATTTTATTTAAATATCGTTTTAATAAAATATATGTAAATAAGTTTAAGTTGTTTTTTATTTTCAAATTCAAAAATTTTGTAGTATTTATTTTTTTGAATTTTTTTCTACTATATTGTTTGGTCACACCATATTTTATTTTTAATTACTTTTTATAGGTTCTGATTTTTTTAAACACACTTTTAAAAATACATATTTCTCCAGTATTTGTTTTCAAAATTCAAAATTCAAACACTAATTTCAGGTCCTCATTAGAAAATTCCACTTTAATTCATGAATTGAGTAGTAAAAAATAAGAGCATTTCCAACACTAACTTCACAGAGGAGCGTACATGTGATTTGGGAACAGTATATATAAAGTTGTTTATTTAATTAACTTTTTATTTCTATTTTAACACATTAGCAAATCATAAATTAAAAACTAATTTATGCTCATGAATATCATACTTTTTTTGATGCATTTAATTCTAAAATATTAACAACTTCATCAATTCACTTGAACTTATATTATTATATTAGATGATAGTCTTGTTTAATTTATATTATTATACATATTATGCAGGCGCATACTTACCGTTCATGGGACAACCCACCCAAAAATCTGAAACAAAATTCAAGGAAATCACAACACCCTCACACCTTTACAAATTTTGTATCGAAGGCCAATACTCGATGAATTAATGTGTCATTGGTCATCATTGATCTAAGGTAGGCCACAGCATATTATAATTATCATCTTGATAGGCGTCAAAGCTTATAAGCTCATCAATAGCCGATCCAGATGACTCGAAATCCTGATGAAGTTGTAGGGCCGAGTCGCCGTCATAAAGATTTTGGCTGTTGCTAATCACCGTGCATCCCTCCAACGAGTCACTAGTAGTTTGTGGTCCGAAAGTTGAATTATCCTCAACCGTCCTCGTGGATACTCCATTGCTGCTCATTATTGTAAATCCCCTCGATGAATCGCTAGTTGCTTGTGGTCGACAATCAATATAGTTCACCGCAGGTGGACCACTGATGGGAACATCAGCTTCACGACGACAAGTCCCAGGAAGCTGTAGGTAATTAGAATCACTGGAACTGCAACCATGTTGGTTGCTGCTCGTCATCGTGAACCCCCCTAAGGAACGAGTTGTGGTTTGTGATCCAAAATTAGTATCATTCACTCGAGGCAAAAACTGATCCATAGCCGCCGCCAGTGCCACCGCTTCTGGTACGGGTACTAGACCACGGGCGGGAACGTCGACTCCACTGATATTATCCCCCTCCCTGTCTAGCGTTTTTCTGCCTTTTTCGCTCTTATTTGTGTGTTTATATATCTTGCATAAAACCCATGCATTTAACTGCATTAATCAAAGCAAATATATAGCATTCCTTAATTATTTAGTGATTGGAAAAAACCTAGAAGATAAATAGTTGTATTTAAGGCAAGCGCGTGGTGTCTTTATAATAAGTGTAATGCGTTACTCATATATATTGATCATATGCAGGTGGGTCGTAGATATATAGATAGAGAGACAATATAGATACCCGCATGTCCTTGGAATCTGTTTTGGGAAGAGGAGGCTCCTCTGCTGGCCTATACTCTTGCATGATCCAATTAGTGGCCTTGCTTTTCAGATGGTCTCCCTGGTAGAATTTCAGTGTTTTCCTCAACCCAACAGCTTTTTCCTGATAATAGACTTTCATATCGGCTCCCGTTGGCTTCCAGAACCCATTGCCGGCAGATCGGCTCGGTCGCTTTCCTTTGGGATATTTACGGTCCGTTGGGGTGAAGAAGTACCATATTCTATCTCCTATAGGTCGGTGATCACCTGAAATTATCAACATACATGCATGTTTATTGTCAGGTGTGAACAACACACGCATATATATACATATAAAACACGCACAAAAACACAAAACCAAAACCCAAGAAAACATGCATATGAATGAACAGAAATTAATAAATTTGTATGAAACAGGAGTGCCGAGGATCTTTATGAAGAGAGAAAAAGGTAAATCCCAATTACGTAAACATGTAGAAATTTATAGCCAAGCTCGATTATGACAAAAAAGGAGCAGCAATATTAATTAGCAATATTACACGTACTAGTGAGGTCATCTGGGCTGGAGAGTTGGAGAGTGACATCGGGGATGTTGAGGGGGAGAGGCATGTTGTTAACCTTGTTTAGCAAGTAATGAACGACAAGCTCTTCGTGGGTGGGATCGAACTTATATCCTGGGGGCCAAGAACATGCATCAGACATTTTCAAAGACCTCTTTGAATTTCCCGCTATAATTTCTTTTTCCTCTTGTTTCTTCTTCTTCTTGGAGTTGGAGATCAATTAACAGCGAAAACTTGGAGAATCAACACAAGGAAACGTTTTTTTTTTTTCTTGCGCTCGTGAACTTTTTATTCACTATATTCTATATATCGATCGGATCCCTATCCCAGCCTAACCCCTGAAGATAGGCTTTGGCAGAAAGAGATATGGCTTTGGCTTATGCATGCATATCTTTATCTCATGTTATTTTGAGAGATTATGGGTGCATATATTTTTTTTCATTAAAAAATTATTAACATTGATCTACCTGACACGTAAATAATTTTATATACATATATATATATATATATATTCAAGGAAAAGAAAGTTAACTTATTATATAATTAATATAAGGGGAAAATGCTACAATATTATTGACCAAAAGAAAAGATATACTTATAGCTTAGCATGGGTATTAATTAAAATTAATTAGTTAAAAATAAATTTAATTTATCATTTTAACTAATCATGTTTTAATACTGCACCATTTTTTTTTTGTTGGACTATAATTTTTTTGATTTATTCTCATAAAAAATAATAGATATTTAGTTAAAATTATAATTTCGGTCAAAAATTTGATTTGAATTTTAAAAGCTAAATATAACTTTTATATATATAACTACATAGATTTTTTTTTTAAAAAAAGTTTAAATTAAATTTGAATTTAATTTTTATTTTAACTAAAATTATAGCATGGAAGCAAAGAGGGACGACATGAAATTACTGTGGACTGCTATCTAGAATGTCGTTGGTTTATTAATTTGGGCCATAGCTGTAGATACGAATTAAAACCATTTGTTTATATGTTGTATATTGCACGCGATTATACAAAAATTAAAGTAGTGATTATTGTTAATATTTCACAAAAGCAAAAGCTAAAGAAGCAACTTTTGGAATTTTGAATTTTCAGTGAATCAAAATCACTGCTAATATATTAATTAGTGATGCTAAAGAGTCACTACATAAATTTATTATTCTTCGGATGGTAATTTTTTAGGGTTCAGGCTTATATAATTGATTTACCTAATTAACTTATATTCTATTTTTGAATAACATTAGTAATGAATATTAGTGTAACATTGACATTTTCGTGCAATGATTGATTTTTTTAAATTTTTTTTATTAAATGCATTAATTTTATTAAATGTATTTTTATTTTGATTCATAATAATATTTATTTTTTTTAAGTACATTTTAGACATGTAAGTACATTTAAATAATGGCAGATTTTTTATAGTAATATGTTTACTTATATTTTTTAAAAATAAAAAGTTATAAAAAAAATTTATTTTATTTTATTTTATTTTATTTTATTTTTATCAATTTTGATGAGATTTGGTTTTTAAAAATATTTTATTTTGAAAACACTTTTTTTTACTAAACAAAATTCGTTTTCAAAATTCAAAATTCTAATTCTAATTCAAATCATGAAATCGAACTGGAGACAGGAAGTAATTGTGCATGTTCAGGTGGGGTCAGAAACCCACACGAGCTGAAGCGTGAAACATGGTTTTTACTTTTGTAGCATTCCTTTCGTTGAATGGTTTTTTTTTTTTTTTTTTTTGGGAAATCGCACTCCATGTCCATGGTTTGACAAGTCAATTCTAGAAAAAAATCAACAAAAACAGATACTAAAAACAAATACAAATAAAGATCGGAAAAAGAAAATGAAAAAGTAATTTTACTGCATAAATATTGTATGTGCAGAGCTCCAATCCCTCTCATATGCCTTGATTCATTTCCTTTGTCAAATCTCACCAATATGATCTAAAAATCTGTCAGTCAAAACGTCGAACAGGGGGTGGGCGCAGGGTCGCTCATGAGAATTGAGTTGAAGAAGAAGAAGAAGAAGGGAGAGAGATGATCCTACCGGTGGTGAAATTGGGAACTCTCGCTCTCAAAACCCTGTCAAAACCCATCGCCAATCGCCTCAAGAAACAAGCCGCCACCCATCCCAAGTTTCGCCACTTTATCATCAGCATTGCCCAGGTTTTCCTTTCAGACATATATATGATTACATGTACGATGTTTTTTTTTTCCCTGTCTTACTTCAACTGTAAATTTGTAATATACAGATTAATGGGTGTTTGTTGAAATCTCTGATATTCAGAAAATTCATTTTCGATTTGTCAGGGAAATGGATTGTCAGACCTGTTTGGTTGCCTTACATGTACAATTGTCATTAACTAATTACCATAGCTTAAGCTTTTTAGAGGCATATCAACGTTGAATCGGGTACTTGTTTCCGAACAGGGGAAAAAAAAAAGTTGTCCTTTGAGGTCAGAGACATAACCAGAATCTGGGTTTTATGTCTTACCGCCACTTTTTGAGTAGTAATTATATAAACCGGAGGATTATCGTTAGTTTTTGGAAATCACTGTTTTTGAGACTTGAGATATAACCATGTTCTCGAGACAGCATATATAAGATGATATTTGCAATTTATAAATATGTGTGTTGAAAAAAACAAACAAACAATAGACCTGGTGCATTGATGAAGGGTTTGATCAAACTATCATAATTGAGCATGCCTTTTTATGGGTCTTCTATTCACCTTCTTCTTAATCTGACTCTTAAAGGAAATCTGGAATCATTCTCTGAAGAAATTAATCATCTGATAGCCCTTTCTATATTTTGTACTAATCAATTTATCAATTGGTATCATGTAATAGCACAAGACGTTTCAGTAGGATTTTATTTAGATCTTTTGGAGAGGAAGGGAAATGTTGTAAAATTTTCCAACGAGATCCTCACCCTGATACTGGTTATTGTATGCTATGTATGTTTGAAGTAATTATTGGATTCCCTGTGCTACTGAAGAAACATCCTTGTTTTGGAAAAAGTTGAAAGACAGTTCTAGTTCCTCTCATTTTATTTTAAGATGATATTTGAAATTTATCTGTTCCCTTTCTGTATAGTTTGTGAAAACATAATTGTCGAGTTCCTAAATTGGTAGTGCTGATATTGAATCAGACCAATCATCGATTCACCACACAAGTGCAACGACGAATTTATGGTCATGCAACTGATGTTGAAATCCGCCCTTTAAATGAAGAGAAAGCTGTTCAAGCCGCCTCAGATCTGTTTGGGGAAGTGTTTGTTTTCACGGTAAAACCAACTTCTTCTGGAATGTATTTTTTATAATTTGTTGAAGATGATGATTATCTTCACTTCTTCTTCTTCATTCATCTTCATCACCAAAGAAAAAAAAGGCAAATTCTTTATATACTGTCATTTTTTCAATTCCTAAAAGATTAATTTTATTGGGTACATAATTATAAACAATTCCAATAAATGATGCTTGTTTTCTTGGCCATCAGTTTGTTTCAGTGGCCATGTGCTGCTTTTTGTAACTTATGACTTATGTGTCCTTCAAAGGAGGCAAAAATAGGATAAGTTTTAGAACGCAGTGCCTCCTTGTAGATTTGCAGGGTTATTATTATTAAAATTATTATTTATACTTTTTTTATTGGAGCTCAATTTATTTTTCTTCCCACTACTTACCTTTATTTTTTTTTGTTTTGTTTTGTTTTTTTTTTTTGGAAAACTTGAATTTAGCTTGGATCCTTTTGTTGTATTCCTTGTGTATGGATGGACTGTGGTCCTTGTCTCATTGCATTTGTCTTTTAGGCTAATGCATTATATACGTAAATAAAATATAAAATTAACAAGGTAGTATTTTATTGTGGGTTCTCCTTTGCTGATGCTATAAATTAGTCATTTTCACATGCCGTGTGTTTGAGGTAGCTCTCATGCAAAATATTTTACATTGTGAGCATCGTATTCAAGCTAATATTTTCTTTTGATCGACTGTAGACTTGAGCATATATTGGCCTTCTTTCTTAAGACTGTAACACATTCTGATTGTTATTCTACTTCTATCACTATAATTTTTTAAGATTGAATCTGACCATGTTTTCACCATCTGAAAGCTTTGCTAGATAGTGTGTCTGATTCTTTAGTATTTCAAATCAAATCTGTCAAAAGAGTTGCTACCATAATTAACTGTTTTTCATAAAAGCTATTGGTACAAGAAAATCCCCTATCAACAAGATCAATACAAAGAGCTCAAAAATCCTCTTTCAGCCGTTGGGTTGAACTTATTAGACCCTCAAAAATCTTCCAATTACTCTCTCTCCACAAAGCCCAAAAGACCAACAGGGGAATAGCACGCACAATTGACTGTTTTGGACGAGACAGACAAAGGCCAGACCTGGTCGCCATCAGCCACTTTGGTCTCGGAAATAACCCACTGAATATTTAGAATAGAAAAAACAAAAGCCCACAACTGAGTAGCCCAACTACAACGGAGGAGATAGATGTAGTGGTACATGGTGAGACATTGATCCAGGAGTATGCCATAGATCTAAAGTGACTATGGGTAGATTTTGATCATTTCTCTCCGATGAGTAGCTTTTGAGAGGTGATCACTCTGCAGAGAGGAGGACTATGCAGTTTCTCAGGAGTAGAGGATCAAGTTACTACTGTTTGGGTTGAATATTCTCCCACTTGAAGAGGCTATCTCTGCAATGCCATTGGAGGATAGCCTACTTAGGCTAGAGACCGGGACAGGAAGACTTCTGGGGGTGAAGTTTACTCTAGCGGTTTCCAATTCAGGGAATACCGAGTTTAAGGAGGAAACTTGCTGGTGTTACAATTATGAGAAAAGGGGCCATCTGAGCAAGGATTGTCTTATGCCACCTAGGGTGAGGGAGATAGGTGGACGAGAGCAGTCTAAAGGCTGTGGGGGTTGTGGACTTCGAGGCCAAAGAGGTGGAAGAGGAGGCTATTAGGCTCATCTGACAATAGTAGGAGAAGAGGAAGAAGGGGAAGTGGCTGATGCAAGCCTTACTATTGAGAATCAGGCATTGGTGGATGCTTATTCTCGTTTGCTTTGAAATAACCTGAAGGTTGTAGTAGATGGTACACCGACCTCATCTTCATGCAACAGAAGCTTTGCTTATTTTGCGTGTTCACTCATAGGTACTCTTGACACACATGCTCTTGCTTCTATACCTACTCATAGATCACCAGAATGGATCATTGATTTTTGTGCATCTCGACATGTGACTAGTGTTGCTGGGGAGTTCTTCTCCTATACTCACCCAGCAGTCCTAGAGGATGGCACGGTCCAGCTTAAGAATGGCAATATTTATCTAACCCAACTGGATTTGACCCATCTCGACAAGACATTAGGTCGGGCTTGGGTCTTGCCTGCCCCACTTTGACTCGATATTTTGTTATATTTTTAAATAGATTTCAGTTAAAAATTTTGTCCCGCCCCACTCCGAATTGCCCAAACTACTATGGTGGGACGAATTTGGAACAAGGCTATACATGTTCGAATCAGATTCGTATTAAGTTCTAACCCGTTGACATCCCCAATCCAGCCCATGGTTAGTAAGGATATCGTGAAATGTACCAACACTTTGACTTTGTCCAATGTTTTGCATGCTCTGTCCTTTCTAGTAAATCTTTTATCTTATACTTCAATTGAAATGTGTTGTTTCTTTTGATATTCCCAAGGTGATTTTCTAGGAGAAGAGGGCTGGCAGGACACTTAGGACTGCCATTTTAACTATGTATATATGTATGTTGTAATAGTTTAATTGAGAATGTGAAGAAATGTTAATTTTCCTCCAGACTTTCTACTCAAACAATTCCTTGATTTCAGCGCTTCAAATGATGATCCACCATTTCACTGGCTATCAAGACCATGTCAAGAATCTGGCAACCCCTAACAAATGCATGTTGAGCTGGCCCAATCAATTGGGGTAGAACCTCTTATGGCTAGCCGCAAGCACTTTAGCAAGAAGCTTATAAATGCTGCCCTCCAAACTGATCAGCCTAAAATCCCCCACGCAGTTAGTTCCTTTGCATCCTGGAATAAGAACCAGGAAGTTCGCATTTAAGCTTTTAATCAACGTGCCAGGTGGAAATCTCTCAAGCAAAGGAAGACCTCCTTCTTGACAGATGCCCAATTTTCCTGTAAGAAGGCCATAGAAAAACCATCTGGGCCTGGGTGCTTATCACCACAGCAGGAGCATAGAGCAGCCTCAACCTTGGCCTCATCTAAGAGCTCTGCATCCCCCTGTGAGAGCTGTCCAAGAGAGAGGTGATCACATGAAGGTTGCCAAGGATGATCCTCCGTGTAACTGCCCCTTTTAACTTGGCCCCAGATGTGTAGATCTGACAGCCATGTCTAGATCAGTAATATACTAGCTTTGGTGAGAGTTCATCCTAATAAAAACTCAGTTGAGCACATTTAAGTTTAGAAGCGAAATCACAATCTTTTGGCTGGGGCATTTCAATTTATTGAGTTCTAAGTATAATACAAATTTATAACGTAAAAGATGATATTGGCTCAGAGATGTTATAGTTGAGCTTTGTTTAGCGCCATTAATTTCACTGATAGCGTATGGTAGAGGTCAGGCAGTCACCCTACAATAACTTTTCACACCACTATACTAATATGCCTTATTTCTACTTTCCACTTAGGTAGCAGGAGCTGCTGTTATTTTCGAGGTGCAAAGAAGTGCCAAGTCAGAAGCTAGAAAAGAAGAATTGCGTAAGCAAGAATTGGAGGTATGAATTCTCAAATTATCATTATTTTTATTGTTTGTTTTTAGGGAGGGAGGTGGGGTGCTACTTTCTTCCTAACTATGTTTTTTTTCATATAGCCATCAAAAAGGCGATCAAAATCATATTTCTCTTTTATCGAGTTGGGAAATAACGATCACAATAAAAATATTGCATTGATGTGTTGTTTCTGGATATCTGTCTATGACTTCATCTAAAATTTTGAAATTTTATTGGCAGTGAAACATACAAGAAAAATGTTTGCATGGTAAATTTTGAATTTTTAAACTTATTGGAGAGTTTCAGGCCACCAGTTGGTCCTGGTTTTTCGTTGCTTTTAGCATACTGCTTACATCTATGTCCTAATTTATTTTGGTCCGGTGATGAAATGCCATTCTGTGCCTGCTTCATAGTTCTCAGATACAATGCTTATTTTGTTAGTAGTTTGATACCCCTCTACTCTATAATAAATAGGCTATGAAGAAAATAGACGAGGATTTAGCAAGAGAGGTAGAGGTTCTTCGAGGAAAACTTCAAGAGCTGGAGCAGATTGCCAAGGGGCGAGGACTCAGTGGTCTCATCAATTTCAGGCAAGCTCATACCACTGTCCAAACACAACCAGATTCTTCTGCGTGACGGAAATAGAGTTATTCTTTTCTTCTTTTCTTGGGAAAGATAGGATGACTGATATAGGGCTGCTAAATGAAGTAAGCCACAATCCTCAAATCATAGCCGGCAATCTTTGCCAGGTTTAAGCCAGAAACCTCGCATTGCACAATATATACGTTTTGTTTTCATCCTTCTTATTGTTCTTAGTTGATTGTGCAAGGGGTTAGGCTGTTAATTACTTTTTGAGAAAATTAATTGTTTGATTTTATGCTGTATTTATTTATTCATTTTTATTTATTTATGGAGTTGATATGGCAAGCCACATCCGAGAGTTTTTATCCTTCTTACTTTTTCTTGCCAAGCAAGTTTATGTTGTCTGGAGTAATTAAACACTTTGAAAGTCAATTTTACACTGCACAAGCTTCGAAATATCTCAACCAGTGGACAAAATTCTGAAGCACAATGTTTGATTTGACTTGAGAGTGTGGTCATCGATTATATATTATTATTGATTGTCCTTAGTGTTATTCAAATCAAGGACATTGGTTTTGTAAGGGTATGGATACCTTAAACACCCAGAATGCCTAATATATATGGGGATTCAAGTTGCTTCAAGAAATACCAGAAGATTAACTTTCTTTCGTACCTTATTTAAATATTATTTTGAGGAATGCTCTTTTAGGGTAGGGAATTTGTTAAAGAGGGTACTTTTTAAAAGTGTACAGGAAGAGATGAGGCCAAGTCAAATCTTTAGTGTGTACCTCTTACAATACTGATCAACTTGGCATTGTAGGACTTGAAATCGTCGAGGCTAGGAAAAGAATCAATCCCCGAGACTGAAAAAGGAATCATAGGGCACTAAATTGTTCACTTTTAGCTGCCTTTGGTTCAACCTCACATGTGACACCTAGCAACAGCCTCCATTGGTGAACACAACCCACCATTGATGGGATTTGAACTTTTGCTGAAAGTCCATAAAAGCCATGAGACAAAGTGCATCTCACATTGTTCACTTCTGATCGTGTTTAAACTCTCACCAGTGGTCCGGTGGTCTATTATTTATATTGCAGAGTTGCTACTGTAAAGATGCTACTTTTGTACCCTCACTAATTTAAAAAAGTGTTTTTTAAAAAACCCTTATTGTTTGACCCACACACTATCGTTACTTTTTTTTTTCTCAAGTAAGCAAACCTTTATTAAAACACTCCCATGGGAAGTTGATTGGTGGATACGATTAAATTAATTTAATAATTGCACTCAATAAGTTAACAAAGTAAACACTAAGGAAATGCTGTACCGTATGGTTCTTTATAATTATATTATTTTATTGATATTTGTTTAAAAATTATTTATTATATTAAATATTTATGTAATATTTATCATATCTATAAAATTTTATGGTAATCTGTGATTATTTTTGTAAAAAATAAATAAATAAAAATTAGTTTATTTATTTATTTATTAATTCTAAATGAATTTGTGTAAAAATTAGCTATTAAATCATTTTAAAATTTTACATGCATAGTAGACACCACATAAATATTTAATCAAACGGTATTTTGAAACAAGTGTCAAAACAATACTGAAATAGCAAAATTAACACTAGTACTCAGTGACTTAGGGGGGGGGGGGGGGGGGGGGGTTTAATTGTTTTATTATATATATATATATTAAAATTAAAATTTTAATTATAGTCAAATAGTTATATTTAAATGTGTGTATATATAAATTTTTTCTAATTATAATATATAATAATTAGTAATATATATAAATTTGTGATTTAAAAGATTATTAGATCGATTTAATTTATTAATTTTTAAAATTTTTAAATTTGAAATGATATAAAATAGAAAAATAAATAATATGTATGCACACTAATACTAATATATATCAAATTTATAATTTTAAAAGTCTTCAAATTAGATAACATAGTTTACAAACATAACACATCATGTATTAACAAATAATCTTAAATAAATAAATTTAAAAACATAAAATAAAATAAAATAAAATAAGTAAATGACAATATTGTTCAGTTCGATTTAATTTAAATCGTAGTTTTGAAATCCCAAAACAAATCAAACTGATAATATTATTTGGTTTCAAATCAAATCAAACCGATTTTGTTTGATTTTGTTTGATAAATTAATTTGGTAGTTTCGGAGGATCGGTTTAGTTCGGTTTTGATAGTTTAGAGTTTTACCCAAACTTAGATAATGTTAATTGTAATTTTAGGTAACAGAGGTACATAGTTTGTATCTCGACCTCCCCTAATTTAACTTTATGAATCCGTCCCTGCTAGTACTATTTTAGACCATGCATCCATTTTAAGGCTAGTTCAAATAGAATTTATGCAATTCTATCGGGCGTGAGTTTAGTACAACTAATAGTTTTAGTTGCATCATGTGGGTTTTTATTATTTTGATACTCAACGGATATTGTTTCAAAATTTGATAATTAGATTAAATATTTATGTATTGACAAATATATTTATAAAAGTTTATAGCAATTTAGTTGGTTTTTGCACAAATTAAACTTGAAGAAAGTGATTAATAAATATATATATATATTATGTTTGTTTATCTACTAATTATTTTGTTTGAGTTAAATTTATGCAAAAATCAACTTAGACTTATTTATTAATATATAAATATTAATAAATATTTATATATCAATAAAAATTAATTTTTGAAATAAATATCAATAAAATATTGAAACATAAAACATTTATGTTGTGCAATTAAAACCATTAGTCACGCCAAATTGGCATGTGATGTGACTCTACTCGTTTTGTTGTATTTTTTCTTTTTCTTATTTAATATATAAATCATAGTCCTTTAAAGAAAGTATTGTTATGAAAAATTGCTTGTTATAATATTTAACAAAAAATTACATTTAATGCTTTGAAATAAATTGTATTAAATAATATTATAAAACTTGCATTTAAGAAGATTTAGCAAAAAGGTACACTTAATAATATGCAAATGGCATTTAATGCTAGTGTTTTTATTAACTGTACTTTAAAATTACAGCTTTTGTAAGTATAATATTTACTAATAATATAATCCTTGTAGTTCCACATTAAAAAATACACTTTTTCGTGATTATACTTAATTTCACGTGTCGAGCCATCTATAACCATTTTTTTGGTTTTAACAATATTTTTTAGTGATATATTTGATTTTATAGATATACACACACATATGCAATAATATAAATGATTAAAAAAATAGATAAATAAAAATAAAAAATTATTGTTTATAATTTTTTTGCAATATATTTTTATAGATATTGTTTTTTAATGCATTTGATAATTTTATAGTTATATTATGATTTAACAGGAATAAATTGTAACATGTTAAAGAAACATATAAATACACATTAAATATATATATAGAATAAATGTAAAATTATTATTATAAATACAAAGACTTAAATGTGTGAGTAAAGCACGTGTTATTATTATAAATACAAAGACTTAACTGTCAGATATTTTTGGGTATATATTTTCAATAAATGTCAATCCAATATTTACCTGGAGCTTGACTCGCGGATAGAGGATAGAAGTGTTTTTGATTTCCTAAGATTCAAGAACATATATAAAATAAACCGAAGCAAAGTTTATTGTGAAAAAATTGCTGATATACATTTTTTTTCTTCAGATTTCTGATATATATATATATATATATGAATCTTTTCATATATTAATATTTTTTCTGGTATGCAGATTGTGTTTTTCCGGTTTTGTGATCTTTTTAAAATGTAAGAATAAAATAATAATAATAATAATAATACAAATTCGAGTCCCACAATTCAAGACAAGCGTTAGTTGATGTAAAAAGCATCTTCCAAGAACAGAACAGCATTTGGCATTTGCCGCGGGCTCACAACCCAACCCAACCCACCGCTCGCTCACTCGCTCGCTCTCGCTCTTCATTTCCCTCTTCCGTACAATATCAACGCAAAGATCATTTATTTTTCAGGCAATTTCTCTTTGCTTCCACCACCGAACATCTCTGTTTTGATCACTTCACCCTCTTATTTCAACCAATAGAAACTGGGGGAAAAAAAAAACTTAAGTTGCTCGTAAGAGTTGTGCAGTGCTCGATCGAGTCTAGAAGACACATGATTTTAGTAGAAATTGAAGTTCTGAATGTTCTGAGCTTTATATTTTTGAGTTTTTTTTTCTGGGTTTTAGGTTTCTAGGGGATCGATGCGGAAGAAATTGAAGAACAATTGCAAGTCACACCAGCTGTTCAAGGATAGGGCGAAGAACCGGGTGGATGATCTGCAGGGGATCCTCACTGATCTTCAGTTCGCGAGGAAGCAGAGTCGCACCAGCGAAGTCACCGTGTTGGAGGAGCAAGTCCATCAGATGCTCAGGGAATGGAAATCCGAGCTCAATGAACCCTCACCTGCGTCGTCTTTGCTTGTGGGTATTGCTAATTCAGCATTAAAACTATTATTCAGCTTGTGTGTATTGATAAATTATCATTATACTTTTTATTGTGCTTCTGGGTATTGCTAACTAATCATTTTTATTTTTTTCCTTTGCTTTTGGGTGTTGCTAGTTCTGCATTGTGATTTTCTTTTTGCTTGTGGGTAATTACTAATTTCCCATCATCATATTTCTTTGGTTTGTGGGTGTTGCTAAATCAGCCTAACTTTTCTCGAGAGTATTTCCCATCATCATATTTTTGTGTTCAACTCAGTGATTTTCTTTGGGAGGATTTTGGGTATGTGATTTTTCTTTATATCGAGTTTGATGATGTTGCTATGTTCTGCAATTTATGTAGGCTTTTATGTGTATCATCCCTCTTTCGCTATGCCTTATAAGTGAAGTGATCTTTGTTGATTTAATGGGTACGATGTAGGGTGGTAGTTTTGGATCATTTTCGGCGGGTGTAGGATGTCCGTTGGAGCGATCTGAAGAGGAGGATGATGCAACCAGTGGATTTGGTGTAACAGAAGCCTTGAAGCCTGATCCTGATATCAAAATTCTGAATGCTCCCAAATCATCTGTCGCTGGAGAGGTGGTTCATTGAACTTTAAGTGGGAATTTGGATTAAATTAATTTTTCAGTAATTTTCTACGCTACTTTGGTTAATTATTGTAGCACCAAATTTTTTTCTACGCACTGTTTATTTTCACGCTTGCTAATATTGACAACGCATCCTGATAAAAACAATTGCAGAAGATAACATATAACGAGCCACACAAAGTACTACGGACAACCCAACAAAAATCTTCTGAACACCTGTGCATGGATCTTTTTATTTTACCTACAGCTATCTTGGAGTTTTACTTCTATCTTGAAGTGTTTTACAAGTGACAAGGTTTCATATAGGTATCCAAGGAACAAAGCAAAATTTTCCAAGGCTGTCTGTTCAATGAGATTGATAAGCATGTGTGCTTCAGTTGTACTTTTCTTTCATTGAAAGAAGCTCTGGAGCTATTGCATTTTAGGAGTTTGTTCTGGGATTTTACAGACTCAATAGTCTAATAGGGAAGGCATACTTGATACTTGGTTCGAGTGTTAACTGTTTATCTGGTTGCAGGATTATTTCGAGAATCATGCACTTGGAGCTCATTGCTTTCAAGAGGTCCAAGAGCACAAAAATTATGCTCCAGGTTTTGTGCAAAATGCCTTCACGAATAACTTGGAATTGACTACTCAGTTGGACTATAATCAGTTGGATCTACCTCAAGACTTGGGAGTTCTTATCGATTCTAACGTTATGGGCGAGGGCCTACAAGATGCATTTCTTAATATTCCTGGTGTTCTCCCAAACATATGCCCTCCACCGTCTGCTTTCTTAGGGCCAAAATGTGCTCTCTGGGATTGTCCTAGGCCTTCTCTAGGATCTGAATGGTTTCAGGACTACTGCAGCAGTTTTCATGCTACCCTAGCATTAAGTGAAGGTCCCACTGGTATGAGTCCTGTTCTGCGACCTGGCGGAATTGGTTTAAAGGATGGCCCGTTATTTGCTTCCCTCAGTGCAAAGACACAGGGAAAGGATGTTGGAATCCCTGAATGCGAGGGAGCTGCCACTTCTAAGTCTCCATGGAATGCTCCTGGTAAACTTAACTTGTTTGGATCCATTTCTAATTCCTTGCTATTTATTATTCAGCATGCTTGTTTTATTCAAAGGGATGAATAACCACGCTGGACTGCCAGTTCAATTGGAGAAACTTGGAGTTGGACTGGCTGTTTCAGTTTTGTCTCCATTGGTTCAAGTGGCCATGAACCGGATTGACCACTGTCTGACCAGATGTAACCAACCTTGAGTCAGGAACGTGAACAAGAAGTGTTTTTTTTTTTTTGTTTAAAAAGCTACAGCTTGATGGGTTTGGAGCTTGAACCTCTAGACAGATTTTCAGACATCATCTCATTGCTTTTATCTCCTTCCACACGGTTTTGTACTATATATATAATATATTTCATTATTTTGAGAGAAGGTAAGTGGTGAGAATCAAATATTTTATTATTTAATTAAGTTTTTTTAAATCTTATTATTATTATTGCAGACATCAAGGTTACCTCTAACCCTGCTTGTCTCTGCAAGGATTAATGATGGTTGAATTTTCTAACGGTTTCTATCATTGACCACTTATTATTTATCATTGTCCATATTGACTTCTATTAACTTTTTCCCGTTCCTTTCATTCTTGCAGAACTATTTGATCTATCTGTTCTTGAAGGTGAAACTATTAGGGAATGGCTATTTTTTGATAAACCTCGAAGAGCATTTGAAAGTGGAAATAGAAAGCAGAGATCACTGCCAGATTACAGTGGACGTGGTTGGCATGAGTCCCGAAAGCAGGTGATGAAGGAATTTGGAGGCTTGAAGAGGTCCTATTACATGGACCCACAGCCCCTAACTTCTTTCGAGTGGCACCTGTATGAATATGAGATCAACGACTGTGATGCATGTGCATTATATAGGTTGGAACTTAAACTTGTGGACAGGAAGAAAACTCCCAAAGGAAAGTTGTTGGTCAATGATTCAGTTGCTGATCTGCAAAAGCAGATGAGACGGCTCACAGCGGAGTTTCCTGCAGATAACAAACGCACAGTTGAGGGCAGATCAAAGGTTAATTTTAAGACTAATGATGGAAATGGTTATTTTGCTCCATATCAGATTACCTCAACTGCTGAAACGTTCAGATACGGATTAAGTGGACCGTACAATTACCTTTCTGAAAATCTGACTGACTATTATGGTACATAATTAGTGACACTCTTTATTTGTATTAGCTAATAAAACTTTATAGTGAAGGTTACATTACGGTATCTATTCTCTTGGCGGATGACATTCAAGTCGTTCAAGTTGAGGACCTCATTCTGTTTTTGTGATGGGGATTCCATGCCGTTCAGCATTAAAGTTTTCTTCTGGAAGCAAACAAATTCTCTAATTGCATAGACGCTCTTTATTGACTGGCAGAATGGATGACTGGGACTTCAGCTTCCCAAAAAACATGGGTAAGAAGGTAATGATGCTATGATGAGAGCCAGAACTGTGAAGTGAGATGATGTGATGGCTGATACTGTTTCATTTTAAACAATATGCCAATATATGTCATGGTTATGGAGCCATCTTACCAAAAACAAAAAAAAAACAAAAAAAAAACAAAAACTTTTGTCAGGTTTGTTTATCCCACGGTTCCCACCCCCGCCAGTCATACTCAACAATACTTTCTCTCACATATATTCACATTAGTAAAGCCTGCATGCTCACATATGCCTCTTGCACGCGTGTTCCATTCTCATAACATTATATGGTCTGAATCATGCATTTGTGAGCGGTGATGTGATGCATACGAGCACGGGTTTACTAGATTATTTAGTAGGCTTTCATTGCTCTGGCCACAAAAATAAGAGCGCAAGCTTGGTTCAGCTTGACTTAATCATAGTTTGTGCTGAATGCCGAGTTCACCCTACTGATGTCTGTTCATTCGTGGTCTGTCTAGCTGAATGAAAACCTCGTTAAGCTCGCTATGGCGCCGTTAGATTTGATTTAGTAGAATAGGTGCAGAAATGGCGGCATTGAATCAAGACTGCCCTGCCCCCTCACCTTGCTGTTGCTGGGCGGGGACGGCTCCTCTGTCCGTTATTGTTGTCAGAATGAAAATGATCACTAATGCATTTTCCATGGAATATTTTCCCTTCATCATGAGATATTTAACAACCAATTTTTGTATCCGTGGATAAAAATGGACCACCTTGGTAGGGATGATTAATGATAATTGTGTCTTTAATCTGGGTCAAAACCACCGTGAGATCACTGGGTCCAGACATGCCGCCAAAGGTTTCAGTGGCCTTCCATTTTTTTTTCTTTTATGATTATTATTATTGGTTGAGGTTAGCGTTTTCAATCCAGGCTACGAGACATACTTGGGCACTTAAAAACCTTCCATGTAAGTTAACTACTACTATATATTTGGTCAAATTTAAAATAAATTTGAATAAGTATTTCACTTTACTGCAGTTTAATATCAGTATATCCAAAGTTTGCTGTGAGATGCGTTTTCATGTAAATTATTCACATGACTTTTTTTTTTATATAACTTATTCAATTCCCGTATAGTTGGTGCAAACATAATTGTTGACTATTCCTAAATTGGTAGTACTAATATTAAATCAGACCAATCATCGATCGCAAGTTCAAATTAAGACGCGCGTGTTTATGCATGGTCATGCAATGGAGGTTGAAATCCGCTTCTTTAAATGAAATGAAGAGAGAGCGTGTTGAAGCCGCTATAGCTTCAGATCTTTTTTAGGGGGAGTGTTTAGTTTGTATATATGCACACACAATTAAACAAACCAACTTCTTATGGAATGCATTTTTATAATTTGTCAGAGGTGGTGAACGTGTTTCGCGGTAAAGCCAATCTCATCTTGTATGCACTGTACAATATTTTCAACTTACAGAACATAAGTTACATAATTAATTATAAACCATTCTGATATGTACGATGCTCGTTTCCTAGCTCGTCCATCAGTTTGTTTCATGAGCGGGTATGCTTCTTGTTTTTTTGTTTTTTGTTTTCTAAGTAATACAAACTCACACACAAGTAACCAATGTGAAACACGAGTAGCCAATCAACATCTCTCTCTCTTTCTCTCTCTTCGAAAAAGAAAATTAAAAAAGATTAAGATAGACAAATTTGTAACTCTCCTTATCTTTAACCAAAAAATAAAAATAAAAATACAACAATTTGATGACACAGGTGACAAGGCAAGCGTGACAACAAGAGGCTTTTGGAAAAGTCGGAGCAAAAGAATAAGACGAAGTCATTACGTACGTCATGCTCTCTTACTTTTGGCGTGCGGGTGAATGAATCGTGTTAAGCAGTCGCTGCTTGCTTGCTTGCTTGCTTTTTTTTTCTTTGTAATAAATTATATTTTTTTCCCGTCATTTTTTACAATTAAATACTTTTCGTACGCATCCGCCACCGCCGGCACCGCCGGCATGCTCTCCTCTCTTTTGACCAGATCGGGTGGGTATGAGTATGACCATCATATTCACTACCTGTATAAAAATAAGTACGGAGTTGATTTGGGTATTTGTAAGGTTATTATGTCTGAAATATTCTTTGTAAAATAAAAAAAGATGTCGGCCTAGGATGAATACTCAGCGCCAATTTAGAACCACACAGTCATGTTTTCTTATTTTTGATATATATATTCACACACACTTGCCTTGAACATTCATTAATTTTGGACTATAATTCGTTCTTTTCGATTTCGTCTTAAAATTTAATTATATCCATTAAATTTTTATTTTTAAACACTAATTCATCTCATAAATGACTTTCTAACTCATCATAGTCATCTTAGGCTACCAAAATCATATCATTCTTTTGGTCATAATTTCTTCGTTTTGAGTCAAAATTACGAGCAGTCAAGTGCGTTAGTCTTCAAATTTTACCCTCTATCATTTGATCCGGAAAGGATCAAAGCACCGAGAGGCTCAGAAGATGAAGAAGTAGAAGAGGAAGAGGAAGCAATCCTCTGGCGCTTCTGATTCTAAATCAGAGCACGCAGACTCGAACTGCCGTGAATCCTGACACTAGCCATGAATGACGACCAGCATGCACCTCCGGATGCTTTAGGGAAACGGTTGAAAAATCAAGATCACCAAAGCATAACTAATCTTCAATATCATATTGATGCGAAGGAAAATATAGTTTTAGAGCATATATTATTGGCACAATAGCCCATTTCAATTAACTAAACCTAATAATAATTTACAGGGGACAGTTTGGAAAAGGAAATTATAAATTTGTTAGCAGTTTCTTTTTATAATTTTTTTATTAATTATAGATCATACCTTGATGCAGTTTATATATAGTTAATTTGTTACCGGTCATCTCTGAATTTCGATACCATGAGTATATTCGGTCATTCGGTCGTTCCTGTGATTAAAAAAATGGAAAAGTATATATAGATCTATCAGACGTATACAGTTGCGTCATATATATAATTTAGTAATATAAAAACTCAGATTAAAACATTACGTAAGCTCTGCATCATATTATAATGCGTTTTGGGTGGGTGACAGAATAATGACGTATTATTAGCATGAGATCGATATTATTTATTAGTCTCAAGAATCTCACATGTGAATATATATATATATACATATACACACTTTAAAATATGTATGAATATGCGCTTTAAAGTGATCCCATCAGTCATGTGAAACATGAATGCACAGTATGGATCTAGAAAAGGAATGGCTCCGCCCTCAGAGACAAAAACAAAACAGGTGTCACAAAATATTAATTGAGTGAGCATTTAAGGACATGTTTAGTTGGGGTTTTTTTTTTTTTTGTTTTTAAAATTAAAAAAATATAAAAAAAAAAAAAAAAAAAAAAAAAAAAAAAAATTTATTTTTTAAAAAAAATAAAAAAAAAAAAAAAAAAAAATTTTTTTTTTTATTTTTTTTTTTTTTAAAAAAAAAAAAAAACAAAACACCCAAAACAAACAAAAAACAAAAAAAAAAAACCCCCCTAATTGATCAAACTTGATTTAAGATGAACTTAAGCATTAATTAAAAAACTGAAAGCAAAACACAATAATTAATGTGACCTAATTAAAGAGAATAATCGTTTGTATGTTGAAATCACCTCAGACCATTGACATTAGCCTTAACATTCTTTAGTTAAAATTTAATCAAAAATTTACCTTTTATAAAATTTGACTATTTTTTTTTTACAACTTCAAATAATAGACTCAATAATTCTTTAGCTTTTTTTTATAAAATATTAATACATTACAAATGAAGAATGTTGGATGTACAGTGGTGTGGTCGGATGGAGATAGAGTCAGACAGGGATAGGGGGAAGGTGGGGACATGGACGGGTAGGGCCGGACGGAGGGGGGGTGGGGAGGTCGGACAGGCAAGGGACGACTAGGTCGCAAGAGGGATGAAATCGAATGGCGGAGCTCAGAGAGGGACGAGATCGGACGGGCGAGAGACAGCTAGGTCGCGAGAGGGACGAGATCGGATGGCAGAGCTCGAAGAGGGACGAGATCGGACGGGCGACGATTGTTTTCCAATTTCGTCTTCGTCTAGGGGGGGGGGACCTTTGTCGACACCTGGGGGGACATTCGTCGACGTCTAGGGGAACCTTCGTCTCGCAAAGGGACGAGATCGGACGGCGACGCCTCAAAGAGGGACAAGATCGGACAGGCGACAGCTGTTTTCCAACTTCGTCTTCGTTTGGGGGGACCTTCGTCGTCGAAAATAGTTATCAAAACGGGAGTGCCGTCGAATCCAATTTCAAATAAAGTAATAAAAAAATTAACACTAGCTAAAGTTTAAAGAGGTCGAGGCTGCTGTGGACTCTTTTTATATCATTTAATAAAATGACTGGCTATGTTTTAATTATAGCCAGTCCAATACGACTGCTCTCACCTCAATAAAATTATCATAAATTAACATATGATAATTTGTATGAATTTTCAATAATAATTAAAATAAAAGAATCACGCTCAAAATACCACATCCAAGGGAAAAGTTAATGAATTTAAATACACGAGCATTGGTTTGATAGTAATAGCAATTATAGCACCAAAAATGCTATTTGCAATTGGCGTTGCGTCCTCGTCGTGCAACTGGCTGATGTAGCAATTGCCATGTCAGCAAAAACACTTAAAACTTAATGCGCAATACACCAAGTATGAGATAGAGAGAAAGAGCGCAGGGGAAGAAGGGAGGAGCCTCGAACCGTGAATCTGGACAAAAAGAGGCATAAATATGGCATAAAATCTAGTTTTGAAGGCCATAGAGAGCTTTTTTTGAAAATCTGAAGGCGAAAAATCCCTATGGGTATTTTGGCCGCGTACCTCTCGTCAATACCTACAAGTAAAAAAAATGAGACTAAATCGGACCACCGTGTGCAAAATTATGACTGTTTGAAGTTTTCGTTAGAAATTACAGTCGACGGAACCCAAAAACCCGTAGATTTGGCCTTGAGAGAGATGATCGATGCTTGCTCGAGGCCTGCTCCAAATCTGCTCGAGCCCCTGCTCAAAGCGTGTTTAAGCAGAGGTTCGAGCAAGCCTTGAGCAGATATACTCCAGTCCATACTCGAATCTCTGTTCAATGCGATAAATATCCTAAATTATCGCGTAATCAAATATCCTAAATTATATATTTTCTTAATAATAATAATGTAGAAAGCATAAATGTTAGGACTTGCGCTAAGTTTCTGTTATACCTATACAATCTATTTAAAATTAATATAATATAACTTCAAATGTTTAACAATATTTGACCACATAAGAGCATCCTCTATTTGTGTTTTTTTGTTAGTTTGAATAGCTAGTTTAATAAAAATACCTTAAAACTATGCTTTTCAAACTCTTTATTCTAACAAAAAATTTAACAAATAAATAGTAACTCTTTAAATTTAACCAAATACTATTCACTCTATATTTATTAAAATATTATATTTTCTCTCACCATATTTACTTTTTTTTTTAATTTTTTTTCTCTTTTCATATTTATTTTTTCATTTAAAAGAATAATATTTTAATTGATAAATAGTTAAAATAGAGAGATTAAAAAGTATACTTGAATTGTTAAAATAGAAAAAATATATTTTTGATTATTTTGAAGAGTCAAATTTAAAGAAATTATAGAAGATGAAATAAACGCGGTGGCACGGATAAAAACATTTATGGAAATGAAAATTAGATTTTTGTGTCCGTTAATGGGTGTACGTCATAGCTAATTAGCTAGAGGCTAGAGCCCGTGTAGGGTGTGGAAAAAATGGGCGTAGAGTGTGCGGCCCCGACGTCTATTCCGTCGTACGCTATATTTCTTAGGTGGCAGAGTGGCGTCACGCCGACTCATTCACGTAGCCCCCACCCCCCACAACGCAGAAGACCATTCTCAGGCAGGCCTCAGATAATAATAATAATAATAATGACCGCCGCGGACCCCGGGTGCAGAGAAAAAGGACGATGCCCTGACGCAATCACGACGTCATCCGCGGTGGCAATTAGTATGCGTTGAATTAGTATGACATGCTGACGCCAAGTCTCCCATCCCTCCCCGGACCCATCAACCATCCACCAATTAATATTTAAAGATTTTATGGGAATTAGAAATTACGTGAAACTTCACCGTAACCATACCAAAAAAACAATACACGAAATAGCGAAGTCCTCTCTTTGTTATTTCCATGAATTTTGGTGGAAATTGTGGAGTTTAATTCGGTTCTAAAAATAATACTATTTTTTTCTTCTTTTGTTTTGATGAATTATAACGGAAGTGACATTTAATTTATTCCAACAAATTTTAATTTTAAAAATAATACTATTTTTCGTAACAAAATTTTATTCTTCTCAAATTAAAATTATATTTGTTGAATCAATATTCCTTTAATATTTTTTTAAGCTAAAGTTTAATTTCACTTGACCTCTCAATTAAATATGTCATATTTCATCGAATATTATCAAATCGAATTAAACATATCATTTTATTTACATCATCTGATTGATGGATTCAATCGAACATTCCTGTCCAATATTAAGACCCATATCTAAATATATTGTAGGTTAATTATTATTAAAAATTATTTTAAATAATTTTAATTAAAGGTAAAAACAACTCCGATGATATATATCTCAATCCGAAATTATTTATACCTGCCCAATGGCAACAAACATCCTCCACACACCCCAACTCAACAAAACGCATTCACTAACGCTTAAAAATTATAGTCACCGTTCCTTCTCTCTCTCTCTCTCTCTCTCGATCTCTCACTCTTAGCGTCACCAATCAATCGATATCAGTATGCAAGGAGCGCTGTCGGCTTACCCATCTTCCGCCGCCGCGTCCGCAAGAACCTGCAGCCACGTGCCGGCTTATCCGGGCGGCGGAGAAACGGCGGCGGAGGAAGGCGGACCTGACCCTTCGCAGCTCTCAGCTGTGCAGCGGTTGGAGAGGTTAGCGTCGGAGAACGCGGTGATTGTGTTCAGCAGGCGGGGGGTGCTGTATGGGCCATGTGGTGAGGCGCCTGCTTCTGACGTTGGGCGCGAATCCGGCGATGCACGAGGTGGGAGACGAAGATGAAGCCAACGTGCTTGAGGCGACCATCGGAAACTCCGGTGGTGGTGGTGGTCGGGTACAGTTCCCGGCGGTGTTCATCGGAGGGAGCCTGTTCGGCGGGTTGGATCGGGTTATGGCGACGCATATATCCGGGGAATTGATTCCCATATTGAAACGGGCCGGAGCTTTGTGGCTTTAATATATATATATATATATATATATATATGTCAGTCTTTTTTTTCTCTGTGTGTGTTACTTGAGGCTGTCGTGAATCTCTGCTGCCTGGGTTTCTTATTTTATTTTTCTGCAAACATTTGACAAGGAAAAATAAAATCTTGTCTTTCTGGTTGTTATGTTTTTTTTTTTGGGTCAACATCTTATAGAGAGTAACTGCCTAAAGAGGGTAATTCGTGAATATTAATTAATGAATTTGTCAATGCAAGCTCAATAAACGTTGAGACTCTTTATGTTATGCACGTATTAAATTATCATTTTTAAAATTATTATTATACTTAAAGTTTAGAATTAACATAAAATTTATACTATTCCATCCGTGTAGCCCCACAGCATGATTTTGGTAACATTTCCATTGGGTAACTCCCCAGCCCCAGTTAATCTTAATCTTAATCATTCATCAGTCTCAGCGCTAGCCCCAACCCTTTCAGACGCCAATGCCGCTTCCAGGCTCTTGCCCTCCTCTCTCAGGCTCTCTCACTCTGGCCTCTATGACTCAGTCGAACGGTCAGCCCTTCTCCAGAGACACTATGTCTTTACGCGTGTGTATATATTAGAAATTATAATGACGAAATATGAAAATTTACGTGTATGAGCAATAATATTAGAAATTGCGCGTGTATGTTAAAATTTTAAAATTTTTCTGAAAAAAAAAAACAAAAATAATATCTTAGCCCCCCTTAATTTAGAACTCTAGATCCGTCACTGTCTAAATTGTTAGAACATTGAAGTCCCGTGGTTAGTATCCCTTAGGTTGAAGATTTTCCAAAGTCATGCTATGGTGTATATTGTACATGTAAATTGCGTAAGAAGTGTCATTAGATTAATATTATTTCTTTAAAAAAATATTTAGTAGAACAAATATTCTTATGCGAATTACATATATAATATACTTACGAATATATCAAGAATAAACTTTTTCTTTTAAAAAAACTTACAAGTTTTAAAATAGAATTAAATAATATATGCATAATAAAATTTAAATTAAATTTGAAAAAAAAAACAAACTAAAAAAAACTAAAAACTAGAAAGATATAAATAACGGAAAATCAAAGAAACAAAAGTTTAAACTTTTAAGGGAAATTAAATTTTAACGAGACAACTACAACATTAAATATGAAAAATAAAATTTGAAAACTTTAAAAATGAAAAACCATAAAACATTTTTCCCCCGAGGAGAGTAAAATTCATATAAAAAAGCCTTAAAAACTAAAATACTGAATCAAAAGAGGATAAAAGCCTTAAAAATAAGTCAAAACAAAAAATTTTAAAAACTTGAAATTCTAAAGTCTTAAAAAAACAAAAAATCTAAAAGCCAAAACAAAAACTTTAAACTTTTAAAAAACGTTGAAAAGACTAAAAAAAACTGAAAGATAATAAAAAAAATTAAAAAATTTTAAAAAAAACCTAAAGTACCAAATTACATCACAATAATACATTGATCGTCTTACATTTTATAAAAAGTTTTAACCAAAACAAATAAATTTTATTTTTTTAAGATAAGTATTAATTTTAAAAGTCATAAGATATCCTTTACCACGACTTTTGCATTCACTTATGAACTGTAAATCATTACATTCTGTAGTTAACAACGCTTCATTTAGTTGGTAACTACTTTAAAATTTTAAAATAAAATTTCATCACAATAATATAGATTTAACTATTTAAGCTGAATGTAAAGATGTATTTAGGACTACTAATTAGTGTTTTAAATAGCTAAGCAAGGAGCCCCGACGGATCGAAAATAACAAGGGTCGTTTGCTGAATATACAGGGATCGATGATGATGGAGCATCAACTTCGTCAGGATACGACCAAAACTCTGTTGGTCCACCTTGTTTTTCATCAATACGAGTAATGCCTCAGCCCAGTCTACGGTGCAAACTTGAAACCAAGTTTTAATATGAGAAGTTTCGTGGGTGATTAAATTTGCATATATTTGAGTTTTATTAATCGTTACGGAACGATTAATCGTCACCTCATCATTTTAGAAAACTTTATATTTACTTTAATTATAAATAACGCGTCCACATAAATTGTACGGCCCGCCCGCCAATGGGCAAGGTGTCAGGTCGGGTGTCATGATATACACCATTCAGTTTTACGCATACTAAAATCCTGATAGACGTGTCAAAATATAGCAGCTTAGTCGAATTTAAACCAAGTTTGTACAGTAGTTGAACCTAGCCAAACGAGCATGTATATTAACCGAACCTAACTTGTATAATAATAAGTCGAGCTTGTAAAGTATTGAGCTCGTGAGTATCGGACAAACTGTCAAGTGAATTACTTATTTAAAAGTATATATTTGATAAATTTATAAATGATTCCAGCCGAGTCAAACTTATATAATAACCAAATCAAGTCAATCTTGTATAATAATTGACCTAAATTGAATCTATACACGAAGATAGCTTTAAGAGTAACAAATCAAAAACTTATACATTATCAAATTCGAATTTAGTCAATAAAAACCGTGAATTTAATTTTGAAATCTAAAAACCAATTCTATTTCACTGATTAAATTACACAATAACAGCCGGTCAAAAGTGATATTATCTAGTCTAGTTTAGGGATGCTAAATTCGATATATGACGAGTGATCCCCAGCTATAAAGCAGAAAAATAAAATAAAAGCAGTCATCATATACGTCATCGCGGTGGCCTGGTCGTCATGGATTCTGTAGATGAGTGGAGGTGGTGGCCAACGTCACCCGAGCCGACCGACCGCGACAGCGATGCATTGAAAAAACGCACGGGGGAAGGCGACAAAGACAAACGCCGACGCTGGCGCACCGATAGACTTTTTGAGAACGCGGAGACTGTGTTTGATCGGTTGGGGTCACGAGGTTGGAGACGAAGAACAAGCTGGCGGCACGCATATTGTTTGATCGGGTGCAGTTTCCGACCGTGTTCGTTGGCGGGTTGGATCGGGTAATCCGAAGGGTTTGTTCTTACCTCGGAGGACGCGGTTCATATGTCATTTTAATCAAATTGTCCGTTTTAAAAAAATAAAATTACTTTTTTTTTTAAAAAAAATATTATTTTTTATAAATCATAAAACTATAAGGTAGAACAGGTTTGATCAAGAACTCCTAGTTGTCTTATAATATTGAGCTCTCTCTCTCTATATATATTTTTTTGCTTAGTGTAAGATCAATACGTACAACTTATAATATGGGGGTTTTTTTTAATTAAATGAAATAAAATCCGGCTCATCACGTAAGTTTTAGTCAATAAAATAATTAAATAATTAAAAATCCGTTTGTTTAAAACATATACATTCAATGAAAACGTACACTGTATATCTTTTGACATGGGTGGGTGTTACAACCTAAAAATTTATAATGATAGTGCGTTTGGGTGATTCGAGGCATTCAAACTAAAGGTCATGAATTAAACCATGAAAAAAATGTGTCAGTATGATTGTGTGAGAAGTAATGAGTGCTTTTTGGAAGCCAAGGCACAGGAACAAAACTGGGCCTCGCTGTGCACAGAAATCGATTGCTTGGGACCTTTGGTATCATTATCAAACATGGAAGCATGCTATTGCTAGCTTTGTTTCAAAATTTTGATTGATATGATTTTTAAATTTAAAAGTTATTGTATGATGGTAAATATATTAAATTTTAGCCTAATTTTAATTGAGTTGAATTTTATAAATTAAATTTGATAGTAAATCTGTCGAACATTAATTTGAGTACTAAAACTTTGAGTAATTTTATGATTATTGACATTCAAAAAATTTATTCTTACATTTAATTTAATTAACAAATTGTGGCTACATCCGTGAGAATAAGAATAATTCTAATAAATTTTTTATTCTCTACAAATAAAAAAACAAACCTAAAAAGTTCACTCTATTAAACTTTCTATCTCACAAATTTAATCTAGTAACTCGAAAAAAAAAAAACATTATCCACTATATACATAATATTATATTATTATTTTTATATTCTCTCTCTTCGTATTTACTCATTGATTGTTTTATTGTTTTAATAACAATAAAGTTAAAATAAAAATTATTATTAGAGTTAGAGAGTAAAAAAATTTATTTTTACATTTAAAGAAATCTCCAAAAGTGAAAAAATATATATTATTGTTGAAACTGCTCTAAATATAGTAAAAATGCATCGAGCTACATAATTATTGGTCTTTTATCTGTAAAAAAATTTAATTATGATTTCAGCAAATTAGTTGCCGGATGTTGGCACAATCGACATACCAACACGTTAATATCCGAATAACCTAATTTGACTTCAAATCAAGACTTATCATGTACAATTATAGAAAACAACTCGTATTTTAAAATTTCCTTTTCACCATTATATATTTATATATTATTTTTATTATACGTGTAGTGTGGGGTGAAGGATATATTAGGTAAAAAATTTCATAATTTAGAAAATTATGATTTTTAAATTTTGTTTTTAGAAAAAGTGTAATGATAAATATGTCAAATATATTTTAAAAATAATAGTTTGAGGAAGAATCTTGTATATGTTGGGGGAAAAAATATAAAATTTATATGCAGTTGAAAATCTGATAGTGATTTTTTTACCCATATATCGAAAATGAGTTAAAATATACTTTTTAACGATCATTGACCAGCCATCAACAGGCCACGCGTGGAAGGAAAAGAGAAATAGTATTTTCTTTTTTCTTTTTTTATCAAACGTATCAAAAGTTTCCATAATATTTAATACTTCAATTTAGGTGACTTCAGCTCTTACGTAACTTAGGATAGTTACGGCAAATATATAGTATTTTTTATTTTTACATATTTAAATTATTTTTTATTTTTTTATATAAATTATTTTTTATTTTTAATTATTTTTATATAATTAATTTATTTTTATATTATTTTTATTTAATACATTTTTTATTATTTAATATGAAATTAAAGTGCTAGTTATAAAAAATATAAATAATAGACGTAACATATAAATAGAAACAATACAATTAATTCATAATAGCTATTATAAATAATTTATCAAATTTTGAAATACCTTTTCGTAAAATCAACTCTCTTCTATTGGATGAAATTTTTTTTGTTTTTATTTTTACTAAATTTTCATATTTGGACTAATTAAATAGAAATACCTATAATCCAGAGCATTCACATCCGGGTTTTCATAATTATTTTTTTTATAATTTAAATATAATATTTAAGGTTTCAGTGAACATGACTCTCCTTCCCACCGGGTTTTAATTTGCTACCATCATTTTGATTTATTTGTCTATAATTTTTTATTTTCTAAAAACTCTCTTCATCTTATTTTCCTTATTTATCTCAGTTTTTTTAAATAATAATTTAAATTATTATTTATCATTTTTTTCTCTTTTTCTCTTTCATTTATTACAATCACTCAAAAGTCTCTATGTATTAACATACATACAAATTTTGAGAAAAATATTTGAGAAATAAAGAGTATATTCCCATATTTGAGAATTTACTGCACATATCCTATCCCAAACCCTGTTGTTAGGAAACCATATGATTTTTTTTGTACAATTTTAAAACTTATCCTTGAATTATTGAGAAAAAGTTGTTATAAGGAATTAGATGATAATTTCAAAAACTTAGCAATCCCTAAAATGTGGTCTTGGAAAAAAAAATTACAATAATTCCTCATATTTGAAGTCTCACAAGTTAAAGTATTAGTAGTCTATTTTCTTATATTTAAGAAAATAAGATAACAAATCATGAAATTATTCTACAACAGATTTGTATAGTATGTCTCAATGTATTATAAATTACTATTCAACCCATGTAACTATTAAATCATATAAACATGTTCTCTAACTCCTCTCCCTAATATTAATTTTTCATAACATTTTACTTTTATTTCATATTAAATTGTAATAATTCATTATTAAATAAAAAAGTCATATAAAATATTATTTTAATAATACAAATATTGATTTATAAAATATATTATATATTTATATAAGGAACAAAAAGTAGTTTAAATATATACCGTTAAAAAGATTATTGGAAAGCTTAGTGAGTGCTTTTAGAACACTAATAACAAATTCTCTAAAAAGAGCTTATTTTTTTATTTATGGGAAAAGTAAAAAAAATCATAATATCATATACATGACAGACGCCTTGTATTTAACTTTCTCCATAACAGTATTTTCCAATGCATTAAGAAGTATTTTTCACTATATATAATTATTAAAATATAAAATATAGTAGTTAAAAAGTAAGAAAGAGAAAAAATAATAAAATAGCGGTAAAAGTATTATTTGAATGATATAAAGAACAATTAATAAAATTTATTATGATGTGTATTTTATATATGAAAGTAAACAAAAATTTAAATATTTAACTTCAAAAGAAATGAAAGAGTATTTGATGTTAGTGCTATTAGAATGGTGATTGAAGCACATGCTAACATGTGATGATGTTGTGGGTTCAAATTTTGCATTTAAGGAGTTGTAGGGATAGAAATGATGGAAAGAGTTAAGGGCATTATTATAAAATTACAAAACCATCAATACTTTCTCAAATTATTTTCCAAAAATGCTTTATGTATTTCTTGACCCCCCATAGACATTTAAGTAGTTATGGTAAATGAGAGAGAGGAAAAATTTTAAAAAGGAATTTTATATATTTTTTTTAAATCCGATGGTAAATGAAATGTAAAATTTTATTGAAAAAATGAATAAACTATAAGAAATAATACAATCTATAGTATTTAAGATAGTTTTTTTAGGGTTTAGAGATATCAAATAAATAGTATTTCCATATATGCTTAGGGATTCATTATTTATTTTTATAAAAAAAATTCTATAATTTTTTTTTATATTTTATCTGACATGTGTAGATGGATATAATAAGTATAAGATAGAGAAAAGTAATAAAATAATATAAGAATATTATTTTAATATAATAAAAAAAATTATATGAAACGAGACTTAAAAGTTTTTTTAAAAAAAATATGTAAAATTTAAAATAATATTTAAATATGCTGAAATGGATTTTGCGATTGAAAGAGCAATCGATCACACAGTAAGTAAATACTAGAGGCAATATGCACACTAATTTGGCGCACTTTATGTCTATTTTTTAAAAATATATAACGATTGTCATGAAATAAATAAAAGTTTATGATAGTTTTTTGGGATAATTTTCAATAACGATAGTTTTTTAAATTATAATAATTAATAATAAGTATGAAAGTATTTACAATAATTTTTTTTTAAACCTACCATTCCCAGTCACATTGATAGGAAATGAATTAATGAGTGTGAAGCGATGAGGATGTCGGCCGAGTCATCACGTCATAAGTTGATATCGCAAATTAAAAAGAAATTCAGAGAAAAGAAAGCCACGTGACTTTACTTTACTTTGGACATTTGAATACGTCATTTTCGTGGCATGGGATTCATTTATGATTTATGGGTATGCGGATGACGTTTGCATGGCACGGTGTGGTGTCGTGTGGAATGGAAATTTATGTCGACATATATATACGTGTGCATTGAATTGAGAATGGACGAGCATGGAAATGGAAAATAATTGATATGCCACCGGAGATACCACCGAACGGACGAGCATCGGAGATACCACCGAACGGAAATTAATTTATATGCATATCATCTTGTCATATTTAAGCGCATCGCCAACATACTCTTTATTATGTGATAGTAAAATTCTAATTTTATACTCCAAGACTCTTCAAATGACTCTCTATATCTAGAAAATGCTACAGTGACTCTTCACATTTGAAGAGTCACTGTTCAATATCTACATATTATTTTATTATTTTTTAGGTTTTTCTCTCTCTTCTCCCATCTCTCCTGTTCTCTCGGTCTCTCTTTACTGTCGCCTCTCAGAGCTCTCCACCAACTATGTCGTCGTCACCATCGTCGGTCGTGGGCGTCGCCGTTGTCGGTCGGGGAGCGGAGGATGCCGATCCGTCGGGCGTCGCCCTCGTCGGCCGAGGAAGGGAGGATGGCAATCCGTCAAGGGCGTCATCATCGTGGGCATCTCCGTCGTTAGCCGTGGGCGTCGCCGTCGTCAGTTGGGGAGGGAAGGATGGCGATCCGTTGGGGGCTTCACCATCGTCGGTCGGGGAGGGGATCGAGGATGGCAATCTGTCGGGGCATCATTGCGTTCGGGAGATTGAGGTGCGTCATCCGTGAGAAGAAGAAAGAGAAATTAATATTTTAATAAATATAAAAGTAAATTGAAGAGTATTGTTGGACTTATATGTATAAAATGACTCTTTACATTTAAAAATCTATCTACATGTGAATAAAATGTAAATAATAGTGTTGGAGATGCTCTAAGTGAATACTCTAACAAATGTACCATAAATAGAATTATATTAAATTAGCTAAACATTAAAATTTACAATTATGACTCATGAGTTACGGAAAATTGTTAAGATTCTCTTACTTTACATTCATTAAATAATTATTTTAATATTAATATTTATTTATTTCTATTTTATATTTTTTTTCATATTATATTATTATTTTGATGATTATGGATAGAAAAAATTCAAAATTAGAAAAAAAATTATAATTTTCATCCTATTTTAAAAATACCAATAGCTAATTCGATGTTAATACTCTAAAGGAAGGTTTATAGTCTAATTTAATAGTTTTAAGCGATAAATAAAATATGTGTTTTACTGGTCAACAATATAATTTCATGTTTATTTGATTTCTTGTTAAGCGGATTGTTTGTTTTAGGATTTGAATGTATGATATAGGTCAGAGTGTTTTTAAATTCTTGGAGCATTGATAATGAATTAGCTATGATTATTTTAAAAATTTGATGAAAATTATAATTTTTTTATAATTCTAAAAAAAATTTCATTCATAATGTTACATTGGATTTATTAAAATAATAATGTAATATGAAAAAGAGCAGAGAGATGGAAGAGAAAGTAAATAAAAAAGAAAAGAAAAATAGAAAATAAATATTAAAATAAGAATTTGATTAATGTAAAATGATTCTTAGAATTTGAATAATCTCACATAATTACAAATTTTGGCATTCTACAAGTTTAATGTAATTTTATTTACATTATAATCATTAAAATATATATTTAAATATGACAAAGGTTATTTCTTTATTTATGCTCTTAGTTGATATGAATTATATGGTTGTACATATGTCATTAAAAATATACAAGAATATTTTTGTTGAATGACTATATAATATAAATTTTAAAAGAACTATGATGTAGTTTTAAAGGTACAAGTTACTAATCTCTTAGGATAGAATAAGTCACATATTCAATTTTAGTGTTCTGAAATTCAAGGACTTGACAGGAGGGTTGTCTTTGTTTCATCAGCTATCCTAAAAAATTGAAAGGGCAAAGATTTTATTGCCTTTAGTACAAAAATAGTTGAGTTTCATAATGGCCAGTTAAATAGTCACTTTTTTAGGAGGGGAGAATCACGTACGATCACTTTTGTTGTTCCTTTCGTTATATCATGGTTTTACAATATGTTGGAAGACAGCATCAAAGATTACTGAGCAATACGCCCATAAAAATGATGTCTGTATCCAATATCCATGGGCGCAAATACTAACAAATGCAAACCCTGCGTATTTAAAAACATTCTGCTACGGGGATCTGCTTGCCACAACTCATGTATGACTCCCAAATGCATACATGAATAGGACTAAATGCTTCGGGGATCTGCAAATTTTGTATCAATCCATTATTTGCCTGGGCCAAAAGCTTCAGGGATCTGCTTGATACAAAATTTGCAGGATTAGGGTTCAAAATCTGTTGTAACATCTCCTGCATCAGAAACTTATGATGTAATACTAGCCTAACATAAAATTGGCGTGCACTCAGAAAAAATAAAACACAACTATCATCCAAAATAAAAATAAAAATGCAAGACATACATATAACGCAGAACATAAAATTAGGGGCATAACATTCACTCTAGAATACAATAAATTAAATTAGTGTGAAAGCTTCATCTGTTCTTATGGCTGACAAGATACAGCCAAGTGGTGGATGAAAAGTTATTTCTTGTCGGTGATGCATCATGCATGAAGCCAGAATGCCTTAGCAATACTGCAAAAATGTGTGTGAGTGTGTGCGTTAATAGCAACGTTTTACCTGATCATCATCTCCAGCAGAAGAAGCAAAAAATGTCTCTCAAAACGTAAGTTCTTTTCTTGCAATTTACACTACTTAAAAAAGAAAGAAAAAGCACAAAAATCACAAAAGCTAACTTACCTGCAATCTCTGAGCACAACAAAATCACTTCCTGCTAGATCATAGTGTCTTCTATTGAAGAGCTCTCTCCTAGTGACTGTATTAACTCAGCTATCTCTTCCCCAATGGTCACGAGTTTTTCAAATGCCAGTCATATTCAGCTTCCTGATTTGGATCAACGGACTTTGGGTTGTATCTTAGCTTTCCTGTTTTTGCTCAACGTTTCCTGTTTGACATACCTGCGTTTTGAAATTCTGAAGTCTCATGGCTCTTCTTTTTGTCGGTCCATATATATGTACCAACACCACTGAATTGATGTATGAAGAAATATATTATCCTCCCGTCTTTTATCTTTTTAATTTCCGCATACAATAGCCTGTTCCTCCAACAAACGACAAGGCTGTCAAGAACAGGCTCAACAGAGAGTTTGTACGTCTACAACCACCACCTGGCACGTTTATATATGATAATGATGGATAGTCGTGATCCTTTTGGTTCCCATTTTAGAATCAGGGAACCCAAAACTGCGCATTTTGGCCAAACTGCGCATTTTGGGTCATGCTCGCATCTTCAACAATGATGTGCTATATCGTTCTCCCAAAAACAGTCCACAAACACAACCTTGACCACTATTTAAGCCATAAAGCTCCATTAGACTGCAACCAAACCAGGCTTTCACAAAACATATCTTCCCGGTTTGAGTTCATTGAAGCATTTTCACACTTAGAATAGACATCTCATAGAATCATCACCACCTCCTCATCCGTCCACGTCGAAGGTAACATAGCAGATACCAGTTCTGGTATTTGGAACCTGTTTTCATTTAAATAGAGAACTAAACCAGGTACCTCCATGGAGCATCGTTGGGCCAGCCTCTGGTATAGCATGTACAGACAATAGTATAAAAGCAAAACCAAACAGCACGCCAATAGTTCTCCAAAACAATGTGGAGCAAGAAACAGGACGATCAAAAGAAATGTCTGAAAAAATTACTGTGTTCAGTAATGTTACCGTTTCCTTTCCTTTCCTTTTTTTTTTGAGTTAAAAGCACATTTTGACATTCTCGTTTATTTTATCTGAGTCGGACATGTTTTAAAATCTTTTGCTAAAATATGTTCGTTGTGTTTCCAAGTATGCTGGCAACGCTGTCACCACTCTTCTGTCACATCCCAAGAAGGCAAAAAAAAAAAAAAACAGTAGGACCTCTAGAAGCCCTAAAATCTGAGGACACTTTTTGGACTTCAGCAACACACCCTGATTCAGTGGGGAAAAAAACGAAAATGAATGTTTTAAAGGAGGCAATTTCTGTATTATATTTGTTGAACACAAAACAATATAAGCAAACATATAAACAAAAACTACAGAAAGCGAAATGGCAGTTGCGAAACTGGTCTAACATTATCTAACCAACTGGAAAAGCCCCAACTGTTCAAACAGAACTCAGTCTCCTCCAATGGTTGCTTTGTGACAAAGTGTTAGATGAACAAACCCTCTTTGGATCGTATCTATTGCATTTTAGTAGTTTAAAAAGCTGGTCAAAAACAGCTAATATGGTAACGCTATTAAAATGTAGGGGTATGGTAAAATATTATTTTAAACGGTAAGTAGAAAAATATCGATTTAACTATAAAAATATTTTAAAACATTGCCATATATATTACCTGATATGAGCGTGCAGGAATCAACTGCAGCTGCTGACCCAGCGCAGCAAATCAGCGCTATTGGGCGTCACAGCTCTAAACAAAACAAGTGTTTCCTGAATTTGGCTCTCAGAACTGGATTGCATTTTTGTACCCTTCTTTGTCCAAGCCTTGAAAATTGAAAGTGCAGCTGGTTGAACGACATCTTTACCGACAAAGTTCCATCCCTCGGGGCAGTGAGCACTATGATCTGCGTTACCTTGGGCCCTTCTCTATTGGTTTTTTTTTATTTATTGTTTTGTAACTGAATATATGTGTCATTAAATGGAAGAAATATATGAAGGCACATTCAAACAGTGAACTTATAAACAAAAATAAACATAACACTTCAGAACCAAATGGTGCTATTTTTTTTATTTTAAAAAAAGAATCATAGAGGCTCAACAAGGTAGGGCTAGAAGAAAAAACTTGGAACTTCATCCATTTCCATAGCTACTTTAATCCTTACATTCTTTTCCCTTTGTTGCATGAGTGAATTAGAAACAAGGGTCCAAGGAAGAAAACAAGCAAGGTAGAAAAAGAATATATAACGAACAAAACAATGGCCGTACGGATTGATTATGGACTGAGTAGGCCACTTCCCAAATAATTATTTCACTCTTTGCCTTAGCGTTCAGAAACGGAAAACAAGATATTCATAATTGAGATTAGTTTTGGGAAAGTTCTCGGGACCGTTTTGCAGCAGCAGTAACAGCATTCATCAATATTCCACGAAACCCGCCCTTTTCCAACTCATGGATGCCAGCAATGGTTGTCCCACCTGGTGAGGCAACATCGTCTTTGAGGTTACCTGGATGCTTCCCTGCCCGGCTGGCCATGGTTGCTGCTCCTAGGACCTATAAAAGAAATAGTAACATTCTCTGTACAGGAAGCATGGAATTTCAAGCTATAATTGTTTTATTGGAAGAACCCCTCACATAAATGGGTCGAGGGGCGTTGCATTTATAAGAAGGCATATTTTCAAGTAAAATTTTCACCCAGGAAGGCTCAAGACCATATTATCTCCTAAATTCATACCCAACAGCCTCTTTTAGGGAACTGACACACATTTCTAAAAATACATAGGCCAGAAGTTGTAGATGTAGTTGATGAATGAGGCACAAGCAAATAACAGATGGCAAAAGTCAATAATCACTTACTGTTTGAGAAGCCAGACCTAATGCAAGGTCTCTTGGTAAACCCGCAGCAACCCCTCCATCAGCCAAGGCATCAATAGCTAAGAATATATATGCTGGACCACTGCCACTGCAAAATAGGAAAGAATTCGTTGCTACAACAAGCTTCATTTGACATCCCATCCCTTTCTCCTTCACACACTCAAACACCCCTTTCTGTGTTCTCTCTTTCACACGCACAAACAAGGTACATATATTAAAAAATTGAACTCCAGATACTAATGAGCATTTCTGACAAGAAAAGGCATACCCCAGGCCAGTGACTGCATCAAACAACTTCTCATCAGCTTTCCACGTCTTTCCAATTGCCCCAAATAAATTGGCTATTAACTCTCCATCTTCTTCTGTTGCAGATCCTCCAAGGCTAATAACTGCATAAATGAATGTAATTTAGGTTGTTTGAGATATATTCACATTTGACTTTTTAGAAAGAAAAAAAAAACAAATACAATGCACATTTATCGTGATGGGATTCAATATATGATGACAAAATTACTGAGATGTTATAAAAAATAAAGGACACAAATTGAACATGACAGAATCCAAAATATTGATGTTAGACTAGATACAACAAGTCAGCAAAAGAAATCCAATACCTGATGCTGCCTCCCCCACAGCAGCTGGGGTATTTGGCATTACCCTAATAAATCTGCTGTGGTCAGCCCATTCCTAAACACAACACAAAATGCATTCAGGGCCACACCAGAATCATGTAAAATTTGTGGTATGACAGAAACATAAAAGATAAAATAATAAACAAATCAAACTCAAGCCTTAGTCTTAAAAGCATGAAGATGAAATGACTATATGTGATAATGAATTCATGATCAATTATACAGGCAGAAGAGAGAAGAGCATATGGTACCAAAGAATAGGATGGGTTCTTGAATTGAACGCAGATAACTTCTAATAGTTCAGCATTAAAACAGATATCGATGAATATGGTTAAATATAAACAATATTAACTTTCCTTTCCATTTTCCAAGGTTTGGCCTCTCTGCAGTCATATAAACTAATGTCCATGAAATCAAACATAACATTGCTAATGAACCCCATAGTTTAAAAAAAAAACAAAAACAAACTAAGCAGTAGTTTCAACTGTCAGCAGTTGAGGATGCAATTTGTGGCAATTAAACTCTCCACCTAAGTTATCAGGGCAAAATCAATACATCCATGCAAGGCTTTCAGCCAAGAATCCAATAAATTCATAGTTTAAAACATTGGACTAGAATGACGCGCAAAGATTTATGGAATATGACCTGCAGATCCTTCAATTTAACGCCAGCAGCAACTGAAACCAAAAGCTGCTTCTTTGAGAGATGAGGCCTCAACTTCGAGACCACATCTTTAACTGCAAACCCAAAAATAATGGAATCAAAATGAAGAGGCCGGGCCACAGATTTTTCTCTAAAATCATTGCACAAAAAAAGTCAAAACCCATGACAGATGCAAAATCCGGAGAAAATTCATCATTCCACTGGAAAAACTGCAATTACACCAACAACCGACCCTTATAATTTGTCACCGATTAAAATTTGTCACCGATTAAAATTAAATAAAAATCTCCATCAATTTTAATTTTAAGCTTCAAAACTATTCTAGTCCTTCCCTTCTATACGAAACCAAGCCTAAACATCATACATCTCAGAGCAATCACAAAAGCAATCTGCATAAAACTATTTTAACTAGACTGGGTAACTCCATAAATTTTCACCTAGTTATTGAAAACCAGGTTTCGCAGCCCACGAGCACAGTCAGATCTAATAATTAGTGGGAAAAGTAGAAACAAAAATAAGAAATTAACGTACAGAAAATGTAACAAACTACTAGCGAGCGAGAAAGGGTAATACCAACTTGAGGCTTAACGGAGAAAATGACCACATCGCTGTCCTCGACCACCTGGGATCGATTGCGGCGCAAAAAATCACACAAAACAGAACAGAGCAGAGGTCGTCAAATGGAAAGCACCGATTAACGGACGCGAAGGCTGGGGTGAGTTTAAGGGGTTGAGGGGGGTTTGGGGAGAAATGTAAGCGTACCTGGTGGTTGTGGTCGAAGACCTTGACGCCGAGGGACTCGAAGGCCTTCCTGCGAGCAGCGCCGAGGTGGGCGGTGCGGATGCGGGAAGCAGGTAGCATGCCGGAACGTACTACGCCTTGGGTGATGCTCTCGGCCATCTTGCCGGCTCCGATAAACCCAAGCTTGTAGTTGTCCGTGGAAATCGGGACCGCCGCTGCTGCCGCCGCCATTGCTGCTGCTTGCCGTCGTACCTCTGCAGTTTGCCCTCCCCCCTGGTTTTTCTATATATACTGGGCACAATAAATCCGGTTCGGATTCGCTTGTGATAATGCTATTTTTATTATAATAAATTTACTTTAATGTATTGCTCTTTATCATAATACAATGTTAAATAATAAAATTATTAATCTAATCCCAAGCCACGCAAATCAAATGCATTATTAAATTTGAATGATGAAAATTATTAATACGGATATTACATTATTAATACCCAAAAAAGTTAGATACAATCGCGACGTGTTATTACTTGGCCCCGTCATATAAATGTTTTTTTTTATTATTATTAATACCCTTGGCTTGATTCATTCTGACGCTGACGCATCAAGTTAAGTGAAGTCGCAAACGCGGGGAGGGAGGGGCCCTTTCATGATCAGCTTCTCTTATTAAGATGAGCTATATATCATCACATATATGCTCTTTCACGCAGCCAATTCTTCTTCATCGTATTTATTAGCTTCTTTTAGACATCAACGACCATCTCTACTTGCAGGGACGGAATTAGGGGCGGGCCGGCAGGGGCCATGGCCTCCCCTCAATTTTTTAAAAATTTATATATATATCTATAACTTATATATATTAAAATTATGGATTTTAATAGTAAGTTTTATAAGTATTTTATGCTTTTATGTTATTAATTTTAATTTAAATGGACTAATCGTTAATGTTAGTCTCAAGGCTAGACAAGTAATGCCTGAGTCTTTCATTTAAAAATTAAATTAAAATTAAGACTTTTGTGACTTATCTCGGTTTGGCTTAACTTTTGACAAAGAACAAACAATCATAAATTAATTTATAATTATTGGTTGAGGTTAGCGTTTTCAATCCAGGCTACGAGACATACTTGGGCACTTAAAAACCTTCCATGTAAGTTAACTACTATATATTTGGTCAAATTTAAAATAAATTTGAATAAGTATTTCACTTTACTGCAGTTTAATATCAGTATATCCAAAGTTTGCTGTGAGATGCGTTTTCATGTAAATTATTCACATGACTTTTTTTTTTATATAACTTATTCAATTCCCGTATAGTTGGTGCAAACATAATTGTTGACTATTCCTAAATTGGTAGTACTAATATTAAATCAGACCAATCATCGATCGCAAGTTCAAATTAAGACGCGCGTGTTTATGCATGGTCATGCAATGGAGGTTGAAATCCGCTTCTTTAAATGAAATGAAGAGAGAGCGTGTTGAAGCCGCTATAGCTTCAGATCTTTTTTAGGGGGAGTGTTTAGTTTGTATATATGCACACACAATTAAACAAACCAACTTCTTATGGAATGCATTTTTATAATTTGTCAGAGGTGGTGAACGTGTTTCGCGGTAAAGCCAATCTCATCTTGTATGCACTGTACAATATTTTCAACTTACAGAACATAAGTTACATAATTAATTATAAACCATTCCGATATGTACGATGCTCGTTTCCTAGCTCGTCCATCAGTTTGTTTCATGAGCGGGTATGCTTCTTGTTTTTTTTGTTTTTTGTTTTCTAAGTAATACAAACTCACACACAAGTAACCAATGTGAAACACGAGTAGCCAATCAACATCTCTCTCTCTCTCTCTTCGAAAAAGAAAATTAAAAAAGATTAAGATAGACAAATTTGTAACTCTCCTTATCTTTAACCAAAAAATAAAAATAAAAATACAACAATTTGATGACACAGGTGACAAGGCAAGCGTGACAACAAGAGGCTTTGGAAAAGTCGGAGCAAAAGAATAAGACGAAGTCATTACGTACGTCATGCTCTCTTACTTTTTGGCGTGCGGGTGAATGAATCGTGTTAAGCAGTCGCTGCTTGCTTGCTTGCTTTTTTTTTTCTTTGTAATAAATTATATTTTTTTCCCGTCATTTTTTACAATTAAATACTTTTCGTACGCATCCGCCACCGCCGGCACCGCCGGCATGCTCTCCTCTCTTTTGACCTGATCGGGTGGGTATGAGTATGACCATCATATTCACTACCTGTATAAAAATAAGTACGGAGTTGATTTGGGTATTTGTAAGGTTATTATGTCTGAAATATTCTTTGTAAATAAAAATAATAATTGTTTTCATTGGCAAAAGATGTCGGCCTAGGATCAATACTCAGCGCCAATTTAGAACCACACAGTCATGTTTTCTTATTTTTGATATATATATTCACACACACTTGCCTTGAACATTCATTAATTTTGGACTATAATTCGAATTGTTCTTTTCGATTTCGTCTCAAAATTTAATTATACCCATTAAATTTTTATTTTTAAACACTAATTCATCTCATAAATGACTTTCTAACTCATCATAGTCATCTTAGGCTACCAAAATCATATCATTCTTTTGGTCATAATTTCTTCGTTTTGAGTCAAAATTACGAGCAGTCAAGTGCGTTAGTCTTCAAATTTTACCCTCTATCATTTGATCCGGAAAGGATCAAAGCACCGAGAGGCTCAGAAGATGAAGAAGTAGAAGAGGAAGAGGAAGCAATCCTCTGGCGCTTCGATTTTGAACCGAGCACTGACTCAACTCGTGAATCCTAACACTAGCCATGAATGACGACCAGCATGCACCTCCGGATGCTTTAGGGAAACGGTTGAAAAATCAAGATCACCAAAGCATAACTAATCTTCAATATCATATTGATGCGAAGGAAAATATAGTTTTAGAGCATATATTATTGGCACAATAGCCCATTTCAATTAACTAAACCTAATAATAATTTACAGGGGACAGTTTGGAAAAGGAAATTATAAATTTGTTAGCAGTTTCTTTTTATAATTTTTTTATTAATTATAGATCATACCTTGATGCAGTTTATATATAGTTAATTTGTTACCGGTCATCTCTGAATTTCGATACCATGAGTATATTCGGTCATTCGGTCGTTCCTGTGATTAAAAAAATGGAAAAGTATATATAGATCTATCAGACGTATACAGTTGCGTCATATATATAATTTAGTAATATAAAAACTCAGATTAAAACATTACGTAAGCTCTGCATCATATTATAATGCGTTTTGGGTGGGTGACAGAATAATGACGTATTATTAGCATGAGATCGATATTATTTATTAGTCTCAAGAATCTCACATGTGAATATATATATATATATATATAGATATATATATATATATATATATACACACTTTAAAATATGTATGAATATGCGCTTTAAAGTGATCCCATCAGTCATGTGAAACATGAATGCACAGTATGGATCTAGAAAAGGAATGGCTCCCCCTCGACAAAAACGGGCCAAATTGAGTGAGCCCCCATTTCCGCCCTCAGAGACAAAAACAAAACAGGTGTCACAAAATATTAATTGAGTGAGCATTTAATTGATCAAACTTGATTTAAGATGAACTTAAGCATTAATTAAAAAACTGAAAGCAAAACACAATAATTAATGTGACCTAATTAAAGAGAATAATCGTTTGTATGTTGAAATCACCTCAGACCATTGACATTAGCCTTAACATTCTTTAGTTAAAATTTAATCAAAATTTTACCTTTTATAAAATTTGACTATTTTTTTTTACAACTTCAAATAATAGACTCAATAATTCTTTAGCTTTTTTTTATAAAAAATTAATACATTACAAATGAAGAATGTTGGATGTACGGTGGTGTGGTCGGATGGAGATAGAGTCAGTACAGGGATAGGGGGATGGTGGGGACATGGACGGGTAGGGCCGGACGGAGGGGGGTGGGGAGGTCGGACAGGCAAGGGACGACTAGGTTGCAAGAGGGACGAAATCGAATGGCGGAGCTCGGAGAGGGACGAGATCGGACGGGCGAGAGACAACTAGGTCGCGAGAGGGACGAGATCGGATAAGAGCTCGAAGAGGGACGAGATCGGACGGGCGACAATTGTTTTCCAATTTCGTCTTCGTCTAGGGGGGGGGGGGACCTTTGTCGACACCTGGGGGGACATTCGTCGACGTCTAGGGGAACCTTCGTCTCGCAAAGGGACGAGATCGGACGGCGACGCCTCAAAGAGGGACAAGATCGGACAGCGACAGCTGTTTTCCAACTTCATCTTCGTTTGGGGGGACCTTCGTCGTCGAAAATAGTTATCAAAACGGGAGTGCCGTCGAATCCAATTTCAAATAAAGTAATAAAAAAGTAACACTAGCTAAAGTTTAAAGAGGTCGAGGCTCATGTGGACTCTTTTTATATCATTTAATAAAATGACCGGCTATATTTTAATTATAGCCGGTCCAATACGATCGCTCTCACCTCAATAAAATTATCATAAATTAACATATGATAATTTGTATGAATTTTCAATAATAATTAAAATAAAAGAATCACGCTCAAAATACCACATCCAAGGGAAAAGTTAATGAATTTAAATACACGAGCATTGGTTTGATAGTAATAGCAATTATAGCACCAAAAAATGCTATTTGCAATTGGCGTTGCGTCCTCGTCGTCGGGTGATGTAGCAATTGCCATGTCAGAAAAAACACTTAAAACTTAATGCGCAATACACCAAGTCCGAGATAGAGAGAAAGAGCGCAGGGGAGGAAGGGAGGAGCCTCGAACCGTGAATCTGGACAAAAAGAGGCATAAATATGGCATAAAATCTAGTTTTGAAGGCCATAGAGAGCTTTTTTGAAAATCGAAGGCGAAAAATCCCCTATGGGTATTTTGGCCGCGTACCTCTCGTCAATACCTACAAGTAAAAAAAATGAGACTAAATCGGACCACCGTGTGCAAAATTATATCATTGTTTGAAGTTTTCGTTGAAATTACAATGACTGTGAACCCAAAAACCCGTAGATTTGGCCTTGAGAGAGATGATCGATGCTTGCTCGAGGCCTGCTCCAAACTGCTCGAGCCCCCGCTCAAAGCGTGTTTAAGCAGAGGTTCGAGCAAGCCTTGAGCAGATATACTCCAGCCATACTCGAATCTCTGTTCAATGCGATAAATATCCTAAATTATCGCGTAATCAAATATCCTAAATTATATATTTTCTTAATAATAATAATGTAGAAAGCATAAATGTTAGGACTTGCACTAAGTTTCTGTTATACCTATACAATCTATTTAAAATTAATATAATATAACTTCAAATGTTTAACAATATTTGACCACATAAGAGCATCCACTAACTCTCTATTTGTGTTTTTTTGTTAGTTTGAATAGCTAGTTTAATAAAAATACCTTAAAATTATGCTTTTCAAACTCTTCATTCTAACAAAAAAATTTAACAAATGAATAGTAACTCTTTAAATTTAACCAAATACTATTCACTCTATATTTATTAAAATATTATATTTTCTCTCACCATATTTACTTTTTTTTTATTTTTTTCTCTTTTCATATTTATTTTTTCATTTAAAAGAATAATATTTTAATTGATAAATAGTTAAAATAGAGAGATTAAAAAGTATACTTGAATTGTTAAAATAGAAAAGATATATTTTTGATTATTTTGAAGAGTCAAATTTAAAGAAATTATAGAAGATGAAATAAACGCGGTGGCACGGATAAAAACATTTATGGAAATGAAAATTAGATTTTTGTGTCCGTTAATGGGTGTACGTCATAGCTAATTAGCTAGAGGCTAGAGCCCGTGTAGGGTGTGGAAAAAATGGGCGTAGAGTGTGCGGCCCCGACGTCTATTCCGTCGTACGCTATATTTCTTAGGTGGCAGAGTGGCGTCACGCCGACTCATTCACGTAGCCCCCACCCCCCACAACGCAGAAGACCATTCTCAGGCAGGCCTCAGATAATAATAATAATAATAATGACCGCCGCGGACCCCGGGTGCAGAGAAAAAGGACGATGCCCTGACGCAATCACGACGTCATCCGCGGTGGCAATTAGTATGCGTTGAATTAGTATGACATGCTGACGCCAAGTCTCCCATCCCTCCCCGGACCCATCAACCATCCACCAATTAATATTTAAAGATTTTATGGGAATTAGAAATTACGTGAAACTTCACCGTAACCATACCAAAAAAACAATACACGAAATAGCGAAGTCCTCTCTTTGTTATTTCCATGAATTTTGGTGGAAATTGTGGAGTTTAATTCGGTTCTAAAAAATAATACTATTTTTTTCTTCTTTTGTTTTGATGAATTATAACGGAAGTGACATTTAATTTATTCCAACAAATTTTAATTTTAAAAATAATACTATTTTTCGTAACAAAATTTTATTCTTCTCAAATTAAAATTATATTTGTTGAATCAATATTCCTTTAATATTTTTTTTAAGCTAAAGTTTAATTTCACTTGACCTCTCAATTAAATATGTCATATTTCATCGAATATTATCAAATCGAATTAAACATATCATTTTATTTACATCATCTGATTGATGGATTCAATCGAACATTCCTGTCCAATATTAAGACCCATATCTAAATATATTGTAGGTTAATTATTATTAAAATTTATTTTAAATAATTTTAATTAAAGGTAAAAACAACTCCGATGATATATATCTCAATCCGAAATTATTTATACCTGCCCAATGGCAACAAACATCCTCCACACACCCCAACTCAACAAAACGCATTCACTAACGCTTAAAAATTATAGTCACCGTTCCTTTCTCTCTCTCTCTCTCTCTCTCTCGATCTCTCACTCTTAGCGTCACCAATCAATCGATATCAGTATGCAAGGAGCGCTGTCGGCTTACCCATCTTCCGCCGCCGCGTCCGCAAGAACCTGCAGCCACGTGCCGGCTTATCCGGGCGGCGGAGAAACGGCGGCGGAGGAAGGCGGACCTGACCCTTCGCAGCTCTCAGCTGTGCAGCGGTTGGAGAGGTTAGCGTCGGAGAACGCGGTGATTGTGTTCAGCAGGCGGGGGTGCTGTATGGGCCATGTGGTGAGGCGCCTGCTTCTGACGTTGGGCGCGAATCCGGCGATGCACGAGGTGGGAGACGAAGATGAAGCCAACGTGCTTGAGGCGACCATCGGAAACTCCGGTGGTGGTGGTGGTCGGGTACAGTTCCCGGCGGTGTTCATCGGAGGGAGCCTGTTCGGCGGGTTGGATCGGGTTATGGCGACGCATATATCCGGGGAATTGATTCCCATATTGAAACGGGCCGGAGCTTTGTGGCTTTAATATATATATATATATATATGTCAGTCTTTTTTTTTCTCTGTGTGTGTTACTTGAGGCTGTCGTGAATCTCTGCTGCCTGGGTTTCTTATTTTATTTTTCTGCAAACATTTGACAAGGAAAAATAAAATCTTGTCTTTCTGGTTGTTATGTTTTTTTTTTGGGTCAACATCTTATAGAGAGTAACTGCCTAAAGAGGGTAATTCGTGAATATTAATTAATGAATTTGTCAATGCAAGCTCAATAAACGTTGAGACTCTTTATGTTATGCACGTATTAAATTATCATTTTTAAAATTATTATTATACTTAAAGTTTAGAATTAACATAAAATTTATACTATTCCATCCGTGTAGCCCCACAGCATGATATTGGTAACATTTCCATTGGGTAACTCCCCAGCCCCAGTTAATCTTAATCTTAATCATTCCTCAGTCTCAGCGCTAGCCCCAACCCTTTCAGACGCCAATGCCGCTTCCAGGCTCTTGCCCACCTCTCTCAGGCTCTCTCACTCTGGCCTCTATGACTCAGTCGAACGGTCAGCCCATCTCCAGAGACACTATGTCTTTACGCGTGTGTATATATTAGAAATTATAATGACGAAATATGAAAATTTACGTGTATGAGCAATAATATTAGAAATTGCGCGTGTATGTTAAAATTTTAAAATTTTTCTGAAAAAAAAAAAAACAAAAATAATATCTTAGCCCCCCCTTAATTTAGAACTCTAGATCCGTCACTGTCTAAATTGTTAGAACATTGAAGTCCCGTGGTTAGTATCCCTTAGGTTGAAGATTTTCCAAAGTCATGCTATGGTGTATATTGTACATGTAAATTGCGTAAGAGCACATTAAGTGTCATTAGATTAATATTATTTTAAAAAAAAATATTTAGTAGAACAAATATTCTTATGCGAATTACATATATAATATACTTACGAATATATCAAGAATAAACTTTTTCTTTTTAAAAAAACTTACAAGTTTAAAAAATAGAATTAAATAATATATGCATAATAAATTTTAAATTAAATTTGAAAAAAAAACAAACTAAAAAAAAACTAAAAACTAGAAAGATATAAATAACGGAAAATCAAAGAAACAAAAGTTTAAACTTTTAAGGGAAATTAAATTTTAACGAGACAACTACAACATTAAATATGAAAAATAAAATTTGAAAACTTTAAAAATGAAAAACCATAAAACATTTTTCCCCCGAGGAGAGTAAAATTCATATAAAAAAGCCTTAAAAACTAAAATACTGAATCAAAAGAGGATAAAAGCCTTAAAAATAAGTCAAAACAAAAAATTTTAAAAACTTGAAATTCTAAAGTCTTAAAAAAACAAAAAATCTAAAAGCCAAAACAAAAACTTTAAACTTTTAAAAAACGTTGAAAAGACTAAAAAAAACTGAAAGATAATAAAAAAAATTAAAAAATTTTAAAAAAAACCTAAAGTACCAAATTACATCACAATAATACATTGATCGTCTTACATTTTATAAAAAGTTTTAACCAAAACAAATAAATTTTATTTTTTTAAGATAAGTATTAATTTTAAAAGTCATAAGATATCCTTTACCACGACTTTTGCATTCACTTATGAACTGTAAATCATTACATTCTGTAGTTAACAACGCTTCATTTAGTTGGTAACTACTTTAAAATTTTAAAATAAAATTTCATCACAATAATATAGATTTAACTATTTAAGCTGAATGTAAAGATGTATTTAGGACTACTAATTAGTGTTTTAAATAGCTAAGCAAGGAGCCCCGACGGATCGAAAATAACAAGGGTCGTTTGCTGAATATACAGGGATCGATGATGATGGAGCATCAACTTCGTCAGGATACGACCAAAACTCTGTTGGTCCACCTTGTTTTTCATCAATACGAGTAATGCCTCAGCCCAGTCTACGGTGCAAACTTGAAACCAAGTTTTAATATGAGAAGTTTCGTGGGTGATTAAATTTGCATATATTTGAGTTTTATTAATCGTTACGGAACGATTAATCGTCACCTCATCATTTTAGAAAACTTTATATTTACTTTAATTATAAATAACGCGTCCACATAAATTGTACGGCCCGCCCGCCAATGGGCAAGGTGTCAGGTCGGGTGTCATGATATACACCATTCAGTTTTACGCATACTAAAATCCTGATAGACGTGTCAAAATATAGCAGCTTAGTCGAATTTAAACCAAGTTTGTACAGTAGTTGAACCTAGCCAAACGAGCATGTATATTAACCGAACCTAACTTGTATAATAATAAGTCGAACTTGTAAAGTATTGAGTTCGTGAGTATCGGACAAACTGTCAAGTGAATTACTTATTTAAAAATATATATTCGATAAATTTATAAATAATTCGAAATCAAGTCAAACTTAAATAATAACCAAGTCAGTCAATCTAGTATAATAATCGACCTAAATTGAATCTATACACGAAGATAGCTTTAAGAGTAACAAATCAAACTTATACATTATCAAATTCGAATTTAGTCAATAAAAACCGTGAATTTAATTTTGAAATCTAAAAACCAATTCTATTTCACTGATTAAATTACACAATAACAGCCAGCCAAAAGTGATATTATCTAGTCTAGTTTAGGGATGCTAAATTCGATATATGACGAGTGATCCCCAGCTATAAGGCAGAAAAATAAAATAAAAGCAGTCATCATATACGTCATCGCGGTGGCCTGGTCGTCATGGATTCTGTAGATGAGTGGAGGTGGTGGCCAACGTCACCCGAGCCGACCGACCGCGACAGCGATGCATTGAAAAAACGCACGGGGGAAGGCGACAAAGACAAACGCCGACGCTGGCGCACCGATAGACTTTTTGAGAACGCGGAGACTGTGTTTGATCGGTTGGGGTCACGAGGTTGGAGACGAAGAACAAGCTGGCGGCACGCATATTGTTTGATCGGGTGCAGTTTCCGACCGTGTTCGTTGGCGGGTTGGATCGGGTAATCCGAAGGGTTTGTTCTTACCTCGGAGGACGCGGTTCATATGTCATTTTAATCAAATTGTCCGTTTTAAAAAAATAAAATTACTTTTTTTTTTAAAAAAAATATTATTTTTTATAAATCATAAAACTATAAGGTAGAACAGGTTTGATCAAGAACTCCTAGTTGTCTTATAATATTGAGCTCTCTCTCTCTATATATATTTTTTGCTTAGTGTAAGATCAATACGTACAACTTATAATATGGGGGTTTTTTTAATTAAATGAAATAAAATCCGGCTCATCACGTAAGTTTTAGTCAATAAAATAATTAAATAATTAAAAATCCGTTTGTTTAAAACATATACATTCAATGAAAACGTACACTGTATATCTTTTGACATGGGTGGGTGTTACAACCTAAAAATTTATAATGATAGTGCGTTTGGGTGATTCGAGGCATTCAAACTAAAGGTCATGAATTAAACCATGAAAAAAATGTGTCAGTATGATTGTGTGAGAAGTAATGAGTGCTTTTTGGAAGCCAAGGCACAGGAACAAAACTGGGCCTCGCTGTGCACAGAAATCGATTGCTTGGGACCTTTGGTATCATTATCAAACATGGAAGCATGCTATTGCTAGCTTTGTTTCAAAATTTTGATTGATATGATTTTTAAATTTAAAAGTTATTGTATGATGGTAAATATATTAAATTTTAGCCTAATTTTAATTGAGTTGAATTTTATAAATTAAATTTGATAGTAAATCTGTCGAACATTAATTTGAGTACTAAAACTTTGAGTAATTTTATGATTATTGACATTCAAAAAATTTATTCTTACATTTAATTTAATTAACAAATTGTGGCTACATCCGTGAGAATAAGAATAATTCTAATAAATTTTTTATTCTCTACAAATAAAAAAACAAACCTAAAAAGTTCACTCTATTAAACTTTCTATCTCACAAATTTAATCTAGTAACTCGAAAAAAAAAAACATTATCCACTATATACATAATATTATATTATTATTTTTATATTCTCTCTCTTCGTATTTACTCATTGATTGTTTTATTGTTTTAATAACAATAAAGTTAAAATAAAAATTATTATTAGAGTTAGAGAGTAAAAAAAATTTATTTTTACATTTAAAGAAATCTCCAAAAGTGAAAAAAATATATATTATTGTTGAAACTGCTCTAAATATAGTAAAAATGCATCGAGCTACATAATTATTGGTCTTTTATCTGTAAAAAAAATTTAATTATGATTTCAGCAAATTAGTTGCCGGATGTTGGCACAATCGACATACCAACACGTTAATATCCGAATAACCTAATTTGACTTCAAATCAAGACTTATCATGTACAATTATAGAAAACAACTCGTATTTTAAAATTTCCTTTTCACCATTATATATTTATATATTATTTTTATTATACGTGTAGTGTGGGGTGAAGGATATATTAGGTAAAAAATTTCATAATTTAGAAAATTATGATTTTTTAAATTTTGTTTTTAGAAAAAGTGTAATGATAAATATGTCAAATATATTTTAAAAATAATAGTTTGAGGAAGAATCTTGTATATGTTGGGGGGAAAAAATATAAAATTTATATGCAGTTGAAAATCTGATAGTGATTTTTTTACCCATATATCGAAAATGAGTTAAAATATACTTTTTAACGATCATTGACCAGCCATCAACAGGCCACGCGTGGAAGGAAAAGAGAAATAGTATTTTCTTTTTTCTTTTTTTATCAAACGTATCAAAAGTTTCCATAATATTTAATACTTCAATTTAGGTGACTTCAGCTCTTACGTAACTTAGGATAGTTACGGCAAATATATAGTATTTTTTATTTTTACATATTTAAATTATTTTTTTATTTTTTTATATAAATTATTTTTTATTTTTAATTATTTTTATATAATTAATTTATTTTTATATTATTTTTATTTAATACATTTTTTATTATTTAATATGAAATTAAAGTGCTAGTTATAAAAAATATAAATAATAGACGTAACATATAAATAGAAACAATACAATTAATTCATAATAGCTATTATAAATAATTTATCAAATTTTGAAATACCTTTTCGTAAAATCAACTCTCTTCTATTGGATGAAATTTTTTTGTTTTTATTTTTACTAAATTTTCATATTTGGACTAATTAAATAGAAATACCTATAATCCAGAGCATTCACATCCGGGTTTTCATAATTATTTTTTTTATAATTTAAATATAATATTTAAGGTTTCAGTGAACATGACTCTCCTTCCCACCGGGTTTTAATTTGCTACCATCATTTTGATTTATTTGTCTATAATTTTTTATTTTCTAAAAACTCTCTTCATCTTATTTTCCTTATTTATCTCAGTTTTTTTAAATAATAATTTAAATTATTATTTATCATTTTTTTCTCTTTTTCTCTTTCATTTATTACAATCACTCAAAAGTCTCTATGTATTAACATACATACAAATTTTGAGAAAAATATTTGAGAAATAAAGAGTATATTCCCATATTTGAGAATTTACTGCACATATCCTATCCCAAACCCTGTTGTTAGGAAACCATATGATTTTTTTTTGTACAATTTTAAAACTTATCCTTGAATTATTGAGAAAAAGTTGTTATAAGGAATTAGATGATAATTTCAAAAAACTTAGCAATCCCTAAAATGTGGTCTTGGAAAAAAAAAATTACAATAATTCCTCATATTTGAAGTCTCACAAGTTAAAGTATTAGTAGTCTATTTTCTTATATTTAAGAAAATAAGATAACAAATCATGAAATTATTCTACAACAGATTTGTATAGTATGTCTCAATGTATTATAAATTACTATTCAACCCATGTAACTATTAAATCATATAAACATGTTCTCTAACTCCTCTCCCTAATATTAATTTTTCATAACATTTTACTTTTATTTCATATTAAATTGTAATAATTCATTATTAAATAAAAAAGTCATATAAAATATTATTTTAATAATACAAATATTGATTTATAAAATATATTATATATTTATATAAGGAACAAAAAGTAGTTTAAATATATACCGTTAAAAAGATTATTGGAAAGCTTAGTGAGTGCTTTTAGAACACTAATAACAAATTCTCTAAAAAGAGCTTATTTTTTTTATTTATGGGAAAAGTAAAAAAAAATCATAATATCATATACATGACAGGACGCCTTGTATTTAACTTTCTCCGTAACAGGATTTTCCAATGCATTAAGAAGTATTTTTCACTATATATAATTATTAAAATATAAAATATAGTAGTTAAAAAGTAACAATTGAAAGATAAAAAGTAAGAAAGAGAAAAATAATAAAATAGCGGTAAAAGTATTATTTGAATGATATAAAGAACAATTAATAAAATTTATTATGATGTGTATTTTATATATGAAAGTAAACAAAAATTTAAATATTTAACTTCAAAAGAAATGAAAGAGTATTTGATGTTAGTGCTATTAGAATGGTGATTGAAGCACATGCTAACATGTGATGATGTTGTGGGTTCAAATTTTGCATTTAAGGAGTTGTAGGGATAGAAATGATGGAAAGAGTTAAGGGCATTATTATAAAATTACAAAACCATCAATACTTTCTCAAATTATTTTCCAAAAATGCTTTATGTATTTCTTGACCCCCCATAGACATTTAAGTAGTTATGGTAAATGAGAGAGAGGAAAAATTTTAAAAAGGAATTTTATATATTTTTTTAAATCCGATGGTAAATGAAATGTAAAATTTTATTGAAAAAATGAATAAACTATAAGAAATAATACAATCTATAGTATTTAAGATAGTTTTTTTAGGGTTTAGAGATATCAAATAAATAGTATTTCCATATATGCTTAGGGATTCATTATTTATTTTTATAAAAAAAATTCTATAATTTTTTTTATATTTTATCTGACATGTGTAGATGGATATAATAAGTATAAGATAGAGAAAAGTAATAAAATAATATAAGAATATTATTTTAATATAATAAAAAAAATTATATGAAACGAGACTTAAAAGTTTTTTTAAAAAAATATGTAAAATTTAAAATAATATTTAAATATGCTGAAATGGATTTTGCGATTGAAAGAGCAATCGATCACACAGTAAGTAAATACTAGAGGCAATATGCACACTAATTTGGCGCACTTTATGTCTATTTTTTAAAAATATATAACGATTGTCATGAAATAAATAAAAGTTTATGATAGTTTTTTGGGATAATTTTCAATAACGATAGTTTTTTAAATTATAATAATTAATAATAAGTATGAAAGTATTTACAATAATTTTTTTTTAAACCTACCATTCCCAGTCACATTGATAGGAAATGAATTAATGAGTGTGAAGCGATGAGGATGTCGGCCGAGTCATCACGTCATAAGTTGATATCGCAAATTAAAAAGAAATTCAGAGAAAAGAAAGCCACGTGACTTTACTTTACTTTGGACATTTGAATACGTCATTTTCGTGGCATGGGATTCATTTATGATTTATGGGTATGCGGATGACGTTTGCATGGCACGGTGTGGTGTCGTGTGGAATGGAAATTTATGTCGACATATATATACGTGTGCATTGAATTGAGAATGGACGAGCATGGAAATGGAAAATAATTGATATGCCACCGGAGATACCACCGAACGGACGAGCATCGGAGATACCACCGAACGGAAATTAATTTATATGCATATCATCTTGTCATATTTAAGCGCATCGCCAACATACTCTTTATTATGTGATAGTAAAATTCTAATTTTATACTCCAAGACTCTTCAAATGACTCTCTATATCTTGAAAATCTTCGATGACTCTTCACATTTGAAGAGTCATTGTTCAATATCTACATATTATTTTATTATTTTTTAGGTTTTTCTCTCTCTTCTCCCATCTCTCCTGTTCTCTCGGTCTCTCTTTACTGTCGCCTCTACAGAGCTCTCCACCAACTATGTCGTCGTCACCATCGTCGGTCGTGGGCGTCGCCGTTGTCGGTCGGGGAGCGGAGGATGCCGATCCGTCGGGGGCGTCGCCCTCGTCGGCCGAGGAAGGGAGGATGGCAATCCGTCAAGGGCGTCATCATCGTGGGCATCTCCGTCGTTAGCCGTGGGCGTCGCCGTCGTCAGTTGGGGAGGGAAGGATGGCGATCCGTTGGGGGCTTCACCATCGTCGGTCGGGGAGGGGATCGAGGATGGCAATCTGTCGGGGCATCATTGCGTTCGGGAGATTGAGGTGCGTCATCCGTGAGAAGAAGAAAGAGAAATTAATATTTTAATAAATATAAAAGTAAATTGAAGAGTATTGTTGGACTTATATGTATAAAATGACTCTTTACATTTAAAAATCTATCTACATGTGAATAAAATGTAAATAATAGTGTTGGAGATGCTCTAAGTGAATACTCTAACAAATGTACCATAAATAGAATTATATTAAATTAGCTAAACATTAAAATTTACAATTATGACTCATGAGTTACGGAAAATTGTTAAGATTCTCTTACTTTACATTCATTAAATAATTATTTTAATATTAATATTTATTTATTTCTATTTTATATTTTTTTTCATATTATATTATTATTTTGATGATTATGGATAGAAAAAATTCAAAATTAGAAAAAAAATTATAATTTTCATCCTATTTTAAAAATACCAATAGCTAATTCGATGTTAATACTCTAAAGGAAGGTTTATAGTCTAATTTAATAGTTTTAAGCGATAAATAAAATATGTGTTTTACTGGTCAACAATATAATTTCATGTTTATTTGATTTCTTGTTAAGCGGATTGTTTGTTTTAGGATTTGAATGTATGATATAGGTCAGAGTGTTTTTTAAATTCTTGGAGCATTGATAATGAATTAGCTATGATTATTTTAAAAATTTGATGAAAATTATAATTTTTTTTATAATTCTAAAAAAAATTTCATTCATAATGTTACATTGGATTTATTAAAATAATAATGTAATATGAAAAAGAGCAGAGAGATGGAAGAGAAAGTAAATAAAAAAAGAAAAGAAAAATAGAAAATAAATATTAAAATAAGAATTTGATTAATGTAAAATGATTCTTAGAATTTGAATAATCTCACATAATTACAAATTTTGGCATTCTACAAGTTTAATGTAATTTTATTTACATTATAATCATTAAAATATATATTTAAATATGACAAAGGTTATTTCTTTATTTATGCTCTTAGTTGATATGAATTATATGGTTGTACATATGTCATTAAAAATATACAAGAATATTTTTGTTGAATGACTATATAATATAAATTTTAAAAGAACTATGATGTAGTTTTAAAGGTACAAGTTACTAATCTCTTAGGATAGAATAAGTCACATATTCAATTTTAGTGTTCTGAAATTCAAGGACTTGACAGGAGGGTTGTCTTTGTTTCATCAGCTATCCTAAAAAATTGAAAGGGCAAAGATTTTATTGCCTTTAGTACAAAAATAGTTGAGTTTCATAATGGCCAGTTAAATAGTCACTTTTTTAGGAGGGGAGAATCACGTACGATCACTTTTGTTGTTCCTTTCGTTATATCATGGTTTTACAATATGTTGGAAGACAGCATCAAAGATTACTGAGCAATACGCCCATAAAAATGATGTCTGTATCCAATATCCATGGGCGCAAATACTAACAAATGCAAACCCTGCGTATTTAAAAACATTCTGCTACGGGGATCTGCTTGCCACAACTCATGTATGACTCCCAAATGCATACATGAATAGGACTAAATGCTTCGGGGATCTGCAAATTTTGTATCAATCCATTATTTGCCTGGGCCAAAAGCTTCAGGGATCTGCTTGATACAAAATTTGCAGGATTAGGGTTCAAAATCTGTTGTAACATCTCCTGCATCAGAAACTTATGATGTAATACTAGCCTAACATAAAATTGGCGTGCACTCAGAAAAAATAAAACACAACTATCATCCAAAATAAAAATAAAAATGCAAGACATACATATAACGCAGAACATAAAATTAGGGGCATAACATTCACTCTAGAATACAATAAATTAAATTAGTGTGAAAGCTTCATCTGTTCTTATGGCTGACAAGATACAGCCAAGTGGTGGATGAAAAGTTATTTCTTGTCGGTGATGCATCATGCATGAAGCCAGAATGCCTTAGCAATACTGCAAAAATGTGTGTGAGTGTGTGCGTTAATAGCAACGTTTTACCTGATCATCATCTCCAGCAGAAGAAGCAAAAAATGTCTCTCAAAACGTAAGTTCTTTTCTTGCAATTTACACTACTTAAAAAAAGAAAGAAAAAGCACAAAAATCACAAAAGCTAACTTACCTGCAATCTCTGAGCACAACAAAATCACTTCCTGCTAGATCATAGTGTCTTCTATTGAAGAGCTCTCTCCTAGTGACTGTATTAACTCAGCTATCTCTTCCCCAATGGTCACGAGTTTTTCAAATGCCAGTCATATTCAGCTTCCTGATTTGGATCAACGGACTTTGGGTTGTATCTTAGCTTTCCTGTTTTTGCTCAACGTTTCCTGTTTGACATACCTGCGTTTTGAAATTCTGAAGTCTCATGGCTCTTCTTTTTGTCGGTCCATATATATGTACCAACACCACTGAATTGATGTATGAAGAAATATATTATCCTCCCGTCTTTTATCTTTTTAATTTCCGCATACAATAGCCTGTTCCTCCAACAAACGACAAGGCTGTCAAGAACAGGCTCAACAGAGAGTTTGTACGTCTACAACCACCACCTGGCACGTTTATATATGATAATGATGGATAGTCGTGATCCTTTTGGTTCCCATTTTAGAATCAGGGAACCCAAAACTGCGCATTTTGGCCAAACTGCGCATTTTGGGTCATGCTCGCATCTTCAACAATGATGTGCTATATCGTTCTCCCAAAAACAGTCCACAAACACAACCTTGACCACTATTTAAGCCATAAAGCTCCATTAGACTGCAACCAAACCAGGCTTTCACAAAACATATCTTCCCGGTTTGAGTTCATTGAAGCATTTTCACACTTAGAATAGACATCTCATAGAATCATCACCACCTCCTCATCCGTCCACGTCGAAGGTAACATAGCAGATACCAGTTCTGGTATTTGGAACCTGTTTTCATTTAAATAGAGAACTAAACCAGGTACCTCCATGGAGCATCGTTGGGCCAGCCTCTGGTATAGCATGTACAGACAATAGTATAAAAGCAAAACCAAACAGCACGCCAATAGTTCTCCAAAACAATGTGGAGCAAGAAACAGGACGATCAAAAGAAATGTCTGAAAAAATTACTGTGTTCAGTAATGTTACCGTTTCCTTTCCTTTCCTTTTTTTTTTGAGTTAAAAGCACATTTTGACATTCTCGTTTATTTTATCTGAGTCGGACATGTTTTAAAATCTTTTGCTAAAATATGTTCGTTGTGTTTCCAAGTATGCTGGCAACGCTGTCACCACTCTTCTGTCACATCCCAAGAAGGCAAAAAAAAAAAAAAAACAGTAGGACCTCTAGAAGCCCTAAAATCTGAGGACACTTTTTGGACTTCAGCAACACACCCTGATTCAGTGGGGAAAAAAACGAAAATGAATGTTTTAAAGGAGGCAATTTCTGTATTATATTTGTTGAACACAAAACAATATAAGCAAACATATAAACAAAAACTACAGAAAGCGAAATGGCAGTTGCGAAACTGGTCTAACATTATCTAACCAACTGGAAAAGCCCCAACTGTTCAAACAGAACTCAGTCTCCTCCAATGGTTGCTTTGTGACAAAGTGTTAGATGAACAAACCCTCTTTGGATCGTATCTATTGCATTTTAGTAGTTTAAAAAGCTGGTCAAAAACAGCTAATATGGTAACGCTATTAAAATGTAGGGGTATGGTAAAATATTATTTTAAACGGTAAGTAGAAAAATATCGATTTAACTATAAAAATATTTTAAAACATTGCCATATATATTACCTGATATGAGCGTGCAGGAATCAACTGCAGCTGCTGACCCAGCGCAGCAAATCAGCGCTATTGGGCGTCACAGCTCTAAACAAAACAAGTGTTTCCTGAATTTGGCTCTCAGAACTGGATTGCATTTTTGTACCCTTCTTTGTCCAAGCCTTGAAAATTGAAAGTGCAGCTGGTTGAACGACATCTTTACCGACAAAGTTCCATCCCTCGGGGCAGTGAGCACTATGATCTGCGTTACCTTGGGCCCTTCTCTATTGGTTTTTTTTATTTATTGTTTTGTAACTGAATATATGTGTCATTAAATGGAAGAAATATATGAAGGCACATTCAAACAGTGAACTTATAAACAAAAATAAACATAACACTTCAGAACCAAATGGTGCTATTTTTTTTATTTTAAAAAAGAATCATAGAGGCTCAACAAGGTAGGGCTAGAAGAAAAAACTTGGAACTTCATCCATTTCCATAGCTACTTTAATCCTTACATTCTTTTCCCTTTGTTGCATGAGTGAATTAGAAACAAGGGTCCAAGGAAGAAAACAAGCAAGGTAGAAAAAGAATATATAACGAACAAAACAATGGCCGTACGGATTGATTATGGACTGAGTAGGCCACTTCCCAAATAATTATTTCACTCTTTGCCTTAGCGTTCAGAAACGGAAAACAAGATATTCATAATTGAGATTAGTTTTGGGAAAGTTCTCGGGACCGTTTTGCAGCAGCAGTAACAGCATTCATCAATATTCCACGAAACCCGCCCTTTTCCAACTCATGGATGCCAGCAATGGTTGTCCCACCTGGTGAGGCAACATCGTCTTTGAGGTTACCTGGATGCTTCCCTGCCCGGCTGGCCATGGTTGCTGCTCCTAGGACCTATAAAAGAAATAGTAACATTCTCTGTACAGGAAGCATGGAATTTCAAGCTATAATTGTTTTATTGGAAGAACCCCTCACATAAATGGGTCGAGGGGCGTTGCATTTATAAGAAGGCATATTTTCAAGTAAAATTTTCACCCAGGAAGGCTCAAGACCATATTATCTCCTAAATTCATACCCAACAGCCTCTTTTAGGGAACTGACACACATTTCTAAAAATACATAGGCCAGAAGTTGTAGATGTAGTTGATGAATGAGGCACAAGCAAATAACAGATGGCAAAAGTCAATAATCACTTACTGTTTGAGAAGCCAGACCTAATGCAAGGTCTCTTGGTAAACCCGCAGCAACCCCTCCATCAGCCAAGGCATCAATAGCTAAGAATATATATGCTGGACCACTGCCACTGCAAAATAGGAAAGAATTCGTTGCTACAACAAGCTTCATTTGACATCCCATCCCTTTCTCCTTCACACACTCAAACACCCCTTTCTGTGTTCTCTCTTTCACACGCACAAACAAGGTACATATATTAAAAAATTGAACTCCAGATACTAATGAGCATTTCTGACAAGAAAAGGCATACCCCAGGCCAGTGACTGCATCAAACAACTTCTCATCAGCTTTCCACGTCTTTCCAATTGCCCCAAATAAATTGGCTATTAACTCTCCATCTTCTTCTGTTGCAGATCCTCCAAGGCTAATAACTGCATAAATGAATGTAATTTAGGTTGTTTGAGATATATTCACATTTGACTTTTTAGAAAGAAAAAAAAACAAATACAATGCACATTTATCGTGATGGGATTTAATATATGATGACAAAATTACTGAGATGTTATAAAAAATAAAGGACACAAATTGAACATGACAGAATCCAAAATATTGATGTTAGACTAGATACAACAAGTCAGCAAAAGAAATCCAATACCTGATGCTGCCTCCCCCACAGCAGCTGGGGTATTTGGCATTACCCTAATAAATCTGCTGTGGTCAGCCCATTCCTAAACACAACACAAAATGCATTCAGGGCCACACCAGAATCATGTAAAATTTGTGGTATGACAGAAACATAAAAGATAAAATAATAAACAAATCAAACTCAAGCCTTAGTCTTAAAAGCATGAAGATGAAATGACTATATGTGATAATGAATTCATGATCAATTATACAGGCAGAAGAGAGAAGAGCATATGGTACCAAAGAATAGGATGGGTTCTTGAATTGAACGCAGATAACTTCTAATAGTTCAGCATTAAAACAGATATCGATGAATATGGTTAAATATAAACAATATTAACTTTCCTTTCCATTTTCCAAGGTTTGGCCTCTCTGCAGTCATATAAACTAATGTCCATGAAATCAAACATAACATTGCTAATGAACCCCATAGTTTAAAAAAAAAACAAAAACAAACTAAGCAGTAGTTTCAACTGTCAGCAGTTGAGGATGCAATTTGTGGCAATTAAACTCTCCACCTAAGTTATCAGGGCAAAATCAATACATCCATGCAAGGCTTTCAGCCAAGAATCCAATAAATTCATAGTTTAAAACATTGGACTAGAATGACGCGCAAAGATTTATGGAATATGACCTGCAGATCCTTCAATTTAACGCCAGCAGCAACTGAAACCAAAAGCTGCTTCTTTGAGAGATGAGGCCTCAACTTCGAGACCACATCTTTAACTGCAAACCCAAAAATAATGGAATCAAAATGAAGAGGCCGGGCCACAGATTTTTCTCTAAAATCATTGCACAAAAAAAGTCAAAACCCATGACAGATGCAAAATCCGGAGAAAATTCATCATTCCACTGGAAAAACTGCAATTACACCAACAACCGACCCTTATAATTTGTCACCGATTAAAATTTGTCACCGATTAAAATTAAATAAAAATCTCCATCAATTTTAATTTTAAGCTTCAAAACTATTCTAGTCCTTCCCTTCTATACGAAACCAAGCCTAAACATCATACATCTCAGAGCAATCACAAAAGCAATCTGCATAAAACTATTTTAACTAGACTGGGTAACTCCATAAATTTTCACCTAGTTATTGAAAACCAGGTTTCGCAGCCCACGAGCACAGTCAGATCTAATAATTAGTGGGAAAAGTAGAAACAAAAATAAGAAATTAACGTACAGAAAATGTAACAAACTACTAGCGAGCGAGAAAGGGTAATACCAACTTGAGGCTTAACGGAGAAAATGACCACATCGCTGTCCTCGACCACCTGGGATCGATTGCGGCGCAAAAATCACACAAAACAGAACAGAGCAGAGGTCGTCAAATGGAAAGCACCGATTAACGGACGCGAAGGCTGGGGTGAGTTTAAGGGGTTGAGGGGGGTTTGGGGAGAAATGTAAGCGTACCTGGTGGTTGTGGTCGAAGACCTTGACGCCGAGGGACTCGAAGGCCTTCCTGCGAGCAGCGCCGAGGTGGGCGGTGCGGATGCGGGAAGCAGGTAGCATGCCGGAACGTACTACGCCTTGGGTGATGCTCTCGGCCATCTTGCCGGCTCCGATAAACCCAAGCTTGTAGTTGTCCGTGGAAATCGGGACCGCCGCTGCCGCCGCCATTGCTGCTGCTTGCCGTCGTACCTCTGCAGTTTGCCCTCCCCCCTGGTTTTTCTATATATACTGGGCACAATAAATCCGGTTCGGATTCGCTTGTGATAATGCTATTTTTATTATAATAAATTTACTTTAATGTATTGCTCTTTATCATAATACAATGTTAAATAATAAAATTATTAATCTAATCCCAAGCCACGCAAATCAAATGCATTATTAAATTTGAATGATGAAAATTATTAATACGGATATTACATTATTAATACCCAAAAAAAGTTAGATACAATCGCGACGTGTTATTACTTGGCCCCGTCATATAAATGTTTTTTTTTATTATTATTAATACCCTTGGCTTGATTCATTCTGACGCTGACGCATCAAGTTAAGTGAAGTCGCAAACGCGGGGAGGGAGGGGCCCTTTCATGATCAGCTTCTCTTATTAAGATGAGCTATATATCATCACATATATGCTCTTTCACGCAGCCAATTCTTCTTCATCGTATTTATTAGCTTCTTTTAGACATCAACGACCATCTCTACTTGCAGGGACGGAATTAGGGGCGGGCCGGCAGGGGCCATGGCCTCCCCTCAATTTTTTAAAAATTTATATATATATCTATAACTTATATATATTAAAATTATGGATTTTAATAGTAAGTTTTATAAGTATTTTATGCTTTTATGTTATTAATTTTAATTTAAATGGTACTAATCGTTAATGTTAGTCTCAAGGCTAGACAAGTAATGCCTGAGTCTTTGGCTCTAAAAATTAAATTAAAATTAAGACTTTTAGGACTTATCTCGGTTTGGCTTAACTTTTGACAGCAACAAACAATCATAAATTAATTTATAATTTTGATATATAAATTTTTAAATTTTATATTGTTCCTATAACTATAGTAAAAAAAATAAAAATCAATAGTTTAATTTATGAATAAGAACTTTTAATTTAATAATTACATTAGATTTCTTAAATTTTGAAACCGATCATACTAATTATAGATTTACGTTGAGCTTTTCTGCAGAAACAAACCGTATTACGTACCACTTACCAAAATGGAACCAAATATAATGAGAGGGGAAATAAGCTATCCACATGCGTTGCGTAGCTATATATAATATGTGTTCTTCTCTAATTAATTATCATATGGCAGATCATCCTTACATATTTGAAAAGATGGCAGACCCAAAACCCAGTTTCTGTAGTTTCTGAATCCAATTTTATCATCACTTACCCTCCAATCCTCCCAAAGAAGAAGCGAAACATGCCAGGAACACCAGGTAACATTCACCTTATTAGCTAATCTCTCAATAAATATTCTGCATTAAAATAACTTTTTATATATATGTATGTATGTATGTATATATATATGTATCTGTATGTCCCCGCACACGACAGATCCTCAAGCTGAAGTCATAGCTTTGTCCCTAAAGACCCTAATGGCCACCAACAGGTTCCTGTGTCAAATATATATGCGGGAAGGGCTTCCAAAGGGACCAGAGTCTCCAGCTGCACCGCCGCGGCCACAACCTCCCATGGAAGCTCAAGAGCAGCAGTCAACATTACTACTACAAACACTACCACGCATATATGTGACTGGAAGGCCCACTTCACGGCCTGCGGCACTAGCAGGGAGTATATATATATATGTGTGACTGTGGCACGGTCTTCTCGACTCGAGGTACCATTTCACTGACTGCTAAACTCTCCATATATATATGAGTATATATATTAATTGTATGACTTTACTGCACTCGTTGGTAGGCACGTACGTACCATTATGCAAGTCTATTATCAGGACAGTCATCGATGACCGATTTGGCATTTGAACAGGAAAGACAACTTCGTAACCCACAGGGCATTCTTCGATGCTCTGGCAGAAGAAACAGCCAGGGTGGCCTCTGCAGACTGCAGCAGTCAACATTACTGCTACAAACACTACCACGCATGCAACTGGCAGTAGCTTCAGTTAATTACCATTTCATGGGGACTAACCATAACATAACATGCCCGCCCCCAGATAATTAATTATTTCCCTTCTATTTTCAAGCCAATTTATTAATTAAACGCGTCTGATGATGGCCCAGTTGATCATTCCAGGCAGGTCTCCTCTACATGGATGGGGCCAAGAGACCCGTGAGTCAATGGCTAATCTTGGGTCTTTTGACGTCTACACCAATGTTATTTACCCACCTAATTTCAAATTCAACAAATCCTTGGTTGCCGTCAACACCGTCTGATTATATATCAACTGAATTGGGAATCAAGGAAGCTCAGCTTGCGAGTGTTCCTTCCCTGCTGCAGAAGGCGGCGCGGGTTGGGGTGAGTCATGAGTGCCACCGACCCAGCACTGCTAGTAGGATCTGAGATTGGGCTAAAGCCCCACAACCCATTTCAAGAAAGGCATTCATTTCTCGGGCAGTACAGATCCAACTCCAACCCAGCAACGGGACCATCTTTTGCAGGCCCATTTGAGGTTGTTTATGAGGAATGGGCCGAGCCCATAGTGTGTGCTATCAGCCCATTTGAGGTTGTGTAGTCTCTCCAAATCCGACACCCAACAGCGGACTGTCGGACTGTGTAGTGTGTACGGTACGCGAGAGCGAGAGAGAGAGAGAGAGAGATGAAGTTCACCGACTCGCCGGTAATAGATCTCCCTGTGCGCAATGCGCACCTCTCGCTCCACCAAGACAACGGCTCCTTCGAAGTGGGCACCAGCGTCTGGCCCTGCTCTCTCGTCCTCGTCAAGTTCGTGGAGCGCTGGCTCCCTCTAACGTGCGCTGCCCACCCTAATCTTAACCCTCAACCTAACCCCAACCCCTACGCTCCCCTCCTTTCCACCTTCCCCCCGCATCCGCGCCGTCGAGCTCGGCGCCGGCTGTGGAGCCGCCGGCATGGGCCTCCACCTCCTCGGCCTCCGCGAACTCGTGCTCACCGACATCCCCGCCGTCATGCCCGCCCTCCGCCACAACCTCAAGCGCAACAAACCCGTCCTCGGCAAAACCCTCAAGACCGCCATCGTGCACTGGAACAAAGCCGACCAGATCAACGCCCTCAAGCCGCCGTTCGATCTCGTCGTCGCCGCCGACGTCGTGTACATTGAGAAGGATGTGGGCCCGCTCCTGTCGGCGATGGGGTCGCTCGTGTCGGATTCTGGCTCCGTGCTGCTGGGATACCAGGTCAGATCCCCGGAGGCTCACCGACTGTTTTGGGAGCTGTGTGCCAACACCTTCGCCGTGGAGAAGGTCCCCCACGACCACTTGCATCCGGACTATGCGTTCGAGGAAACCGATGTTTATATTCTCAGAAAGAAGTGCCTCTGATTTTGGGGTAATTGGAAATGTAATCATACGTTTGACCTTGTTTTCTGAATGATGTTTTGGGTTCTCTCTCAGCTTTTGATGCGTATGTTCTTACGTCAATTTTGAGCGCGCACACCTTTAGGACTTTAGTATCGTTTAATCTTCTTTGCTTATTATACTAAAGCTTTTGTACGTACCCATTTTTTGTTCAAACAGTGGTAACACGGTTTAGTTGGATTTTTAACTTATAAGTTGCTTAGGTAAAAAAAACATTGGTAAAAAATATAGACAAATGTTGCCATTTGTTATTGTTATCCGCCATATTGAGCAGCCGGTCTCTTTTTGTTAGCAAACTCACATTTTGCGTAAGTTTACAAACATGAAATGTATGTTGTCTGCTCTCTGTCCCAATTTCTAGAACTCTACTTTGAAGCATAACTTGAAGACCATGCACCAACATAAGTTAGATGTAATCATATCTTTATTTTAAATTTTATTTCGTTTTTGGACCACTGCAAGCATATTTCTATCTATTTTTTTGAACTCCTCGTCTGCGCTTTGCCTTGCCTGGAAGCTGTTGCTTTATGTGGGTATGTTAATGTTTAGTCAAATTCAACTGTTTGACTAATGTAATATACTGGATCTTCACATTATATAGCCTTTTTAGCCTGCCTTCATGTGAAAACCGAAAAATATGAATTTGCTGCTTCCAAAACTTACAGCTAAAACTTTGCTTCAAGTTTTGAAATTTTTATTGGCAGAAGGATGAAGTTACAAAGAGACCGACTTCTTCTTCAGTAGGAGAAGCTGCTTTTGTTTGTATACTTTGTCATGTTTGTACCCTTGGTGTGCAGCGTCAGGTCCATCAATCTCCATCAAACCCTACACTTTTCAATATATTTCCTCCCAACAGTTCTGATGCCAAATATGGATGTTGTGCGCTTTTAAGCTTCAGTCGCGTCCTCGTACTTTTGTTCTGTAAGAACTTGTTTTATGCCTTAAAATGTGGGATTATCAAAATAAAAATGCATGAGTTCTCCCGAATCTTTATGATTTCGATTATGGTTTTCTTTTTGTTGATACAATGTTTCTGCATTAATTTGGCAGCCTCAATTGTGTTTAAAAATCAAATTGACTTGCTCTCTGCATCACCGTCTATTGGGATGAAGAAAGTGTGAAATCGTTGTTGGCACACCACCTTTCAAACGCTAGGGATCTAAAGTTTACTAGCATCCATCCGTGAGTCCATGACACATCTCTGTCATATAAGTGGCACTGTGGCTGACAGGACTAGAATATAGAGATTTTGTTTTCCAGTTATGATCCAAATAATCTCATCAAGATCTTTATCGAAACATGTATTGAACAAGAGGAGAGATCCTGAAAGTCCGTTTTTTGCTAACTGTTCAAGCTTTCATAACATATCGCCTTACAATAAAAGGTAAAGCTTTTCTTCTGTATAGGCGTGAAACCCTTTATTCTGTACAGCCCTCTTTTAAGTAATTGTTGTAATGACATTTTAAATTCACGTTACAACCCATGTCAAAAATCAATTACAAGCAAAAAGTTACAAAACCCCCAAATATCTGACCCTTGATCATCTTCACTTTGCTTGCCCGATGAATATTAGTATCTCACCGTGTAATTCACCAATTACTATATGCAGAGATCATTGACATTGCTTTTATTAAAAGCCAATGCAAATGCATGATTTAATAAATGCGTGAGAAATATCTGGTCTCATCAAATATCATAATGTGAAGTTTTGAGTTTTGACAGTAATTCTTATGTTTTATTAAAATTTGAAGAATCTCCTTAAACTCATCAAATGCTTATTTAATGTTTTTTTATAAATGGTAAATGGTAAAATTTTTGATAAATCTAATAGTCTAATATGATAAATCTAATCTCCTTAATCTCTTTTCTCATATTATATTATATTATATTATTATTTTGATAAATCTAATAGTCCAATATGAGATTATGAATAGTAAAATTTTAAATTAATGAATTTTTTATAATTTTTATCGAATTCTAAAAATGCTTTGATGGAGCCATGCTCTTAATTAACTTGCCCAAGCCATGTGGACGCTCTTAACTAACTTGCCTGAGCCATATGGCCTCCACGATGGCTAGCTTGCTGCCTTCCCTGAACCGTGAAACTAGGAGTGCTCGATTGGGCGTGGTTGTGTTGCTCGAAAGAGATTAAAGATGGATAATAGCATGGACCAAGGGCAGTGTCCTTCAGATATGTAGTAACCGAGTCCTTGGTCATGGTTCCACATTGTCTGGGTTGGGTCTGGTAGAAAACCTTGGAAACAACAAGTTCTCCATCTTTCTCTGCTTCATTGTGACCAAGGTGGTATTGGTGCATCACCCAACTAGTCTTCTCTGGCTTTTTCTGCTTCCCGTAGCTGGTGTAGAGCACAAGTATCTTTTTATACCCTTTCACCTTGCCATTAACTAACATTGGCCTTGTCTTCCCGGTCTTATGCCACCGGGTTTCATTCCCCTCTAAGTCTGCCTGCACCTTCCTTCGCTTCCGAGTTCCTGTAGTGTATGCTTTGGAAGGCCGGTGGAAAAAGTGCCGGATTAGGCCTTCTTTGGTTAGTCCTTCATGAAAACAATTGAAGCATTTTCCAATTTATATGAAGCTTTTTTTCAAAATAAATAAATAAATAAAAATTATACAGCTTCCCGAAGTTCCGATTTGTCTAGGTTGTATTGAATATTTGATGATTAAGGGGACAGTAAAACCTTTTATTATGTTTTCCAATCCAGATCCAAGCCTTTGCACGTCTTTTCTAGAATTAGGTGGATATTAATAAAATTACAAGGCCATCAACAAAGAACATGTACCCTTTTGCTGTTACCTGGCAACTTCTCTGGGTGGGTGTAGCAAATGCCATCCTCGCCCTCCAGTGTTGGGATGAACTCATCAATGAGAGGGTGAAGCTTATGAGCATCAGGTCGAACCTTTCCCTCCAAATGTTCTAGTAGTTCTTGATCCGTTGGGTCAAACTTCACCCCAGCTGGTAGTCCTGGCAGATCCTGAATTCCACCAGTCTATTTTCAATTTATTTTTGTTCATTAATTCCCATAAAACAATAAACCCAATAAGAAGCGATCGTTGAGAGAGAATTATACAAACAAAGGGCTGTAACCTGCACTGGTGAACACTCTATGAAGTGACCACATGAAGGACAATTTCTGAGTCGAGGGAACTGGTGTGTTGAAGCTTTAGCAGTAGCAGTATTGTTGAAAGACGGTTCCATTGTCACTGCAGTCGCTGCACCAAGTCATTTTGTCCTTGTTTTCCTCATAGATGGGAAAATTATAGCAATTGGTGTTGTTTCATCTCAGTGCCTGTTCATCTTTTCCGGAGGGTTTGAAAGGAATTGCATTTATTTCCCCTTGTTAAAGTTGTTTGTTGGATTTGAACAGAATCCACCCTACCCCCCACTGTCCTCTGTCTATTCAGAATACAAAAGTTGTTGAAAATTGTGTATTGAGAGAGAGTGAGGAGAGGAGGGGGGGAAGGGAGAGGAAGAGGGGGAGACCAAAGGAATAAGAAAATGAGAGTGAAATACCTGGTAACACAGTTTGGTCCATTAAAGAGGTGCGAGAAGTTACTTGGGCCTCAAGTTTTTTTGTGCTTTTTCTTGTGGGAGAATAAAGGTAGTTTGGCGTATTATCCAGCATCTAAATTGGAAACTTGATTTCTCAGAATTGACGTAGAAAAGGAACTAAAATGTAGTGGAAACAGAAACAAAAACAACACAAGTATTGATTGAAATTGAGGCAACCCCGTCTAAGGCACCTTTCTCACCACCTGATGGATAGAGAAAGAGAGGCAGTTCACAAGTCTCCATAGAGTGTACGTAAAGCTCATATATGAACGGCATTCCTGTCAATGCGGTATCTACGAATATAAAAACACAAACCCACCCTGAAGATGGGAAAGTAGAGGAGATAGAGATACCAAAACATTGTAAAATTATATTCCTTTACGCATACTTCTTTGATCTCATGCAAGCAACTTTTCTCTCTTCGAATAAAAAAACAAAACAAACGAAAATCCCTATCAACCCATAAACCTCTCTGTAATTGTAAAACAAGTAACCTGGATATGCCCTCGCTCACCCTCCGTCACCCAACACCACCTTCTAGATGTCTGTCTGTCTGTCTGTCTCTCTGTCTCTCTGTCTCTAATAGCTTTTCACTTGGTTTATGTTAAGCATGGGTAGACACGAATTTATTTAAACCTGTCTGTCACATGTACATTTCGTTTTCATTGAGTCTTTGTTCGTAAGATTAAACTGAACTCCTTCTAAGACTGGCTTCAAAAATTATATTTCGCCTTGTTCATTAGTACTTTTATCAATCCCATTGAATGCACTCCCAATCCGCTCCCTGAAAATTTGCCTCAACGAATATTTCAAAACGTTGCAAGAAAATAATGGTGGGGGACGCGTTGCCCACCATTCTCCTGCTCTTCTTATTGGTGGTAGTCACCTGACGAGACACAAAATTCCTATCAATTTTTTTTTAAATTCTGGGCTCTGCATGAGGAGTTTCTTCCCCCCTGTGGCTCTAGTCTGGGAAGAAGCAGTTCATGGGACACCTATGTACTATCTATATACGAAGTTCAAGCGTCTTAAAAGCTCACTTGAAGAGGTTTAATTAGCAGCACGTCTTCTTCAATTTCTCTCTCAAGGTGCAGCAAGGGAGAGCAACTCTTCATTCTGTCCAAACCCAATGGACCTAGACCCCCACAGTGAACTCCTCGATGCTGAAGAACAATCCCTTTTGCTCCAGTTTTCCAATCTAAATAAAGCTGAAGTGAGCTTTGCCAAGCAAAAACCAAGCGTTAAATGGCTTCCAGAAGGGGATCAAAATACCTCATTTTTCAAAACGCTGCAAGGGCAAAGGTTGTTATGGTTCCAATGCCACTGGCCTAAATGAGGTCAATACTCTTATAGTGAATTTTTTTCAGAACCAGTTCAATGGAGGTGAAGTCCCCACACCTCTAGACGCAAGTTTGATTCAGAAGGTAATCTCTCAGGATATTGGTCAACAACTAAAAGCCCCTGTTGCAGTTACAGAGATTCAAAAGGCTCTAAAGAGTATCATCAAATATAAGGCCCTCGGGCCGGGTGGATATGGAGCAGAATTTTTTCAAACATGTTGGTCTATTGTAGGCCCTGATGTTGCAGCAGCAATTGCGTCTTTCTTTCTTGTTTTTTTGACTGCCTCCTCCGTGAGGTAAACAGAACTTTTGTTGCTGTGGTATCGAAATGTGCTAACCCAGTTACTTGTAGTGACTACAGGTCTATTTCTTGTAACACGATATATCAGGTCATAGCTCACCAGCTCATGAGAAGCCTTCCAGATCGATCCTCAACAATGGTTTTTTTTCCTTTTTCATTTGGGTGCATAGTGACAAATAGTAAATTTTAAGGTAATGCGAGTTACTGCCTCGTGATCTGTAAGACACTGATTCAAGTAGCAAACAAGCCTCTTACGATTAAATGAATTATGGGAGAGGTTGCATCCATATTGGCTCTTGTGGCCTTACTCTTTTTTGGATCTCACCACTTGAGGGAGCTTCGTGCATGAAGTTTTCCCTTTGAATACATTAGTGACAATATTTTACTGCCCAAAGACCTCCTAGATATCCTATTAAACTTTATTCTAGGAAGGCTTGTGTCTCAAAAGTCCATTGGACTTTTCTTATGAACCGTATCCAATGTTTGGGGTTTTCCATCAAGTTTTGTCACTGAATCTTCACTTGCATATCTACCACAAAATTTTCCATTTCCATTAATGGGAAACTGCAAGGTTTTTTCCAGACTGAACAAGGGTTGCAGGGGATCGTTTGTCCCATTATTTATTCGTTATTAGGATGGAGGTATATCCAAACTCTTACACACCTTATAACACCACAATGATTATCAATATCATTGGAAATGTGAAAGGGTGGCATTATCTCACCTTTGTTTTTTTGATGATGTTTTGGTTTTCACTATGCAGATCTTGCATCAGTCTACTTGACTTATAATTCACTTCAAAAGTTCTTTTGTTGGTCTGGCAGCAAATACTGGAAAGAGCTAGGTCTTCTTATTTGTATTAATAGACCTATCCATAATACCCTGTTGTACTTGGAACGCCTATGGGTGACATTCCTATTAAGTACCTAGGTGTACCTTTGCTGGCCTCAATGCTTGGGCGTGAAAACTGCCAACCCCTACTTGATCACACATCGGCTAGAATTCAATCTTAGAGAAGCAAATATCTGTCATATGCTTGCAAACTCACCCTCATAAAATCGGTTCTCCTTAGCATGTAGGGATATCGGTCTTCCATATTTATGTTGCCTGCTACAACACTGCAAACTATTGAACTGTTACCAACCTGACTAGTACCCATGAGTGTTATGGGCTACGGCTTTTCCGTAGGGCCAAAATTTCCGGGAGATTCCCATTCCCTCATACAGTGCCTCGAGCTAGAGGAAAATTTTCAATCGTGGGATAATGTGCGGTTATGGATGCAAATGCAAATTAATGAGTGATAGTGCGTACATCTCTTTATGGTTTGATAATTGTCATACTCTTGTGCCATTAAACTTAACTCTGGGATCTAGTGTGGCATACGTCGATGGAGAGCACTAGGAAAAAGTTAGTAATTGGATTCATGAAAACACATGGAGATGGCCCACAACCCGTAATGTACGTTTAGTTAAATAACATTCGAGACAATATTGGATAGTTACAATCTTTGGGAGGAGATGATCAATTGGTTTGGCTTCCTTCTACTTCTGGTTCCTTCACCTTTGTCTCGGCCTAGGACAAGACGAGATATAGAAAATTGGTGATGTCGTGGTAGAATTTAGTGTGGTTCCTTATGGTTGTTACTTGGTAGTCGTCATTCCTTGGTTAGCCACGTGGGGCCATTGTTTGATGAGTATTTTTTAAATGGATTGTGTGTTATGTCAGGCTCTTGTATAGGTTGATAATTTAGCCCAGATCTCATAAAATTCAAAGAATTTAATTCATATTAACACAGATTAGCCAACATAATACAAGCTAATACAGACTAGTCAACACAATACATACTGGCCAATACAAAACATGTTTAGAATACTAACATATTATGGTCATATTGAACATCTGTGATTCTATTATTTCCCAAAAGATTTGAACTAAATACCTTAATTAATTATATCACTTTTTTTGCTAGCTGATTCAATATCTGGTCAGGTTCTTTTTAAGATGTTAGAATAATTATTTTTTTAATTGTTCATTCACATGAAACTTATAGAATAACCTATAAATAACTGTTAGATGTTATTCTAATACACTTTAAAGTAATATTCTTTTATTAAAACATTATATGTCATATGACAAACATGAAATCTTAGAAATTTTCAAAATATAATTCCAATAGTCATGTGTTTGCAACTCAAATACATACCCTTTTGAGAGTTTATGTAACTAACTTAACTCATAAGCATTTGTCGCACTTTTAGTTACCGCTTATGTGAGGTATGGAGAATTCAAGTGTCAAATAACTAATGTAGTTTGATATAAATTATTATATTAAAATTCAACCAAATATCTTAAGGTTTAGGCATTTAGATACTAAGAACCATGTTTGTTTTATCTATTTTTTATTTTCAAAAAGTAATAAAAAATAAATGTTTTTGAGAAAAAAGTAAAAAGTAAAAAACAATAATAGTTTTTTCATTCTTTGTTACATCTAAAATGAAAAAAAAATTATTGTTTTCTGTTTTTTTACCCGAAAATAATTATCATATTTTAAGAACGAAAATAAAAAAAATAGCTTAATCAAACATGCCCTAAGTGTTTTTTAACACATTATTACAAACATAGCATTTGAGTTAACAAATTTAAGTTCATGTGACTTTATTTCTTAACACATTTTTATCCTAATATCATTATTCTCCTATAATCGAAGGGTGAACTAATTTAATAAGGATAAACATAAATGAATAAGATAATAATATAAAATCATAAGAAATATATAATAAAACATAACAAAAACAACATAATATATATAAATTTTATGGAAATTGAATTTATATTTAAACATCTTAATATAATATAATTATATATATATATATATATATATATATATATATATATATATATACACACACTCTAAATATCATAACATAATATAATATCAATTGAAATGACACTCTCCATAATATAATTTTATGGAAATTGAATTTATGTTTTGTTATTAGTATTATATTTTTTTCCTGGGGTGAAGATTTAAACCAACTAAATTTTATCACATATTGCAACAGTTGTATCTCAACGTGGTATTCGGCTATCCCATTATTGGAAGATATTTAGAGAGTACTGTCATGGCACTTGCAACCGCAAACTGTGTTTGCGTGGAGATCATATGAAAGGTAAGGACATGAGAGACACACACCTGTCCAAGACAAGTTTCAATATATCCAGTGTCTGCCATCCATTGTGTTTCCTATAATTAATCATATCCACTATGAAGGTAGAACCGGAGAAAATACTTTGCGGAACTATAAAAGATCTTGTGAGGTTAAAGTTTCATACGAATGAACATATCACATATGTGCTCTGATTCCTGTAGGATGCCCATAATTGACTATCATTGGTATGGTGCAAATCGTTCATATGATCTATGCCTTAGTTGTTGTCAAGACCTATGGGAGGTACCCTCATATAGTATGAAAGGAGACTCAATAGTGAAATGAAATGGTGGGGGAAATTGAAGCCATTTGTTATGACTTACAATAGTTATTTTTTTTTTAAATATAATTATTTTTAAAAATATTGAGTTCAATAAATTAAAAAAATAATTATAAGTGATAAAAATTCGTTGCTATAGCTTTTAAAAACAATCAAATTTTAAAAAAAAGTTCTAAAACGGTGGCCGAGCAAGTAAAAGTTCTAGATGCTTTTTCTGACTGGAATACCAATAGCGATGTCAGTATTTCATGTCCTCCAAAGAGAAAGCAGTGGCTTAGAGGTCGACCTGCACTTTATATATAGTTCAGCTGATGCTTCATCGTCAATTCATTTATGACAAATTATATTTTTAAATGAAATAAAAATATGATGAATTATATGAATCTCTTGGTAAGTGGTAGCCAGCCAGACAAATTTCATGAAGATGGGTTTGTTCACACCCCTCGTGCCCCCCGGGTTAAACATGTGACTCAGGTTGGCTAGCGCTGATGTATCATTTGTGTTGTGTGTTTAATCCCCATTTCATTAGGTAAATTTGTGTTAGTTCAGTTAAGTTTTGAGGCCATTCAATCAAACGCCATAAACGCATGCATTGACTCTTCCTTCACCTTGAAACCACGGCAATTGCTGAAGCCATATGATACATGAAAGAGACCGCAGGACAGAGACGATCCGTTTCAGCTCCAGCTGTGGTGAGTTTCCTCATTCATAGGACCCAGTAGTCTGAAAACTCTAATAAAATTGGTTGATATTGGAGTACATTTAGATTAATTGGCGATTAATTATTTATATACACATTAAAAATTACTAAATGAGAGATGAAATTAAATATATCATAATTCAAAAAAAAAAAGATAAAATTAAATGATATATTTTAGATATTAATAAAAAAATTTATCAAATATATATAGTTTAAATGAATGAGGTCATATTATATTTAAATAAAAATAATAACATTTAAATGAAAAATAAAAAAACTGAGCCGATATGTATATTTTTAAAAGTAAATAGTTAAAATAGATAAAATTAACTTTTTAATTAAATTAACCAAATTGCCAATTTAATTTCAGTAATGGAGGAAACGTTCAATTTTTGGATTGTTCTTGGGTCAAAAATTCAAACCAAGCTACTCGCACTAGTGCTCCCTCTACTTCACACGGAGAAGTGTCGTCACATTTTGAAATTTCCCTGAAAGACGGCTACAAAGACTACCTATCATAGTATTGTTATATGACAAACATTAAATGTTCCATCCTCTTCCTTACTATCCTCCACTCATACAAGCTCAAGCCCCTCAAATTTACTACCACTGGGCGATTATGTCAGCATCGAACGCAATCTTCCTTGGAGGTCAGCAACTGATACAGGGGTGGTGCAACGAGAGAACACATGGGATATATGATGCTAAACATGAGACGGGCAAAAGCATGTTTTCCTCGATGAGAGGAACTTTCATGGTAACAGCAGCGGCAAAGCTTGCCCATCTCTCATGGCTTGGGTGGCCCTACTTTCCGGAGAAGCTGCCTGCAGCATCTTCACAACCCAGCGCATGGAGGGGCGGTTCATGGGAAGCGAGCTCGTGCAGTACAGACCCACATCGAGAACCCTGCAGATTTCGTCCTTGTGAGAGGAACCCAGCTTTGGGTCCAACACATGGTCCACGCCCTTCTGGTCCAAAGTGGTGGTCACCCACTTAACCAGGTCCTTCTCCTCAAACTCAGGATCCACAGGTCGCCTCCCTGTCACCAGCTCTAGAATCACCACCCCGAAGCTGTAGATGTCGCTCTTTTCGTTCACCTGAAGCGTGTACGCGTATTCTGCATTGTCGAGATTGAAGTTCAAATGTGTCGGATAAATGCACAGGCTACTATATAAAGTTCAAGCTGAATGAATGAAGTTGTTCCAAATAATTCCTGTAACACGCATGTTGGATCGAGGACAAAACTACACCATGTATTAATAAATAGTGCATGAATCTGAGAACAGCCAATGAAAATTAAAGAAGAAAAGTGTAATTGAGGCTAGCTCGGATAGCTAAACACACCTGGTGCTATATAACCATAAGACCCAGCAATCGCAGACATGGACTCAGCTCCCTTTCCAGCCACCCCTCGAATGAACTTTGCCAAACCAAAATCTGAAATGCGAGCCCCAAACTCTCCGTCCAACAATATGTTGTTGGACTTGACATCCCTATGAACGATGGGGGGAACACAGTCATGGTGCAGATAGGAGAGCCCCTCAGCAGCATCACGAGCAATCCAATACCTTGTTGGCCAGTCTAATATTGTTGGGCCTCCCTTGCTACTATGCAGCACGTCCCCCAAGCTCCCATTCGGCATGTACTCATAAACCAGGAGCTTTGAATCCAACCCATTGAAACAACACCACAATCTCACAATGTTCTTGTGCCTGATCTTCCCGAGAGTCTCAACTTCCACCTCAAACGTGTCTTTCCCGGCGAGTCCATCACTGCCGTTGTCCTTACTCTTGGGCCCCCATAACTTCTTCACGGCCACCACCTCGCCGTTGCTGAGGACAACTTTGTAGACCTTCCCAGAGGCTCCACGCCCAATCACATTGTCCTCGCTAAGGCAATCTATGATTTCAAACTCGCTGAAGCCCAGCTTATGAAACGATCTCCACTTGGATATCACCAGCCCTTTCTTGGCAGCCTTTATTTTCTTGTACTTGAGATAAAACCACAAAACCCCAACAGTGAAAACCAAGCCGGCGAGTATGAAGATCGACCGGAGAATCCACAAGGAACCCCGACACCTATCCATAGCACCGCGCGGACACAGGCCGGCCGTGCACAGGCCGGGGTTGTCCAAGAAACTACTTCCATACATATTCTTAGCATAAAGCGGAGGAACGTCCCCTGACAACCGATTGCTTGACAAGTTCAACACATTGAGTTTCAGGTTCTGCATTTCAAGTGGGATTTCCCCAGAAAATTGGTTCCTGGAAAGGTCCAGATAGTTGAGCGCCGGCAAACGACCAATTTGATGTGGGATTCGACCCGACAGCCTATTGTTGGACAAATCAAGCTCGTTGAGCTTTTCCCAAGACTCCGTACCGAAAAGTGGGATCTCGCCCGAAAGCTCATTGTTACTGAGATCTAACACTCCTAGCTGTGTCAAATTAACTAACGTAGCCGGAATTTCACCGGTAAAATTATTGCCGTCGCCGGAAAATTCAAGTAGGTTTCTCAGAAACCCAAGCTCGGAGGGTATAGGGCCGCTGAAGCGGTTGTCAGAAATCAACAGGCTGGAGAGGTTATCAGCGGTTGAGATGGCGTTAGAGATATGACCAGATAGCGAGTTCCCATTTAAGTCCAGATAGTAGAGGCGGGGCAGACCCCACACCCTCGCCGGAACCTCGCCTGAGAGACCGTTATTCCTCAACCGAAGCCGATTTAGGCTCCGGCAATCGCCGAGCCCAGCCGGAATGCTGCCAGATAAGGAATTTTCAATCATGAGCAGGTCGCTCAATGCCCCTTTCGAGCACACGTTCGCCGGGATTTCGCCGGAAAATCGGTTTTCGGAAACGTCCAGGAGCTGAAGTGCCGAGTTTTTGCCGAGCTCGCTCGGCAACGACCCCCTCAGGCTATTGTTGAACACCCTGAGCTCCAACAGGTTCGGCGAACGAGCTATGCTCTCCGGCAACGAGCCCTCGAGTCGGTTCGAGTACAGATGGAGTGACTCGAGCGGTAACTCGCACAAATCACTGGGAATGGTCCCTCCGATCTGGTTAACCGACGCGTCGAACCTCCGGAGCGCCGTCATGTTCGACATTTTCTCCGGCAACACGCCGGTGAGCGAGTTCTGGAACAACTCGACCTGTACGACCCGGGTAAATTCGGTGATCCAGTTGGGGAACGGCCCAGTGAGCCCGTTGCGCGACAAGTCGAAGTTAATGAGGCTCCTCAGACGCCGGAAACTCGCGGGAATGTCGCCCACGAGATTGCATCCGGGGAGCCAGAGTTCCTCCAAGCTTGTAAGGTTGCCGAGTTCCGGACTGAGTCGAGTCGGGGGGAGCGGGTTGTAGGGGAGGTGGAGCTTCCGGAGGGTGGTGACGTTACCCAGAGACGACGGGATGGAGCCGTTTAGGAAGTTTGAGGAGAGCACCAGCGTCTCGAGGCTCCTGAAGAGGCCGACGGCGGCGGGAATGTCGCCGGAGAAGCTGTTGAAGGAGAGGTTGAGGTGGCGGAGAGGGAGGATCTGGGAGAGGGTTCCCGGAATTGGGCCGGCGAGGAAATTCTCAGACAGGTCCAGGTAGCGGAGGGCTCGGCAGGAGGGTATGTCATCAGCGGGGAGGGAGGAATTGAAGCAGCTGTAGGAGAGGTCGAGGGAGGAGAGGGAGGGGAGGCGGCAGAGGGCGGCGAAGGGGACGGGGCCGGAGACGTTGGTGCCGGAGATTTTGAGGGAGTGGACTCGTCGAGTGTTGGGGTCGCAGGAGACGCCGGCCCAGTTGCAGGGGGTGGAGTCGCGGGGGTTCCAGGAGGCGAGGACGCCGTCTGGGTCGGCGAGGCCGGACTTGGCAGTGAGGAGGAAGAGGCCGTCCTGGTTCAGGGAGTGGGTTTGCAGGGGTGATAGAAGGAGGAGGGGGAGTAAGAGGAACAGGGGAACCATTGTGAACTTGTTGTCGGACTCTCTCTTCCTCGGCGGTTCAGGGAGGGAGTTGGGATCGATTTGCAGGAATGAGGGAAAGGATGGAAGGGGGTCGAGGCAGGATGACGAGGAAGAGGAGGCATTGGGTGTGTGTGTGTTGAACGGGTGGGTCACACCTGTTTGACTGCATGTGCTTGTGGGTGCCAATTGCTCTTCCAATTATCAAGTCTAAAATGTAGCAACGGGTAATACCTAATTTTATAAATTACAAACAAAAAGAAAAGGTAGTAGTAAAATCGCTCACCTATTTAAAAAAGGTGTTACAAAAAAAAAAAAAGATTAATCGGATTCGGTATGGGTTGGTATGATCACATGTCCTTCTGATATGGATGTGTTTTGGACTCAAAGGGCTCACATTAATAATGATAATATTATTATAATTTTAAAATTATTAATACTTATAATCTAGAATATATTAATACCATACTGATAATATACTCTCATTTTATTTCAAACTCAAAACAATTGGTACATCAAAATTATATAAATTTTGATGTCCGATTCTCAAGTTTGGTGCACTGAGCACTTTAGAATCAAATTCTAGTGAAAATTCCAAAAATTTGTTCTCCAACCCATCTAGTTTGGAATTGATTCCTTTGCCTATAAAAAAAACTTTTTCTTACCAAATTACTTCATTTTATTCTATTAATTATGATAACTACAATCCACAATCATTAACCACCACCATTAATCCTCCGATTGACTACTACAGACAAATGGATATCAACTAATGCGAACTGAAATCAACTACATTAACTATCTTTACCGCACTTATTAACCATTATTTCGTCATGTTAGACTATTAAATTCATATGTTAGTTTTATTAAAATGATGCTTGTAAAAAATGCTTCACGCTCACGGCATTGATAAAATTTACAAGAGATATTCTCCCATTTCATTTTTTTTCCTTCCACGAGCTTGCCTTCGTTAATGAGCACATTTGTCTTAAAGCTTGACCATGACCATGGTAAGCACTCACGCTAAAGGGATCATGAATAACAAAAATTTTATATAATATCTTTATGACAATCAAATTTCTTTAGATATAGAATAACTAAAAAGCTATAATTAAAATTTGTTGATATGTATTATTTAAGTTCGCATTTGTCACTTAAAGTTTGTATCAGGTAAAGGTATTGGTGTCCTAACTTGTTAATTAAATTCAAAAATCAACATTTTTTGCTTAAAGACTTTGAATTTCAAAAAAAAAAAAAAAGTCAGGAAGCCTCATGGAAAAGTTCAACCCAAAAAATAGTCTTTTAGGTAGAGAGTTCACAGGCCCTAAATACCATAGGAAAGTATTGTTTTCTTTCTATATGAAATTGTAACATTGTCACTTTTTTAAAATTAATATTGACCTAATTTAAATTGCTTATACTCTAATATCTTTCCTAAATTGTCATTCCTGTTAAATCAGACATTTTATGAAAACACTAATGTTATAATTTAAGGCTCATGGGAAATTTTATCTAAAATATTAGTTTCTTACATCATAATGTTCATATGATCTCAACTACTATAAAATGTTGTATCAGCAATACTGTAACAAATAATTACTTCTATTGCTAGAGCCTTTATATATTGTCATATAGGATGAAATAAGCTTATTAGAATGCCATAACACATGTATATTCATTTATTAGCCTTTATATCCAAAACGTTAAAGTACTTCAATACTTAAAATGATAATTTACTTGCATGCATTATTATAAGTATTTTCTCTATATTGTATTGTGTATTTGAATAAAGGCGATTTTCTTTTGCATATTAGTGTGAGTATTCTTGTCATGTAAAAAACATCGATCTAATCACACTATAGTTTTAAAAGTGTAATATACATTAACTTAAACTCAATTTAGTTGTGAAACTATTATAAATTGGATGCTCGTATTTCATATTATATTATATATTTTAAACAATTTTCATACTAGCATACATGTTTGATACAAAATGTATTTTCGTTAAATTATAATCATTTCCTCCAAACTACCAAAAAAAAATATTAATAAAAAATAACAATTTGGAAACCCAAGACACATTTAGGCCATAAAACATATCTTAAACTGTTTTATTTTAAAATTTTTGATATCAAATTGAATTTAATTGTCATGACTAAGAGCATCCATAATATGTTTGATATATTCTATTTTTTCTTATGATTTAGACAAAAAAATTACAAATTTACTAAAAAAAATATTTACACCAGATTTCCTAAATTGGTATATATGAATGTAAGATAAATAGTAAATTTTCATATTTGAAAATTCACTATTTATCCATAAATATTTTTTATACATTTTTAATATATTTTTATATGTAACTTTTTGATTGATTATAATAAATGAAAGAGAGAAAATAAATAAATTAAGGAATAAATCTAAATATAAATAAGAATTAAAATGTATGATATTTTTGAGAAATAAGTAAATGTTAGGAAATAGATATATTATTTATATTTAAATTAAAAATGAAAATGTCAAACTAAATATAAATGTTATGGATGTGAATGAGAGAAATGCTGGGGGGCTAGTGCATAGGTACCCATTGAATAGGTCTATTCGCATAATATATCTTTGGAAATAAGTGCATTCTACTCGAAGTGGTTACTTGTTATACAGTAGCCTAAGTCCTTTTGGATGCGTGTAGTTTTTACTTATAGTTCTTACTATTAATAACGCTATTGTTGTATTTTTTTGATTAGAGATCGTCAAGCTTAATTATCACGTGACAACATCTTTTTTATATATTTCGTTAAACTGATTATTTCAAACTGCTTGTGCAGTTTTCTTCGCCCATATATAATGTTATAATGTGACAGTATTTTATTAACTCACCAATCATTTTATTAGCTCACCAATAATTTAATTATAATTAATAAAATATTAACACTTTAAATATAAAAACAAAAAACAAAATGGCCATTACAATTTTAATTTTAACGATGTGATGGCCACACACCAGTCGCTATATATTTAAAATTTTAAAAAAAAAAAAAAAAAAAAAAAAAAAAAAAAAAAAAAAAAAAAAAAAAAAAAAAAAAAAAAAAAAAAAAAAAAAAAAAAAAAAAAAAAAAAAAAAAAAAAAAAAAAAAAAAAAAAAAAAAACCCCACCAAAAAAAAAAAAAAAAAAAAAAAAAAAAAAAAAAAAAAAAAAAAAAACCCCCCCCCCCCCCCCCCCCCCCCCCCCCCCCCCCCCCCCAAAAAAAAAAAAAAAAAAAAAAAAAACCCCCCCCCCCCCAAAAAGTGGTATTATTAAGTGGAACAAAAAGCCAGACTTAAAAAAGGAGTCAACCACTACCTATCTAATAGAGACCGGAGTGATAAGACGAATTACAATTAAAATGAGCATATTAGTTAATTTAATATATATATATATATATTAATAATATATTTTGTTCCCGTCTCAATCCAATAAAATAAACAATAAATATATTATCCTAAACATAATATATATGCATTAAAAATAATATATTTATATATTTGTTATACATATATTAGTTTTTTTTTAAATATATATATATATATATATATATGTACACGCACAATAATATATATCTATTATATAAATATATATTCACAAATATATGTAAAAAAACAATTAAAATGAGAGGGGTAAGAAGTTGACACATTAAAGCATCTCCTTATTTTCATATGTAAACATGTGAAGAATATTTTTTTTGTTTCTAATATATTTTTTTATTTATATCTACGAATAATATTTTTACTTATTCATAAATTCAACTCCGCCAATTATCTCCATTTTATCTATATCTTAATTAAAATAATAATTATTTTATTTTACTTTAAATTTCTTAATCTGTCTTTATTAATACATGTGAAAAAAATGAAGAATGATGAAAGATAAAAAAATATTACAATATTAAAAGAAATAGTCATTTTATTACTTTTCACAAATAAATAGTAGACTTTTTATTCTTCACAAGAGTAAAAAAATAATATAATATTAGTTGGCTCTTTATTTGTAAATAATGGATAGCCTCTTGAAATTGCTTTAACTTTAATAATACTCTTTATTTTAGTTTTAGTTTTATTAAAATAATATTTTATTATTATATTTCTAATATAATAAACTTTTATTTAGAAAGGAAAGAGAGTAGAGAAAAGATAACAAGTAATAAAATAGTATGTATAAAATGAATAGTCACTATAACTTTTTGTATATGTGAAGAGTCAAATGAATAGTTTGTTGGAGTTTATTTTTGACATTTGATTCAGACAATAAATGATCTTTTGGAGTTATACGTAAATAGGCTCTCTCTCTCTCTCTCTCTCTCTATATATATATATATATCAAATTAAGTAAATAAAAAAATTATGTAGAATTTTTTGTTGACACAATTCATCAAATATCTAATGTGTACCTAAAAATATAAAATTTTAATTACCTATTTAAATTACTATTCAACATTTAAATAATCACAATTTTCCAAAACAACACACACACACACACACACACATATATATATATATATATCGACTAGTGAAAGCAACAGATATATATATAATTTCAATGAAAAACTTAATCAATACAACATATAATAATAATAATAATAATAAAGAGTTCGCTTACAAAATTTGTAGGAACAGTCGTACGCCACGAATTTAGTACTCTCTCTTGCAAACAGCATTGTGGGTGGTGGCAAAACAGAGTGATCGAGAGGTGAGAAGAAAATGAATAGTGCATCTTAAAACATTTTTAAGAAAAAAAAAAAGAGGGCATAATCCTCGTGTTCATTTTATATTGGTTTCGCGTTTATAAAAAGAAAATGAGCCTTTTTAGCTCGTTTGTTCTATATAATTTTTAAACTTATAATTTGTCGCAGTGAACATAGATCGGACCCATGTCCAGTTCGTTCGATGAAACCAAGACTCCATGGGTTCCGTTTATATACTCAAATTATTTTAAAAATAAAGTAATTTTTATTATTTATAAATAATTTTAAAATTATTATTTTTAAAAATAATATGAACGAGATAAAATGCCGAACCTTTAATTAGATTCATTTTGTCACACATTTTTGACCACCCAGGAAACAGGATAAGGTGGGATCAGGGGCGGCCACCCACTAATTAACCAATTCCTCATAAATTCACATATTTAGGTTCATCAGGATCTACCAACAGTGTTGAATCCACAATGAAGCTACTACATAGGCTATAGAACTAGGCTACACTACCATTCCACAATAATTAATAAAGAGAGACACAGAAAGCGAGCTAGCGCACTCATCCCATATTTTCAAGATTATAGTTAATGATGGTAAAAAGTATTTGCATATCCATGTATGTATTTGGGAATGTTTTTGTGTGCGTATTTAAAAATAATAAAAAACAAACATATTTTACATGTACATGTTTTATCACAATTTGAATAGATATAATAAAACGAACAGGGTTCTTTTCTTTCTTTTTTTACATCGGGGAGTTGGAGTTACCGTGCAATCGGCACTAATGTCTTTTATTTATTAGGTAGAAAAGTTTAACAATATCAAAAAAATATATATATATATATATATATTAATGATTTTATGAAATTATACAAAAAATAAATAGATTAAGCAATTAATATACGTTTTATCAAAAATGATTACCTAGTCTCATGGAGTGTATTTTTGAATTATTTCACGTTGTTTCAGCCAGCTCTACCAAAAAATAAAGTTAAAAACATACTAGTTTTGAACTAGCGAAATAATCACAAATTTAAATTACTACTAACTATTTAAATAATCACAAATTTTCAAAACACCCAACACACACACACAGATATTTTATATATATTATATATATATATATATGCACAACTTCAATGAAAAGTTTAATCATCACGATATATAATAATAATAATAATAATAACAACAATATAATAATAATAATAATAATAATAACAATAACAACAACAACAAAAGAATTCGCCTACAAATTTGATAGCAGTCGTATGTCGCACATTTATGTGTAATTAATTAAAATTTATGTTTGACGATTGATAAATTAAGACTTAATAATAAAAACAAAGGCAAACAGTTCTAAAATCCGAACCCCGGCCGGCCCTAACTGTGCCATAATGGCATGGTCCCATAGATTACTTCGAACTGTGACTCAACTTTATGTTTGATTGTTGGTTGGCCAACAAATCTTTTTTCTTGGTCATTCTAAAATTTAATGCTACAATACTTTTGCTAACTAATTAACTATTCAATATATATACACTGAGATATTATCAATACCAAATATATGTCTTTGAAACAGTAATAAATATATGTATTAAGCATATATATATATATATAGTTGTTAAAATCTCATTTTATATTTTATCGATTTCACCAAAATATTTTGAATAAAATCAGTAGCAAAATTGAAAACAGTTTTATCATCATATTCTTAAGACATTTTACTAAGAGCACTAGTACCAAATTAACTATACAAATTTATTTACTTAAATTTAAGAAGAAAAAGTTAAAAAGTCATATAGTTAACTTTTTCCATATGATTTATATAGTGTTTTTTAATATATTAATAAATATTATTCACTCACTATAACTATATTAAATTATATATATAAAAACTTACCTCTCATTTCACATATCCCGTAACTTTCACTTTTATTATATATTAAATTATATATTTGTTTTATTAAATAAAATAGTAATATAAATATTATTTTAATTATAAAAAAATAAATAAGAAAATTTATTGTTATGTATATATTTCACATATGAAGATTTCTTTAGATATGAAGATCGATTTTTTACTCTTAACTCCAACAATCATCTTCATTTTAACTTTATATTTATTAAAATAACAAAAAATAATAAAATTATCAATGAAAAATTATAAATGATAGAAAATAAAAAATAATATAATACCGTGTAGAAAATAAATAGTAACTCTTTCGTTTTTTAATAGTTACTATAATAATTTTCATTTGTAGATAGTAGGATAGTGAGTTTATTTGAGTACAAATTTTAAATTTTACTCTTTATTTGTAAATAATAAAAAGTATTTTAAAGTTGCCATAACACATTAAATCGATCCATATAAGGACTTAACGATGGACATTAAAACGTTATTTTTCGGACGATGCCATTAAACATACCATACTTAATGATAGATTTGGGCTACCACTTATAGCACTAATATTAACCTTTTCATAATTTTTCTTAGATTTAAGGATTTAGATTATTCTTTATTTTCTTGTATAAATAAATACTTATCCGAAATTCAATCAGTAGAAATAACATGCAACGTGTACAAAAGGTAGGGATATAGTTAATGCGAGCTTATGAGCCGTGTACTCTCATTTATTATAAATTTCTCGTTGGAGATCAATAATTGCAATATTCTATCTCCATTACGATGAGATTTTAAAGATTACTCGAATGTATCGGCCAATGCTATATACTAGTTGAATACTAGTGTGAGTGTGGCCTAGAACATCAATTCAATGGGCATCACATATTTGTTATTGCCTTCATGGCATAAAGGTCATAGTCTACCTAAAAAGCTACTCATTGAGGAATATACGCCTCATCTCCCTCTTTTGTCACCCTGTGCCACCGCATGTGGCAATATATCAACGAACTTGGCGCAGACGGCATCAAAGAAACTGAATTGATGCTCTCTAGGCCATCGCTAAGATACGCTCGTGATTACACCTTTACGATAATAATATAATGACTATGGACGACTGATATTTTGGCCCTTGCTTCAATAAAGAACACAACAAAATGCTATACCTTACCTAGTATTTGAATACGAGTAGCACCCGTGGCCTTCTTAACCCTTCATCATATCATTACAATAATATTATATATTATTATTTTTATTTAATATTAAATAAAAAAATATTAAAAACTTTTAAAAAAAATATGAAAGAAATTTTTTATATATAATTTAATAAAATAATAATTTTTAATATACCGTAAAAAGTCTCATACAGTTAAATATAAAATTTTTCTCATACTTTTTTATTATTTTTTCAAATTAAAAAAACAAACTTCTCTGGGCCAAGTTCTACGCAATATGAATCGCGATAAGGCAAATTAATAGTAGGAAACGGCAGCGCAACCATCCCAGCCGGCAGCTGGCGACCACCCGCCGAGACACAGCCCGAGCCCCACTGCGAACCCCTTGTCCTCGTGTTCGCGCCTGACCGTTAATACAGAAAAACAAAAAACAAATGATCAAAGAACCCCAAAAAAAAAAGAAAAGAAAAAAGGAATTCCTGACGAACACAAGACAAAGAACAGAGAAGGAAAAAACGACAGCGAATCAGTTCCTGGGTCTCGGGAAGAAAACAGAAAAGGAAAGAAGGAAAAAAGGAAAAAAGGACAGTGAACAGAGGAGTTCCTAGGTGTTGGCGGGTGGTCGGAAGCCGGGATGGTGGTGCTGCCGGAGTTTGCGGCGAATCAATTGGCGGCGGCGGTGGCCGGCGATGACGGGGACAGCTACTGCCTACTGCAAGGCGTTGGTGATTTCGGCAATGGTGGGTCCAATGAGGCAATGTACAGCTGCGCAAGGCCCGACTTATGGACTTTACGTATTTTTAACTCGAAGATTAACGGTGTCAGTTTCGACGCGATATGCGCATGATCACGGGACACTTGTCGGTATTTTATGCTGTCACATATTTGGGTTGAATCATTTACCCCTAAGAGATAGGTTTTGTCGATATATTAATATACAGAAGTAAAATAAATTAATCCAAATAAATTAATATACGAAATCATCGTAATGATATAATTAATCGTTACATCGTATAGATGGACGTATTGATGTAATAATTATGCACATACGGGTGATATTGTCATATTGGAAAAATTACTATATATCAAATATTAATTTTCTCTTCCATTCCGTTTTTCGTTTGGTACACCAAAATAAATTGGGAGAGATTGAAATGAGTAAGTTAATGAAATTGACATGTGATCGAAAATAAAATTTTTATTTATCTTGATATACAAAATAAAAAAGGTAATAAATTTATTCAATTACAAAACAATCACAAAAACAATAACTATTGTCTATTATAACTCATTTGATGTATAGATTTAATATTTAGGGTTGTTTACCCGTCTATTTAGATGTGTTATTGTTTAAATTGAAATGTTAGTTTTTTGTCAGGATAGAATTGTTTGATTTGATTTATTTGATTTTTTATTTATTTAGTTTTCGGTAGATCAATTTGTCAGATTAGATCAGATTAATAGATTTTCTGTTCAATTATAGCATCATCAATTTCTCACATTAAATTCGCAGCATCAATACATACTATAATATAGAATCTAATACATAATCCCAACTAAAACATCAAAAACATATTTGAATTAAACCTAAGAATATCGCAACTAATTAACTTTTATATTCAATTGATAGAAACTTCATATTTCCTAGTGTGTTTGAGAAAATTTCTCATCCTGAAATGTTTGTTCGTCAGTTTGAATAGATTGCATCATTTATTTAATCACTTTATTCGATTTTTGATCGTTAGTCAATTCATATAAATAAAAATTAGTTTATTCGATTGAATTAGCAGCTTGTCTGCTCAGCCCTATTAATATTTATCTGTAAGTCCCGAATATAATATGGATGGAATATTAATTATACGAAATATAAGCGTGCCCACTTAACAATATATCATAAGTGTATTGTAATTTTATATAGAATAATGTTATATATTGATGGAGCTGTTGATAATCGTAATGAAAAAAAATATAATATTTCACAATTTTATGACGATACCTAAGCCATTGCAATTGTTTTTATTATATACCAATAAGGCAAATTAATCGACGAACGATAAAGGTTTATCATTGGGAAAGCAGGTAATATTAAAAGGCGACTTTGATATCGGCTTAAATTTTTTTGTAAGGCCAGGCGTTATTAATTTAATATCGATAGGACATACATAGGAGTACTTCCATTAACATATACAATTAATGGGGCGTTTCCCCATCTCTGGTATAGGACCTCCTTTGGCGTATATCAACAGGATCTTTAAAGTGAAAAATTTTGGTATATCAAAAGGATATTGATGGAGATTTCCTACATTAGTATTTGATACATCGACATGATCTTTGAGACATTTGGTCGAACGAATGTCCAAAAATATAAAATTTTATTACCTACTTAAATTAATATTCAACATCCAAATAGCTCTAAAATTTCAAAACACCTAATATATATACACATATATATCGTGAGATTAATTTTTTATTATAAAAAATTTAAATTAAACCGTTAGATCAATAATTAATAATTTAATTTAAATCATTAATTATAACTTAAAATTCTCACCGTTATCATTTCATTGTTAAAAAATTTAAATTCATAATTTGTTGTAGTGAATGTAAATCGGACGCAGACTTGGTCCGTTAGATGAAACTAGTCCATGTCATTGTCAATCAAGAGAACGAGATACTTGGGTGTAGCGAATGTAAATCGGCGCTCGATCTCCGTCCGTTAGCTGAAACTTACGGTTTGATACGAGAAGATATCGTGTTATATGAAAAAAAAAAAAGAAAACGAGATACGATGCCGAACCTTTCATTAGATTCATTTTGCCACACATTTTTGACCACCCAGGAATTAACCAATTCCTCATAAACACACATATTTAGGTTCGTCAGGATCTGCCAACAGTGTTGAATCCACAATGGAGGTACTACATAGATTGGCTATAGAACTAGGCTACACTACCATTCCACATGAATTAATAAAGAGAGGCATAGAAAGCGACTAGCACACTCATCCCATTTATTAGGTGTGTTAGATTTACCGTGCAATCGGCACTAATGTCTTGTATTTATTAGGTAGAAGAGTTTAATAATATAAAAATATAATATACACATATATATGAATGATTTTGTGAAATTTATGTTTGGCGACTGATATATTAAGAGTTAATAATAAAAACAAAGGCAAACAGTTCTAAAATCCGAAACCCGACCGGCCCTAACTGCGCCATAATGGCATGATCCTATAGATTACTTGAGCTAATTACTTCGAACTGTGACTCAACTTTATGTTTGGTTGTTGGTTGCCCAACAAATCTTTTTTCTTGCTCATTCTAAAATTTAATGCAGCAATACTTTTGCTAACTATTCAATATATATACACTGAGATATTATCAATACCAAATATATGTATTAAGCATAGTTGTCAAAATCTTATTTTAGATTTTACGATTCCACCAAGATATTTTAAATAAAACCAGTAACAAAACCGAAATCAGTGTTACCATCATATTCTAATTAGGACCATACGGTACTAAGCTTATTAAGAGCAGATAAATTTTACTTTATTAAAGTGAATTTAATATTTAATAAAAGCTTCATTCATATAAATTTTAGTTTTAGTAATATATATATATATATGGGCACGTGCAATGCCCTTTTAATTTTCTAAACATATATGGGCTTGAAGTTCTAGAATGCTTTGAAGCAAACAGTGGGTCGTTGGCTACATGGGTGTGTGTACTGATCAAAGTTTCCTGTCACAAAAAAGGTGATTTAGACACTGGTCGACGGGCTTCAATTTATTTCGTACGGGTCCACAACAAGTGGACTTTAATTCGTTTGCATGCTTTTTTTTAAAAGAAAATTTAAGACTACAATTAATTGATTTTTATTCATAAATATTTTCAAATTTATTAAAATTATTATTTTAAAAAATAAATTTACTTTTAAAAATAATATTATTCAACTAAACACCGCGTTTACGGCTTTGGGATGAATTGATGAGTTTTATCTTTATTGTATAATTAAACGCGTGGTGATGATATATATATACTTCTCACCTTTATGTGATAATTATTTTATTTTATTCTATATTATTTGTTAACCTACCCAAAATATTTGGCGCTTTTGTTTCTTCTTTCTTTCTTTCAAAACCATCATTGACGTCACCTTCACAGCACTGCAAGTCTGCAACCCTTTTTGACGTCCGAGAAGAACTCCGTGATATGGTAGTGAGGAACATATACAAACTGATTGGATTGCTCGAGCTCGATCGCATTGAAAAAATGTGCCAACACACATTTGGATGATAAGGTCCTCGTGTCTTTATTGAGACATAATTGAGAGGATGAAGTGTTCATCGTTCTTCATCAAAATTTGTAAAAATATGGGGAAAGAACGAGGCAGATGAACAAGCAAAAAATCAATATTGCATTTTAAATATTATAACTAATTTTACAGGGTTTATGGCGTTGCCAAATGATCTGATAGGAGACATTAATTAATAAGGGGTGGAACCCATATAAGAGGTGGAGCATGGAACTTGAAGATGACATGAGGTAAACTTCTTATCTTTGTTGTGAAGATATATAGCTCAACCCAACCATCAACCATGGTGGGTATAGGCACGACAGGGGTACGGTGGAACACTAGTTACATGGCGAGTTAAAAAATCGCTTTGAGAAGGATGCAAGTTAAAACACCTTGCAACCAAAGATCGAATTGTGGGCAACAATGGGACTCGAGAAGAGCTCCCGATGACTTCGATGTGTTCACAATTGGGGACTCAATAAGTCAAATGTCAAATTAATTTCCACACTTCAAAGGTGAAGAACCATACGAGTGGCTAAATAAGGTGCATCACTCCTTTCGAGTGTACGACATCAGGAGGTTTGATCGTGTTTCAATAGCCTTTACCTTGACAGCAGTGCCAATAATTGGTGTAGATGGATCAAGAAACAATACGAACGAGACAGGTAACAATTAGGACGGATACCTTTTGAACGAGAGTTCTTATCTAAAGAGAGACAATCATCGGTTTCAATCACCATGAGCAATTAACCGAGCTCAAACCCAACTGAAAAGTAACAATTTGGATAATGTACATTCTTGTGCAAAATAATAGTTGACGTCTCGTGCAAATGAAATGAGATTATTTCATGCAATTGTCGTGTATCTTTCATGCAAAACGATCCATGCAAGTTGTGTATAGGGTTAGCTTCTTGCATTTTAGTGGCTCTGTAATTTTTTTGTTAGTTTGAATAGTTAATTTAACAAAAATATTTTAAAACTATACTTTTTAAACTTTCGTTTCTAACAAAAAATTTAACAAATGAATAGTAACTCTTTAAATTTAATCAAATAATATTCGCTCTCTATTTATTAAAAAATTATATTTTCTCTCACCATATTTACTTTTCTATTTCTACTTTTCTTTTCATATTTACTTTTCCATTTAAAAGAATAAATAAATATTTAAAAAGTAATATTTTAATTGATAAAATGGTTAAAATAGAGATACTAAAAAGTAGGACAGTTCTCTCATCATGCTCATCTCAAACTTGCCTTTCGAACATCGAAGGGGACAGAGGCACGACGCTGATGATTTTGATGGCGATAGACGCCGTGACTGGGGGCCGAGGAAGCCAAAGATCGATTTTCCGCACTTTAAGGGAGGCGATTCATATGAGTGGCTGGCGTGGATGGGAGGCAGCGCTGCAAAGGGATGGGTGGCGGCTTGGAGGTGAGGTAGCGTGGATGGGATGGGTTAAAATAGAAAAGATATACTTTTGATTATTTTAAAAAGTCAAATTTGAAGAGCCAATCATTTAATAGACTTATGTCTAAATCTATGTACTTTATAAATTAATAAATTTATGTCTAAATATATATATTTATTCCATTTAAATCTATTTCCTTATTCTCTTACCATTATTTTCGTAACTAGCTAGCTTGATAATTAAAGACTAAGGTGGAGATTTCATTAGAGGACATAATATATATATATATATATAAAATTAAAAGGGGATAGATGATGCAGTGTGAAACAAACCGATTGTCAAAAATTTGGCCTTGTCCGGCTCGTGACTTTTGTTCGTGGCATCTGCTTGTCGACAATTGACAGGTGCATGGAAGAAGGTGCATGGAGGGTGAGAATAATTTATTGTCACTCCGCCGGCCCCGGATAAATTAATAAATCATTGGTGAGGTGTTTTGTGGTTGAAATTTTGGTCGCTGTGCCGTAGACATTTTTGGACCCTTGCGCCACAAACTAATTCAGCGCCCCTCGTTATTTGGCCCGCGGATTTGCCTCCGCCATAGCGATCACTGTCTACTGTCTATATAATAATAATAATAATAATAATAATAATAATCTTTTATTTATGATTTTTCTCGTATGCAGATAAATTACCCATCATAATTTACCCCATAAATTAAAATATTTGTACGTTTCATTTGGCCGGGTACGGACCGGTTTGAAGCTATGGATTTTTTTAGTGGGCCAGGCATATAATTACAGTACTATAAATGTTGAAAACAATAAATAATTGTTTATTATTGTCTATACTTAAAAATAAAATCGGTAAGTGTTAGATAATTAAAAACTTTTAAAAAATCAATATGGGTTCGAATTGCGTAGATATTATGTAATCAGTTTAGTGAAAATACAAATATTATTATTTATTATTAATATTAAAATTTTAAGTTTTCATTAGGAGTATTTATCGTTTACTATTTTAAAATATTTTTGGCCTAAGACAAACTCAAAATCTTCTAAGTTATATTTATTTTTTAAAAAAGTAATTAAATGTATGAGAAAATTAACTGTTATGTATAATTATTTTTTAATTAAATTTTTACATGTAAAATATAACTTATATATGAATATTTAATATAATAATTATTTTTAAAAATAAATTTTAACAAGATAATTTATTATAATAAATGCGGACTTTTTCCCGTACAAAGCCAACTCGCGTCCAAAAAAAAAAGTTGTCCCCCAAATCAATGACGGAAATTGAACATATCTCTGAACACCGGGGTTCGTTCAAGCCTTCGTGAGCATACCCATGGATAACGGCCAGAGGACCATTCATTGGTGGGCTTGAACCGGTAAACATGGCCCAAACATCCACATAGGCCTATTTGATTATTTTTATTAATTTTATAAGCGAGCACTAAAATCTGTTTAATAATTTTTTTTTAAAAACTTATGATAACTTAAAATGTCAATATTATCCGTCCATTAGATATGAGACAACAATGACTTGGGATGAGATGGGGTCGCTTAGAATGAGGCTAGACTTCATTGAAAATATAATATAATTATAATGATATTTTTGTCTTTTAAAATTTTATATATTTTTTTATTTTACGAAAATTTATAATAATTTTAACATTATATTTTACTAAATACTCATCTACTTATTTAATATTTTTTTTTCAAACACAGCTAAAAATAATTTTATTTAAAAGCATAATACTATCAAACTATACTTATGTCTCAAACTCTTGACATGAGTTTAATTTTGTTCACCAAAATGACCAGTTAGCGTCTTATTGAAGCATTCACAAATTCACATTGAGTCAAAAGATTGAAGAATCAAAGCTCAAATGTTAACTTGAAAGTGCTCGAGATATTAAATGCTCAATAACCTTTTACGTGCTCGATTATCAAGAGATTTCATGAATTTATTGGTACATGATTATGCTCCTTTGATGTGTGATTTCTTTTTGAAGATGTATCCAAGGATTAAAGCTTGAACCGACTTAAGGTGCTCAGCATTCGATAACATTTTGCATGCTAAATATGTAGACATATCAAACGATTTCAAGAATTGATTGAGCTGGTACCCTGGTACACATATCAAGCGGTTTTCTTGACAATATAACATATCAAAGCAACATAACAAGATATCAAAATAATCCTGTCTAAAATTATATAAGGAAATATTTTTGGGTGTAGTTTATATAATCATATTGAAAGAAGGTAGGGTAACAAATAGGGCCTCCATAACCCAAATCAGAAGCTATTTCAGGCCGCCTGTCATCAGAAGCTATTTCAGGCCGCCTGTCATCCGAAACTATTTCAGGCTGCCGTCATTGTTTGGAAATCAAAGGCTCAACGCCTCAGGCCATCTCAACATTACTCTTCATTGTCTACTCTTCAAAAATGTGTAGAGCCATGTTCTCCCACCGATTTGCCCTAATTGTCTGTCTGTCTGTCTGTGTGTCTTCATATGTTTTTTTGTTCGTCCCAATTCCAGGCCCAGTTCTAGAGAGAGAAACTTTGTAATTAGGGTTTTGATCTCCCCTTCGACGGAGGGAGGTTCCGAAGTGGAGAAGAAAAGGACCCCCGAGGGCCAGGGCGAGCCCAAGACCTAGCGCAAGATGAAGACCACTTCCCAGCTGGAGATTATCGAAAAAACCTATGCTGGTTCGTTTTTTTTTTTTTTTTTTTGGGTTTTTGATGATTCATGTTTGCTCCTCGATTTGATGTCTGAAAAAAATGGTCGTGTTTTCGACTTGGATCCAGTGGAGACCTATCCAGAGGAGTCCCTGCGAGCGGACCTGTCTGCGAAGTTGGGACTATCGGATCGGCAGCTGCAGATGTGGTTCTGCCACCGGCGGCTCAAGGAAGGGAAGCCGCCTTCTGCGAAGCGAGCGCGCAAGGACAGCTCCACGCCATCCACGTCAGTGGCCGAGTCTACCCCCTTGACGGTCGGGCCAGTGGGGGATGAGATGGCGGTTGGTGAGGTGGGGAGTGAGCATGGGTCCGGTTCTGGCTCGGGTTCGAGTCCTCTCAGGCATATGGATTCGGAGCGAATTGCCGGTCCTCGAGCTGGGTCAACTGTGGCGAGGTCTTTTGTGGAAGCACAATTAGGGGAACCACTAAGGGAGGATGGGCCAATGTTAGGGATGGAGTTTGATCCTTTGCCCCCGGATGCATTTGGTGCACTTACAGGTATATTTGATTCGTGTGAAATTTACTGGACGTCCTCCAAAGCTGTTAGGAGTGAATTGTACCTGCAATGCATTCTTTGTAACCTTATGTTTAGTTTGAGAAATGCTGGCTATTTGCTCTTTCGTTTAATATGAACTCGCACAATAATGAGTTGGGAATAGATTCTGTAACTGAAGCAGCTGGGTGGTTGTGGCTGGCATAACGTGGAACTATCGAAGGTGTTGTTTCACTCGTAGAACCTAAAAGGAAACACAATTCCATCAGAGAAAAACATTAACCCGTGGCTTTAGACAAACGTTAGCAGACTCATGGAAAATTCAAATAGTAGAAACAATTCAAATTAATGAATCAGGGAAGGTAGAAATCCGTTAACTTCTAGATAACCTATTCTTTGTGTGTTGTGTTTGGTTGTATAAGTGTTGCTCCTAATGCATTGCAATGCAATTATAATGGGAAATATTATCATTTTTATAGGAGTTGTTAGATCCTATTTTTCATGGATTGGATATCTTTACTTTGATTTGGCTATTTATCTTCTTAGTTCTTACATTACTTTTATATTACTCGTTTTGACTTGTAAGTGTCCAATCATGGTCGTGTTCGATGGCGACTTTACGTTTTTATTTTCTTATGCTTGAGTCAAAACCTTTTACCAATTCTAAAGGGCCCTTTGGCCTTGACAAAAATGAATGATGACAAGAGCAATGGATTAACACAGAGTTTCCCACCTTCATGCAAGGTCAAAATTTTTCTTCAAACCCCAAAATCCCTAACCCTTTGTTTGGTAAAGGGTAGAAAAGAGATGGAAGAATTTTAGGTGAAAAAATAGTAGAAATAAAAAGGTGGAGAGGAAAAAAGTGAAAGAAAATATTATTTGGTTGGGTTGAAAACGAGGTGAAAAAGTATTTTTTTAATAATTTAATTGGGATTAGAAAAAAGTAGCATTATTTGAAATATCATTTTTAACCTTATGCATATAATTATGTAAATTAATGTCATATATTGAAATAGATAGTTTTGTAATTTTGATAGTTTTTCATAGAAAGTTTCATCATTTTGTTTGTCATAAAAATAAAATTGACCTCTGTTTTCCATAGCTTTTTCATGCATTTTCTTTCCACTCATTTTCCATCATTTGCCAAATAATAGAAAATGAATTTTTCATGTTTTTTCTACACCCTATATTTTTCATAGCATTTCCACCCTTACCAAACAAGGGATAACACTTGGTAAAGTATAAATAATTGTTGGAATGGATTAACATGGATTTTCCAACCTTGACACAAGGTCATAAGTCTCCTTTGAACCCCAAAATCCAAACCCATGCTAAAGTAAAAAAAATGCTATTAGAATTGAATGAACACAGATTTTCCTACCTAAACAAAAGGTCATAAATCTCCTTTGAACCCCAAAAGCCCTAACCCTTTTTAAATTAAAAAATGTTGTTAGAACATTGTAAATGATCTGTAGTTCCTTCATTTATATAATTTAATGAACTGGTTTTTGAAGATAGGATCACAGTTATATTTACTTCAGTTTTGGAGCAATCACAAGTGTGTTGATGAACATGGCTTGAAATGCTGTTACATATACTGAGGATCCTACGCAATTACACTCATTTTGAGTTGAAGTTAAACAAGAGTGATGATATTGCAAACTATTCTCATCACCACTGACGTTTTATTCATTTGGAGGCTCCATTCGAAATGCCTTAAATCTCGCTGTACTAATTTCCATTCAGATGAATTCTTCTTCTTGAGCAGTTTGATGCAGGAGTTGACATTCATTGTTATTATTCTGTGTTGCAGTACCAGTTGGGCAGCAGAAGCAAGCTGGAAGGCCTTACAAGGCCAAACTACACAAGAGATCTGATTCTAAATCAAACAAGGTTTGCCTCTCTTCCCATCAATAAGGATAACTTTATTGGTCTGGCTGTAAATGTTAGCTCAATTTCAATTGACATTATATGCTTCTTAAGCCTTTTCAGTTCAATTGACATTATATGCTTCTTCTGTTGCATCAATTTTTTCACCTGCCTACTAACTTATCATATTTGATAAGCGAACTCTGAAATCTTGAAATGCTGATGCGACTTCCTCAGGGCATTGCAAAGGAGGGTCTTCATGAATACCAGTTTCTTCTAGAGCAGCCAGCTGTTAGGGCTGACACTTATGTAGATTATAATGAAAATGATGATGCAAATGATGAGAGTGAAACTGATGATGGTAGCATGGGATGTGATCAACGCAATGATTTTTCTTCTAATGACGACCTTGGACATGAAGCTTTGTTAGATGTAATAGGTAATAATTTATTTATTTGCAAATTACTGTTTATTTACGTATATGTAGTCATCAACTATATTATCCGGAAGAAATACATTTGTTTGTTAGGCTTTCTTTTCATGTGAAACATTGCATTGTGAATGACAAGATAATGATATATTTTTACTTACTAAAGCCCATTTCAAAAACCTAAAAACTTATGGTGGGAATGGTGGTAAATAAATTGTATACATTGTATGAATATTATTATAAGTTATCTTTTTTTGTCATCTAATCTCTACTTTTTCCTTTTGAGCTTCTTATTGGTTACTTATAAGTTGTATAGGTACTTAACGTGTGTTATTATTGTGTTTATTTTCTAATTAGATGAATCTGGACGTCCTGGAAAACGAGGGATAACTCGTTTAAACAACATATGGAAGTTGCCCAAGGGGGTACGAGTTACAGTTGAGGTCAATAAAAATTTTCAGGTAGTGGGAGAAAATAGTAGTGTGTTTCCCCGTTTCCTTGGAACAATGGCACGTAAAGGAAATTATTGCCCATTAAATTATTTGACTTGGCCGAAAATGCCAAAAGAATACAAGAATCGCTGTCTAACGACCATTGAGGTATAGTTTCAAATCTATTAGCTTTGATAAAATAATTTTTTAATTCTTTGAACACATTATTATTACATACTAATTTAATTATTTTATAGTCCAAATTCATTCTCAAATTTAATAATGATGATGAAATGGTTCGAAAATGTTGGACTCGTTTTTCGTTGAGTTGCCTTGGAAGGAAGTGGAGGGATTTTAGAAATGAATTGAAAGAAAAATTCTTTGACGTATCCAAAACTAAAGAGCAAATGGTTGCTGGAATTCCGAGTTATGTTGATCCTACCCAAATGAAGTGCTTGATTGATTATTGGTTGTCTCCCGAAGGAAAGGTATAATTAATAATTTGTGTGCGTAAATTTCTTGGGATTTATTCTAAATGGTTGCTGCTGAAATTTGTTTTACTTTTTTACAGGCTATAAGCGAAAAAAATAAGTTTTCACGAAGCTTTCAAAAGGATGTACACACTTTAGGAGGTAAAACATATGCACGATTGGCTCATGAGCTGGTATGTCTTAATAGCACCAACCCCCCTTACTCTTGTTATTGCTGATTAGTTTAGTCTATATTTAAAACTCCACCTATCAAAACAATAAGAATTGTAAGCAAATTGTAACGATAAAAATAAATTTTTAAAAATGAATAGGCATGACTTCAAATTGGAAGACATATCAACAAACATCAAATATATGTATATCTTGGTGTCTTGATATATAAGCTATAAGAACAAAGTAACCTAAGCAAGCAAGCAGGTTACATAAACAAAACAACATGCATTTAACACTAGGTTTTTGTAACCAAAATTCATCATGCTCATACTCATACACAAGAGAGCATTAAAATGCCAATTTAGGACGTCCGCTAGGTCCCGGAACTATAGTCCACTCTGTACTAACCTCAGCCGACTTTGGTTCTGATTCTTTAAGCTTGATTTTAATTCTAAAACCTCCCTCATTTTGCTCATCACCCCGTGGGTTGAATTCCATTTTGGGGAACAATGCTAGTGCGTTTGCATTGTCGAGAACTAACTTTGCAGCCTTGATGTTAAATATGTGGCCTTGTCTGACCTGAAAAACCAATTCAGACGCCACAAACAAATTAAGAGTTGCCCATCCACATAAAAATTTGAAAGAATATTTTATGACTGGATCCAAATTATCACAGCTAGGCCGAAGATGCAGACGCAAAATTCCAATGTGCAGCCATGCACAACCAAGGTTATAAATGGGGCCTACAAGAGTGGATGATGATAGTGAGATACATCAGTAGAAAAATACTAAGAGAAGTAATTAGTAAGCCACATAGCAGTTCTACAATCTCATTAATCTTCATCATACTTAAAATGTGTTAAAAATGGGAGCAAAACCTAAGCGTACCAGTGCAACTTTCGAAAAATAGCTATCTCAGCAGTGGCTCGATGAATAACTTTGCAGAGGAAGCTAATTTTTCAGGCATTGATGATGCAATAAGAGAGCAAACAGCCTGAATTTCTTCTTGCTGTGATCAAAGAAAGATCAAACCAACAGTGAACAATCAAAAGACAAATCAATTGACAGAAACTTAATTGAATACTCAAATTTTGATTTATGCTATAAACAGAATTTAAAACAAAGCAGAAAACTGACAGTATATAACACTGCAGTAAAGGGACCAGCATATTTTTAAAATAGTAGAATTAAATTAGAAATGAGTCAACAAACTTAACCTCCCAAAGGACAGTGGTGTTACATCTACATCAATTTAAATTTAGAAATAAATAGAATAAAATACAATCTCCTTTTTTGCTAGTTAAGAAATGCAAAAAAACATGAATCATCATGATAATTCTTTAGTGGAGCTCAAGTCACAAATATACATAATTAATGCAAGTAATGAAGCCAGCAATGCGTTAAGTTATTATTATTACTTTTTTCATATAGGTAACTTTCAACTTTCAAGCCGGATGTAGTGATTTATTAAATGTCAATAATTTCCCTAAGTAAAAAAGGGGGGAAATAACTACTACACTGCAATAATTGCTTACGTAATCTAAATAACTGCTGCAGTTTTCACTGGATGAAAGAACATGCCAGGCAATGGGATGTATTTGCTATCAACCATGGAGAAACGCTGCACATGAGGGGAAAAAAATAAAAATAAAACAAAACAATATGAAGTTTTCCCAAACAAATTTGTCAATTCTTAAAAGAAACTACACCAAATGTCAAAAATAGTTACACTTTCACAAAAACATGGCAATGGGTTCACAAGGAGCAATGCCACCTGAACCACGTCTCAAGAACAAAACTAGCCATTTTTGCATTCATTGCATCATGGAGGGGACCGCTAAAATAATGATAAAATGAAAGTTTGAAGAATGAATATACAAACCTGCATTTACTGATGTCCAAGCATCGAGAGTCATCTTTTGATAAGGCATAAAATTTATGGGAGATGTAGATGAATATTTTAATGCAAGTTGCAAAACCTCAGCAACACCTGACAGCCTGTGACAGAAGCAAAAAGAAAAAAAAAACTCCATAAATTGACTACTGGGAACCTAAAAATACGATAATAGAGTATGGAAAAAAATTGTGATGCATTATAGGTCTGTGGGGGCTTGGGGTGTGTGGAAGTGTTCATTGTGTAGATATTTAATTGAGAATATGCCACTTTAAATAATGTTATGGCACTGAGGATGGAATGTTATGCATACAGTTATCCCTGACAAGACAGTTATAGCACAAACAACAACAATAATAATCCCCTATTCAAATCAGGTACATGAACCCTAAGAAGCCACTCGCCTACTATTTATAGCAATAATAAAAAAGAATTAATCTTACTAGCTGTAAATCACTGGGATCAACCAAACTAATCATAACTATCTCTATGAATGTATCCATATCCTGGAAGAAGCTTGTGCTGCCAATTAATGGAAATCTCCTGGAAACTATCACAACCTGTATTTCTGCATAATACTTCAGGGTAGAAAACACAAGCATTGGCAGAGGGTATACATCCCCAATCTTTAGATTGACCCCCAAATCCAATCTGTTTTTCATGTTCAAGTCTTCTCAAAAGCATATGTAGACGATGAACAAAATCCTGTCAGAGCAAGAAATTAAACCCAGGTGATGGTGTAGTTAATAGACAGAACCTGATACATCTCTTCTAACTTCTGTGTAATGCGGATTTCATTTTCTTCAGTTTCTCCCATAATATACAATGACATGCAGGCACCTACAACACTTCAACATCAATTATATGAAATAAAAGTATGGATATGGACGTTTGAAATTTCTGTTCAAAGACCCGCCTGAAGGGTAGAGGGCAAAAAAACTGTATCAAGAGCCTATAATGTATGTGTTCGAAGATTTTATGCACCGTTAAGGTTTCTGCAATCAACTGAAGCAGACACTGTCAGGTAGCCCACATCGTGTGTTTCCAAAAAGTAACATTAGTAAAACACAGACATAGCCCTCAAATGGAAAACTGTATCTATGATTCAAGGAAAGAGACTCGAATGTTATGCTATCTGTCTATATTCAGGCACTCCACTGCAATGCTATCTGGCCATATTTACTATTTTAAAAAAGTACTTGTTCTTTGTGGTACTTATGTTATATTATGCTTTGTATTTAACATGTTGTGTATGAATCATTTGTAGGAAATGAAAGATGGCCGCGCTCAAACAAGATCAGATTTGTATATAAAAAGTAGAAAAAGAAAAAATGGAGAACCAGTGACTGAAATTGCTGCCAAAAATATTGTAATTGACTCATCATAAAATCTTGAAATTATATGCTGTACTGGAAGTGTTTCACAATTTCATTATATATTGATTTCTATATGGGCAGAAGGAAATGGAAATGCTTATATCTCAACAAGAAGTTGATCCATCTCGAGGGATATGTGGTGAAATTGTATACGCAGATGATGACGTGTATAGCCAAGTCATATCTAAAGAAGAACGAAATGGGCGAATCCGTGGCCTTGGATTTGGGCCTACAGCTTCTCGTATTTCTTCATCATCAAAATCTAAATATTATGACTTGATTGAGCAGCATATCAATGACGTAAATATTATCAAGGCTTTGCAAGAAGAAATTTTACAAAATGAAGCTGAGAGAATTGAGAAAGAAAATCAGTTTGAGCAGCGACTTAAAATACTCGAACAATTACTTCCTGGAGCGGTAATCTTTAGTAATTTTATTTTCAAGGTTAATATATGTAATTTAAATGTATTCTTATGCATCGAGTTAATTGCAGCATATCAATGGTAGTCCAAGGGAGGAGGCATCTCTAGATTTACAACAAAAGTCTTCATGTGCAAGTCACCATGAAGGAGATAATTAACTATTTTATATTTCATAAGTATAAATGGTAAATAGCTTTAAACTTATTCATTATTTATGATTGCATGTTTAATGATTTAGGTTTTTAATTGCAAATATGCAATTCATTTTGATCATTGATACTTTGATGTTGAAGTAATGTTTAATTTTTTTCTTTCAATTCTAACAAGCAGTTAATGCATTGGCCACAACTTGATCAGGCTCCAAATTCTATTCTACGCCCTTTAAATGTCTCTCTGGTCGAGCGAGCTCTCGGTGCTTCATCGTAAATATGAAGAAGTTAGGATTTCTGTTTGTTTCGCTATGTATGAATAGAATATTACATTCCAAACTGTTCTTTGATTGGATGAATGAACAAATACATTTGTATAAAACATGTAACAAACGTCTAATTATCTTTGAATTAGGCCTTTATGGATATTGTGCATTTTCGTTTTGTTTTTAGTATATTTGGTATCTTGTATTGTGATGACTCATGACTTATTGCATGTGTTATACAAATTCTTTGTCAAGGTGTGTTTGCAAAATCGAAGGAGAAAAAGAGACCCAGTTGCCTAATCGACAACGCAGGAAATTGGAAATAAATGGTTTACGAATTCTTTTCCGGTGTTTTTGCATTGATACCACAGTAGCAGTGCTTCTCTAGCATTTTTTCAATGTCGTCATCTGTATATATATTTTTTGTGGCATTTTTTAAGTCATCCAAACTATAACCTATACCGGTATTTTTAAACTATTGACATTTTTCCCCTAGCACTTCTTAAAAGTCAATAACCTATAGAGACGTTTTTTGTTTGTCGTCTATATTTTTTTTAAGTCACCCACTGTTTTAAATATTCAAGCTTTTTTGAAAACATTCGAATAAAATTATTTATAGCATACATATTATATTTTTTTATAATTTAGAAAATTATTTTAAAATTTTAATAAAAATAATTTGTAGATAAAAGATAAAAATAAAATTTTATATTTAGGGTAGCACTATTTATTTTTTAAAAGTGTTTATATTGTTTTTGACACAAAATATTAATTGACTATAATAAATAGAAGAGAGAAAAAAAGTAATAAATAAAAAATAAAAGGATATTATTTTAATAAAATAAAAAATTAAGGAAAATGGGTGTAGAAGTTTTTTTTTAAAAAATTGGGTAAATTTTTAGATAGTGTTATTTTTAGCTAAATTTTAAGAAAAAAATATAAAAAATCCATGAATGCTTTTGATAAAAACGTTAGCAAAAAGTTGGGATGACATCAAATAACAAATGTTTTTTTAAATTACGTTGCCAAGATCATCTATAAATAATTTTTTAAACAAGTTTTTGGTGTTTTAAAACATTCAAATTTCTTGAATTGTTTGTGTTTTAACTTTCATGAATTACCACAAAAAATGAAAACACGTGGAAATCAAAAGTAAGAACGGTCACCTAAGAGCATTTGTAGTAGGCTAGTTAAATATTTCAAAAAATTTATTTATATGAAGCGATATTGTAATAGCCCAAGTGCACGATATTGTCCGATTTAGGGCCCAAGCCCAATCTCCGGTTTTATTCTTGGCAGTGCCACACAGACACCCCAAAAAGTCTCGTGCTAGTTCACGCCCTCTTAAGATACCCGCTTCGTTCTCCTCCTCAACCGATGTGGGACTTGCAAATTTCTCAGATTCTACAATCCATCCCCTTTATGAGGCCCACATCCCCGTGAGACTTTGACACACTATCCCGATCTCCAGCTCTGATACCATCTGTAACAGCTCAAGTTTGTCGTAGCACGATATTGTCCGGTTCAGGGCCCAAGTCCAATCCCTGATTTTATTCTTGACAGTACCACACAGACACCCCAAAATGCCTTGTGCCAGGAGAAGTCTCCACGCCCTCTTAAGAGGCACCCTTCGTTCTCCTCCTCAGCCGATGTGGGACTTACAAAGTCCTCAGACTTTACAGATATTGGCTAGCCGATGTCTCAAAGTTTAGAATTTAATAAAGTTTTTAGTATTTCGAATTAAATTTATTATCAATATTATTTGATATAGCCAAAATTTGTTAAAACTTTAGCTATTCCAATACCAATGTTGTAGTGTCCCTAAAATCTCACTAAAAGAACAAAAAATTATTTTGCTGTGAAAATAGAACAAAATGTGAAACCCATCTTGCAAATCTCCTTTTTTACAAATACATAAACAAGCCTCACTACCTAATATCCCACTAAGCCTACAATTATAGTGTTGTACTTAACAAATATATCCTTAAGTGATTGTAACATTTTTTTCTTTATAAAAAAACAAACAAAACCTCTCTTGTTAAAAAGATCACACATTAAACCATCTTAATTAACCCACAAGCAACATTTTATAATAGTAAAGAGACCATTTTTTGGACAAGAACTAAGGGGGTGAGTGCATGAGAATGGATTAAAATATTTCATGATTATTTTCATTTTGTATTTGGTAGGGCTAGGTGAACGGGAATAGATCATTCCCATAAAAATGAGTAGGTAATTTACAATCTCTTGCGCTCTTGCTATTTATTGATTCTCATACCAATTTAACCCAAGGTCTTCCTTTGCCACCTCAACATCTTCGATTGGCTCAAATGCTCCTTACCACCAACAATGGTGAGATTAGCCATGGGTTTGGAATCTTTGCTAGTGGAAACCACGACAGATGCTACCGTGAGTGCAATTATCGTCGTTTGGGTTGGTGAGGATCAAGTGACCCATCATATATTCATTGATGTTGTTATCACTCATCATCTGTTTTTGATGGACAGTCTTTCGGTCTTGAGTTTGGAGAGTGGTCACGAGACTCCAATTTTGCCATTTTATAGCATGATTGTAGGGTATCCTTCAATTGTTGCTCATAGTTGTTGAGGGGCGGTGGATTGGATTTGAGAAAATTTGGTTTAGGATTTTGAAACACAAAATTAGTTGAAACCTGTGGCTGAGATGGTACTTAGTTGGGGTTTAGGACATTTGGGATTTTGCATTAGAGGTTTGGATACATTTTTAATTGATTTTATACATAAATAATTCATGGTAAAAAACTTGTAGATAATTGCCTATCTGTGAACAAATATCTAATCTCGATTATTTTTAAAAATTGTAGGTATGATTTGGATGGACTTTCATATTTGATTATGTTGTTTTGGATTTTGATTTTTATTATGCTGGAAAGGATTTTTAGTTCAATATTTTCATTGTTATTCAACTTTTATCAAGCAACAAACCCGTTCATGTTTATTGTTTTTTCTTTAAAGTGGAAACATAGACAAGTATTGGTTCATCAAGTTAATTTAGGAAAGAAAAACAATAGATGATATAATTGACATTTGATAAAAATAAGTTATTACAAAATCATAATAACATATTTGGTTGGCATGAATAAAATGCAATGACATGAAAATTATTTTCATTCCTACATTTGGTATACACCGGAGCAAGCAATGGTCTATTATCCTGAAATTTAAATTATTCTGAATAAGGTATAATCTTGATTACGTCCACTATTGTTATTGAGTGATTAACAAACTTACATAAGATAATTAATCTTTTAATTATATCCTTTTATTTATCTGACTAAATATCTCCGCTTGCATCCAACTTGCTTATGGCTGCCATCAAGCGCTTCTAGGTGAATCAGAGGCGACGTACAGTTGGAGAATTTCCACTTTACCACTAGATGTGGTTGTCGGGGCAGTCCTCTTTCCATTGCCTCATGGTATATGTCTGTATAGTTATTAATTAATTAGGACTGGTGGTTGTAATTTTTTTTTTATAGATCCAGATTCAAATACATCCGGCTAATACTATAATAATTTGTACAGGAAGAAAAAACCAGCACCGACAAAAAAAAGATGTAATTGTAGATAGAATTAAGCGGCCTGTAAAACAATCATTTATTGACTTCTATCCACGTAAGGAATAGCAAGATGTTCAATGCTGACTCAAAAACCATAAAAGCTTCACAAGCCGAACCTGTGTCCTAATCACATGCACTCTTGGGGGCGCTAAGTACTAACACGTTCGTACCTAAAACCTTAATTAGAGACTGCGTCGATCTATTATCCATATCCATCCATGAACGTCCAACTGTCTCGCGCACGCGCCACAACAGAGCCTGTGAGAACAGCGACGCCCGACAGTGCGTCCACTTTTATTATGGTACAAAAGGCATAGCAATTAGCAAACCCCCCCACAGACGGAAAGGTCGGCTCTCGGATCAATTACATGCGAACGAGGAAAACAACACCAAACCCACAAAAAAAAAAACAAAAAACAAAAGAAAAACCCAACGATTAGAAGAAAGAAGAGAGAGAGGGAGAGAGAGAGGGAGAGCGAACCCGGATCGAGTCGAGCGAGCTGCGAGCATCAATCACACACACCAACCAAAGTGTCACCAACTCCAAGCATCTACTTCTCTCTGACAATCCTAACCTTCCCCCATTACAATCGCTAATCAATACTCGCCATTGTTTGTTATCGCTGTTACATTTATTATCGCTATCATCATTGTGATTCGACCTTCATTAATCAGTCCACGCCACCTCTCTCTTACCCTTCTTTACCTGACTGACTGACTGACTATATAATTTTCGTTTCATTCAATTCTCTTCCAATCAATTTTTAATTGAAGAAGAAAAAAAAAAGAAGAAAAAGGGGAAAAAAAATGGAGAGCGTGATTAGAACTGTTCGTTGGGTTTGTGTTGTTTCTATCGTATCGCATGACATTAAAAATCAATCCCAATTCAATTTTTTATTTGCCATCGCCAACCCAAATTCTCACAAACCCACGAACCAAAACAAAACAAAAAAGAGAAAAAACAAGAGTAAACGCAAAACCAAAACCCAAAAGCCACAAGACCATTTCTGTTGCATTGCGATGCGTTTACGTTTATTTATTACACTTGCATTTTGTATTTATTTATTGTATTTGTTCCCCAAATCGAACCGCACATCTCCATCATCATCGCAGGTGGGAGAAAAGAGAGATGGATGGATTTGAAGGATAGAGATTTGTAGAGAGAGAGTGAGTGAGTTAGAAAGTCAATAGAGATTTGGGTTGGGTTGGGTTGGGTTGGGTTTTCATTTTCGTCAAATACCCAAATCAGAAACTATTTCAGGGTGCCTGTTATTGTTTGGGTGATCGAAGACTCAACGCCTCACACCCATTTGCCCTAATTGTCTGTCTGTCTGTGTGTCTTCATATGTTTCTGGTTCGTCCCCAATTCCAGACCCAGTTCTAGAGAGAGAAAGTTTGGAATTAGGGTTTTGATCTCCCTTGCAATGGAGGGCGGTTCCGAAGGGGAGAAGAAGAAGACCCCCGAGGGCGAGCCCAAGACCAAGCGCAAGATGAAGACCGCTTCCCAGTTGGAGATTCTCGAAAGAACCTATGCTGGTTCGTTCGGTTTTTTTTTTGTTTTTTTGTTTTTGTTTAGGGTTTTGATGATTCATGTTTGTTTGTTTGTTCAGCGATTTGATGTCTGAAAAAAATTGTTTTGTGTTTTGGACTTGGATCCAGTGGAGACCTATCCAGGGGAGTCCCTGAGAGCGGACCTGTCTGCGAAGCTGGGACTATCGGATCGGCAGCTGCAGATGTGGTTCTGCCACCGGCGGCTCAAGGACCGGAAGCCGCCTTCTGCGAAGCGGGCGCGCAAAGACAGCACCACGCCAGCCACGACAGTGGCAGGGTCTACCCCCTTGGCGGTCGGGCCAGTGGGGGATGATATGGGGGTTGGTGAGGTGGGGATTGAGCATGGGTCAGGTTCTGGCTCGGGTTCCAGTCCGTTCAGGCATATGGACTCGTGGCGATTTGCGGTGGGTCCTCGAGCTGGGTCAGCTGTGGCGAGGATAGGAGCTGATGTGCCAGCAATGAAGAGGTATTATGAGCCACCTCCCCCGCCGCAGCAGTCAGTGGTGGAGCTACGTGCTATTTCTTTTGTGGAAGCACAATTAGGGGAACCACTAAGGGAGGATGGACCAATATTAGGGATGGAGTTTGATCCTTTGCCGCCGGATGCATTTGGTGCACTTATAGGTATATTTGATTCATGTGAAATTTACTGGATGTCCTCCAAAGCTGTTAGGAGTGAATTGTACCTGCAATGCATTCTTTGTAGCTTTATATTTAGTTTGAGAAATGCTGTGTAGGCTATTTGCTTTTTCATTTAATATGACCTCGCACAATAATGAGTTGTGAATAGATTTTGTAACTGAAACAGCTGGGAGGTTGTGGCTAGCATAATTCGGAACTGTCTAAGGTGTTGTTTCACTCGTAGAACCTAAAAGGAAACACAATTTCGTCAGAGAAAAACATTTACCAGTGGCTTTAAACAAACATTAGCAGACTCATGGAAAATTCAAATATTAGAAAGTAGAAACGGTTCTAATTAATGAATCAGGGAAGGTAGAAATCCATCTTTTAGCTTCTAGGTAACCTATTCTTTGTGTGTTGTGTTTGGTTGTATAAGTGTTGCTCCTAATGCATTGTAATGCAATTATAAAGGGAAATATTATCGTTTTTTAATAGGAGTTATATCACATTTTGTTAGGGTTGGATATATGTATTTTGATTTTGTACACTTCTTACATTACTTTTATATTACTCGTGTTTTGACTTGTAGTAAGTGTCCAATCATACACATCTGGTTGGTAGGGACTCTAATTTATTTTCTAATTTTTTTAGTGAAAACCTGTTACCAATTCTAAAGGACCTTTTTGCCTTGACAAAAATGAATGATGACAAGAGTAATGGATTAAGACAGATTTTCCCACCTTCACACAAGGGCATAAGTTTTCTTCAAACCCCAAAATCCCTAACGCTTGTTAAGGTAAAAATTATTGTTAGAAAGGATAAACATAGATTTTCCCACCTTCACACAAGGTCGTAAGTCTTCTTTGAACCCCAAAAGCCTAACCCATGTTAAAGTAAAAAAATGTTGTTAGAATGTATGAACATGGATTTTCCCACCTAAACACAAGGTCATAGATCTCCTTTCAACCCCAAAAGTCCTGCTCCTTTTTAAATTAAAAAAATGTTGTTAGAAGAATGTAAATGATCGGTGGTTCTTGCATTTATATAATTTAATGGACTGGTTGTTGAAAATAGGATCAGCAGTTATATATCTACTTTAGTTTTGGAGCAACCAGAAGTGAGTCGATGAACATGGGTGGAAATGCTATTACAGATACTGAGAATCCTACACAAGGTTAGGTTGAAGTGAGTTGTAGCAATTATACTCATTTTGAGTTGAAGTTAAACAAGAGTGCTGATATTGCAAACTATTCTCATCAGCACTGACGTTTTATTCATTTGGAGGCTCCATTCGAAATGTCTTAAATCTCGCTGTACTATTTTCCATTCAGATGAATTCTTCTTCTTGAGCAGTTTGATGCAGGAGTTGACATTCATTGTTATTATTCTGTGTTGCAGTACCAGTTGGGCAGCAGAAGCAAGCTGGAAGGCCTTACGAGGCCAAACTATATGAGAGATCTGATTCTAAGTCAAACAAGGTTTGCTGCTCTTGCCATTAAAAGGATAACTTTATTGGTCTGGCTTTAATTAGTAGCTCAATTTTAATTGACATTATATGCTTCTTATGCCTTTTCAGTTCTACCCTTGTTAATGCAACATTATTTGTGAGAATTTCCTCTTCATGGATGAGTATTTTTGGGGAAGCCAATTAATTGTGATTTATAGAATATACATTCTTTTTTGTAGTGGTGTCTTTTTATCTGGTCATATTGCAGATATTTTTTTTATAAGTAAGACGAATTTTATTCGGTCATATTGCAAATACTATACTGCACGTTTTTACATTGTTTTACCTTTGTGGTTTCTAGGAATTTTAGCTCTGCTCAGCCATTGTCGTTTGCAATATGTGAAACCAATATATTTTGCCGAAAGTAATTAAGCAATAATTTTCTTTTCGTCCACTTGTATCTTCTGTTGCATCAAATTTCCCCCCTGCCTACTAAAGTATCATCTTTGGGCAAGCAAACACTGAATTCTTGATATGCTGATGTGACTTCCTCAGGGCACTGGAAGGGGGGGTCCCCATGAATACCAATTTCTTCCAGAGCTGCCAGCTGTTAGAACTGACTCTTATGAAAGAGTTATCCCATCCCACTTCTATAGTTCCTCAGTTGATGGTTCAGCTGCCAGGGCTTCATCTTTATCATCTGGGCGTACATTCATGCATGGAGGTGAACAAGCACCGCCATCGGCATATGGTTTCCAATATCCTGTGCCGAGTTTAAATACTTTGCCTCAACAGAGTAGGCAGGGCCACCTTCTTTCATCTTCTGCAGGAGAGTATGATGCCGTTTCAAGAAAGGATGCCTTTACAAACATTACTTCTACGGATGCTCATTTTGGTTCTCATCCAATTAATGCATTGGAAATTGTTCCATCTGAGAGGGTGTCACATGAAGATGAAGCTTTAAGGATGGAAAGGAAGCGCAAGGTATTCCGATACATGAGTAAGTTAGTCTTTGTTCTTTAATTGAGAAATGACTACATTTATTGTCTCTTGCAGAGTGAAGAAGCTAGAATAGCAAGGGAAGTTGAAGCCCATGAAAAAAGGATTCGTAAAGAGCTAGAGAAGCAGGATATTTTGAGGCGAAAGGTTTTTTTATTCATCTCTTATTTACCTGTGCTTATTGGTTGTACACTAAAGAAGAGTATTTGTTCACTTTAGAGGGAAGAACAAATAAGGAAAGAAATGGAGAGGCACGATCGCGAGAGGCGCAAGGAAGAGGAAAGGCTTTTGCGTGAGAAACAGCGAGAGGAGGAGAGATACCTTAGGGAACAACGGCGTGAGCTGGAGCGGAGAGAAAAGTTTTTGCAGAAAGAATCTCTGAGAGTGAGTTTTTTAACCTGCTGGAAATTACTTTTCTTATTTCTCAGTATAACCTATTGTGATGCACTTTCTGTAATTAGGCGGAAAAAATGAGACAGAAAGAAGAACTCCGCAGAGAAAAGGAAGCAGCGAAGCAAAAAGCTGCTAATGATAGGGCAATTGCTCGAAAAATTGCTAAGGAGTCTATGGAACTCATTGAGGATGAACGTCTGGAACTAATGGAGTTAGCTGCCGCAAGCAAAGGATTGCCTTCAATATTGTCATTAGATAGTGAAACTTTGCAAAATCTTGAATCATTCAGAGGTAAGGGGCACATTTTGAAAGTTATACTTATATAGCCAAAGAACTTGTATTTTCATGTCTAAAAATTTAGTTATTTTTAACGTACTTTTATTAGTTTAGAAAACTGACAGATTTATTTTGCTCTAGATGCGCTGACTTCATTCCCTCCCAATTCTGTGAGATTGAAAAGGCCTTTTTCCTTCAAGCCCTGGTCTCATTCTGATGTGAATGTGGGCAACCTTCTTATGGTGAGAGTTTAATCTTGTTCGTTTCTTTGTTAGGGATGCTGTGCATGGAGGTAGGAAATTATATTGTTGTGTCTTGTGTGTGATGTTTGTAAATAGTATGCTCTCACATAGAATTAATTATGGAAGTTTTATTTTATTTCATTTTATGTTGAACTGTAAGGTAATGAATTTTATTTTATTTTTGTTTTTGTAAGCATTAAAGAATTTGGTGCTATTTATCTTCAATACCAGAAAATTGATGCTATGATATCGGTGATTCACTTTTGGTCCATTATTATTTTCTTGCATCAAGTTAATTTTAAATTTCGCAAATGACTTTTCCTCTTCTTCCATTCATTATCAAAACATTATTATTATTAATTTTTGTGATGAATTGTTTGATGAGGTTATGGCTTAACATTATAGATTAAAGTTTCTGATCACTAGGTGGGCTAATGTGAAATACATTTTTCCTTTCTTGATAATTGTTCTAATTTTGATTCAATTTTAGGTTTGGAGGTTTTTAATTACCTTTGCTGTTGTTCATGGACTTTGGCCATTCACTTTGGATGAGTTTGTTCAATCTAAGATGAAATAAATTTTAACTTATCTCGAGAACTATTCTAATTTTGATTCAATTTTCAGGTCTGGAGGTTTTTAATTACCTTTGCTGATGTTCTTGGGCTTTGGCCATTCACAGTGGATGAGTTTGTTCAAGCTTTTCACGATTATGTATGTTTTCCATTCTGTGGTGTTTGTTTGTTTGTTTGTTTGTTTATTTATTTATAAATGTTGTTTGTGATTAACAGGATCCAAGGTTATTGAATGAGATACATGTTGCTCTTCTAAGATCCATCATAAAGGATATTGAAGATGTTGCAAGGACGCCATCCACGGGGTTAGGAGGGAATCCAAATAGTGCTGCTAGTCCTAGTGGAGGGCATCCTCTGATTGTTGAAGGGGTAAGCTGTGCTCATCTATTAATTTTTTAGCATCAGTATTACTTTTTGGTCAGTTTGTTCTTCATCAACAACCCTCTTGGTGCTTCTGTTCCAGGCATATGCTTGGGGTTTTGACATACGAAGTTGGCAGCACCACTTAAATCCATTGACATGGCCTGAAATATTGCGGCAATTTGCTTTGTCGGCTGGATTAGGTCCACAAGTCAAGAAAAGGAGTGTTGAGCAAGCATTTGTTCGTGATGACATTGATGTATGTGCTTTATTGGCAAACTACTAACTCTTAACTTAGATGCTGGATGCTTTAATTTAACACTGCACAATTGTTTTGATATTCTTCTACTTTTCATTCATGTACTGTGTAGTTCCTGTTCAGTAGCAGTTCTGTTGTCGCTTTCAATTTTTCCAGTAGTGTTTGGGAATCTTTATCTATTGTTTATATATAAACAGATACAAATGAAGAACAACGAAAAACAGCAGTCTATAAATAACAAAAGCAAAGGCCCCGAAATACTTAAACATGTGTTTATAAATAAACTCTCTAAATCACTTTCTGAGGCGAAAGGATGTTTGGCTTTTTTTGGTTCGAAATTTGTGCTAATACTGTCATGGTTGGAAGTTTTTGAAAGAATGAGGGTGTAAAGCATACGCTTATCCATGCCATTTGAACAAATGTTACAGTAGATGCCAATCTTTAGTCTACAATAATGCGAGAGTGCATTTTGCACTGTATGGACTATAACAAGCAAAATATTTTTCCCTTTAAGGTTCAAACTTTGTTGTTTGCTTTTTAACCTTTAGTATACACTTTTCTTCATGGTTATATTTACAGAAATGTTTTATTGTCACTTAGCTTTGTGGATCAAGTGCAGGATAATGATGGTGAAGACATAATATCTAATTTACGCAATGGAGTGGCTGCTGAAAATGCGCTTTCTATAATGCAAGAACGGGGTTTCTCGAACCCACGTAGATCTAGGCATCGGTTGACTCCTGGAACAGTCAAATTTGCAGCATTTCATGTTCTTTCCCTTGAAGGAAGCAAGGGCCTAACTATATTAGAAGTTGCAGAGAGGATTCAGGTATTTTTTGGATTAAAATTCCTATGGCCCCTATATTTTTGCCCTCTCAACACATTTATGTTTTAAACATGATGCTAGAAATCTGGGCTTCGGGACCTTACTACAAGCAAGACGCCAGAAGCATCTATTGCTGCTGCTCTGTCAAGGGATGTGAAACTTTTTGAAAGAACCGCTCCTTCAACATATTGTGTTCGTACCCCATATAGGAAGGATCCTGTTGATGCTGAGGAAATACTTTCTGCAGCCAGGGAAAAAATTCAGATATTTAAAAATGGATTTTCTGATGGAGAAGAAGCTGATGATGTGGAAAGGGATGAAGATTCTGAGAGTGATGTAGCTGAGGATCCTGAGGTTGATGATTTAGATCCTGAATCAAATGCAAAGAAAGAAACTCAACATTATGAGGCTGATGCTTTTGAAGTGAAAACTCCGTTGACAAATGGAAATGAGGCCATCTGTAATGAGCCTTTGGGAACTCCTCTCAGTGGTGTCCTTGCAAATGCTAGCGATGAATTTTTCCCACTGTGTTCTGATGGTTTCAACGAGCCAATGAGTTGTGGCGCTTCCACTGCTCGATGTGTTGATGGCGCTGGAATCCTCAAGGATACTAGTAATCCCGATGAAGAGGAAACTGATATTGACGAAAGTAATCCTGGTGAACCATGGGTTCAAGGGCTTATGGAAGGTGAGTACTCCGATCTCAGTGTTGAGGAGCGTCTTAATGCACTCACTACTTTGATTGGAGTGGTGATTGAAGGGAACTCTATCCGTGTTGTTCTTGAGGTACTTCAAATCCTATCTCTGCAGAATTCTGGCATTTTTGTTATGACTGAATCATAATTGTTTTATGTTGAAACTAGAAAGATAACAGAGAGGGAGCAGGATAAAATAGACTTGAGAGTGTGTTGTTGATCCCAATGAAATAGATTATTTACTAATTTGACACCTTACACTTCTTGTAATAAGCCTTGTAAAAATTATTCGTCTATCAACTTTTAATATGAGAGTAAACTTTTCCAGGAACGTTTGGAAGCAGCAAATGCTTTGAAGAAGCAAATGTGGGCTGAGGCACAACTTGACAAACGCCGCATGAAAGAAGAATATGTAACAAAGATGCAATATTCTTATTTTATGGGAAACAAAACTGAACAGAATCTTAACTTATCAGAGGGGAGGCAAAGCCCATTTCTTGTGGAGGAGAAAAGTAGTGAGGCCTCGGTGATCCTCCCAACCCAGCAAGGAACGTTTGCTGATCCACATAACGATAATAACTACCCTAATACTTTGGCCACTGCTAGGAACTTGCCAATACAAGAATATTCTATAGCTCCAGAGCATCTTACAGTTCAGCAACCTGGACCTTTTGCGGAAAAGTCACGTTCACAGATAAAATCTTATATTGGCCACAAAGCTGAAGAAATGTATGTATATAGGTCATTGCCTCTTGGTCAGGATCGCAGACGGAACCGGTACTGGCAGTTTGTTACATCTGCATCTCATAATGATCCGGGCTGTGGCAGGATTTTTGTCGAGCTACATGATGGATTTTGGAGGCTTATTGACTCCGAAGAGGTATTAGCATAGTTCTTATTGTTTTAGGGTGATTCTACATTCATGATATTCTATTTGAAATGTATAGTGTACTATGTTAATTTAGGGGCAGTTAGGTTGTGCTCTTCTGCCCTTTTTAGAAGGCTAAAACTGTGCATCCAGTTGGCGAAATAATTAATATCTCCAGTGGAGATAAACAACCCTTTTAGATTCCTCACTGAGTACAGAAACTGGCATCTGCTTGTGTAATTTAAATGAGAGCAAACTTCTTTTTCTTTTTTTTCTTTCCAAAAAGTAAGCTTTACATACTTCCATTGTTATCCCCATTTTTAGCTGTTTCTTGGCTCCTCGTACCCCCAATTGCACTGTAGTGTGCCTTCTGCTTCCTTCTTTCTATACTTTAATTGAGAAAATTTTGAAGAAGTCAGATTGGTGCTCTACCTAGTTGAGTCAAACTTCTTTTTTTTTTTGATATATATCCCATTAGGGTTGCAATCTGTTGTGAATGAAAAGACTACTGGTTTTGTTAATTAATAAAGAGAGAGAGAGAGAGAGAGAGAGAGAGAGAGAGAGAAGCTTTGAATTTGTTCCATGTATGTACATAGTTATTATAATTTTTATTTAGATGGAAGTGCATAATTTATTGTTCTACATGCAGGGTTTTGATGCTCTGTTGACTTCTTTGGATGTACGTGGGGTTAGGGAATCACATCTACACACGATGTTGCAAAAGATTGAAATGTCCTTCAAGGAAACTCTTAGGAGGAACTTGCTCCGCACAAGTGAATCCCAAAGTATTGATACCCTCAAATCAGAAGCTTCAGCAGTGGGTCACCTTCCTGATCCCAGTTTTGATATAGATAGCCCTAGCAGTGTGGTCTGTGTTTCAAATTATGATACGTCAGAGCCATCAACGTCTTTTGCAGTTGAGCTGGGACGAAATGAAGCTGAGAAACGTAATGCTGTAAATAAATATCATGATTTTGAGAAGTGGATGTGGCAAGAATGTTTTAATTCTTTGATATTAGGTGCCATGAAGTATGGAAAAAAAAGGTGCACACCGCTTTTGGTCTTCTGTGACAATTGTCATGATGTATATTTCCTCGAAGGTAACCAATGCCCTGCTAGCTGCCAACCCTATGGCACCTTCACCTCAAATTCCTCTGAGCATGTGGAACAGATGAAAGAAAAACTCATGGCTGACTTTGAGTGTAGTTTGCATCAATCAGAATCTTCTCTTCCTTTGAGGGTTAAGTTGCTTAAAGCTCAACTATCTTTAGTTGAGGTTAGTACTCTTAACATGTTAGAAGAAGTTCCTATTTTTTTTGCGTTTGATATTGATTTTTCATTCACTGCATCTTTATGTATTGAATTCATAGGTTTGTGTATTACCAGAAGCCCTTCAACCAGTATGGACAGAGAGCCATAGAAAATCTTGGGGTTTGAAGTTGCATGCTGCGGCATCATCTGAAAACCTTTTCCAGGTACTTTCGGCTGCTTTAAGGGCTCATATTGAAACTTGCATGCTCTTTGGCATGGGAAAGGTGAACCTTGAAAAATTGGCATGGAATGCCTATTGTTCATGATTAGAAGGGGAAAAAAAGAAAATAATGAATGATTTCTTTTCATGTGTCCAAAGATATGCATTCTGTTTTAATTATGTCCATGTATGCCCTTAAATATCTATATGAGACATCAGGATCTAATCGTTGTATTATAGTGCTTTTTGGAGCACGACTATATTAAGTGTATTATGGGAATGTCACTTCAGTCAAGTGTATTTGCAGAGCTTCTTGTAGTTAGCGGTATTGTGATGAAGGATGCTAGCACCAGGGCAAAATCAAGATTTGAGGAATTTATCAATTATATAAATTTATGTGGGATATTATCATTTGTTTTATTTCCCTTCATTTATTAATTAGGACAATAGGTATCTTTTTGGATCTTTTATGAATTGAGTTATTTGGGATCTATTAAATATGGGAGCTGTATTTGAGACGCACCTGCATCTGTGTTTTGTTTGTCTCAGATTCTGACTATGTTGGAGCATGCCATAAAGAGGGACTTCTTGTCATTAGAATTTGAGACAACCAAAGAGCTGCTGAAGTCCTGTAACCTATCAACTTCTGCCGAGGATTATCCTAGCCATGAAGCAGGCCCTGTTCTTCCTTGGGTACCACATACTACTGCTGCTGTGGCGCTAAGGCTTATGGAGCTTGATGCGTCCATATTTTACTTGCTTAGCCAGAAAGAAAAGTCTCAAAAAGACAGGGGAGCTGGGGATTTTTTTGTGAGTATCATCACTTCATTTTATTGATTTATTTTTGGATTGATTAAAGAATTTGTTTCATAAGAGAAATGGGAAGCATGCATTACCTACTCTAATTTTACATCTTTAATTCAATTGGGCAAGAGGCACGAATGAGCTTTGAGGTACCCTTAATTTGTTTACAGCTTTTACATTGCAGATTGCCATTTCCATTATTATCTCCCACTCAGGCCCTCCCCATATGTCTTGTCAATTATATTATGGAATAAAGTATTTAAAATTCTTTTCTTGTAAACCAGTTGTCATCATTGTTGGCTCAAATTTGAGTAATCATTAGATTGTTAACAAGAACGATTGAATGTTTTGCATACAAATTTTGTAGTGACAAATTTTAAATTCAAAGTATTCTGCATCTTTTATTATTATTATTATTATTATTATTTTTATAATGCTGAAGGCCTTTGCTAATTGTTGCATGGGTTGGTGGGCGTAAAAGATAATTTTTTTCATTTAGACTAGTTGTATGTGTTTTTAGGGTTGTCTCAGTTCCTTCTGAATAATTATTAGTTATCCTGTATTTTAGATTTTATTTAACCCAGAATCTTGCCAAATATTATGTCCTAGTTTAATCATCAATTTAGCATGGGAATCTTAAAGTTTGTTCCTTGGCAGAAGTTTCCTTCAAGGTATGCGGTCATGAAGAACAACCAAGCCAATCAACAGGCAGTTGTGGCCCATGACCTTGAATATCTTCAAGAAGAGAACTGGGTTGAACCAGGAAGCAGTGGGCATCTCAGCTCAGGTAGAGGACGGGGTGGCCGTGGTCGAGGTCGTGGCCGTAGTACACGTGGTAAATCCCAAAGACGGATTCCATTTTCCAGACCTGATTCTAACATCAGAGGAACTGGCTCAACCAGTGGGAGGTTAAGTCAAGGGTTAGCCTGGAAAGGAGGACGGTCTCGCGGACGAGGTGGCCGTAAGCGAGGCCGTCGCACTGCCAAAAGCAGGGAGAAACTAGTGAAGAGAGAAGCAGAGATTCCTGGTGGAACATGTATCCCCAAAGTCACCATCTTTGAGGAATCTCCATTAAATTTGGGCACAGGGGACTGGATCATAGGGGAGTCCCCAGTGATGGAGGTGGGTGTTGCCGAAAACGCTAGCTCTGATGGATCAGATTATGATGATGACAATGGGCAAACCGCTGAATATGAGTTTGATGATCTAGGAGCAGAAGATTATGCCAATGATTTTAATGGAGAAAAGCCTGAAGACATGCTTGAAGGTAGCGATTATAATGAAGATGAAGATGAGGAAGATGATCGTGACATGCATGATGATGATGATGGCGATGATGATGGGATTGATGATGATGATGGAGATGCAGAGGTTGATAAATACATTAATGGTGACTCAGATGAAGAGAATGGGGAGGAAGAAGGTGGTGGATCCGTGCGGGGATTGCCTGTTGGTGATACATCTTCCTCTTCTGAATACAGTGATTAGAGAAGCAAGTTGTATTCAAGCAAAATATGGATCTTTAGGCTGAGTTTTTTTTTTTTTTTGATTTGAGGTGTTACGTCACCTTTGTGATTTAACATGTATTTATAGAGGAAATAATAGTAGGTTACCTTGTAAGGCACCCATTGTACCGAGAGGCAGTATTAGAATCCATACCCCAAATGCTCTTCAAGCTTGAGTAGGTAGCTCATTATGAGCCATTAGTTATCCTGATTATATATTATTTTGTATTTGTCGTTCATTAGATAACCAATTAACCAGTTTGAATTAGAAACCTTTCTCGAGACTTCTAGCCGCCTTCCAGCAACGCAGACATCTACATTATTATTTGTAATCTTTATATTGACGGTTAATTGGAAATATATATATTAATGGTAACCATAAGTGTGAATTTTGTATTGCTTTGGTGCATGGGTGAAGTTGAAGTGTTGGATATGGGTAATGGGAGTGAAACCACTGATTGATCGTTTTATGGGGCCTCCCCTGCCCTGCTGGTTGCCGCCATGGGGTACGGGCATAGACAATGTTGATCTCTGACTCATCATCTCCACGCCTGCCCCATAGCTGTTGCTCTGCGGCTCTGCCGCTCTTCTCCAGCTGCCGCAACAGTAGTCTCTCTGCACCACTGCTGGCTGCTGCTATTAACAACGCACGTTACGCACCCTCCCTACCTGACCTGACAAGCTATGAGACTCGACTTTCAGCCTCCAATCTTCCTGATTCAACACACGCACGAGAGAGGTACACTGATTGATGTCTAAAGCTTTTTATTTTATGTATTGAGAAGGAACATGTGGGTTGGTATCTAATTTTGGATTCATGCAATTTTATTCCCTATTTCTTCTTTAAATTTGTTGATTCATACGCCTATGGGTTTCTAGTGTTAGATGCTTATTAAAGATTAAACAGGAAAAAAAAGTGCAAATTTGTGGGAGGTTATTCATTAAAATATGTTTTTAAATTTCCTTCACTCTATATTTAAAAGTGGGACGTTCTTAAAATCATTTTAAAAGAAAGATACATTATTCAGAAATATATAATTAACTACTCTTAATGTTTCATTGATTTATCAAAATATGATTTATATTATTTTTATATTGATTAAACCATTTCAGAGTAAATTTCTTGTTGTTAGGCGTTTTCAATAATTTAATGGAGAGTGTGTATAAATTAGAAAAAAATAAAGCATTGAAATGTTGCTCCGACATACAACACATGGAAAATAAAGCTCAAAGCACATGGGAGTAAAAACTGCCCAAGCCTAAAAGTCAATTCCTCGATTGCTTCATTGAGACATTAAAACAAGATATGGATGTCAATTTCCCATGCCTACACCTTTACAGGAACTCTTAAAATTTGGCCACGAAAGCTCAACGTGACAATTATGACAGAGTAAAGTCAACTGCCCTAATTTGAAGTGAAGAGTACATTTTAGGATTTACAGTATACATCCCCACACTCCAGCCACGCATGTCTTCATGGACACACAACCAACAAGAAATAAAAGTGATTTCATTTCTATTTCTACATCAACTGAGAATGAAGATGAACTAGGTTCAAATTATCATTCATATTTTGTATTTTATTTTTACAACTGAAAATGAAAATGAACTTGATTCTTAATTAATAGCGAAATCAAAATTGTGATTATCATACGCCTGTAAATGAGTTAAAATATTTGATATATCTGCTCGATTCGAATTTGAGCTCGATATTATACAAGTTCGGTTTGGATCGTTTATAAGTATATGACTTTAAATGAGTGATATAATCAATAACTTGACCGCTTGATTAAGTTCGTGATCATATTGTATAAGTTCGACTCGTTACTATATAAATTTAATTCGATTATCGTATAAGCTTGACTTTAACTCAGCTAAAATCATGAAAATGAAATTGGGGTGTTTGTTGTTGAGCCCAGTAAAGTGATATAGCAGTAATTCTTGCTTATCTCGGTAAAAGGAGAGAAGACAAACCGGTTATATATCAGATAGATTAAGGGTTGAATTTTGAGCTTAAAACATTGAACTATCTCATTTGAAGAGAGTAGGGGAGGAAATAAAAAGAATATATAGTATACGTTATAATTGAATATTTTAAATTAATTGTATACGTTATAGATAAATACAATTTTAATAATATGAATATGGTGCGGGTTGGGAAGGCAACCGCCATCACCAACGGGTCAAACGAGGCCAAAGTAGGGTGAAGAATCTTCTGGAATGTTAGTTGTCGTGGAAGGCTGAAGACCTCTGCAAGAGGGTGCAATTCAATTATATTTCAATTATTGGGAGAGGACTAAAGATGGAGGTGTGTCGGGGACAAAACTAGAGATAAAGATTTAAAAAAAAAAAAAAAAAGACTCGTGAATTATATAAAGTAAAATATTTCCATCGTTTGTGTTTTTGGAGCGGTGGTACTGTGGGGGGGTGGACCCTGAGAAAAGACCTTAAAGGCCCCTGTGATAGAGAAACTCTGATTCCTATTTGAAACCCCTATCTATTGTAAAAGTCAATAATTGTAATATTGAGGACCATTTTCACGCCGATGATCATCATAATTGTAATATTGAGGACCAATTTTGATCCTGATCAACATCACCATCACTGCTATATGCCGTCCTAACAAATAAATGGTTGATTTAACAACATATACATCAACCAATGATGATTTATAATTTAATCACATATCATTACATCAGTTAATAATATAAAAGCTTAAATATAAGAAGACTTTTCCGTATATATATATATATATATAATACGCTATGTCATCTTGTCACACCCTAGTCAATAGTCAATAGGGACGTGCATGTCCTTTTTGGCTACGGAATTAAATTTGATTCAGTCACTATAAATAACGATAAATGTCAACAACTATGTGTTGCATTTGGCGTACTTATTATAAGAGTATTATTGGGAGCTCCTAATTTTTTGTTATTAAATAATATATCAAGATAAGTATAGAAAGAAGGAAAATAATAGTATCAAATTAATGTTCCAACTCACGATCATGAACTTGAGACTTGACAAGAGGTTTTCTTTTTCTTTTCTTTTTTTTCTTTTCCGGTAAGTGACATGACGTACACCAGGGTCTATATGACATAATCATTTGGAATTGGGTTTAAATTTTATTTTATTCCAATGAAGAGTTCCAAATAATGTTTTTTAAAAGGTGATTAATTATGAAAGAGTTATATATATAGAATACCAATACGTATGCATATATATATATATAAATCTTAATGAGAACATAGAATGAAATTGTTCTTTATCATATATATACATATATATATATATATATATGCATTAATTTCTCAATTACTTGAACATTAGAAATATTCAAATGCAAGCATATATTAATTGGAGCCAGCCAAGCCAAGCCAAGCCAAGCCAAGCCAATTATAGAATGAATCTCCTCACCAATATTGTTCCCGTCCATCCTCATACAGTCATACCCATCACGTACGTATGTATCGGTGACCCCGCCAATTCTACAATCCGCTGCAAATCACCACCCAAGACCAAACTGTAGCCTCAACCTTCGCCACACACCATATCCCCACTGCAAAATTAGGCCCAACATCACACACTACATCAACCGCCCACCCGCCCACCACACGTCAATACAACTCACCCAAACCAAACAAATTAATCCATGCGCCTGATTTGATTGGTGGTGATGAATCAAAAAACACTACTGATGAGTGATGACCGCGCGCGCGCCACACATACTAATTAATTGCACTAGTGTTAACACAAATTAATTAATCCCTCTATTAATTCTATATATGTTCATATAAATATATATAATTATACTCATCCGGCCACAAGTACTGAGTTCCAGCAGCTAGCCTGGCATTCCCATAACATGCAACCTACCTACCTAGCTCCCTCCCACGAATCGATACCACGCATCAGAGCTCAATAAAAACATTATCACAGAATTAGGTATTTTGCGTGCGTACGGCGTCTACTACCACAGCGCGCCCATACATTTCATATGGTCAAAATAATTAACAAAATAATGGTTTCATTAAAATATACAGTTGGAAAATCGTAAGTATATATCTTGCCATTAAAATGTCAACAACTTATGTTTCTCGTGTATGCATATGGGACGAGTATGATTAATTATGAGCGTACTCTTATATGGAATTAATCTGATGAGAATTGTCAATTTTATGGTGAATCAGCAAATGAAGCAGAGCAAGCTGTATTTATGTATGGAACGTGATTGGCACATGCACAGAAAAAAAGATACTGTCTCTTGAGTTCATTTCATGCCGTGATAATTAAACATATTTCGTAGGTGATGTTTTGTGCATAAGAAAGAAGGTCGTTTTGTGTATGTGTCGTCCACAACGTTTCAAACAATATTTTTTAAAAATTTATATATATTATTTTAGGAGATGAACATAAATTGCAAATATCATGGTAGGAGGCAAGGGGGTAATTTTGGTAATGCAATACTTTTAAAAGAATTCATTTTAGTTTACTAAAAAATAAAATTAAACGGGTAAGTATTTGACAAATGAAAATTTTAAAAATAATATCGATTCAATAATTAAGTAAATAATAAGTATTTAATAAATTTAAAAGGAACTTATTGTTATGTTTTAAAAAAATATTTTCAATTTTTAAGCATATATATTTTATTTTAAATTTAAAATAAATTTAATATTAATATTTTATAAATTTTAAAATTAATTCAAGAAAAATAACTTTAAAAAACAACACATATTTATACTTTTTACCATAAAAAAAAATAAAAACTTTCTTATAAATATTTTTTATAAATTTATGAAATAAATTTTACAATCTCTCGATATCCAAGTGGCATTTGAACTCGCCTCGGCTTCCATCAAATCTCCTTCCCTGTCCCAGATCCCAATATATACACTGCTACAAGCAAATCGCATCATTTTTTTTTTTAAAATAGTGTTCATGGTCGTGTGACAGGTCTAAAAAGAAAGGCCACATATACAAATATTTTAATAAAAATAAAAATATTAGTAAAAGTGCCAAAACTTCCCAATGGCCAGCAAGCAAACATAAAACAAAAACAATAAAACAAAACCAAAACAAAAAAAAACACACACAAAGCACTCAGGGATCTCGGTGCAAGTTGTGGCCACCATCCGTTTCATCTCCCGGTGACATCACTACTCTCCACTTGTTGTAAGATGACAGAATAACATAGCCAGTCAACCTTTCACTAAAATCTAGAGTGTTGATTTCTTCTCTCTCTATGTCACCGGGATAAACTCGCCGGCGTGCGCCCGGAGATTCTGCTCATGCAAGTACGGATTTTCATGCATATACGCACACATACGTAGCCAACCGCTAGGTCGTTGCGCCAGACATATATATTTATATATATATATATACGCATATAATTTGCTTATATATATATAGTACATATTCTGTATATATACAAGCGTGGTGGCGGTGACGGTGGGTTTTTTGGGATGCTTGCTCTGCCACCTTTGAGGAGTAGCAGCGATGATATCAGTGGCGAGGAAGAGATGGGTAGCTTCCCCATCGGCAGCACTGACATCATCGATTTCACGGATTTGTCGACCGGGAATATGCTCGAAAGTATCGATTTCGACGACCTATTCATTGGCATCGACGTCGACGGTGATGTGTTGCCGGATCTGGAGATGGACCCGGAGGTCCTTGCCGACTTTTCCGGCAGCGGCGAGGACTCCGATGTCAACCCATCCGTGCCTGTTGAAAAAGTAGACCATCTTGCAGAGGAAAAGGAAAAAAGCAAAGTCTCGGGTTCGGATTTGAATCGCGGCACAGGCCCGAGCTCGGTTCAGTCAACAGGACATTCATCGCCAAAGGATGTCAGTCATCAGAAGAGACGGAAATCATCGACGCAGTCCAAGAGTTCTCAAGGGAGTAAGCGGAAAGTCAAGGTAACAAAATCATGGTTCATGTGCAGTTCAAAAAACCAACATTTAATGATATATATATAATTGTCGCTTTAATTATTTCGAGAGCACACAAAAGACAACGTATACGTTGTCGTCGACATAATCAGAGGTGTAGTCAATAAGTACTAGCTAGGTTCCTTTGGTACCCATTTCTTAAATCTTTTTAAGGCTAGTGTGCTGTACTGGGATTCGTCCATTACATTCCGGGCGGTGTTTGATGGGACGGTAACTACTGGGTTTGAATTTTGGTAACTCAAAAGTTTTCAAACAACTTACCTCTATACACAATATAATGTTATGTTTAATTTCATTAATAATTGAATGATATATATATATATATATATATGGTTTAATAAAGATCTGAATTTGTTGGACTGCGTGCACTTTATAATTGTGAATGCATGTGTAGGTGGACTGGACGCCAGAGCTGCACCGGAGATTCGTTCAAGCTGTGGAGCAGCTTGGAGTGGAGAAGGCAGTGCCATCAAGGATTTTGGAGCTTATGGGCATTGACTGCCTCACTCGCCATAACATTGCCAGCCACCTTCAAGTACATTCCTATACTATTTGACCGTTTGATATATTAGCTTCATATGAGTCCAAAATGCACACCTAGCTTAGTTGTTTTTATATATAGCCTATACATAAGAGCCCCATAATGGCTTTAATTATTTGTTTATAGTAACATTTCTTTTTAAATCTTATCTCTATGGAAAAAATAAAAATAAAACTGCGATAAACTAAAAAAAAAAATGACCACCGATAAGCCGATTTGATTAGTAAAGATCGATTTTGATTAAATGTGTTGCACAAATATTATATATATATATATAGAAATATCGGTCACATAGAAAACATCTACTGGCACGGGAGGCAGAGGCGGCGAGCTGGAGCCAACATAGGCAGATGTACAGTGCGGCCGGAGGCCCGGGGGCAGGAGGCGGCAAGAGGAGCAGCATTACACATCATTGGCTCGCACCCACCGTAGGATTTCCTCCGGTGGCACCCATCCACCATTTTAGACCCTTACACGTGTGGGGCCATCCTTCTGTCAACCAATCCATAATGCACGCGTGGCCCAGCAAGCATCTGGCCTCTTTCCCGGCTCCACCGACGTGGCCACCACCATCGGTGCCGGCAAACTCTTCTTATTGGCACCCAGCTTCCCACCGTGTAAGTTTCTTTTACTCTTTTACTTAATGTGAGCTGCTCAATTAGTTATTCTCTTGGTCACTATTGCATTTACTCAACTTTAAACTTTCTAAATATTTTCTCTATGTCAGCTTAAGGCCTGTAAAAAAAAATACAATTCCATTATTGATTTGATAAAGCCCAAGCTCTCTCTCTCTCATACAATTTCATGTAGTTAATTTGCAAATTACTAAAGATTATCTAATTTGTTTTAAAATTTATTTTGTACGTAGGGTCCAAGTGGATTTTTACCACAGCCAATAGTTGCCGGGGAGGTAATTTTTCTTCTTCTTTTCTTGAAGTTTGATGAATAATTTATATATAAATAAGAAACGGGTTTATCTATTTAATTTGTGGTGATGATCACAGAGATATGGGGGAGCTCTTCCACCTGTGGCGGGAATACCACCTCAGCATGCAGTGGCTACCATGTACAGATCACCCGAAGACCACAACCCGGCCAGCATTGGTGTCCCTGCGCACCCACAGACACCCCCTCACGCCCTCTTAGATTTCCACCCCGTTAGCTCTCTCTCTCTCTCTCTCACTACCTCTCTCTCTACTTGCTCTTCAAATTGTATAATACATGAATCCATGAGAACATATTGGCATATATAAATTTATATATGGTATAAAGAAGCATAAACATAAACTTAGTGGCTAAATAAAATTTTACAATGTTTATATACAACAAAAACTTTTAGCTGGATTTATAGCTGAATGCTGATGTCTCGTATTTTTTTCTCTATAATTATTAATATGCAAAAAAAAAATCATCTACTATTTAAATACTCACATGTCAATATTTGATTTTTAATCTGGTTAAGCCATCTCATATATAATAGAGTTTTATTGGTTTTTGAAATATTGGAATTTAATTATAAGCATGCGTAACAGTCAAAAGAGAGCATAGATGCTGCCCTCAGTGATGCAATATCAAAGCCATGGCAGCCACTCCCTCTGGGACTAAAGCCGCCATCTCTGGACAGCGTTCTAGTAGAACTGCACCGTCAAGGTATTCCCAACATTCCAACTCTTACAGCCGCTGCTATCACAACCACAGCTTCTTCTTCATAATGGCAGCTGATCATTATGACGACGGCCATGCATGCATGTCTTCGTTCATGGAGACTGCTGTGAGAACCCCAAATTCGACGACATTTCCTGCCTGCGTTTAGATCTATGTTTGTCGCGATCTATTCTGCAAGTTTCTGTAGGTTTTTTTTTTTTTTTGGAGAGAGAAGTTATGCTGAACCAAGTGAATTTCTGTAAACGGGTTACGGCACTACTTGCTTCTGAATAATAATAATAATAATAATAATAGCAGCAGCATGTATATTTTTGAACCATCCTGATCTCAATTAATTAAGGACACACAGGAAACTAATCTTGCCGCCAAATTCAAAGTTTTCAAGTTTGTAAAAAAAACCTGGCGATTTCCTATTTTAGCAGGATTGAATTCATTATATTTTTCTAGGAGATCACCACACTATCCACTGGAATGTAGAATACGTTTCAAACTCTAGATTCCAAAATTTAATTATACCTGAGATTTTTATCACTAATTTTCTTCCGGTTGGTACCACGGTTAAGCCAGCCATTTGGACGCTTGTTTTCTTTGATAGGGAATATATGCACGTTATTTTTCATTTTGTCGATTCAATTATTCTTAAATATTAATTAGAGTTGCGTACATACTATCGTATATGCTTGGATTCGGAGTAAAATGTTAAAATTTTAATTAAGCATATTGTACTTTGACTGTCGTAACACATTCATCTCTTAGTAGATGTTCACATACTACCCTATCCTATAACTCCCTTCATCTAAGATTTTTTACTTATTTTGATAGTTTCACTAGTTTGATTTGTACCGTTCATTAACAAACGACATCGAATGCTTAATTATTACTAAGATACACATTTTTCCAATTGTCTGGAAATGTAATCCTTAAATACTTCTTTACTTAAGGTAACATGGAATGAAACCCATAATCTAATACCCAAGATTTCATCTTGATATCTATAGGACATATAAGAGTATCATGTAACATAACATTTGCATTTACATGTATATTTATATTTTTCTTCAAACTTATGCACTCCAATCTATAGTGTTATATGATTTTTCATAATTTCAACATTTAAGTTCATTTTTATCTTTATTGAAACTGACAGTTTCTAGATTTGAACTTATATGGAAAGACCTTTCTTTCTTTTAATCTTTTATGTCATAATCATATTTATTACTTTTAAAATATTATTTTATTAAAAAACATAAATACTTTATACTATAAGTTATCAAATTTCTAGTATAGTACTAAGAAGGATATCAATATTAACATCATCTGTAAAAGTATTTCTTACCGGTTTTAATTAATCTTTTGTCTCATTAAAAGAATTTTGGTGTTGTCTAATATTTTTATTTTTTTGCATTTTCCAATTAAACAAGTTTCTAATTTAAAATATCTTATGAGCAACAGAAGATTGATCACACATATTTTAAAAGGCTTTTATGAGTCTTATTGTATAATTATCTTTAGCGTTAAAGACTACAAATATTGTTAAACTGAGATGAACTAGCCTAAAGATTTGTAATCTAATACCTTTCAATCATTGTCTTTTTATTTCCATCGAGTTTTCTCTCATTATTAGGTACAAATCTTCATAGTACAAATAATCTTTCATCTACATTCTCCAAAAACTAAAATTTGTATTGTTAAATTTCTCAATCTTGTATGATTTTTTGTCGAATGCCATGGCTCTGACTTGAACGTCATTTCATTGAATATTTGAATAATATGTTTATAGAAAATCATAATACTCAAGAATGAATGCATCATACTTTGGACAAAAAAGGATTAAGCCACACCCATTTCTTAAAGGAAATGAGTTGTATTATTCTGGTCGGTGCCATAGTCAAGCCATTCAATTGGATGCTTGCTTTCTTTGATAGAAAACTCATGTGTCAAATTATGGAAGCACATTGCTGTAAATCTTGACAGTCTACACTTGAGCACCGTTCTTGAACATATATAAAACAATGCCAAATAGAAATAGAAGATAACAAATAAACAAAGGTACATGCGATTTTATTTTATTGTTTTTGTTTTTATGGTATTGATCCTCAAAATTATTAGCCAATTGTATTGGCCGATTACTTCTATTAAATTTTCAAAACAATGTAAAGAGTTGGTATATATGATATTTAGGGGTGTGATTGCATTAAGTTTTAATAAGATTTTTATTACAGCAAATCTTATATAGAATGAACATTAAAAAACACATTTGTTATTTTCATATGATTTATTAATGTACATCTTGACCATTCATGATATTGCTGAATTTTAAAAAAAAAAAAGAAAAAGAAAGGCAAGGGGTAGTGCGCGTGGGACTCACCGGGGGAAGACACGGCGTGGTGGAAAGGAGCGGGGGAGTAAGGATGATATAAGTACAAGCCCCCATTAAAGGCTGTGGGGGGGACTCACGGGCTCGAGCCACAGCTCCAGGACAAACCATGTGGCCCAAAGGCCAGAGCCGGCCGCTGCCCCGCCAGCCTTTGTGGCCGCAACGACCCTCCGCCTCTGGATGCCACATGTGGACCACGAACCTCCTTTCCATCACACGTGGCCCTCATGCCCGCCCCTCAGAAACAAAGAACAGGGAAGTGGCGGATCACTGCTCCTACCGGACCCGCCCGTTTCTTTCGAGCCATAGGATGCCCGTATCTCCAGGCCCACCCGGATCATTACATGCCTGATGCCTCTCTTCTTTTTCTTTTATTTTTTTCCTCTTCTTTTGGCCTTTTCTTTACCATATCAGTTTTTTTTTTAGATATGCTCGGTCCATTGGCATGACTCAATGACTCATGAGCTCAGTTTTTTTTTTATTATTATTATTAAATTTATTATTTATAATCATTCCAACTTGTCAAACTTCAAATTAATAAGAGTTATCAACTTGCGGGCTTGAGGCAAAGAGCATACACGACACGAATGAAAAACATGAATTAAACTTCTGAGTTCACGGTGAATAATACATGACTGGTAGTAGTGAATCAGGCAAATAACCGAACCCGACTCGGCCTACCCGTTACCATCCTGCTATGCAATTAAAAGGAAAAAAAAAGTGGAAGACATAGGATCGTGAACTAAAAAAAACTAAATAGTGAAATCTTCATTTAATTTTCTTAATAAAACATATTGTCCTGAAATTTTAAATAATATTTGTTTATTAATATTCGAAAGATGTTCATTAATGTTTATAAACCACTTATAAATATATATTTATAAATAATTCACAAAACGAACATCTCTTTTTTTTTTGCTAATATATTCTTAATTGAGAAAATCTTTACTTTATTTATTCGCTTACACTAATAAATTGGTTTACCATAAACAATAACTCTAAACATTCATATTCTAACTTCAGAGAATTTTAATATTATCAACAAATGAATAAATAAAAATTATCATTTCTGTTCTTCCATTTAGAGCATCTTATACAAAATCAGTTCTGTTCTAAAATTTCATACAAATATTAATGTTTATATATATATATATATATATATATATATATATATATATATTATTAACTATATTATATAAAATATATATTAGAATTTATAAAATATTTAAAAAAAACTCATATAATGAGTACTATATTCTCTCTCTCTCTCTCTATGTGTGTGTGTGTATATATATATATATGATGCAGTATATAACTTCAAAAACTTATTTTATTTTATTTTGTTTCTTTATTTCTTTTCTTTAGGGCTTTTTTATTTGCCAAATTCAAGCATTGATGATTGTGTTTCTGGTAATGTTCAGATTTGGGAGTTCAATGAGCCAATCAATTAATTCAAATGATAAAGTTTGATATTATAGGTCATAGAATTCAACATGTGGAATTACATCTTAAAGATCTAACTAAACATGATTATGCATGAGCCCTTTGAACTTCGTGAGGAGCAACCAAGAGTAAGGAGAGGACATAGCTATGCAAACCCCTTCAATCTTGGTGAAGTACCAATCAAGCATGTTTATCCAAGGGGAAATGATAATTATGATAATCCATTTTCAAGGTGTGTTGCAATTAGAATACACTAATTCTTAAAGTTGTAGATAAAGAATACAATAAGATTCATTGTTCTAATAATCTTAAATGAGGTGAAGAACATGCATGACTCTTCAAGTTGAATCGATGTTGTAAGAGCAAACTTCACAATTTACAAGTGAAAAGAAATAAATTTGCAAGGTGGCCAATGAGAAAACCATGGCTGGCCAAAGCAAATCCGCAAAGGCATTAGCCAAGGCTATCAATAAGGTCAAAGGGAAGATACTCATGTCGATCTAGAGGGTCCAGAAACATGCTAATTTTTATGTCAATCCAGTTATAGACAAATGCTTTCATTATAGACAGTCATGAGCATCAAACTAATTAGTGCTTGAATAATAATATGAGGGGAGGAGCGAAGCATCTGAGTCCTTATGCGAATTAAGTATGATCATTGAATCATTATTGTAATGTAAATGCCATTAATCACTTAATGGTGTATCAAACAACAAAATTTGAAAATCGATTACATCCAAAGAAGGAATGACATGCTCATCTTGAATCAGTAATTGCAACAGATCAGATTGGATCAGTAATTTTACTTATATTTCTTCAAAAATCACAAATCATGACGAATTGAATAAAATCCCATCCGATAATTTGTCGGGTCGAAGCGGCCGTATGCAGATCTTATCAACCCTACTCAAAATGCTATAATTTTGTTTACCGGAAGAAGGAAAGGAAAAAGAAGAGAGAGAGAGAGAGAAAAAACCTCTGCTGTTAGGGACAGGTGTAGGTGGGAACACTTTCTGTGTCTTGATCCGTGATATCTCTTGACGTGGTCGGCTAAGTCGGACCCATGGTGTGGACAATTAAGGGTTAATTTAATAATTAATCAAGCAGAAACAAATAAAAGGCGAAAAGGATGACACAGGAAATAAAGCATTTGTGCTTATTTTATTCCTGGCTTATCAGCAATTTGAAATTTGTGAGGACACGACGGTGATATGACGGCGCGACGGAGAGGGACGACTCCTTGTTATTTCCCTTTCTCCCGAAATTTAACACGACATCTACATACAACTCACGTTCCGTAGGAGGATAATACCATAAATGTTAGAAATTCATAAATATATAATTAAATAAATAAAAATGCTACCTTCAAACTTTTTATATACGTGCACACGCTTGTGTAACAATATTTTATTAATTCTAATTTGATTAAATTATTAGCTAATAAAATATTTCTCTCAACTAAATTGTGTTTCCATAAATATTAACCCAAAATAATGATAATAATTTATTAACTTATTAAAAAAGAAACTCTACCTGATAAAGCTGATTTGGGCCTAGGATTTTGTCAAACGCGACCCAAACCGCCTGATACAAAACATTTATTCTAGTCCGTTTGTTATGTCCATATTTGGAATCTAACTGGAGTCCAAATTAATTGGTACACAGTAAAATGTAAACACAATAACGTGCAATGAACCCAACTTTTTCAAAATATATAGTAAATTACTCATATAACAAAAACGTAGAGGTATTGGATTCATGTTAGATGGATTATATTCTTGGGTAGTTGGCATTTCTTCCACTGGACTCTTGTTTGCTGTTAATTTTGTCAGCATGTCTAATGACCTTCATTTTGTTTTGGACCTCTTGCTATGACTGTTTTAAGCCCCTGAGTCTATTTCTTCCACTATTGAGTGAGGCCTTTGATATACGATAACCAAACGCAATGTGGTAAGCTTTCCTATTACTACTACTACTACTATTATTATTATTATTATTATTGTATGTAATGGATGTATGCATGAAAATACTAGTGGTTAATGATACGATATGGCATGAAGTTTTGCCTATGGAATCTTAAATGTGAGTAATAACTAATGTAATTTTAATTTCTATTGTGATTCACATAGGAATTTTTTTTAGTGAGACTTTATGTATTATGAAATTTAATACGTCTTTGTTTGGATGTAGTAAATAAGTTGAGAATTTTAATGTTTTTTAATTACACATTACATACTTGAATATTTGATTAATTTCTTTTTGATGTAGTTTACATGTTTGATGCCGTATCTTGAGAATTTAAAATTAAGTGTAAATATATTTATTGTAAAATTTAATTTATCGGGTAAATATATCCATTAGGGAGAGGAGACTCAGACAATGGGATAAACATTTATTCTCAATTTCTCATGATGGTGGAGACCAACTAATATTAAGATATATCTATATAGCAAGTCCTAATAGGATAGTCTTAATACTTATCAAATTTTCTTTCATTCAATATAAGAGAACGTTTTCTTGGTTATAAAACGAAAGGTAAATGATCCATTAATTAAAGGAAGGCTACACTTAGTGGGCTTAAATACAAAAGAAAAAAGTTAAGTGTCACGCGCATTAAGAGCCACAGAAAATTTGACTCCACCACAATTGAATGAGGATAGAGATGAATTTGATTTTTATGTAAGGAAATGAGAATTAAAAAGGCATTTACTAGACTTATACACGGCCCACAGGATAAGTAAGACAAATATAATATTTATAGCAATAATAAAAAAAAAGTTAAAATTTAATATTAATTAATTAATAATATATTCTTATTTCAAAAAATGTATACAATGTTTTAATTTATGATTTATTTTTAAATATTTTTTCTAAAAATATTAACTATAATTTTTTATTATTACATAATTACACCTAATGAGAGTTTTAAACCTTAAATCTACTAATTTTTAATCTTCCACTACGAATGTAAAAATATACCATCATAAAATACAACATTATTTTTGATATGTAACAGCCTTAACTTTCGGTTATTACGAATTTTGTTTTTTTAACCTAAATAACATCATTTTAAACTGTTTTAGTGTATTTCATCCTGCAATAACTGCAGAAAATCCATGCGCTTAGACCCGATGCTTGCTAATTGCTATGATTTTGCGGTTTATGTTTGAACGCAAAAATCATAAAAACGCCATCAGGCGTATGGTCCAGCCAGGCCAGTTTTGGAGTCATAGTGCTCACTATGGTTGCGTAAGCTCAAATTACATGTTTGTTTATTGTTTACTCGATGGCAAATGATAACAAGACCACGAGACATGACACCATGAGTCATGATCAGCCAGCAAGGCCACATGACCAGTGCTCCGCACAGCATGGATGATCTTTAATTATTATTTTACATAAATGAGCAAATTTGGCTAATTATTCCCACTTCCCTACAAAGTACAATCCCGAGCGAGCCCCACCCAAAAAAAAAACTGAGCATTCAACATCATATAAAACCCTTTAAAAAACAAAAAAGTAATTATAAACGCCAATTAAACCCTTTTAAAAAAGTATATGTTTTTTTATTTTAAAAATAAAAATCCTTCCCCATATTATATACGCTAAGCGCCAAAAATTCTAAGATTGAAGAGTGGAGAAAAAACAAAGGTATTGTTTACCAAAAAATGAAGTAATCTACGCGACTGGGCAAGCCTTTGAATGCATCTCATGAGGGAAAGGTAGTAAACGACTAGAGAGTGTATCCGACACCTATTTATTTTTTTAAAATTTATATATTTAAATTAATTTTTATTTTTTATATAAATAGATATCATAATAATATTATTAAAATAATATTTTATATTATTTTTTATTTAATAATAAATTTATATAATTCAAAGTAAAATAAAAGTAAACATTATGAGAAATGTAAAAGGAAGAGATAATAAATTATATATATATAGTTTAATAATCATAAGAGTAAATAGTATTTTTAAATACATTAAAAAATATTATATAAAAGACAATTAAATATATAGTATCTATGAGAATATTTTTTTAATTTTTTAATTTTTTTTTCTTAAATACAAGAAAACAGGCTTAGACGGTATTTAAGAGAAACATAAAAAAGGATGATTCTTGTAAACCGAAATAGATTTTTAAATTAAATTTTTATAAAATGATCATGATTTAATCTTAAAATTATATTATATTTAAATGGGCGTTTAATTTTCATTACTCAAATGATATTTTATTTTACAAAATAAAATTTTATGCATTTGGTATTATGAAAGTTACAGTATAAAATTTTTACTATAAACTATTAATCAATAAATATTTGAAAGAATAATTCTATTAAAATATCATATAAAAGTGTTATATATCAGCAACTTTTACAAAACTTTATCTTCTTTTACAAAACCAAAAACACATTTGATGTTTTCGTATGCTACTACGTACTGACCCAAATGATGTTGATGTTGGTTATCAAATATCAATTTTGGCGTACGTCGTAGAAATTTTATTTGAAATTTACATGCGACTCCTTGGAAGTAACAAATCATATAATTCAAAATTTGTTCAGATACTGGGTGTTTTGTAGCTTCTACAGAACTCTACCGTCATCTGATATTTTTTCTTCTTCCAAATTTGTATGCTTCATGGACACGATATGTTCATTTCACTATCAAAAAGGGGAAAAAAATCCTTATGTTTCAAAGCCTTTAAATTCTAAATCATAGTGTTTATACAAGTTATTTCAATGGATAGTAATTAATTAAGAAATCCAGGAATTTCGATTAAGATTTCTAAAGAGTAAAGAGAGCTCCTACAATTACTCTCCTATGTTGTCTTCTCTCGCCCCGAATTAACATAAATTAATGAAACATCATCATGTATTCATCATAATAATTTACTAATATAACAATTCAGGCTCTTTACAATAAATAAGTCAAGGTAAATAAATAAAAGTATATGTAATTAAATCAGGATTAGCAATCAAAACTACTTCATTTGGTTTCTAATTACTACTATGAGTAGTGCTAGATACAAACAAGTATTGCGGCATCTTTTGCGTTTTCGGCTGACGTGAAATAAGTCACCTTAGCATTTTTTTTCGTGATTCGGCGCGCTTCTAAATCATCGCTCGAGGGGTGCTTGAGGCGAGTCTCGAGCAAAGATTCGAGCATGGACTCAAGCATATCGACTCGAGGCAGGACCGACCCCAAGGCCAGGCAAGTGGGGCCTGGGCCTTGGGCCCCATAACACTTAGGGCCCCTTTTTTAAGTACTAACCTATATATTATATCTAATATAAGCACAGCCGACACACTTATGCTTAACCTAATCTTTTAACGCAGCGCTGCAACGACAACACTACTTTCTCCTTGTGTCGGCCCCCCCCCCCCCCCCTTCCCCCCCCCCCCCCCCTCCCCGGACGTTCTCTTATGCCGATGGACCGAATTGGTGGGGCCCCCCCCCGGGGGGGCCCCCCCTTCTCCGCCCGCGTCATGACCCGAGCGCTGGCGGGACGTTTCTTATTGCCACGATTCGGGAATGGATGTGCTACGTGAGGGGTTGGTTGAAGCGAGATGGTGCGCACCGAGAGGGCCGCGCCCGCGGAGGAAAACACACCGACCCCCTTCGGAGTTCGGACATGCCCACCCGGTTGAATGCGGGAGCACGCCGCTAGTCGAGGACTTGACGTTGAAGAAGGGATTTGGCCATCCCTTTACCATACACACCGGCCGAACCTGGAGCCGTTCTCCGATGAGCCCGGTGGCGGGCGAACTAGTCTACGTGCCTTCAACCCTCAAAGGCTAAACTTAGTGGACCGTGGGAGAGAGCTAAGTGCCGCAAGGGGGAGAGGCGCAGAACCGACCCCGTGACAAAGACTTTGTCACGGGGTTGGGGTTTTCACCCGTGCGGCACTCGGTCCCCCGGTGGACGCGCCGAGTAAGCCATACCGATCGGGGCACACGTAGACCGGTTCGCCCGCCTTGGGCTCATCAGAGAACGGCTCCAGCTTCCCGACCGCTTGTGTAGGGATGGCCGTCCCCTCTTCACGTCAAGTCCGAGACTACGCGTACTCCCGCATTTACCGGGTCGCCGTCCCGAACTCCGAAGGCTCCATCGACCTCACGCACGAATCGCCGTGGGCCTATCCCGTCCGCACCAGCCTACGCTTTTCCGCTCGCCCTCCGCAGTGCGCGCACCGCGCCACTTGGGAGACGCCCGCCGCACTCGCCGTTCGGGGCGTGACACGCCGTTGTGACGCCCCGCTGCCGCCGGCCGCTGCTCTACCGTGCCTCTGTCGCCGGGCTCCGCGCCGATCTGCTGCGCCTCTGCTGCCAGGCGCCGATCTGCGCTAGCCGCTGCTCTGTCCAGTGCTATCAGCTTTGCGATTGCTGATCCAGTACGTTTTTATCGAATCTCATCCCGTATATTAGAATATAAATTATATAAATGCAAATATAGTATGAGTACTATAGGCTGTCGTGCAAATAAATGCATATATTTGTGATTTTGTGTATATTTATCAACTATATATTGGAATATAGTTTATTTTTATGAGTGTTCTTGGTATATTTGTGTTAATGTGTTTTTATTGCTTATTTTTATTTTAGATGAGGCGTAATGTTTATATATTAATGTTATTTTAATATTTGTATTTGTATTTTTATTTTATGTATTTGATAAGTTTATAAAATTAAAAATTATTTGGGTTGAAGCTTGAAATTGAATTATGAAATGTTGATATGTAATTGTGTAATTGTTTATTTTTTTTCTTTGTTATTTTATTGTAAGTTAAATAATCATGTCTCAAAGAAAGTATATTTCTGGATTTAAAAAGAAAAAAGAAACAAAGGATAGAATAACTTATTCAATCTCAATCAGGAGCTCTTGATAAGTTTATTATTAGTAGTAAACAAGTAGAGATTTCAAGTTTGATTAAAGATAATTTAATTGAAGAACATTCAAATGAGAATGAAAATGAAAATGAGAATGAGACTGTGAGTGACCAACATTCAAATGAAAATGAGAATGAGAATGAGACTGTGAGTGACCAACAAATTAACTCAAATGATTTTTAAGGTAATTTAGCAAATTAAATATTTAATATTGTAAATTTATATTTTTTTTATTTTTTGTGATTAACATCTTTTTTTCTTTTGAATTGCAGAAGAAGATGAAATTAACTTTTCAAAGCATTTATTTTACTTATTTATGAAGACAATAATTTCTATTATATTATGTTATTTAGTTTATTTTTTATTGTTGTGTTTTCTTTTAATTTATAATTTCGATAATAATATATTTTTTTAAATTTTTTGTTGTTCCTATAATTATAGTAAAATAATAATAATAATAAAAATCAATAATTTAATAAGGGCCCCAAATTTAATTATCACATTAGGCCTCCTGAATCTTGAGGCCGGCCCTGACTCAAGACATGCTCGAACAGCTACTCGAGGTGATGCTCGAGCACGCCTCAAGCAGGAGCTCAAGTAGATATGCTCCAGGCAAGGCTCAAGCATGCCTCGAACATGGGCTAGAGTAGATTTGCTCGAGCCTCAAGCTTTAGCAAGCGTCGAGCAAGCCCCGAGCAGGCCTCGTTTATCTCTCTCACGCTCAAATCTATGAGTTTCTGAATTCCGTCAATTATAATTTCTAATGAAAATTTCAAATCGTTATAACTTTGCGTACAATGATCAAATTTAGACTCATTTTTTTTATTTATAAGTATATACGATAGCTACGTGACTAAAATACTCATACGAAAATTTTCACTCCAAAATTTCAAAAAAAGTCATCTATCACCTTCAAAATATGATTTCTATGCAACATCATGCTTGGCGAGGACGCATCGGCGCGATTGAAAAAGAAAAAGAAAAAGATATATGACATAAAATGATGGACACATTTTTCTTACTACTATAGCTTTGATGTCCGGAAAAAGAAAAAGAGATTTCCAACATAGCTATCAAACACATCGAGTGTGGTGCCCGCCGGTCGGGCGAAAATTAGGGAGGTTATTAATTTTACAATATGAAAACTAGACAGTAAAGGCTCTAAAGAGACAAAATCCATGAGTGGTAACTTGTAATACGAATTATATTCCTTTCCCGATGTTGGCATAGGGAAAAAATGATATCCTCTAGAAAAAAACAACTTTAATTATCGCGCGAGTAATTAATTATGCAGAAAATGGGTTTCAAATCATTTAGAAAAGCAAGAAGATGGGTTTAGCGAGTAATTATGCAGAAGATGGGTTTATAAACATTTTTAGAAAAACAAACTTAAAGACAGTTAAAAACATTTGTACCCATTTTATTCCGAATCAGCGACGACATGGAAGGTTAAAAACATTCTCGATGCAAAGGTACAGGTTTATAAAAACCAAACAAAAACTTAATGAGGATTGAGAAATACATAATCAAACGACCTGTTGCGAGGCCATAGAATAATAATTGAACATTATTGTACATACTTTCCTAGATTTGTCCAAATCAACAAACATTCAAGGCTGATCATGAATCCCCTGCCTCTTGTAGTACTCCTCCATGGTTTCGTACTCGTTCTGCGACTGCTTGTTATTGTTAAAACCAAAATCGGCGACATGCCCATTGTCGTTACCATTGAAGGACTTTGAGGAAGAAGCCAAGCCCTTGGCAGCATTGTAGTACAACTGCTGGTTCTCTGGCCTCCTCGTGTCGCTCATCCCATAGTACCTCTGTGTGTTTGGGTTTGCTTTTGTGTCAGCATTTGCACCGCCACCGTAGAAGTTGCTGCTGCCGCGGTAGGTGCCGTAAGTGTTGGGATTACTTGTCGATTGAGCCCCCAAATCCTGCTGCTTCCTTCCAAACTCATTGGTGTCGTAGTTGACGTCGTTGCCGAACTGGTACGACTGGGCTTTCGTCGACGACTGGCGATTATTGCTGCTGAAATCGTAAGGGTTGAATTCTCGCTGTCTGCTTCCGTATTCGTTGGTGCCGTACGCACCGGAAAGCCGGTCGTCACCGAATCTGTACCACGAGGTCTGATCTCCGTTGTTGTTTTCCGTGGTCGACGTAGAAGCGGCCTTAGAGGCGGCATTTGTCGTCTTCGGCTCCGCTTCAAAAGAAGCATGGGACTTCTGTTCCTCTTTGTCATCGTTGTCGAACTGGCTTTCGATCCTGTACAGCGCATCGGCTGTGATGCCCGAGTCACCACCGTACAGGGCGTGTCCGCGACCGGCAACCGCGGCGCCGAAGTTGCTTTCCGGGGTGGCTCTCGCATCGATCATGAGACACGGGAAGTGAAGCGACGCCGCAGCAGCGACCAGGAATAGGAGGGAGAGTTGTGAAGAGAGCGCCATTGCGTGAGGTTCTGCGAAACAATACACAAGTACGAAACACGACTCGGTACAATGCGTTCAACATGGAATAGGTCGTGTCGTTATATAGGTCGACGACGCGGTATTCGACAAAGGCGAACGTCAAAGTGCATCGGACGCTCCTGATTCTCTAGCATTGATGGGACTTTTTTTTTTTTTGGGTCCCCTCTAAGTTTTATGAGCATTTGATAATAAATGTGTTGATATGACTCGATATTTGGTGAAATTTCAGATAATTTAATGCAATTAATGTCGGTGATCATGCAAAAAATTTAACAAGGGAAATGGGATGCCATTTTTACGTCAACAATTGAAAAAAAAACGAATATATATGTGTATATATATCTTTAATTATAGAAGTGATCTTTAGTTAGATATATGAAAATATAAATTTACAAGCAACAAATTTTGAAGGGGAAATGAAAAAGGAATTGTTTTGGAAGGTGCCAAGAATAAGAGTTAGGGTAGCATTTTAGAACACCATATTTTTAGGAGGCCTAAAAGCCACAAATTCCCAAATCTTCTGTCAAATATTAGTTTGCGCACTTAAAATCAATTCAAGATAAATATTACTACCGGCCAAACAAAGAGTCAAACATCTTTGAAAAAAATGGACATAAAATTTTGTGGGGTGAACATTATCATTAAATGCTATTAGCCTAATTACTTTTAAAGTGTACTACTTATTCATTTTTATTTTTGCTAGTTATGAGAAATTAATAAATTTATGATAACACAATAATTACATGCGAAAAATATGAATCTCATCGTAAGAACTCGCATATTATTTTCTGAATGAATAGTATTACATATAACCGGAATTAGGAATTAAGTAATCGGTAATGGATAACTGTTAAGTATATTAGATCATTAGAAATAGATAAAGAAAAAATGACAATTATCCAATTAATTATAATTTTACTTTCATTTTGATTGCACCAAATACTTTTGTTTCCAAATATTATGTGGCCAAAAGGTATCAAAACGGTAGACGGATTGTAAGACAATTAATTTATTTTAAAAAACGTGATTAATATATAAACGGTATCCTTGCATATTTAAATGAGGAACTTTTTGTTTATTTAAGCATTATTAAAAGTATCACGCCCAAAGTATGATCCAGCCCTAATACACGCGTTAATGCGCGGATTAGGACAACTTTTTTTTTTTGAAAAAAAAGAGCTGTTTATTATTATGTGTGTTTACATTAGTGCGTGTCTTTGACCAATTGACCGACATTTTGATGGGTTAATGTGTTGAGGGTATAACTGTAATATAGGATTTCGATTTAAATTGGGGTCACCGAGTTAAAGGTGGGGCCCGTGCTGCGTGGGTTATCACTGTAAGAACGATGGGTGACTGGTGGCATTAATCATCACGGTCCAAAAACGGTTCTCACTGGGTCAATAGGCGGTCACTTTTTTGGTCCATTCATCCGTGATCTGTCATTGCTCCTCCTCCCGATGTGGGGTGGGGGCAACATCAAATTAGTGTGGGTGACCCACGTATCGTTTCACTGCTCACCAGCTTTAACATAAACTATTAGATTATGTGACACCAACAGCACACAGCACGATGGTGTACTTGGTAGATTGATCCGTGTCCTAGCCTCCTATGATATAATCTGTGGATTAGTTTGTTTGATCCTCATTCCCATGTTGCCTGGGCATATTTGTTTGATCCGTGTGTGTGTGTGTTTTTTTAAGTTTAGTTGTAATGATCTGATTTCACGAATAATTTTCAATCCAAAGTTAAAAAAAAAACATTAATGAAATCATTCACCTGTGATTTGAATAGGATCAATTTAAAAAAAATTATCTCCTCAAAATAATTAAAAATATTATTACATATATATATATTTATAGTTTTTTAAAAAAGAATACTTTTAATTTTTTGTTACTTTATTTAATTTTTTATCACAATATAATTTTTTAAAATATCTGTTAATCCTTTAAATTAAAAGGCAAATATGGTAAGGAGAAAGAAAAAGGAAATTAATATGATGAGAAAAAATTTAAAATTTTAATAAATAAAATAAATAATATTAAATTCAATTTAGAGAGTTAAAGCATTCACGGTGTAATATCCCATGTGTTGCTTCTAGTGCTTTGAGCTTTTCTTTATTTCATTAGGCCTCAAGGCATTTCATTTTCTTTAACTTAGGCTATATTGTAGTAGGCCTGATGGACTTTGCGTATTCTCCTTGTATTAGGTATTTTATTTCGGCCTTTTAAGGCTTCTGTATTGGGCCTAATGCCTATATTGGGCTGCTTCTTTGGGTATGACATGACTCTACCCATTCTTTCTTGTACTTTTCTTTATGTTATCAATAAAATTGTTTTGTCTTCTTTAAAAAAATGATTTTAGTTGTTTGGACTGTTTGTAAAACGTATAACGTGTTGGCATTGGTTGCCTATTAAGCAGCATTAGTTGTCATCGTCGTGATGTTTGTTATTGATTGTTGTCATGTTTGGCATTTGTTGTCATCACCTTCTTGGCCAGCAATACCTGTTTGACCCGAAGAGGCTTATTAGCATTGCTTGTATGCTAGAGAGTTCCATTATTGTTATGTTTTACATATTAGAATACTAGTATCAGATTTATTATATAAATTTATTTTCTTAAATTTAGAGAAAAAAAAAAAGATAAGAAATCATAAAAGCATATGCACAACAAAAGATTTATATTAACTTTTTCTATAAGATTTATAATAGAGTGTTTTCTAATGTATTAAAAAATATTATTCACTCTATAATTATTAAATTATATAAAAAAATTCTCTTATCTTTCTTCCCATTTTATATAATTTTTACTTTTATTCTATATTAAACTATAACAATATTATTAAATAAAAAATATTATTTTAATTATATAAAAAGTTATTAAAGAAATCTATTACAATATATATTTATATAGAAAAAAAATTAAATCTATAGAATTTTAAAAAATTGATAGAAAAGCAACTATAACTGTCCTTATATGTTAGTTATACTTCATCTTATTGTTACTTGATAATACGATTTACTAAGTCTTGATTGAGGTGATGTAAATTATAAGTTACTTATTGAGCATTCATGCGCACCTAAATTGTCAAACTCTTTTTAAGGTAACATTTGAGGTCAATTGTTTAGGCTACAGGATATTTCCAGACTTTTATGGTAATATAATGACTTTTTTATTATTATTTTGATCAACTGTTTATTTATTGACATTGATTGATTTACTATTTTCCTGGGATTTTTTGTAACTAGTTTAGCAATATTCCAAGCAATCCATGTCACTTGTTTTAATAAAAATACCATTGATTTCATTTTATTTTGTGAGCATTATGTGGAACGAATAGCTATTTTTCTTATGTTAAATTTAAGTAGCGAAAAGCTCCCACACATTCATTGTTCCTCTATGGATGTTCTTTATACTCAGCCGTATTAAATGGAAAATTTTATTCAAGCAATATTTTTTGTAATTTGCTTTAATAAAATATTACTCCTACATTTTCTTGAACATTACAAGGAAAGAACAACCCATTTGGAACAAATACTATGTTAGTGCAGTACGTTCAATATCCTTGCACTATATTTATCTATAATGGTTCAAAATGTCACCATTCCCCAAAACTAGAAAGGGCGCATCTCAAGTGCATTTACATTTGAAATATCAATATTAACTATGACAATATTAGTAATAAATTCACGGAAAATTTTAAGAAATTGAAGAATGGGAACGGTTTAAAATTTTAAAGCAACTACATCATACCTGTTCTAAGCATATTGTCCGGTACATTTGAAATGACTCAACAAAAAACATCAGTGTAGCATATCGACTGATCCCTTTCTGACATGGTATCAACTACATCATACCTGTGTTCCAAGAGACCAAATCCCTTTCTGACACGGCATCAAAAAATGCAGCATTTTTCCACACTTGGAATGCAAATCAACCAACCAATGCACTCTACACAAACAGATTCTCACTTCGAATACAGCATTGTATCTGCTTCCCTATATTCAAACACCTCATACTAGTACATGCCCTCAACACACTACCATATGCGAACTGGTTTTCCTTAATACCCACACGTTGCATTAATGAGAAAACCATTAGAGCTTCCTTAAAGTGACCGTTTTGAGAGTACCCAGAAAGCAAAGCAGCCCGTAACACAACATTTCTGTCGAACACTTCAACGTGCCGCCAACATATTTGTGCCGCTTGGCATACAATATTATCAATTTGGTACTCAAATGTGAATTTAAACTGAACCCATTTGCAATGAGACGACGATGAATCAATAGGCCTTCTTTCTCTGCCTTGGAATCTATACAAAGTTGCAAAGGTTTCATATAGCAAGAATATTCTAGGGGAAATGGAGTCGAGATAACTTGTTTCAGAGCAACTAGTAACCCACTTTTCATGTTGCATTCTTGGTTGGAAGAAGAGTTACTACTTTTTGAGGGAGTCCGGTGAGTCTCCGATTCGCCGGAATGGGGGTTGCTGACACCTTTGGACCTTGAGTCATGATCGGGAATTGATAAGCCCAGCGGTGCCGATCGGAGGACGGACGTGGAGGAGATCGGCTAAAGGAAAACATACTTCTCTCAACTAGTCTGTGTCTTTCCGTATGTACCCATGTAAAAAGTAATGACAAAGATAAATTGAAATGTAGAATAAAAAAAAAACGCCACAAACAAAAAACAAAATAATAATAATAATAAAACGAAATAAACAAATTTCGCTGTAGTCGCGGTGTGCCACAGTTTGGTCACAACATTCTAGGGATTGATTGAGTTGTGAAAACAATTTTAAAAAATAATTTTCATGTGTTATTTGAATACAAATCAAATATTCAAAAATTATTTTTTAAGTAGTATATTTATGTTTGAGTTTTTATTTTTAAATAAATGATAATAAAAAATATTAAACAGTGTGTTCAAACAAATATTTTCTAATATTTAATTTATATTTAATATTTGAGCATCATTTAAAAAAATTTAAAACTATTTTTATAATTTTACCTGAAATTAAAAATATTGTAGGAGTATTTATATTTTTTTACGGGTAGATTTATCCTTACCTTATCAGAAATAATATATGCTTCCCGAAGTAGTTCTCCTGGATTGGAAAAACAAGTAGGAATTCCTCTCTGTTATTAGTCATCCGGTAATCACGCCTTGGACTCGCAGCCAAAGATTTGTCACTTACCTAACTTAGGAAACAAAAAAACAAAAACTATATTATATATGATTAAATTCGACCCAAAATTTTCTCATTCTCGTTTAAGTAATTAATAAATGTATTTTTATCGACAAATGATGACAATTGGCACACATGACATGACATGACATGACATGACAAGGGCATTTCTTTCTCATCATATGGTCGATTCCAAGAATGCGTGCCTTGTTCATATTTTAAATTCTGTCTCTTATGAAAACAGTGGTCGGCACATGCAGGCCAAATCATTTTGCTGGCGTTGCCGATAAAAACTCTATAATCAAATCAAATTTATAAATTTGATGGAACTCCCTACGTATATATATACATACATATATATTACATAATATATAATTATTACAAATGAAGCATGAAAAGAAAAAATGATCCCGCATAAAAGAATGAAAATTATAAATGTTTTTAGCCGAAATGTCTTCAAATCGTGGATATAATTTTTTTTTCCCAAGTTTTATTTTATAAATAATTAAAACTGAAATGATGATGGAGAAAGCAAAGAAAAGGCTGGGGCTTGCCGAGAAGGGGTAGCTATTGTGGGTGTACCATATCATTGTGAAAATTGTCATGATGAGTTGACCAAGTGTTCTTTCTTTCCTTCTTTGCTGGCTTCGCAATAAGGCATGTATTGTAGGACATTTGATTGGGTTGCCAAAGTCACATATGTTATTTTCAACGTCATGGTATCCATGGAACTGAGTGATGAGTCACGATCACGGCAGCGCACTCCCACCAAAAAACTTTAACTTTGCTGCTTTTTTTATACGGTATGTTTTCTCAACCTTTTCACAAAAAAAAAAAAACCAAAACAAAACAATCATAGTGCGATTTAAATTGATCCCACATTTTATTTTCTTTCAAAAATGCAAATTAATATAAACAAATTTCTCTCGCCATGCCATTGTTGGAGGATATTTGAGTTGGAGTCTTAATAATAAAAAATTTTCAAGTGATTTACCTGCACATAAACTGATAAAAGGTATACATATGATCCCAGAGGGACTCATCTTATCTATGTAATCGTTTAAAAGAAATATGATCACATAGTTTTCTTCATTTGTTAAACACGGATGTGGTCAAATCACGGCCGATTGCATTTTATTAAAAAAAGATTTATAGCAAAAAACAATGTGTTTTTGAACTCTTATCCACATAATAAAAGCACGAAGAATATTAATTATTCAAAGGAAGGCGCAACTTTTTAAACATTCGTTTTATATATCCCAATCCATAACCCAAGAACAGGTAAAATGAACTAAATTCAAAGAACAATGGCATGTATAGAAATTCAAAGAACATTGTTATATGTATTTTGTATAATGCCGCAATATATTGGCTCATGGATCATACAATAAACCAAATATTGCATGGTTCAATTTCTCCGATACGAACCACTATATGTGTTTGTAACACTATACATTAGACATTTTAATGAAACTTTAATCTCAACATAAATTTAATAAATAAAATTTTAAAAATCATATTAAATCATTAAATAACATCATATTTTAAGGTATTGCATGGAATATAAATTGCTTCACCAAGGGCTTCAAATGAGATTGATTATTAAATCACTAAATAACATTTAAGTGATTTCATTCATTTGTTTGTGCGCCGAACAATATATCACTAAAACCTAAAATCTATTGCGATTGTTAGAGCATTCACACTAGCTATCTCAAACTCTAAAATTTATAAAAAGTTTTAAATTTTGAAAAAGAATACTATATTAGGTGCTTCAAACTATAAAACTTAGAGAATAAAAATAAAAATTAAAGAGAGAATCTTCATATTTGAAGGATTATTATTCATCATTCAAATAATTTTTTTTATATATTTTTTGTCATATGAGTATTTTTAATTGATTGTAATAAATAAATAATTTTTTTAAAAAATATTAAATAAAAAATAAAAAAATAAAATTTATTATATAGATATAAAGATGAACACATGTAATGTTTTAAATATCTTTAATTTTATATTATAAAGAATAGCAATGGTGTGGATGGTCTTTTACATATTTATATATATATTGAATTACTAAAATATTAAAATTATATAATTTTTTGTTAATACATATGCATATGTTTGTTGTTGTGTGCGTAAAAGCCAATTTGTCCGCCGGTTAAGAAATGCAAGCAACGCGCGCGCCGACGGTTGATGGCATTGAATTACATACCAAAATTGTGTACGGACACAACTCTAAGTCTAGGTGCTAAATGATTTTTTTAATTCTGGGTGTACAAAATAAAAAAAGTGAATAAATCGAGTGTCAGAATATTTATGAAAGCAACAACTTTGACAGAGAAGAGTACACGAAAAAATGAGAGGGCGGGGGGGCGGTGGCCGATGGAGTGCCGGAAACACCGTACCGTTAAAGCCGGTGGTCGTCACTGCTAGAAGAAGGCCCATGGATTAATGGTGGAACCGCCGCGAAAGCTGGCATGACTTACGGGAAAGGAGCTAACTAACCGTCGTCCCTCACACACATCGCACATGGTCCAGGACCAGACACGGACACGGACACGGACAAAAAGCGTGAACGTACTACGTGGGCCGTGGGGGCACCAAACCTAAGTTGATGTCTCCACTCAAGCCGGCATGCAATGCAAATATGCAATTGCAAAGCTAACCGTATTATTTTCTACCCGATTCAAAACTCACCAGAAGTTGGGACTGGATTTACTTTATTTTATTATTATCTTTTAAATAATAATATTTTTATTCATAATTTTTAAATTATAAACTAAAAAGTACTTTTATTTAAATAATAAAATTTAACATTTAATTTTGAGTAATAAATTATTATTATTACTATATTTTTTTTATATGGGAAAAAGAAAACCGACGGGTGGGTTCAAACATGACCCGACCCGTTTACATCCCTCGCCCCGCCCCAGCATCGGTGGGAACAAAGGAGGGAGTTGGGGTGGGTGGGGCTCCCCCATACATACATGATTAGGACTTTAGGAGGGACTGACTGACTATTTGTCCAGCTTTTGACTCCGCAAGTCAGACGGGAGGAAGCCTTTTTTTTTTTTTTTTTTTTAGTGAGTGCATACGGGAGGGCCCCACTCTTCCCTAAATTATCGCAGGATTACTAAAATTATGGTGCGTCAATTTTCAATATAAAATATATGATGATGACAGAGCCTCTTAAGTAAGTTGGAATTATGGCCCGTTCTGCTATCTAAATTAATTTTAAAATATTGACTTGTGCGGGGAAGCTGGTTTTTTTTTTTTTTTTTGAAAAAAAAAATGAATTTAATATAGTATATTTTCTATTTTATGAAACGGGTCTCCGATTAAATAATAACATATATTAAAATATAATGAATGTTTAAATTTTCTCTTAAGTAAACATTTATTTTCAAATGCAGTTATTATGAATGACAATCAAAGCGACATAAATTTAGGGGGGTGTTTAATTTTCTTCCAAAATCGCCTGCTGGGTTTTTATCTTAAAAACAGAACATATATCCAAAATAAAACAATAAAATATGATTCCAAAAAATTTGATGTATTTCAAAAATCAAACACGTCACAGCAAAGTAAAATTTGTTTTAAAAAAAAAAAAACAAATGGCTCAATTAACGCTGGAAAATTAGAGCCGTCCGATGCACAAGGATCGGACGGCTCCCGTCCCATCATCTCTCCGCGCCGCTCTATATAAACGACGGACAAGGCACCGACTGAAAACACCGTAGCGACTAAAAAACGCTCTGCTGTTTTTTAACAATGGCCGTCTCTCAGCGACTCTGCTTGGCTCTCGTTTTCGCCGCCGCCGCTGCGTTGCTCCACTTCTCGCCCCGAAATGTCGACGCGAGAGCTACGCCCATGAGCCATTTCTCCGTTGCCTCCCTCACCTCCACCATCTCCGCCGTGCCCTCGTCATCCCCTCCCCCTGCCTACGACGCTGCCGCCCCTTTCGCGGCCCCGTCCGACGCCCCCGTACCGTCCCCCTCCGACGCTCCTGTACCGGCCCCGTCCTCTGTTGCCGGCGCCCCTGTCCCGGCCGCCACAACCCGATCCACCGGTGGCCGCGGGTTCGGCCTGTACGGCCGCGAGTCCAGCGCGACCGCCAGCGAGCTTTTCAAGATCGAAAGCCAGCTCGACGAGCACGACGACGAGGACGACGATGACTTCGTGGAGACGAAGCCCGCGACCCCGAAAGCCTACGGTGCCAGCTCATACGCCACCAACGGCGTCGGAGACACCAAGGCCGTGTCGACGGCGTACCGCGGCAATGACGTCTACGCGGAGATGACGCCGGTGACTTCCGCCGCGGAGACGAAGCCGTACGAGTTCGGGAAGACGTACAGTCAAGAGGAATCGGATCTGGACGGTCACAACAAAAAAGGCCAATCGTACGAGGAAGAGCTGGAGACGTCGACGGCTAAATCGACGGGGCAAGCGTTCGGGTCCGGCACCAACTTTTATTCCGCCCATTCGACGCCGGTCACATCCACCAAGACTCAGGCGTACACATTCGGCGACGATGCAAACACGAACACCAACGAGTTCGGGAACAAGCGTCAGGAGTCGTTGACTCAATCCACATCCGATTCTAGTCCTTATGTCGCTTACAGGAACAACTACCCCACTGCCAACTCCAACACGAACAAGTACAGCGGGATGAGCGACACGAGGAAGCCGGAGAACCAGCAGCTGTTTTACTCTGCGGCCAAGGGCTTGTCGGCGACGAGGCCCTACGACGTAAACAGCAACGAACGAACTGCCAACTACGGGTACTACAATGACGCCGCCGCCGCCAAGGTTTCGGGCACCAGCACGAAGGCCTACAACAACGACCAGAGTCGTTACAGCAGCAAGGGGCAGTCCCTGAATGAGTACGAGACCATGGAGGAGTACTACAAGTCCCAGGGCATTCAGCCTTGAATGGTGGTGTCTGGTCCATTCATGGAATAGATTAGTAGGCGATCGAGGGAAGGGAAGTTGGCCGTTATTTGTGGTTTGCGGGACGTGTGGAGATTTATATTTATGTGGATTTGTTTATGTTTTTTTGTTTTGTTCTGATATACATATTTGCTTTCAGTAATGAAGCCAAACCAGCAAATAAGTAGTTTTGTTGCATTCCTGTGCTTCAAATCTGATTATTTTCTTCTTCTACTCCCTCAAACTCGGATCATATTAATCTGATTTTTTTATTTTATTTATTTTTATAATAATTTGCGTACGCGGTTTTGCAATGATTTATTATGTCTCCGAAAGATTATATGTTTTCGTCCTTTTGTCAATGTGAAGGAAACCATGGAAATGAGCTGTCGTCCGTTATATTTGTCTTTCCGTGATTAGTTAGTCAGATTGATGGATGTCTTTTGAAATTAAATTTGTATTATTATCACAATAATAATAATCATCGTTGTTGAAATGAAATATCAGAGCGCACTAATTTTCATTTTAAGCCAATTTCCCGCGTCTGACAGACTACCTGAGACGAGAGGAAATAATGCAAGTAAGAAACAGCGGCTGTGGTCAATACAGCAGTTGGCGGTGGGGCTGGTGGGTTGGGCCAAAAAGTTATTAATTCAAAACGTCAAAACACGTTTTCTGTGCATCCGGCTCGTTTGTTTACCGATTTAATTCATTGACGCTAATTTTGGAATTTGCAATAATTTTAGCGGTGGCGATTGCAGCACGACATTGGTTTCATCTCCTGTCAATGTTATGGCTGCCTACCAAATGGATTCGCAATCAATAGTTACTAAAATAAAATTGTAATGACAAAAATACTTCTGTCATCCCATTCCCATTATATTGCCTACCAAGTGGATTCGCAATATATATATATTGCTTGAATAATTTTTTTATTTTACACATCCTCACCTATCCTCTCCCCTCCCCCACAATGCATGGGAATGTACGAACTTGCCGGCGGATCAAAGCGGGACGACCTCTATGGGCTATGCCTGAATAATTGAATGTATAACAATATTCAAAAAAAAAAAACTATCAAAGACGAATCCAATTAAAGAAACTATCATTTATACTCAAATATAATATACTATAGATATATTTGATTTGATAAAAAGAGTCAAATATAATATACTATAGATATATTTGATTTGATTTGATTCCATAAAAAGAGTCAATTTAGAGTTAAAATTTAGATATAGTATGTAAAAATTCAAATGAAATCATTAGTATCTAGTCCAATAAAATTATGAGGTCTTTTTATAGGATAAAAAATATTTAACACGCTTGTTTAATATTCCTTTCAACTTATATTTCTATGTTAATTATTTAAATATTTGTCAATCTTGTTGTATAGCCTAATTAATAAGCATGTGTTCTTAGCCTTGTTCGTAGTTCGTACCTATTTTTGTTGAGTTTTCTTATTTTTCAAACTGTATAACTTTACTGCAATTTTCTCGCTTGTATTATACTATGGCATATTTGGCACGAAAATAAAAAAAATAAAAAACTAAATTTCATTCATTTTTCATATTTAGCACTTAAATTAAAAAGGAATTAATAATTCAAGTGAGAATATTTTATTCATAAACAAAAATAAATTAATTCACCTCATTCATAAACAAAAATAAATAAACAAAAATAAGTTTATAAAGGTTTTATCGCATAAGAATTTTTTAAAATTTTTGTCCTCTTTTTTTCTCCAAATTTTTACCTTAGAAACCATGCTCGACAAACCAACAAACCCCTTAGAGTTATGTTGAGTGAAAGGAATTTGCTCTTGATGCTCTAACTTGTCCCTTAACCTACGCTCTAAGAAAATTAAGAAAAACTAAGGATACAAAAATATTATATAAAATATTAATTTGATATTATAAATAAATATAATGTGAGAGTCAAGTGCAAAGGTGGGAGTCATCCCTATTCTTTTGCGTCACATCAGCATCCAATTCCAATGAGCTGGTTGATGGTGAGATTGACGTAGAGAAGGCTACGGTTTCGTATATTTTTCATAGCAAATTATGACAATTTAATCAATAAAAAAATCTGTTATGTTTTTTTATTTTTCACCTCTCAAACGCTCCAAAACACTGAAAAAGGTTTTTGAAAACAGCATTTTAAAAGTGTTTGTATAGTAAATTAAATACAGTTATTTTTGTTCGGTGATAGTTTTATGTGAAATTAAAAATAAATATGGGTCGTGGGAGTGGGTCGAGTCATGGCAACACAGATCGGGGTCGCCGGGGGAGGGCTATGCCACCACCGGACTAACAGGGGGAGTCGCACCGTTGCCGGACTAGAAGGGGAGGTTGTCGCAATGTAGATCTGGGCTGTCGCGTGTCACCGGACTGGCAAGAGGGGCGTCACAACGTAGATCTAGGCCGTCACCAAATTGGCAGGAGAGGCCGTCACTGTGCAGAACTGGGGCTGCCATGCCGTTGCTGGACTGTTAGGTGGGGCGCTGTCAGACTGGCAAGGGAACGGTCGCCAGACTGGCAGGAGGCAGTCGCCGGATTACAATGAGTTGGCCGAAAAACAGAAAACATAAATTAAAAACACTAAAAAAATGTTTTCATTTTATTGTATTTGAAAACACATGATTTTTAAAAACCAAAAATTTCAGCCAAACAAAAAAGGAGACGTATTTTGCATTTAAATGCAGAATATGCGTTTAGGAAACAGCTACCAAATAGGCTAACTTTCCATCAATTTTTCACCTACTTTCTCACAAATTCTGTTTTCCAATGTTTTTCCATACCAACCAGGTAGGCATTTGATATGTCAAGAACTATAGTAATTAATAATGATGTTCCACGAAAATTTAAAAATTATTCACACAAGTTAGTGTCATACAAAACAGAACATCTAACCCTAATAAAATTCCATATGAACATAAATTAACAAATATTTGTGTGTTTATTAAATAACCTGAAATATTGATTTAGAGATGGAAAAATAATTTTGAAGCTTAAGTATGAAAACTTCAAATTTTTTTTAATCCGAAACAATGAATTAAAACTTGAACACTTACTTTGATTTGTATTTTTCGGATTAGGAATTTAATAATTCGAACAGTTGAACTTATTTAGAGACAATTTCCAAACATAAAATAAAAAAAGTCGTATTTTATAATGCAATAATTACCATTAATAGTTTAATTCCTAAATTTCGTTAAACCTCCAAAGTCGAAGAACGCAAGCAATATATTAATTTGTTTCATCTCCAAGGCCGACGCCAAGCCTTGCGCCTACTGTGTCAACACAAAAAAATTAAGTGCTGACTAACGAAAATGATCACACAGAGGGCGTTTTGTAGAGAAATGCTGTTACAACTTCAAGTTCTCTTTCATATATTAGAACACGACTCACCCTATGAAACAAATGCTTACCCCAGTGGCATCCGCAGTTCCCATCCCTCATCAACCAACAAAAGAATCTTTCTGCAGCTGCAGTGGCCGATAATAAACCCAATAAGATTTCAATCAAGAACAAATTCAGGGGTTTTGAACGAAGTGAGTCCGGTTTCCGGTGAAAATGGGTCATAAGCGCTGCTAGGGTTGACAATGACTCAGTTGTCTTCGTTATACTCTGGGTTCTCTTTCAAAATGACAAAGCCTTCAAGAATGGGAGAAAGAGGAATATACCTGAAAGCAACCAACAATTAGTATGTGAACACAAAAGATTCAATAGTCATGCAGAGGAATGTGCGAGTACTTTTCCGTAGCCAGTTCTGCTCTATCGCCTGCAGCTAGGAGAACAGGGGTCGTGTGAGTCTGGAAGCCAGTAATGGTCTTGGGCCGACCGGCCTGGCCCACTACATCAACAGCTTGGCCCACACGAACAGGTACAGGGAGAGGTCTCAAATCTTCATCAACAGTTAACAACATTCTTGGCTGTAACATCAGATAAAAGATTTATTGACAATACGTAGCGCCCCAGCCCAGGGCCAACAACAGACACAGAAGCAGACTACAAACAAAGTACTAACATCAGATACACTAGCAAGCAAACCTGCATGGCCAAGACAAGGAAGTAAAGCACATAGTGATATTTCCCCAAGATGATGGCCTTCATGTCAAGACATGCATGCAAGAGGGTTACTATTCCAGCAAGAGCAGACCTGAGGGGACAAAAGGGATGAGAAATTTATATAGGGCTCAATAAGAAAAAACTCCCCACGAGTATTTTGAGGGTTCAGAATGTTGAATTGAAACTAAGCTAGTATGAGCAAAATCTAGATAAGTTTCTATTGAACATTTGATATATATTACAAGGCCAAAGACTACTTGTCATGGTAGGACTGTAATGCTGCATTTATGGAGTGAGGATAAAAGGGAGGAGAGTTAAATGTTTTCCCCAACTAAGGTCGTTAAGATTGTTTGGTAGTATGAGAAAAGAATTAGAAATACATAGGCATTTATTTTTCAAATAAGGTGCAGAAAAAATTCCAACCTACACGATTTTATATATGTAAAAAAGCTTGGCAAAAAATAACGTAGTATTAGTTAATCATTAACAAATCTCATCATTTCTAAAACAATTGTAAAGGTTTATCCTATCTTATACATCCCATTAAACACAGCATAAAAGTCCCAATCAGACAGTTATTAATGTAGCATACGAGCCACTCTGATCCTTGATATTAGAATCATTGTACGCAATCATGAAAGTCATTTTTTTAGTAACATGATTTTAATGGATATAAAGGGATATAACTCACGGTGATAATAAGAAGCGATCAGAATGATATGGAGCAAGGGTCAATAAACCCTTCCCTAAATGTACGAGACCTTGAGCAATTCGTACCTGCAAATTGTCCAGAGTAATAGTAATTACTGAAAAATGTTGACAGGCCTAGGCTATGCACTTTTGATTGCTGAAGCCCGGGCGCTGGTACATTTAGGCACACAATTGCTGTGCCTAGGACAGCAACCATCGCGCCAAGACATGTATTATAAGGTATAAGCATAGTCACACTTCCCCAAATGAACCTTTCTATTGTTGTATCAAAAATATTTTTACTACGCAAAACTATCCCATCAATTGTTAGTTAATATTATTTCAACAACTCTCGACTGTGAATGAATGTTTTTTAAAATTATATGTAATTTTATACAGTTTGTGCCATGCTTCAATTAAGTGGAAGCATCAATTAGGGGTGCAATTCGGTTTGGCACTTGGGCCCCTTAGTGTTTCTGCTGAACCTATGCCTTTTTATATATATATATATATATATATATAGAGAGAGAGAGAGAGAGAGAAATAAAATATTTACACAAAACAGAAGACTGGCTTCTTTGTAGTAATATCCCGAAAGATTGCGAAGTAATCCAGCTAATCTAGCATTGTTAGTGCCTGCACCAATCAAACCCATAGAGATGATGGCTGCCTGCAGAATATCAGAAAATATATAAGCCATCAGGCAAAAGCAAATTAGCAATCATCAAATTTCTAAGGGTAACTATAACAAAATAATACCATTGCTACTTCAGTATCTGAATCATGGCTAAGTCTGCTTAAGGTATCCATTACATTAACCTGGTAAAAAAACAAAACAAAAAAAAAAGTAAATTGAAAAACAAATCGATAGTACATGACCTCATAAGGAAACTATATAAACAAATGCAGAGGTAGAAAGTAGCAAGGGCCAAAATGATTAGAAACACAATTTTTAACAGGACATTTAATTTCATTTTTTTAAATAAACCTGATGATTGAGATTAAATGATTATTTTAGTCTATAAATTATTTTTACTAAAATACGCCTAAATACTTGATAATATCACAAAATTCAAAAAAATAAAATAAAAAGGAAATATATTGACTGTTTATAATAAATTTCAACTTTGATAAATGTTTCCACATTGCCATCGGTGTCCATTCGCTATTTCAACTTTACCACACCATATACGGTAGATCAATAAACTGACATGAAGGAACACTTTGCCGATGGATTTAGTTTTTAAATATAAAAAATAAATATATAAACAAAGACCATCTAAGAGGTCGCACACTATCTAGACAGCTTTCCTCTAAACAAAGGGTGGCAAAGGGGCCATCTCTGAGAGGATTGCATGGCTGTCTAGAAAGCGATCGCCACTATTTTTTTAGGACAATCTGCGCAATAGTAACACATTACATGTTGACTTGTGTGGTGATTTATATGCTTGGTAGTCAGGTTCCATATTTTTTCACCATAAGGAATGCGACCTTATCTGATCTCAGACTCCCAAACACAATACAATTAGCTAAAGTAATTATAATAACACTGTAATACCTTAGGGTTTGAAATGCAAAGCAAACCAAGAGCTAAAGGAACAGCCCTGCGGATGTTTTGTTCACCGTACTGCAAAAGATGCTCTAATGAGCGAATTGCCATCTCGACACCCAGTTCCTCAGCCATTGCTACCATAGCAATCCCAAGCACAGCTGGCCCCTGGTGTGTTTCACCCTTTTCAAGATGATGTGCACACTGACCCAGAAGGGATTGAACCTGCATGTAAAAAAAAGTGAGCTTTATGGTGTTTTAAATTCCCAGAACTCCACTTAATAAGCTTTAAAAACAACCTTAAGCACATTTCCTGTCCCAGCATATGCACAGGAAAGCAGAGTCATGTCGCAATAATTTCTGATTTTCTCATTGAACGTTTTAGAAACTTCAGCCGTGGCCTCCACACTTTCCTGTTAGGAGATTAAGTGGAGCAAAAACTTGTTACAATTTGAACTTCTATGTTTGGCTGTTTCCATCCCCTGTCCTAGAAGTTTTAAAAAAAAATGGAACAGCAAAAAATAAAAAATAAAAGGAGCATGCATGAAGTCAATCACCTGTTTCCCTAGATATAGAAGACCAAGGCCAAGAATCAAAAGCCGAGTTAGAGGCTCTCCCAATTCTGGCTCACTTCTCTCCATCAATGCAAATATGATTGCCTGAGCAACCTCTTCATTGCAGGAACCAACATATACCAAGCCCAATGAAATTGAAGTAAAAGCAATAACATCAAGCTGTGATTTTGCATCTCCAAGAATAGGAGTTAATTTACTCCGTATCTGAAATAAGGTCACCAATGTATGCTATGTAAGATGTCCTATGACAAAAACACACACACACATTCTTACTACAAATCTAACCAGTTTATTTATCATTAGACAATTAGGTAGGATGAAGGAAAACATGTGGAAAGGAAAACATGTGGATTCTTTTGCGGGGTTGTACATAAAAATGTCTGCTTATATGATAAATAATTAAAATTTTATCCTATATTGAACTTATAAAATATCTCAAATCAGCTAGCCGGTTCATCCATATTTTGAGAGAACTATAAGCATCACCACATAGATCGATGGATAAAGAATTAAGAGGCGTTAAAAATAATAATATTGAAATCCCAGAGGATTTTTTTGATGGATTTTAATAGGCTGCGTGGATTTTAATATTAAAAGAAAGCAAGTCAACTAACTACTCTTAACCCCAAAGTTAGCGGTCCGCAGAATCTTTGAAGACAGAAAATACTATTTTAAGCGTTTGCTTTAAAAGTCCTACTTAACCATGAATTGTAACGGTGTAAAAAAACCTCATGCAACTAAAAAACATATCAAGCCAGTCAGTGATCGGAATTTCATCATGGCAAATTGTTCTCTTTTGTTTCCAGGAAGTGATGGGTTACCAATGGGATCCTTCCGGCTGGTCTTGGCACGTTCTCTCAATTACCCATCGAAAAAACAAAGTAATGGGGGGAAATTGACTTCAATTAAATGTACAGGACTAAAACCACGTTGTTTGCTTGTTTGTAGCTCTCTCATAACCAACCCAAACCAAAACAGAACACCCTTAACATTAAGAAAAGAGCCCCTAAACAGCATTTAGTGTGTGTGATTGCCTAGTAACATCATTCAGAACCCCTAAACAGCATTTAGTGTTGAGATATGTAAGATAGACTAGCATAACAATCAGCATGCAAAAAATAAAAAGGCAAAAAAAAAAACAGAGAGATCCACACCTGCTCATTTTGAGAACCAGCGTATGCAAGACCTAAGCCCATTATTGCACCAATTTGAATGGATGCATCTTCCCTACTTAAGTACTCACTAGAAAGCGCCAAAGCCTGACAAGGGGGAAACATATAAGAACACCCACAGGATTTGAATAAGAAACGACATTCAAATAGGCATTCCAGTGTATATTAAAATATAGGCGGAAACTCACAGGATCACAATCATTCTTGATACCACAGCTGACAATCCCTACTCCAATTAAAGCTCCAGCAATGACATAATTGTCACTGAGATGCAAGTACTTATCAATTTGGCCAAGTCCAGCGTCCATATCCCATAGTAGTATCATCCCCTGTAATGAAACAATATAAAATTCATCAGTGTTGTTAAAATCAATTGAATCGTACAATTTAATAAGATTCAGGGGTAAAACAATTCAAACCAGTTCATATAATCATTTTTTCATCTTACCATACTATTCATAGTACAATTCAATTATAAAATTATCTATATTTAAAAAAAAATCTAAATTGGGCACAACTTTTGAGCTTTTAAAAATTCTAATAACTTGGACTTTTAGGAATGTTATGTTAGGCCATTTTAATCAAAGTACTAGCTTATTAAAGCTTACTAGACTACTTTCTATTACATATATATATAATTGAAAATCAATCTAATTCAAAACGTTAAAAACAGTACAGCTTTTCTTTTCTTCTTATTCTTCTATTCTCAAACTTTTTCTTCTTTTCCTTCTTTCACTATATACTTCATCAGTGTTGTTAAAATCAAGTGAATCACACAATTTAATACGATTCGGGGTAAAACAATTCAAACCAGCTCATAATAATTTTTTACTAAACCGTGATTCTATTATACAATTATCTATATTTACGAAAATCTAAATTGGGCACAACTTCTTAGTTTTTAACTTCTAATAACTTGGACTTTTAGGAATGTCATGTTGGGCCCTTTTAATCAACCTATAAGCTTATTAAAGCTTATTAAACTATTTTCTATTATATAAAAAAACAAAAAGTATAAATATGCAACTTGTAAACTGAAAATCAATTAAAAAAAATCTTATTCTTTTAATACCAAATCGTCTTTTTCCCTTCTTTCCCTTTTCATAACTATTGTACACCACATGCTTATAATAGAATGAATAGTCATTCTGTTATAAGCACGTGGGGTAATAGAATGAATAGCCAGAAAAGAAAATTTAATAACTCCGCCTCGGGTTGTTCTCGACTTTCTTGTATTGTGGATATTGTTGATGGATATTTCTTTTGAGCTGGGTGTTTGTTGTTTCTTATTCTTATGTTGTTTCTCTCTCTTAGTGAACGTCTTGTGTACTTTGTTTTTAATAAAAAATTTTATTACCTATAAAAAAAATCTAATAATATTACTTGAAAACACTACAAACAGGTTGACAAATCAATATTAATTAGAAAAATCTAATAATATTATTCGAAAACATTGCAATGAGATTGGAAAGTAACTATTGTTCAAATCAATATTAATTAGAGATAATGCTCATAATTATTTATTTTTATGTAGTGTTTCACACTTGAATTGAGTGAAGTTTGTTTAGAGAGAGTTTATTGGTATTTTGATTCTTTAATTATGTTAAATGATCACGTCTTTAACCATTAAATGCGTTATATTTTTCTAAACTTGTTTTTTAATTTGTTTCTGAATTTTATAAATCACAATTCACAAAATGGACAAAACGACTAGCCATTAAATTGATGATTCTCAAGTCTCAACAATAAAATTATGCAAGAACAAATACATGAAACAAAAAAAGGCATATTACATACCAAACTAGCAGCAGCGCTAGCTTTCCCGTGTTCTTTATTCTTGAATAGCCATCCACTGCCTGAGTTTTCTGAAGAAATGGTCATCAACTTATCCTGCAATGATAATAAGCAGTGAATTTCACAAAAGGAGCAGGAGATTTTGCAAACAAAAAGAGAGAAAGAGAGAAATTCCTTCTACCTGCCCAAAAGCAGCATTGACAAATGCATTCACAAATGTAGCTGCCAAATTCTGCCTAGCTGAATCCACGCTAGCACCAGCACTGGCCCTGCCATCCAACAAATGTGCCTAAAAGAGTCCAAAGAAGCAATAAAAATCAACCTCAGAGAATATCAAACAGAAAGGCACGTGTTTGTCTTACATTTTCAGACAACTATTTTGCTAAATGCAATCAGATAAATTGATTGACTTAAGCAGATATCAAAAGGAAACTTATATTTTAATAAGATGCCGTTCATCCACACCTTATATATATCCTCCGGAGATTTGGGTTCCATAACCTCAATATCACGTGCAAGAGTGAGATAACCTTCGGTTAGTTTACTGTTGTTGACTATTTCTTGTAATATCTCCCTGTCTTCTTCATCTGCAATTAACTCCTCATCCAATTCAAAAGAAATTCCCTGTATGAAGAACAATAAATTAGCTTGTATAGATTCATTACCATAAAGTAATATTTGGATCCATAATATCCCCAAAATGTGGAAACTGAACTCTCATGGCATTAAATCATAAACCAACAAGAGTCCATCAATAATGCTGAACTCATAATAAAGTACATACTTTTTTCTTCTCATCTCTACAATAATACCATTGAGTCTGTGTACCCTACCTTACCAAAGCGAGCAAAATGATTAAATTTTAAAAAATAATAATATAGGCACCAGACTTATGCAACCAAAATACCACAGTATCCAATATGAGGACAATAAGCCATAACATCTTGAAAGCAAACAGTTTGATATGTTAATATTAAAGAATAAATTACTGCACAAAAATAATATACGAGTAGCTAAATCACAAAGCATCAAGTCCTTCCTTGCAGTGGGAAAAGTGTAGATATAAACTCACATGACGAGCAAGTATGTAACAGAATTGCTTTTTTTGGAGCAGATCATTGCAAGATGTAAACACTTGCTTCACATACTGTAATAAAATACAAAATTGCATCAAAACCAAAACGTAAAATAAGTTTAGATCTGGACATACAATTAAAAAGACAATGAATGTATGATATAAATCTTTTGAACCTGCATGTTATCAAGAAACAATGCAATTTGAAGGGCACTTGGATACTCTTCAAATTTGAGATAGATCGTGTATGCAATATCCAGAACTAACATATCATCCGGACCAGGAAGATACCTGCCATATGTGTGTCAACATCAGTGATCACTTTAACTATGAATAAGCAAGACCGACAAAGAGAGAAGAAATCATAAGAAAATATAGTTAACAAGGCAAAACGTTAACACATGCATAAGAGCAGGAAAAATACCATAACAAATACAGGAAGTGAATAAATTAATAAGCCGAAAAGCAACAGAAAATAAACAAGTCAATTCTTTATTTTGAGGGTAGGTCAGATCATAGTTTTGTTTGTGTGTGTATTCATGTGCATATTTGAGAGTTTGTATGTGTGTGGATGGATATTCAAGAAAGTACACACCCCAGGTTAGAGACTCAAGGTCACAGGACTAGTTTTCATCCAAAGCGAGGGATGATGGGATCAAAATTATACAATCCATTGGTTACATCGTCATAACTATAATATCTTTGAAACTAATATGAAATGGTAGAAAACTAGTCAAGCAGTTGCTATTTATGCCATGGCTGGTACAATTGAACAAAATGGGCAGATAATCAATGAACTTGGTAATTGACTGAAATGGGTATAGGATTATATATTTAGTCAATCAAATTTTGTATTTGGCATGTGAGGAAATGAAAATAGGAATAAAATTCCCAAAATGTCCAAATTAATAATAATAATAATACCCTAATATAAAATGTCTCATCTCTCCTATTTTCCTTCCTCCATCAAAGCACAATCATAGCTCACTCTCTCTTCCCAGATGGCATATTTGCTTCAGCAACCACACGCAGCAGTAGCCTCAGCACAGCAGCTGTCCTCTCTCCCTTGTCTTCCAAGAAAGCAGCAGCCCTCTCTCCTCTCCTTTCTTCTCAGATGATAGACCCACATTAGCAGCCATCACACAGGTGCCCTCTCTCCTATCAGCAGCATGGGTGGATGTTAATGGCAACGGTAGGTGGTGGTGGTAGTTGTTAATGGCAACAGTAAGTGGTAGGTGGTAATGGTAGGCAGGGGAAAAGGAAGACAGGCCATGAAAATTACACAAAACCCAGGGCCAGGGATGAATACAAAAATGAGCTTTTCAAGGGATGGGGAAAGAGATTCGTGCTACAAACATAGGATTGGGAATGAATAATTATATTCCCACACACCAAATATGACACCAAAACTGTGTATACAAAAATGTAAAGACCAAATAACTAGTGACTAGTCATCCACAAGAACATATGAAAGTAATGAAACTTATGCAAAGTATTTTGACCAAAGGAACTGCTAGCCTAGGATTGTCTAAACAAACAATTCATAAATCATAGGATCATATAAACATGTTAGTAATTGTCATGCCCATTAAAGAATCCAAGTCCTTTAATATACACATATATATATATATATATAACAAATGCCACTTGCTACTTCAAACATCACTTAACATACAGACATGTTAAAGAGATGATAGTTTGACCCCACAGACAAATAAAAGTCTACTTACTTTGCTGAACTCGTGAGGTATACACATGTCCGTTTGTAATTTGTTTTATCAACATGCTCAACTAACAGATCAAGATCTTCAACCTGCAATTAATCCAGAAAATTAATATATGTTCTCAAGCTCAATTGAAGGAGCCTAGTAAGATAATTCAAACAGTATTACCTCCATCAAAAGATCAACAGCTTCAGGTTCAGCATTGTGCTACATTAGAACAGAAGCCAACAACAATCACTTACAGAGGATGACAAAAAAAAATGCCTGCTTGCAGACACCAACTCTAACCCTTTTTATTGGGGGGTGGGGATGCAAGCCAAAAAAACAAATGATAAACCTTCATGTGAAATGCTACAATCTGTTGAACAAGCTCCATTAAATCATCAATCGCAGTGTCTCCACCCTGCAACAAAGAAATGCAATTACAAATCCAAGTTACTCAACAACAAAACCAAAATCAAAAATGAAGAAAAAGCACCAAAAAATCTCACTACTGGGTGATGACACTTATAATTGTAGCTTAATAGAACATAGGTGAAGGCTAAGAGGAACAAACATATCTAGATTCATTCATGAAAAATGAAAACTGCAATGTTGGATTGGATTATATGGATTTTCACCTACAAATTTTGACTGGTGCCCATTGTACCTGCAATTTCTCCAGCTCAACGGCACCAATTAAATAAAAATCAATTCTTGCTGTAAATTGTTAAATAATAATAACAATTATATTAATCGGCTTTCTTTCTTCATTTCAGTCCAGTTTACCCAAAAAATAGAGTGACACAGTTGAATACTTTATTATTTTGTTGTTGTTTAATTATGGCATTTACTACATTGATACTTTATTATTATTTTTATTCTGAACTCTCTCCCTCAAAATGGTTAATTATGCTTTCTTTTCAAGATTAAAGCAACCAGAAAATTATTTTGTTGCGGGTACTTATTACCCATTCGAGTGGGTAACAGTAAAAAAAAAAAACAAGAAAATGTTACCCTTGCCTGCTTGGTACCTAGACACCAGATCTATATTGAATTAGCTGTTTTAAATATTTAAGTAGCATCAAAGCACATTTCAAAAGCTAGGGCCTTATTAGGAAGGGTGATTTCAGTAGGTGCTTTTGATTTCATTCTTACCTGTAATAACTTTCATCAATGTTACATTTTATTTTATAATATTTTTTATAATGAAAACATTAGGGAAGAACATGAAGATTGAAGACATTATATTTTAAGCTCAGTTGTGGATTTTTGCTTATGCTTTGCTTGATATTCAGTGGGTTAAGAAAGGTACTGAAATAGTGGCTTGGGCAGGTCGATGGGCAAGTGGCAGGGCTAAATGGCTATTGCAAGCTTTCCCCTGCTAACCTTTTGGATCTTGTAGAGAGAGCAAAACGAGAGTGTTTAAAGGTGAAGTTAGAGGCACCCAAGGGGTGCAAGGGGAGTTATGGGCCGTGCTTCTGGAGTAGCATTGATTGCAGTAATAATTGGCATGACATATTCTCTTTATTTTGTTTAAATTTTGCCACCTCCTCGGTGCCTTGAATAAAATAATAACCTGTAGTAACTTTTATTGATTTTTATTTGTTGATTATTTTGTACCACGTTTACAACTTTCTACTCGAAAAGAAAAAACCTAATAGCAACAACCACACCAAACAAACCTAAACTTCAGTTTCTAAATGAACTGACAAATAAAATTTTAAAAGGACAGTTTGCCTAACCTGCCGTTTTGCATACTCTTGTGCAATTTCTCCAGCCAAGTTTCTGGTGCCAAACAGGATAAATAATCAGTATGGGAAAATATATTCAAAATGTTAAGGGAAAAACCCGAGAGTGAATGTTCCAGTGATGTTTTGTGCTTCATAACGCCTTTAGAAGTATATTCACCACACAGATATATAAATGTACATTGGCGTGGGTGCTTTAGTCTGACTATATATGCAAATAGTTATTATGCACAAGTGTACAGATATAAAAATGTCATACATCTAAGGATCTCTAACCACAACCCTGGAAAATTGGCCTCATCCGGTGAAACAAAAATTACCATAGCAGTTACAAAATGTCCTTGCACAGAACTTGGGAACTGATTATTTTTATGACATCATACTACTGCAACATTGAAAGTTTCCAATAAAAACTAATAATTTATTCTTCACAGCATTGCATTAGGTTACTATTTCTACAATATAAGTTGAATAGCATATATTTACTGCTGCTGGGTTCAAAAAACCACATATTACTACTACCGAACTATTGAGAGATTTTGGACAGTAACAAAAACAAAGCTACTACAATTTACAATTAAAGCCTACTCACCTAACGTACTCATGGCCCCATGAGCCAATATCACCTTCTGAGCCCAATAATCTGTACTTTAAACTTTCCTGAAATACTCAACCACGATAAATATTAACAAATGTGTTGTAAATGCAAGAAGAGAAATTTTGATTTAATCAACCCTACCCGCTCTCCTTCTGCAGACATGGTCAAGGCTAAAACAGAAAGAATATCAGCTAACAATTTCTGCATTCATAATAAAAAATAATAATCAGATAAACTTATCAGCATAAAAGATTAAAAATAATATAATATAATATAAAACTTCCAACCAAGCATTGATACCTTCAGATCTGAATCCCCCATTGATTCATAATATGATTTTAAAGTTCCATAATGTGGACGAAGAAATTTCAATGGCTTTGGGACTGAAGTCATAGAACTTGTGGAGGTCCGAATTTCATGCCTACAATTGACAATTTATATATATTGTCACCCGTATGAACAATAGTCTATGTATGAATTCGTTATAATATACCTATTTATGTGGGGGGTCTCAAGATTCAGAAAAATTATTGATTTTGAGGAATGTTAGAAGGCTGAGAGTTGGTTCCTCATTTGCATTAATTTCTTCACTATTTTTAGGCGAGCCATACTACCCATTGTTTTTTCCTTTTTTGATAAATAAGAATTTTATTTGATAAAGAAAGCACAAAAGGAAGGCGCAAAGAGCATATATACAACAGTAAGCTCAGAACAAACAAGGGATGCCCATTGTTGATTTCTAGTTGTAAGTTTATTGGAATGTATTATACTTATCATTAGTACCTCCATCGAGGGTATGCGTATAATAAAACAATCTTTCAATAAAAATTACTGGCAATGAGAATTGAACCAAGGACTTGATGGCAAAGTTGACTCCGATGATATGCAGAAAAACAGATTTATTACAGTAAGCAGCCAAATTCGTTATTTGTCAATGTGTATGTGTGTGAATATAAACTGGCCATACTAAATTTCCACTAAAACACCCGCAATACCTTTTATGAGGTGAACTAAGACACTTAAAAACACTATTGGGTCATTAGTTAGTTGTTCTGTTTTGTTTCTATTGTTCAGGAGGTTAGATGATGGCAAATCATAGGAACATCAAATCTAAAGTAACCATAAGCATACATTTCCTAAGGTAATCTTCAAATCGAAAGTAAACAAAGCAATTCCTACCTCATACCCTCCAGTGCTGCTTTCTGCAAACCCGGCTCCGAGTCGTGAACTCTCTCAACATACAATTCCAGTTGCTCCTTCAACGCCAAATCCTCCTCGGACTGCAACAACAACAAAAAAAACAGACAAACATTACGCAAATTTGGTATCAAAACTTGTCAACGAGTTTATGATTGTAAGCAAACAAGCTGAATTTGCCGCGTCAAAACGACAAACTCACCAGATCTTCCTCCTTTTTCTCGTCTTTCTTCTTCGAGTCCTTGGGCGGAGGCTTCGCCGGAGCCTCCGACCGAGAAGTGCCGCCAGAACTGCCGTCCGGATCGCGGGCCATCGGCTCGAACCCTAGATATGAGAGTGGTCGAGGGAGAAACCCTAGGTTACAGCTCCAGCGCCTCGCAGGGAATGGAAGGAGAGAGGGGGAGAGTGATGGAGGGGTTGGGTTTGAATCAGGGCGATAGGGTTTGGGGTAATATACTAATATAATCAATCGGCTTTTGCTTTCCTACAGCACAAGAAAAGGGCTTACTAGTTACTACTGCGTTGCGTTCAGTTCAGCATTCAGGCACTGCTAACAAATTTCATTTTTAACCCCCATAATATAAAATGTTTTTAGTTATACTGAAAACAAAAAACTATAAAAATAAACATAAATATTTTATAAATATACTTTTTCGCTCTTTGTGCATTCTTTTTATCTGCCTTTGCGTTGCATAACTTGCATAATTGCATTGGACGAAGGAGGGGAGGGGGGCGACGTCAAGGGAGATAACATATATTTTAAAAAATTATTATTTTTAAAAGAATATAACTATAATGCTAACAGGAAAATATATATAAATATATATAAGATATATATATATATATATATATTGAACCTATATAATAAAATAATAAAAATAATGAAAGAAATAAATTATATCAAAGGTTAAAATTTAAAATCAAGAAAACATCTAGCTTAAAAAACAATTATCAATCACACTTTAAACCCTAATTTAGATAAAGTATCATTTTCATTAAAAAAACATGATGTCAAATATGAGGGTGATCACAGTTTTTGTTTTTGTAGAAACAAAGACGAAGCTGTATTCCACCAATCAAACATTGTGTTAATAGAGTCTACGGATGTGATTTAAATATTTATTTTTATTTTTTATAAAGTTGTTACTAATATACTTTATTATATTAAGTGTGTGTATATATATATATATAAAAATTAGTTTTTTATGATTTTTAAAGATGGTTAATTGAGTTTATAATATGGGTAAATAAATTATTAGAGGTAATTTGAGAAATAAATTGAGAATGTGAAATGGTATGACAAATACATTGAGAGTTTGGAATCAGAGGAATCGAAGAAGATATTATCCAAAAAATTATTCTTATGGAGAGAGACATGAAAGGTAATTTTACAATCTAAAAAAAAACAATTAGAGCCTAAATTATTATAATATAAAGATATTATTGAAGGTTGAAAAGTGAATAAAAATATATTTGTTTTATTTATTTTTTAATTCTAAATTTAAAACATGTTAGTTTTTTTGAGTAAATAAAAATAATAATTTTAACATAATAATTTTTTATCGTAATAACTGTTTTTAAAAATATTGAAAAACAAGCAATAACAAAAAATTTATTTTAAATTTTTGTGAACAAAATAAATCAATAATTTTATTATTTAAAGTTTTATATGCTGACAAAGTGCATTTTATACCATACATTAAACGTGTTTTACAAAATAAAACCTATTTTTTGTCATTCAAATCAGCATATAAACAGAAGTCTAATTTTAAACATCACTCAAAGAGATGACTTTTAAAAGTTATCGGTTGAAAACAAATAAATAAATACTTATAACACACACACATATATATATGTATATATATAAGCCTGTTTTTATGTAGGCATTGTGCATACCTAAAAGCATCTATAGTAGTAGGCATCTAAAGTTATATTTAGCTTTTAGCACCATTTTAGTTGACGTTACTCCAACAAAATACTATCTATTTGTTTCCTTAATCGTGACTTTTACCAATTTATCTCTAAGTTAGTTCACTAAATCCATAATCCTTTTGTTTCCCCACCCCAATCCCCCCCCCTGTTCTCTCTCTCTCTCTCTCTTTGGAAACCCATATCTATCTTTGCACATGAGGGTGCGCAACCGGCGCGGGGAGGGAGGAGGAGGACGAATAGAGACAAATTCAAAAACCGTGTAATTCAAGAAATACCACCGTTTAATTCATATTTAAAAATGTTATTCAAAATTGTGATCAGCATTATTTAAGATATAAGTAATGACATAAAAGCATAAAAAACTTACTAAATACTATAATAACTAACTCTCATAATTTTTTGAAAATTAAATAATTCAATTATCATTATTGCATTTAGAACATTTGTAATAAAATAGCTAAATATATTAATAAATTTGTTCACACAAAGCAATATTGGTCACAAGGTATACTTGAAATATGTGTTTGGCTACAAATTTTGTTATAATTTTAAACTTCAAGATATTTTAAACTTCGAGGTACTTGATAACCAAATTTAGTTAAATTTGATAGATGATAATTCAAAGTTTAAAACTGTAACAAATTTATAGCTGATGTACATATTTTGAATATAATTTGCAATCAATATTATTTCATATAGATAAATTCATGAAAATATCTAGCTATTATATTATTAATACTCTTAGCAATATATTTATCTCAAATACTTCGAGACAATAAATCATATTAGTAATTAATTTTAATTATAATTAAAAATTATAATATATATATATATATATATATATAAAATTTAAAACTTTGAGGGGGAGCCATAGGGCCTCTCCTTAGTTTTCTCATTGAGGACAGGCTTCCACTAGGAAGGGAGGGGAAGCGGGCATCGGGATATGGTGGATGAGGATGTGGGGTAAGAAGAAGAAAGGAAAAAAGGAAGTTTTTTATCTTCCAAAGGATAAAAGATAATATAATATTTTATCTGAAAGTTTAAATTTTACTTAAATTTTATTAAGATTATAGTTAAAATTATATTTACCTAATGGCAGTTAAATTTGTAATAATGTAAGTAAAATTCAGTGGTGGAAGGAGAATTGGAGATGCGCTAAATAATTTAATTAATAATTTAATTAGTAGCAAGTAGGCTATTGATAAACAAAAAGAGATAATACGGATTATCCCCCCCCCCCCCCCCCCCCCCCCCCCCCCCCCCCCCCCCCTTTTTTTTTAATTAAAATTATATCTTTCTGATAAAAATATAAAAAACCTGCAATATACATGCCTAACGGGAAATAGATTCCTTCGATTGTTGGATCTTATGATAAGCTTGACATTGGCCCGAATAATTATATTCCAATCCCGGTTAAGAATGCTAATACATGAAATTCCACACCCCCACAGAAACGAGACCTAGCCCTGCGGCACGACTTCTCTCACCAGTCCACAATTCGACCTTGCACGCGAAACCCTCCCAAGCTCGCATTTTTACGATAACCGATGGCCGCCGCTGCATCCGCCGTTCGATCAGTTTTCCGATTAGGCTCCGTCCGGTATACGGCGGCGAGAGTCGCCTCACAGGCCAAAGCCACCCCTTCTCCTTTCCGTATTGGCACTAAGAATCCTATGCCTCTTCGCTCCTTCAGGTAAATTCAGACAGCCCTGTTTGTGTGCGTGTTAATATGTAGTCATTTTTTATAGATACTTTTATGTGTGTGTGTGTGTGTTGATATTTGTGGTGTGAAATGTAGCCGTTTCACTTCGCCAATTGTGTGTGCGTGTGCTTGTTTGTTAATGTATCTGGTAATATAACTTGACAATTTGTTTTTTTTGCTAATATTTGTGGTATGAAATGTTGATATAAAGTTTTTTTTTTTTTTTTGTTAATGCTTGTGTTATGAAATGCTGAAGGTCGCCTGTAGAGTTGAGCTTCTGTGTGGAATCAATGCTGCCGTTTTACTCAGCCTCTGCTTCTGCCCTCTTGACTTCAATGCTCTCCATTTCTTCCCCCAATTTTAGCCGGATTTCGAAAGGTATTTCTATTTCGTCCTGCTGTTTTTTTTTTTGTGTGTGTGTGTGGGGTGGGGTAGGGGGGAGGACATAGCCTTAGTTTTAGAATACCGATTACACTTGAGATTTGGAGTTTATAATATATGCTAAATTATTGATGTTTGGATTGTGTTGTAGTTGGTAAAAGTGTGTATAGCTTTGTTAGTGATTGTTAGACAATTAGTTTAAAAAAACTGATTTCTGTTTGTCTTTTTTGCTGTGTTTTGAAACAATGTTGGATAATAAATATGGGCAACCCATGGGATGCCGAGGCTATCAAGTTAGAAAGCTATATTGATTTATGTTTCTCTTTTTGTTTTATTTCTATTGGATCTGCTGTGATAATCTTCTCAAGCAACAACCATATTTCATAGAAGCATTATTCTAACTTTAGCAGACCCATGAGATGTGCGTGAATGAAAACTCAATTATTATTATTAAAATAATTTAAAAAAAAAACAAAGCACTTTGTCATACATTTGACATTTTTGTACGGTAAGATGTTGAAGGTAAAATAATGAAAAAAATGGCAGCAAGTGCGGTGTTAAATTTAAAATAAAATGTTTACAAGAACATTTTCCTAGGGGTTTTGGTAATCGTTGGGTTTATTCATTTATTTCCTATCCAGTTTGTGTGAGTGTTTATTTCCTTTTGCTTTGTCACATAACAAGGGTGGGTCAAACTTCCATTTAATTAAAAGCATTTGTTAAAAAAAGCTCGATTTAATAGGCAACTGCTAATTGGGAATATCCTATGTAATTGTATCTAATGCAACATAGCAGGTTTAGTGGTAGGTCTAATCAACAGACATAAAAGCCCTATGATATTCCCTCTCCTTTTAATTTTGTGGTATGCTAACTTAAAGTCTGTGAAACTTGAAATGAAAAAAACAGTTATTGTAGCTGAGATTTCCTGCTTGTCGGCTTGTAGCTGCTGTAAAAAAATTGGGTAACTTAGAAGGATGGATATTTAACTTTATTGTTTTCTGTTTTTGTCCCATGTTCTGAAATCAGGTCCTTTCCATATCTTGAGATAGATATCTATACTGCAGCATAATCTCTATATTGCCCTGCAAAATCAGTCACTTCCATTTCCTTAATCTTTATTTTTTGTTCAATCAAGAATGCATACTTTTCATTTCTCATTTGTTAGGCCAAGAAAAACTAGATGACAATTGAGAAGCAAAGTTGAAATGACCTTATTTTCAGTTTTATGCATTACTTTATTTATTTATTTAGAGTAATCAATAGAAATCACACAGTATGTAAGTGTAACTATGACATCGAGAGCATAGATTTGTGGAATATTGCCAGGACAAATTAATCCTTTTTATGATGAATTTTTTTGGGGGGGTTATTTTCTCTTTATGTTTCATTGGAAATTCTTTTTTTTTTTGCATGTAGTGTGTGCGCACATAATCAATATATAGCTTATATTTCCATTCATTGGTGGGAAGAAAATTCATAATTAGGAGTTGGTTAGTTAAAAAATCTGATATTTGGCTTGTTTATTTTTCAGATCATTAAAGCATTTGTCGCGGGCAGATTTGATGCTCATTATCTGTAATGCAAGGAACTATGACTGTATTTAACCAGCTTGCAAATGATGATGTGTGATAAATTTCTAGAGGATTCAAGCCAGGTCTGGTGATCAATATTCTGTATTTAAAAGGTTGGTGATTACTTAGAAAGTATCCATTGGGCTGCTGAGGAGCTAGTTGGATTCAGTGTTGAACCTGGATGGACTATTGAGTTTGACTGTTCTTGTCAAGATTTTAAACTAATTGATTGATGTCAGATGCTTAATGTCTGCCTACTGGCACTTACATGCATAGATGTGTTGCTAAACAACTGATATATTCTCGGTTCAGCATTGATTAAAACGTTAAGCGCCTCCTGCGAAGATGATGTGTGGTGACTGTCTGCTGGGTGCAGCCAAACTAATCCATTGTCAAATCTAGTACAACTTATAAGTTAACTTCGAATGGTCACTGTGACATGACCTGAAAATGTCTTCCTAGTTGAGATCTGTTTCAATTCTCATCGGACAACGATACTCCTGTTTCTTTTATTGGACGACTGACTCGGATATTTGCAAAGTCTGACACTTCCATTAGCAACTGGTGTGCTAAAACATGTGTGTATATATATATATATATATATATATATATATATATATATAGGAGAGAGAGAGAGAGAGAGAGAGAGAGAGAGAGAGAGAGGAAGGGTAAAAATTAAATAGCCGATAGCTTTTGGACCCCGGCACAAAAATAAGCCCATAATGATCTTAGTTATTTTGTTCCAATTGGTCCAGCTTACCCATAAAAGTGAGATATTGTTATCCTCTTACTACGAATTTTGGAGGGCCTGAACGTCATGCATAACGGAAATCACTAGTCTTCTCTCTGTGCATTTCCTCCCTTCTTGGCCAGACGTTTTAGTGTACCACAGGAGTGTAAATATGGAGATTCAACTGTTGGGTCCTTGGGATGATGATGGGGGCATGGCCAGAACTCACCTTTTATCGCAAATCGTCCACTATTTCCTTCATGGAATCATGTTAGGCTCGCACATGAAGACTTTTGTTGCTCTCCTAAGGCCGTTACATCATTTGAACCAATAGAGGACGTCTAATTAGATGTATAATAAAATTAGATACATTATATAATTATGGAAAATCCAAGAGAAAACTATTAACCAATCATTGCAATGTTTTTTTCAACCAATTTATATTATTCTTGCTTGGCTTCATTATAGAAAATTCTCTTACCTAAAGCGGTATTTGTGTCACTTATATGCTGCTCCAAGCCTATATGGTCTGTGTCACTTATATGCTACTAAATCAAGTTAAAATATGTAAAATTTGATGACTAGACCCAAATCTAGGGACATGGGTTCCATTGGCATGTTTTTCTATGTTATAACTTTATTATGCATATTAGAGGTGAAAACATGTTAATCATATATTCATATTCTAAAAAGATTAGATGCATATCTTCAAGATTATTGACACTATTTGTTGTAGCAATATAGTTGCTAGCATTTCTCATTTCTTGCAAATATTTATAGATAATATGTTGATGAAAAAAACAACTAATAAACACTAGACACATACATTATGGTAATTCTTGAATTATTTATGAATATTTGAATATTTACAATTTCTATTTTAGTATTTACTAATTGGGAAAATATTTTAATAGAAGGAAATTAAATAATATCACGTAAAATTCATTTAGTTTTTTTAAAAAATAAGAATTTACATAATTTTTAACATAAATCGATAAAACTGTAACTCAAATAATATTTCTTCGTATAATTCAACGTAAAAGGTAAGGTCTATTTTATTTTTTTATGTGTTTCACAAGTATTACTTTACCTTGCACGCAAAAACTATCCTACCGAACGAAGCCACATCCACTTCCCCCCCCTTGAGGAACACGAAGGTCTCATTGGTGTCCCCACAAGTCTACAAACCTCACCTCCACGCCCTAACCAGATCTGTGCACAAGCAAATCTCATAAAAGGGGAGGGGGGATGTGGGGAGGAGCAGTGGGGAGGGAGGAGACGCTAGGCAGCTGGGAGGGAGGAGTTGTAGTTTTTTCTATAGCTTTATGGGTTGAAGATGTCTTTTCTTTAAAATAACTGTGACCTTTTTTAAACACTTTTATTTTATTTTTTTGGCCAGCTAGGATAATTTACTGGCTAGGACATGAAAAACAAAAATGATAACATGTACAAATAGATAATAGTTATAATATTTATTATTGGGGATAAAAATGAAACTTTAATAATTAAATTAAAAAGAAAAGTACAGTAACTACAAAACCCTATGATTTCTCATCGTTCCGCAGTTCTCACCCCCTGTGTTTCCCATCACCGATGGCCGCCGCTGCCTCCGCCGTTCGATCGGTTCTCCGATCAGGCGCCGTCCGGAACACGGCGGCGAGATTCGCCTCGCAGGCCAAAACAGCCCCTTCTCCTTTCCGTGTCGGCACTAAGAAGCCTCTACCTCTTCGCTCCTTCAGGTAATTTCAAATAATCCTGGTTGGGTGGTTGGGTGTGTGTTAATGTGCAGACTTTTTTTTTTTTTTTTTTGGTTATTATCTGCGTGTGTTTGTTGATATAAAGACAATTTTTTTTGGGTTAATATTTGTGTTATGAAATGCTGAAGGTCCCCTGTGGAGTTGAGCTTCTGTGTGGAATCAATGCTACCGTTTCACTCCGCCTCTGCTTCTGCCCTCATGACTTCCATGCTCTCCATTTCTTCCCCCAATTATGGCCGGCTCTCGGAAGGTATTTCCTGCTGCTGTTTTTGAATATTAAAAAAACAGCCCTTTGTCGTACGTTTAATGCACATATAAATTTTTTGTACAGTTAAATTGTTAAAAATTAAATCACGAAGAAAAAAAAAATGGTGGGAAGGGCAATGCTATGTTAAAAAAAATTTGTTATTTTAAAAGTGTTAAGTGTTTATTCATTTTATCTACGTTGTTTATTGCAAGGGTATTTGTTGCCTTTGACTGTTTTTGTCCCAAATAAGGGCTGTTCAAATTTTTATTTAGTTCAAAACACGTGTTTTGATCACCTTAATTTGATAGATAATGGCTAACCGCTAAGGGCGCCTAAGATTGTTTGTAGTCCAGTATAGTTGCTTTGCCTTGTTAAGTTTAGCTAAGTCCCCTGACAATTGGGGTTTTAATTTTTAGAATTAGATATCTAGTCAACATATGAAGACGCCCCAGATGTTTTTTCTGCTTATAATTCTCTAGAAAATTAGTGTTTCCAAAATGTTGCGACCTTAAATTTAGTAAAACATGAAATTAAAAAAAAAAAGATGATATGGAAATGGGTGTCTATCACTTACTGTTTTTCAACTACACACCTTTATGATCCACCTGTTATCAGGAGCATAATCTATATATTGTCCTGCAAGAATGCTACTTTTCATTTATCATTTGGTACGGCCAAGAAAAAGTAGAAGAGGATTGAGAAGCAAGGTAGGAATTACTTAATTTTTGGTTTTATGCATCACTTTATTATTTATTTATATGATAATCAATAGAAATCAACCCAGTATGTAACTATGACATTGAGAGAATAGATTTGTTGAATATTGGAAAGAAGCTTTTTTATTTTTTATTGAGGGTGTGTGAGCGCCTATGTGCACACATAATCAGTACATAGCTTATATTTTCATTCACTGGTAGGAATAAATTTTAAATTTGGAGTTCCTAAATTAAAGAATCTGACATTTGACTCGTTTATTTTTTCAGATTATTAAAGCTTCTCTCAGGTACAGATTTGGCTCATTATTTGTAATGCAAGGTTCTGTATGACTTGATTTAACTAGCTTGCAATTGATGATGCGTGTGACAAATCTTTAGAGGATTCAAGCAAAGTCTGATGCTCAATATGCTGCATTTAAGACGGTGGTGGTTACTTAGAAAGTGACATTGGGCTGCTGGGGAGCTAGTTTGGTTCTGTGTTGAATCTAGCTGAGCTATTTAGTTTGGTTGTTTTGTCAAAATTTTAAACTAATTGATTGATGCCGGAACGGCACTTCCATGCTTAGATGTATTGCAAAACTCCTGATATATTCTCGATCCAGCATTGATTAATACCTTGATCTTCTCTTACCAAGATGTGTGGTGAATGTTCATTGGGTTATTCCACGGTCAATGCCTTAAATGTAGTACAATTTATAAGTTAGCTTCAAATGGTCACTTGGACATGAAAAAAGAGTCATTCTTGGTGAGATTTATTTTTTTTTCTTCTTGGACAACAATGCTGTTTCTTTTATTGGACGACTCGGATATTTCCAAGTTGACACTTGCATTAGCAACTGCTGTCATCACCCAAGAGAGAGATGAAAGATGTTATTTTGTTCCAAGAGGTCTAAGTGAGATGTTATTTATTTTTTTTTTTTAGTAGGAAAATTTACTGACAAACCAATCGATCGATCAAGTTGTGGTGATAAAATTCACCGGTTGCGATTACTTATGTCTCTTGTTAATTTGCTAAGCAATAATATTTAATTCTAGGCCCTTAAGGCCTTAACAATACAAATTAAATGTTTTATACTAAATATTTTTCGTGTAAAGTTAATTACAAACAATACTAAAGCATCAAGAATAAATGATTTTGGGTTATTCCATGGTCAATGCCTTAAATCTAGTACAATTTATAAGTTAGCTTCAAATGGTCACTTGGACATGAAAAAGGAGTCATTCTTGGTGAGATTTATTTTTTTTTCTTCTTGGACAACAATGCTGTTTCTTTTATTGGACGACTCGGATATTTCCAAGTTGACACTTGCATTAGCAACTGATGTCATCACCCTATACTATAGGTGAAAAGAGAGAGAGATGAAAGATGTTATTTTGTTCCAAGAGGTCTAAGTGAGATGTTATCTCTTTTTTTTTAGTAGGAAAATTTACTGACAAACCAATCGATCTTGCGATCAAGTTATGGTGATAAAATTCACCGGTTGGCGATTACTTTTGTCTCTTGTTAATTTGCTAAGCAATAATATTTAATTCTAGGCCCTTAACAATACAAATCAAATGTTTTATATTAAATTTTTTTCGTGTAAAGTTAATTAAAAACAATACTAAAGCATCAAGAATAAATGATTTTGTTCGCCATTAAAACCAAATCATTTTTGCGTTGGGGTATTGTAAAGTGGCCAGAAAATCAAAACTTAAGGAAGCTCATGAGGTGTATGGGAGAATTTTCTTAGTAAAAAGCTTAATTACTGAAGGTAAATGATAAAAAAAAAAAAATTAGGGCCAAGGTGTTTGACGACATTAGAATTTTCAAGAGAATCTAACCGGGGTTTACTTGATAATATCTGTGCGTCTCGAATTAGTCAAGCTAGTAGGGAAATTAGTCAATTGTTTGACTTATCATGTAAAAGCAAAATGCCTGATATATTCTCGATCTGCCAAGTTGAAATTAAAAATTAATAATTTTCATACCAAATAATGTAATTTTGATAAAAAAAGATATACCAATCACTTAAAATTATTTTATTATTATTTTTTAAAAATGAATATTGAATGTGTTAAATAAACTAGAGTGAATATTTTTTTAGTTGGCTAATCACTGTACTCTTTTTTTTTTTTTGCCCTAACAGCTTTCATTTTTTAAAAATTCCGTAAGTCCTTTTTGTTTTTAAGGAAATATTAACAGTGGCCTGTTTTAAACACTTTTTTTTTTGGCCAGCTAGGATAATTTATTGACTTGGTGAAAAAAATGATGACATGTAAAAATATATAATAATTACAATATTTATTATTAATAATAAAAATATTAGCAATAATAATAATAATAATAATAGGCTAAGTTAGAATCCAAAACAAAAGGTGATAGCTTATTGGGATAAAAATAAAACTTCAATAATTAAAATAAAAAGAAAAGTACAGTAACTACAAATAATAGGCTTACGACTTTACACAACCCCACCCCACCTCTCCCCTCGAGCACCGCAATTCAAAACCCTACGATTTCTCATCGTTCCGCAGTTCTTACACCCTGCACTTCCCATCACCGATGGCTGCCGCTGCCTCCGCCGTTCGATCAGTTTTCCGATCAGGATCCATCCGGAACGCGGCGGCGAGAGTCGCTTCACAGGCCAAAGCCGCCCCTTCTCCTTTCCGGATTGGCACTAAGAAGCCTCTGCCCCTTCGTTCCTTCAGGTAATTGCCTAAAAAACAATATTGTATGTGTGTGTTTGTGTTTTTTTCGATATAAATACAATTTCTTTTTGTTAGTATTTATGTTGTGATATATGCCGACATTTGTGTGTGTTGATATATGGGCAATTTGTTTTTTTTTTAGTTAATATTTGTGGTATGAAATGCTGATAATATTTGTGTGTGTTTGGAGACAATTTGTTTTGTTAATATTTGTGGCGTGAAATGCTGATATCAGCGTGTGTAGATAGAAAAACATTTTGTTTTGTTAACATTTGTGGTGTGAAATGCTGGTATCAACGTGTGTTGATAGAAAGACATTTTGTTTTTTGTTAATTCTTTGTGTTGTGAAATGCTGAAGGTCTCCTGTGGAGTTGAGCTTCTGTGTGGAATCAATGTTGCCATTGCACTCCGCAACTGCTTCTGCGCTCTTGACTTCCATGCTCTCCCTTTCCTGCAGCAACTTGGGTCGGCTTTCTGAAGGTATGTCCTCTCACTGTTTTTCGGTTTTATTGAATTAATTTTAAAATGCCAATTGCTTTTGTTAAGGTTTATATGCTAAATTATTAATGGTTGAATTGAGCGGTGGCTTCTTTGATATCCTATAAACTTCCTTTTCTTGGACAAGCTTTTTTTAATTCCTCTTTTTTGCCTATAAACTTGGTTTATGTTGGATTGGAAGAGAAAGTTGTCCTGATTAGGTGCTCCCCACTTTTTTTTTCCCTCTTGTTTGGCTTCTAAATTTTTGCTGGGAATATTGCAGGTGATACTGTAATTGTTTCTCAAGCATTAGATCCACAACAGTGATTAGAGAGCCAATGAGACATGCATGATTAAAAAAACTGCCCTTTGTCATACATTTAATGTACATATAAAATTGTTGTACAGCTAAAATGTTAAAAATTAAATCATGAAGAAAAAAAATGGTGGGAAGGGCAATGTTATGTTAAAAAAATTGTTATTTTAAAAGTGTAAAATGTTTATTTATTTTATCTATGTTATTTCTTGCAAGGGTATTTGTTGCCTTTGACTGTTTTTGTCCAAAATAAGGGCTGTTCAAATTTTTATTTAGTTAAAAACATGTGTTTTAATCACCTTAATTTGATAGATAATTGCTAACTGCTAAGGGCACCTAAGATTGTATGTAGTCCAGTATAGTTGCTTTGCCTTGTTAAGTTTAGCTAAGTAATAGTTTTAGTGGTACATCCCCTGACAATTGGAGTTTTAATTTTTGAATTAGATATCTAGTCAACGTATGTAGACGCCCCAGATGTTTTTTCTGCTTATAATTCTCTTGGAAATTAGTGTTTCCAAAATGTTGCGACCTTAAATTCAGTAAAACTTGAATTTTTTTAAAAAACTCGATATGGAAATGGGTGTCTATCAATTGTAGGCTTGTAACTGTTGTTGAAATTTAGGTAAATTTAATGGATGGATATGTAGTCTTTCGTATTTTCTCTTTGTCTTATTTTTGAAATTTAGTCCTCTCCATATCTTGGGAAAAATCTTTATCCGCCTTTCAACAACATTCCTTTTATGGTAAAGAAACAACATTCCTTTATGGTTCACCCATTCTCAATCACCATGTTCTATATAAGTCAATGACATTTCATTAAATCTTTACATTTTGTGTTTATACTTTTTATTTGTCATGTTGCATGCTTTTCATTCTTTAAGCATAATGATCGATAGAAAACATGAGGTACATTACTATAGCATTGAGCGCGTGAATCTATGGAATATTGTTGGGAAAGCTGAATCATTATAATTGGAGTTATTTTTGGAGTTGTTTTCTCCTTATGTTTTGGAGGAAAGGGGTTTTTTTTTGGGCGTGTGTGCTTCATTGTTTAATATTTCCATCATTCAGTTGGAGGAAATTTAAAATGCGGATATGTATGGATGTTTTATCTGATGTTTTTATTCAATGATCTGATAATTCACTTGTTTATTTTACAGATAGTTAAGGCATTTGTCGTGGGAATAGTGAGTGCTTATTATTTGTAATCCAAGGAACTAGATAACTCCTCTCCAAATTTTCTGATATTTTTACAACTTCCATGTTACATAATCAAGTGCTCCATCATGTGATTATGGATGACTGATCATTTGAGAGTTTTCTTTTTCTGTAATTTGTTTACTCAATTTAGTATTTTTAATCATTTCAGCTAGCGTGGACGGGTGCTGATTGTGTGTATTTTATCAGCTTGCAATGATGATGTGTGATAAATGTTCAGAGGATTCAACCAAGTTTAGTGTTCAATATTCTGCGTTTGAAACATTGGTGATAATTAGTAATTCTTACATTGGGCAGCTGAAGAGCTAGTTGGACTAGCTGGAATATTGGGTTTGGTTCTCCAAATTCAAACTAATTGATTAATGTCTGATGCTTAATGATTGGTACTACATGCAGAGATGTATTGCAAATAGATTATTTAACATTTTATTTTTATTTATTTTGTCCTAGCCTTAAATTATGAGTTAAGGTAGGTCACAATAGATTAGTTATTAATTAAATTTAACTAAAAAATAACTAAATTATGCTACAGTGAAGTTAACTTTTGACTAAATGATTAGTTAAATTTGATCGGTCAATTTTATTAACTAACATTTATTTTGAAATAAAATAATAATTTTTTTTCTCTCGTCTGCACGTTGGAATGCATAGGTGAATTTGTGATTGTGATTTTTAGAGCTATCGGAATACACCCCCACCCCATGCAATAAAACTCCTTCCAAACATGGTGTTCTGATGCAATCCTACGTGGGATTGTTGATACACAGGGCACTATACCTATAGCTCCTTTGGTTCAAGGCAATTAAATATTTCAGATATCAAGGATTGCGGCAATTCAATGACTTCTCATCTGATGACAACTGCTTTGAACCACAAGCCTCTGTATATCCCTCGCATTCAAATGCAATGGAAAAAGTTCACCCCCTGTTGTATTTAGAGAGATGGGAAACCCTAGAGATGGAGAAAGGCCCAGAGCTCCTAATAAATGAAAATTTTTGCATTACCAAGTTTACAATCGGGCATTCAAATTTTAATTAAATAATAATAAAATTAATTATTAAATAGGAGACGATTGTCTCGAGCAGGTATAATATAATTTAAAATGTGAAAATTAAATGACTCCAGTACTTATTTTAATTATGTGGGCTCTTGCGTAAGTTATAAAATTAGGTAGCAAATTGTCTTGAGCAGGTATAATATCATTTAAAATGTGAAAATTAAGGGCATGTTTGTTTCACCGCAAATTGTCTTGAGCAGGTATAAAAAATATAAAACCAAAAACAAAAAAATTTTCATTAAAAATGTGAAAAGTTTTTTTTTTGTTTTTAATTTTTCAAGCCTTTGTTTTAAAAAAAAATCACTCCAACCAAACATGCCCTAATGTCTCAAGCCTTTGTTTTAATTATGTGGGCTCTCTCTCTCTCTCTCTCACAATGTTGTAAAATTAGATAGTAAGTTGTCTTAAGCAAGTATAATATGATTTGAAATGTGAAAATTAATTGCATTGAACCTTTATTTTATTTATATGCTCTCTCTCTCTCTCTTGTACTTGAGGCTTAATGACACACATATGATAGATTTTTGAAAAATAAAAATTTGCTTTGGGCATGTGATGGATTGCTTGGTATATTGTTCGAGCCTCATGCTTAATGCTCTACACCACTTCTCATGAGAGACAGTCTTGAGCCTTTGCTCGAGATTATGCTCAAGTCTTGCAAATCAAAAGTGTCGACCAATCCCTGGAGTTCAAAACGTGTTAAAAGTTTTACATTATTTTATTGATATGATAATTGCTACATCGGAGACGCAATGAGAAAAATAATATTTTTGTTATTCAACATTTTATGATGTCTCTATTATATTTATGATGGGGGAATTTAAAAAGTTTGTGTCATATGAAACCTTTAATTGTCAAAATTAAAATAAAAATTCAATTAAACTTTCAAAACTATTTTTGGATTTTAAAAAATTAATAAAATACGTTTTGTAAATTCCACCCAATCCGAGCCTCCAACCAGATGGGCCGCCGCCCCATACTCCTAAGCAGTGATGAGATTGACAAAACTAATTTCTACAGTGGATTAAATTTATACACCCCTTCTTGGGTAAGGATTTGGAAAACATAATTCCAAACCCTGAAGGGGTTTACTCTCATCGCATGATTCGTACGGCAGAGAAGTGAACCCACCCTCTTTCTCCCCCTCCCTTCCCCAATTCCAACTTTGCAACTCCGCATTTCCGATCACTCAATGACCGCCGCCTCCGCCGTTCGATCGGCTCTCCGATCGGCCTCCTTCCTTAACACGGCCGCGAGAGTCGCCTCACAGGCCAAAGCAGCTCCCTCTCCTTTCCGTGTTGCCACCAAGAAACCTATGCCTCTTCGCTCGTTCAGGTATATTGTGTGTGTTTATAAAGACGAATTGCTTTTGTTAATAGCTGTGTGATGAAATGCTGATATTTGTCTGTGGTCATAGATGAATTGCTTATGCAAATGTTTGTGTTATGAAATCCTGATATTTGTGTGTAGTTTTATATAGATGATTTTCTTTTGTTAATATTTGTGCTATGCAATGCTGATATTTGTGTGTGTTTTCTTTTGTTAATATTTTTGTTATGAAATGATGATGTGTTTGTGTTGATATATAGACCATTTGCTTTTTGGTAATATTTGTGTGCGTGGGTGTGTGTGTGTTTGTTGATATAAATTGAATTCGTTTTTTGTTAATATTTATATTATGAAATGTTGAAGGTCCCCCATGGAATTGAGCTTCTGTGTGGAATCAATGCTGCCGTTTCACTCCACCACTGCTTCTGCCCTCATGACATCCATGCTCTCCATTTCTTGCCCCAAATTTGGCTGGCTTTCGGAAGGTATTTCCTCCTGCTCTTTTATTCAACATTTTTTTTAGTATATTGAGTGTTCTTTGTGATATAAAGTTTAGATGCTAATTTATTCATAACTGGATTGAGTGCTAGTTTCTTTGACATACTATAAATTTCCTCCTTTTTTTTTTTTGGAAAAGTTCTTGTGATGGTATTCATGTTGGGTTTTCTAAATGTTCATTTTCCTAAAATATAGGAATAAAATTTGAAAAAAAACTTCAAAACATGTTTATATTTGGTTCTCTAAAATAGAATTTAGAAATAGAGAATAAATAGTACTTTCTCATATTTGAAAATTTAGTATTCATTCTCCTAAAAAAATTTTCGATAAATTTTATATTTTGTTTGATACATGTGTATTTCTGAACAATTATAATAAGTAGAAGAGAGAAAAAAAGTAATAAAAAAAAATATAAGACTGTTATTTTAATAGAATAGAGAAATTATAAGAAATGATTTTTTTTAAAATGAATAAAATTTAGGATAAAATTTTAGAAAATCTTATTTTTAGCTAAAATTTGAAGAAAAAATAAGTAATCCAATGTGAATGCTCCCAGTGATTGCTAGATAATTAGATATTTTAGATGAATTTTGTTTCTCTTTTTCTTTATGTTTTGAATTAATTTAGGGAATGATAGATATCTATAACCTGTGGGAGCAAAGTTTATTACCTTAGAAAGTTGTCAAGTTGATTTATGTGAATGCTCTCAATGTTTGATTTTTAGGGAGCATTATAGGATTTGTTGTGATCATCTTCTCAAGCATCACATTCATAGAAAGTATTATTAAGTGTTATGACCCAATGGGAATTGCACGAAGGAAAATCCTAATTTTACGTTTTAAAAATGTCCTTTATCATACATTTAATGTTTTTTAAAGATTTAATCTTATAGTTGCTTTGCTTGAACAAAGGTTATTTATTGTCTTTGGCTGGTGTTGTCACAACTAGGGTTTTTCAAAAATCTCTTTAAGAACAGTTAACCTAATAGGCAGTCGCTAAGAACACTAGTAGTAAATTTCATATAAAAGTTTATTATTTTTATTTAGGAAAAAAATTAAAGTCATAAAATCATCTACACAATAGAAGTTCTATATTTAACTTTATTTATGAGATTTGTACAGTATTTTTTAGTGTATTGAAAAGCATTGTTCGCTTTATATAATTATTAAATTATATATAAAAAATTTCTCTAAGCTCTCATCGTTATATATTCTAAAATTTTTACTTTTAATTTAATATTAAATTATAAAAAATTATTATTAAATAAAAAATAATTTTAAATTTGAATGATATAAAGAGTGATTTAGAAAATCTATTGTAGTATATATTTGTATAAGAAAAGAAAAAGTAATTTAAATTTATAAATATAAAGAAATTATTTGATAATCTTGTGTAAGTGTCCTAAGTGCTTAGTTTCTATATAACTACGTGTATTTGAAATGGTAGTTTTAGACTTTTATAGTGGGTCTTCTAACAATTGAATTTTTGAATTAGGTATCTAATCAACATATATAGAAGCCTGTGATGATCTTTTTCTTCTTTTAATAATCTGGTACGTAAGTGTTTCTCAGCCTGATGCCAGTTTAAAGTTAGTAAACCATGAAATGAGACAAAAAATTTGAATTGGTAGTTGATATCTCTGTCACACTATTACTTGGAGGCTTGTATCTGCTGTTGAAATATTGGGTGCATCAAATGGATTGAACTTAACTACATAACTTACTGTGTGCACTTTATTTCCAGCTCAAGATAGATTTCTTTGTGGTTTTCAACAACACACCCACATGATCTACTTGTTCATAATATGTTTTTCAACAACAGACGCTCATCAGTATGTTCTATACATTGCTCTGCGAAACACATTGCCTCCATTTTTTTGTCATATTTTGTTTAACTAAGAGTGCATTCTTTTTTGGTTCGTCATGTTGTTGGCGAAGATAAGACTTGGTGTGGATATAGTAACAAAAACATGGACACTTTCTGTTTTAATGCTCTTCATTTGTTAAGAAAAATTTTTAATAGAAAACATGCCGTGTAGATCGTAAAGGAAAAGCCCTTATCATCATGAAGTTATTTATTTATTTATTGGGTGTGTGCGCACAATTCTATTGATATGTCCATTCATCAATATGAATAAATTTAAAACTAGGAGCTGTTAGGATGTTTTATGTATCATTTTTATCAAACATATGATCTGATAATTGAATTTTTTATTTCACAGATAATTAAGGCATCCGTAGAAGCCATATTGAGTGCTTTTTAGTTATAATCCAAGGAACTAAATGACTCTCAGTCTCTTAAATTTATAGTACTTTTTTACTGCCGGCTCCATGTTTTTTTTGTTTCATAATCAAATCCCCCGTAATATGTTTACTCGATTTAGTATTTTTAATCATTTCAGGTAGTTTGGAAGGGCCCTGATTATGTGTATTTAATCAGCTTGCAATGACGGTGATGTGTGATAAATGTTACGAGGATTCATGCAAAGTTTAGCGTTCAATATTCTGCTTTAGAAACATTGGTGATTAGTTGACTGTATGTTATCACTGGCCTGCTGAAGAGCTAGGTTGGATTCTCAAGTTGGACCTAACTGAAGGACTATTGGGTTTGATTGTTCTTCCCCATATTTATAACTAATTCACTTGTAATGTCCGCCCATTGGAATTACTCGCAGGATGTATTTCAAAACGTTTGATTTACTTTTCTTTTTTCCTCCCTCAACATTGATTCAAACGTTAAGACCTTCGCAAGGATGACGTATAATTTATGTCCAGTGGGTTCTGACCGAAGTTTTCAATTAAAACGCGAGCATTCATGAGAAAGCTGTGCCTGTATCTAGACGCTTCGATTGAAGAGGGCAACCGGCATGAGATTATCTTGGGGCTAATTGGGGCTAAATTACTTGCCCGGAAATTACCTTTGGTATCATGATATTGTTTTCAAAACAAAAATAATTCATGTTTACCTAACGGGCCTCGTTGATGAGCGGGCCAGGAATGAATGAGGTCTATCAGCCTTGTGTTTGGATTCGTGTTGGAAACGAAAGTACGTTCTGCTCTATGAGGTTGGACAAGATGCTGCTCTTAACCTCTTATTTATGTCCTTTTTTTGTATTAAATGTAATTATATAATTAAAATATTACAAATGTTATAAAATGAAGAATATGGACATACACATCGAATGGGTGGTGTATGATGATTTTTCACGGCGTCATCACTCTCCAAACCATGACTTCAACATGTGTCCAGTTCACATAACCTTCTCTCTCCTCTCAGCCGCCTCCCATTTCCTCCCTAAATCATGATAGTGAGAGACCAAAACTGTCGCGCCTTTGCCGGCCTTCAGCCCCCACCCAGGTGCGCCTCCACGCACGCAACCTGAGTTCCAGCTCTTCCTCTGCCCTGTGCAGAATCATGGGATAAAACCAAGAATGCCTTTCACAACTCTTGAAAAGTGAGGATGTGGCCGGAACTGGAAGTGATGCATTTATCTTGGGTATGATTGTTGAACCCCAAGGTGGCATTGATAGTTTACTTTAAGAAAAATCTTAGGCGAAGTTGCAAGAAAGAATGATGACTTTGCCATTTTACAACCCATGCATTTGCTATATTATGGCGTAACTAGTTTTTTATATGACTGTATTACAACAGATAATGAGTTTGAAAACATGACTACAAAGTCCATCTGGTATGATTCTTCACAGTGTGATCCCTCTGTTAATTGAAATGTTTGAGGTGGGATCGTTGACAAGAAGTTCTAGAATTGCCACACCCCGCCCCCCCTTTTTACAGTCTTCACGGTGTGATCACTCTTAAAGCCAGTACCAGATACATCTGTTAATTGAAAATGTTTGAGGTGGGATCGTTGACAAGAAGTTCTAGAATTGCGTTTTGCGACCGCTATAGCCAGTGCCCTCAACTTCTTCCGCTTTTGCTTCGGGAAGTTGCTTATAGCATCGGAATATAACCAAAGAAATGAATACTGCAAACAGAAGAATTGCATTCAAACAAACACAGTAGTTAATTAATAGTCGTGAATGATTGGTACTTTATTTCAGGCGGAGTGGAAAATCATAGTTATATTTGCGTCATCAATCCAGCGTCTACCTGCGAAAAGACGAGCTTTAATAGTGAACAGGTTCCAGAAGGCAGTGGCCGCTGATGCCAACACGAATTTCTTGTGAGAGCAACCTCTCCATGCCTCCAACACCCGCTCTTGCAAGTGTCCAACTGTTCATGCAAAACAGACAATATAAAAAGAGAAGACTATAAAACACATGGTAATGGGATTAGCGTATTAATTTTTTATGACTGTACCTTGTTTGTTTATCTGGGATGAGTAACACGTATACAATTTGGGGACACTGAAGCTGACAGTGAAGCCTGCACATTCAAAGAAGTGGTGATCAGTGGAAATCATTTGATAGTACAAACTGATGAAATTTCAAAAGATGTGTCTATATTATTCTTACCAACTGCACAGAGCCTCCACAGGGTTATTAGGTGGCCGAACTCAGCTCCTAATAGCAAAAAAGGAGCTACCTGAAAGTTAAGCAGCCGACCATGACAGATTGAACATTTATATTCATAAAACAACCAAATTTTGTGTATGGTAGCAAAAAAATACAGGAAAAAAATGCGAGCATACTTTGAGGGTCATCGACGGTTTCCCAGAGAAAAGTTCCCTTGCTACAGAAATCATAAGATTTGCAGCTGGAAGGATGATTCTCCCTAACCGCAATACGTCCTCTTCTTTCAGCCTATAATACTCAACCCGATTTTCAATGTTTTCCCTGCAATTACAACAGAAGTTGTTATTGAGAGACAGGTAAGAATATAAGTGACACGCAAGTGACAAAAAATTTTAATGGCCCCAATAATAATATAATATAACAAACACACTACTTCTGTACAGTATACCTTTGACAGTATGAGTTTGAGAAGAATGACACGCCCAGAAACAAGAGCCCAAGCCTTGAAATCACGGAAAAGATGCTGCAAAGACGTGAAGTTAGGCTTGTATTGTCGTCAATCTATTGAATTAGGCCAGCTATGTAAATAGAGAGAGATTGAAGAAGTTGGGTACGTACCTAAAGTTAATCCCCGTGGCAAAGCAAGAAGATAAAAAGCAAACAGACCCAATCCCAAACCAGAGGCTCGATTTGGATACTTGCTTCCACATGATGAGATCTCTGAGTTGCTGCCCAATCAGATCCAGATTTCTTCCCTCGCCCGCATCAAATTCCAATTCTTGAACAAACCCACACAAACCAAATCCAAATCAACCAACAGAATCCTAAAAAGAAAAAAAGAGAAAGAAAGAAACTCATAAAGCCCATACTCGGAGACGCAACAACGGACGGAACGAGAATCAGCTTCTCCTTCTTAGTCCGGCCACTCTGCCGCCGTTTCCTGGCTTTCCCGGTCTCTTCCCCAAAGCCCGAATCCCTCTCCTCCCGAACCACTTCCGACTCAACCCTCCTCCTAGTCCGGCGGGCGTTCCGGGGTGAACTGCATCCCAGCTGCGAAGTGCGGCAGCTCTTGGTCGACCTCCGGCGCTGGGGCGACGGCTCCTCCGACGCCACCGCCGCCTCGATATGGTCGAGAGGCGGCGGAGGAGGCTTGGAGCTGGAGCGGTTGGGCGGGGAGGGGGAGAGTAGGAGGAGCTCCTGGATAGATTTGGAAGGCGGTGAGGGGGGCACCCTGCCCGGAAAATACGGAGGGAGGTCGAGGGAGAGAGGGGAGATTTCTCGGGCATCGCCGGCGGCGGCGCGGGCGAGGCGGGAAGCGGATTTGAGACGGAGACCCTCGGATGGGGTCGATTTCTTAGGGGGAGGCGTTGAATCCATATGCTTTTCTGATTGTGGGTTTTGGGTTTCTTCGCTTCTTTTGCATGGATCTTTATGGTGGGAATGGGAGGGAGGGAGAGAGCCGTTGGTTTTTTTTTTTTTTTTTTTTTTTTGGGTTTGAAAATGGATGGGCGGAGGGAGGGTGGGACCAGGACCATCATGTCCTGCAACGGTCAGATTTCACAAAAGCCATATTTGTGTTGTGGACTAGGAGTGCGTCCATGGTTGACTCGTTTGGAACTGTCTTCGACCTTCAATTTACTTTTTTTTTTAAATATATTTTGTTTTTCTATTTTCAATTTCTTACTCTGACTTAAGATTTGTTGTGTTTTTACAAATTTTAAATCAGCTTCTATAAAATTTTATTGTCCGTTTTGATACAAAGTTAATATTTTTAAAAATAATATTATTTTTAAAAATAGCATAAATTTAAATTTATTTATTAGAACCACAGTTTTTAAAATAATTATGTTTAAAAAAGCTCTACCAAAATTATTATTAATTTCTGTAAAACGCCTCCATTTTTATTTGCCTCCCTCGGTAAGAGAGGTCGTCCAGTGTTTAGCTCAGCCCAAAGGAAAAACATTGAAAAAGTGAAATACTGCCAGAAAAATTTGCTTTTCACGTATAAAAATTGTTTAAGCGTAAAGATGAATTTTTTACTATTAACTCAAATAATTATATTTATTTTAACTTTATTTTTAATAAAATAATAAAAATAATAAAGAAGAAGGGAAAATAAAAAATATTATTATTATAAAGAGTAAATAACGAGATTCTTTATTTTTAAATAGCTATATTAGCAAATTTTATTTATAGAGAATAGTATAGAAAGAATGAAATTTTTAGATTTGACTCCTTTTATAAAAATTAAAAAGCCTATTGAAATTGATTTAACTGATCAACCAACCGACCGGTCCCCGATTATTGTCCTACTACAACAACGTAAGACACCAACACGAGCTATATGGCCTTAAATATAACACAAAAATCAACTATTTTCATGGCTAAAACGGTATTATCATGATGGTGTAAACAGTGATGCAACTGTATCATGTATTTATTTTATTTAGTTTTAAAATATTTAATTCAAATAATAAAATATATTAATTTAACTAATAAGTGTATAATTTTAATTATTAGTAAAATTAACTTTTAAATTTTATTTTTAAAAAATATATATATACTTTATGTAGTAAGATTTAGAATAATAAATTAGAGATATGGTTAAACATTACCCTAAAATAGAGTAGTGATTGAATATGTTAATAGCACCCAACAGAAATCAAACTCAACGGACACCACCACCCAACCTTAAGTCAATTTAATGCATTCACTACAAGAATATTAGACTTACCCAACCTTCGAATGTTTATTAAATAAATAATTTAAATTAATTAATTAAAATATTATTATATATTATTAAATTATGAAATAACTAAAAAATAATAATATACACCAAAGTTTTGCTAATTTTGCTTAAATGTTGCATAGAATAGTGAGTCTACGCATTTTTTTGTACAACATTATTAGATAGCCTGTTGTATTAGTAAACACCCTTTTACAAGCTCTATGATTCAATTTTAGCTATTGAATTAAATGAAGTGATTCCAATGGCTAAAATTAATTGATCTGTTCTATTTAGGAGTTGTATTTCTTTTCTTTTTATAGGTACACGCACTCGATCTCTCTATATATATACACACACCTGCTCACACAATGCCAATTGCAGGGCAAAGCCCCGTGGCCTTCAAATTTGGAGGGCTTCAAAAAAATTTCTAATGTAATATATTAGTCCCTTAGTCTTACTTCAACAATCTAATTTTTTTATATATCAAAGAGGAACCTTACTTGAATATTTCACTTAGAAGTAGAACAACCTAAATGCAGGGCCAACCCTACACGCACATAGTGTGAGGAAATATTGCGTATGACATTGTGAAAAAAATATTTTGACGGCATACTTTCTTTTCCTATATATACTCGTTAAGGTTGCAAGTGCAATAGCCACATACATGATTTTATATGTTTTTTATTGTTGGTTTTGAGTTTAATCTAATCCACTAATTCAAGTCCTATATATATTTCTAGCTAGGACTTGTTTCAATATTATAAAGATGATCACTTATATATATATACGAGATTTACATATCTCAATTGAAAATAGTTAAAGTATTTTAAAAAGTTTAAAAATATATTATTTGATAAAAAAGTATTTTAAGATTTCAAACATTTTATATGAAAAACATTTTTTAACTTTTATATAGAAATATAGTGTCATGTTATAATGCGACTTTGCATTCCACTGAAACAACGCGAGATCTTTCCTTGTTGAAAAAATAAATACTTCAGATTACACTTTTAAAATTGTAACAGCGCTACCAGTGAAATTATTTTAGCAAAACCTAGTAATATATTTATATTTATATATAAATAAGAAATATTGATAGCGTAAAGATACGATGCACTATAATTATCAACATATTGATAATTTTTCTTATATAAAATTAAAAAAAATGGGCTCCATCGTGCGTGAGCCCAGTGAGAAAATAATAAAATGAAATAGATTATATTTTATGTTAATTTTTGAGAAATATATTTACATCTACATATAATTATCAACATATTGATATATTTTCTTATAAAAAAACTTTTTTCTCCATCTTGCGCGCGAGCCCAGTGATAAACTATTAAAATACAATAGAAATGAGAGGGATCGATGAGACGCGGAAAGATGCTTATATGTTATATTTATGCGACCTTCCTTCTTTTCTAGCTTTTCTTTTCTTTTTTCTTTTTTCTTTAATTTTCAATTGGCCTAAATGTTTTTCCAATATAGTGTGTGTGTGTGTGTGGACTGTGTGGTGAAATATATATATATATATAGGAGGGCCGAAGATGGCTCTGGCTTGTATGAACACGTGTTTCATATATTATTGTGTTTGTAAAACGGCGCCAAATGGGTATGGGTGGTTTATAATAATACTCACGAGTCATATCCGTCCATTTGTCGGGCTCATGCATGATGTACTCGGGCGGGCTTTTATCGAGAATCATCACTCGTGTCTTCAGAGCTAGAAACTAGAAAGGGCCGGGAGAGGCACATGCAGCGCGTCGCACAGAATTAAAATAACACACGAGCACACACGTACAGTGTTGGATTAATTAAATACTCAAACAACGCAGCTCATTACAACGTACTAAAATTCCATCTCTCCCATAAAGGATTAATTAATATAGTTAATCAAAGTAGCAGGAGATCGAGCTAGCAGCCTAGCAGAAGAGGTACGGTGGTAACTTAAACAGAGCGTGACCGGCCGGCCGCGTACTAATTAACAAGCTAGTAATTAATTAATGAGTCAAAAGAAAAGAGCTAGGCATTTATTTAATTATATATATATATATATATATATATATATTAATAAACCGCGCCTGCAAATGGAATGGATCAAGGGAATTCGGTGACGATGTAGGCTGCCATCGCATGTACGTTTGTCGGCTGACGGCATTTTTTGTAGGCAAGACAGGGTCTTCCGTTTGCATTAACACCTTTGCCGCCGCATGATTTTCCGTATGGCTCAGTTTTGCATACCGCATGAGCTGGATCAACTGCGTGACGTACCACATGACCCGATGGCGCCCGCAGGATTCTTCTTCTGCTAGTTTCAGGCTCCATCATCACCCACTCCACCTCTCGGCCGATGTCTCCAGCAGCACTACTGCTACCTCCAACCCCACCAGTTTGATCATCAGCTAATTCAGTAGTACGCCTAGCGATGGTGGCGTTGCAAGCAGCACCGACCGTCACAAGCGACGTCGTCCACAGCTCGTAGCGGCCGTGCTGCTCCTCCTCCACACGGGTGCTGCCTCCACAGGGACAACAGAAGAATACTACTACTGTCGCCATCAGCAACACCACCACTGCTGCTGCGTTTTTTCCAGTGGCCTGCAGCAGCAGCAGGGGGCGGGCTGAGGCCGAGGGGAGGCGGCCGCGTGCTGCTTCCATCTAATCTATCTATCTGAATTAATGATCAGTTCCCTGAAATTAATAATTAATATTCGGTGCGGGTGGAGTCAGGACTCAGGAGTGGTGGCTGGCTAGCTAGCTAGTTGGCTCTACATGTATATATATATATATATGTGCAGGATGCTATTATTCATATCCATGTTGGATAGCACTAGCAGTACTTAATTAGTACTTGTGGGGTGGGGATCTCCAAAGATTTGAAAATAGCCCCGTACAGTACATACCATTCTCATCCAATACGGCTTACGGCGTGTCACCAATTTGGAAATTTGAGGATGGATAGCCCGTATAACCAATATTGTAAATTTTTTTTTTTGCATGCGGATGAAAATGTCTGCAGCTGACCGACAATTCAATTAATTCACTTTTATCCTTTAAAATCAGTAATAAACGTGGCCCCCATTTAAGTATGTTGGATACTGTTTGAACTTTGAATTAAGTGTATCGTGTTTTATAAAACAATTTTTAATTTAAATTCAATTTCGATTTATTTGTTATTTATTCTTTCATAAACCCACCATATATCCCTTGTTTATCTGTTATGTGAAAACACATTATTTTTGAAACATATTATTTTATATAAATTGAAACTCTAACTCTAATAAATTAAAAATAATAATAAAATTAGCTAATACCAAAAAAAAAATTAAAAAGACTGCCAAACCGGTCATTAATTTCCACAAAACTAAACCTATATATGGTGAGTACTGCAGTGAGAGATAACCCGTGAAGCGGGCCATTTCATCACATTGGCACTACAAATGCATAAATATATAAATGTTGGAGAAATACAGTTGCCTCCAAAGCCAAAGGCCAAAATGTATAAATATGGGTTGCATTAATTCTATCATCTTTACGCTTTTTTAAACTGTTGAATAAAAACTTTTCCCTACCAATAACTTCTTTATCGCCTTTTTTTTTTTTGTGTAGTTTAATCATGCATCTCGATGGCTACAAAAATTAATGAAGAAGAGCCCACCAATTAATGTCGGTCTACAGATGGAAAAAGAATTTGAATGATAATTAATAATGGACTACCATGAATATATATGCCTATTGTATATGTACTTGGGTCTTACAAGTTACAAACCGCCTCCACTGTCAGTACGTACAGTAGGCGGAGAAAGAAAATCAAACCCGAATGGGGCGAGGCTGCCGACACGATCCACATAATTGCAAAAGTAAAAGCTATAGGCCTCCAAATAAAGAAACAAAGAAAAAGGAAAAGCAAAGGAATAAAGAAGAAACTCATGCTTTTCTTCATGTTTGTTGGTCTACATCAAAAGCGTGCATTATTAATCTCATTATTGGATCCCTCGTCCCAGCGCTGACGCTGAGTGGTTAATTAATTTGGCTATAAAAACAAATTGAGAAATGTTTGTACCAGAAACAAATTTGGCTATAATTAATTTGGCTGAGGAATTAATTAAGATTTAGCATTATTAACGCTAGGAATTAAGATAAGCTAAATGCCGGAGTCGGCGTCCTCAAACGTTAGAGATGTTCTGTATAAATGTTTCATAAAATATTTTCAAATGTTATTTTTGGCCATACTCCATTTAGAAAATTATGGTAATTATTTAAGTTTCCAATTATAAGGAGAAACAATTATCTCAAACTTTTAGATGTTTATTGTGCACTTTTAATACGCATGAATACCTCACATTATTTAAAAAGTTTTTCAAGTATTCATGTAATTTATTTAGTAATGTCACCAGTGATTTTATATTTAAAATTATATGACAATTCGAGATATCTTATGTAAATATTTTGTTTTTAATGAGTTCGTTGAGCAAATTGATTATAAAGCACAAATTAAACACTAAACTTTTATTTTGATGATTTGGTGTTGGTGACTGTTGTTAGAGTTTAACTTTTAGATTTGGTTTACCTTCTTACATATTTTGTTCGAATAAATTATAAAAAATGTTTTTATACTTTAATTATTTGGATGAATTATTTGAATAAATCGAAACCCATCCGAAACCAGCAATTGACACTAAACCAATGTTTTGGGTTGTTAATTAAAAATTAAAATTCAGTTACTTGAGTTTGAGTTTCATATTTCATATTCAAAAATATTTTATACAATTAACTCATGGTATTCTCGTGAAATTATAACTGAACGATTATAATTCTTTTTTCCCTATTATAGTTATTTATCCATTATACAATTTCTATTGTATATAATATTAATCTTTTATAATATCCGGGTTCTAACCAATCCATTATATCCTAATTATTTGTCACCGTTGTTGAAATATAAAATTATTATTAAATTTTTTAAAAAATATTTAATCTTTTTAAAAAATGTATAGCCAAGACCATATACAATATGTCTAATCCAAAAATTAAATATATAGAGAAAAAAACTCAACATCAGCCACCAACCAGTTGTCTCTAGTTAAAAATAAATATTTTAATGTGGTTTTAAGTATTTGCTTGGGCATTCGAATAATTACCCATTTGCACACTCATTCATGCTAAACAATTATTGATATTAAAATTGGTTAATTTTTAGAATTATTTTAAAGCATGATAAAATAAATAAAAATTGAATGTAGCCAAATTAAAATACCTGAAAATTTATCTATTTTTCAAGTACTGGAAATATATTTTTTAAAAAAATTGATAGAATCTTCTTAAAATTTCAAATTTTATAAAAAGTTAAAAACAATTCATATTTTAAAATTTCATATTTTATAAAAAAATTGAAATCTTCTTAATTATTTTAGAATAATAAATTTAAAAGATATGAAAATTATGAATAAAAATACCAGACATTTTTTTAAATACCTATATTTTTAAAATGTTTTTTCTATTTTTTTAAACAAGCCATATCTTTTTAAATGCCATGCATTTTTTTTGTATTTTATTTTTTTTGTATTTTTTAATATAGTTTAAATAGCTAATTTTTAATTTGTTTATAGAATACTAAAATTTGTTGTTAAAAATTATATCTTTATTTAAAGAAACACCCGTTATTTATTTCTTACAACAAATAATTAAAAATATCAGGTATTTTTATATTTAATATTATTTTTAAAATAAATTTAAAATAACATATTGTGGCGAGATTGAAGGTATGTCAACAAATATAATACGAATCAAAAGGGAAGTACACAAAGCATATGAAAATTTGAGGAAATTCAGCCAAGTCAACGATTAATAGGATGGTCTTAGGGTCGGCCAACCAAAAGTCAGCCTAGTCAACGTTGAAATTGAGAAATAAAAATATCATGATAATATTTCACTGAAACAAAGGAACCGTAAATTATATAATAACACGGCCGTGTGTGTGAGGAAATTGCGATAATTAATGTAAGTTTTAAAATTCAGAAACAATCATATAATCATAAAATCACGAAAAGTTAATTGAGATTTTGTATGGATAAAATAGGATAAGTTTGCAATTTATTATAATAAAATAAAGTTTGATAATTTTCTTTGAAAAGTTGTGATATATAATTGACGTAAGTTTTAAACATAAAAATAATTGTTTAACGATAAAATCACTAAAAGTTAACTGAAATTTACTTTCGTAAATAATTTGTACAAGTTAAAATTTAAAGATAAAATAAGATAAACATAATTTTAAGCACCATCAAATTATCTCTTTTATGTAGAGAGACGATATACAATATTTTCATATAAATATGTAAGTTTCAAAATGAAAAACAAATTAAGTAGAAAAGTATTAATTAATTTTCTTTCCAAGTCCTGTGAGTTTCTGATAAAGAGGAAAATAAAAAAGATTTATTTAATAAAAATATATCATATATCAAGAATATTCTCTTAAAATATATTAAATCTGTATTATTGAAAATAGTTTAGTAATATAATATTTAAATTTTACTTTCCTTTATTTTCTTTTCAACTTAAAAACAAGAAAATTGAAAATAAATATTTTTTCATTAAACTCACAAATAAAAATAAAATAAAAAGTTTCCCCCTACCTTTTATACATTTTGTATTTTCTCGATGGAAATTTAAATTCTTCTAACATTCTCTAGATATAATATATATATATATAATATATATATATATATATATATATTACCCATCCCCTACCCTCTCATTGGCTTTCCCTCCTAGTCGCTGGCGTCATCATTTCGTCGATAAGAGGTTTAGGTCACATTATTATTCAGTGGTATAGCCTTTCCGGAGGTCAACCATCCTAGGATTTCTCTAGCCTCTATCTCTTTAAGCCTGTAATTTTTTTCTGTCCCTCACCAACAGGGGTACCCCAAGGGATTATAATGAATATATTAGTGATCCAAAACGTGCTACGTTTGCGACAAAACAATTAAATTTTGCTTTTTTGGAGAAAGAAAAGCCTTTAATTAAATAGTAATTGCAGAAAGATTATAAAACACATTTTACATATAAAAAAACTATTCAGTTATATGATAAAATTTTATTACTGAAATGGGATTAACAAACTTACAAAATATCTTAACTCTCATCCTATATATCTAATCAAGTCACTTCACATCGATATGATAGGGTTCAAGAAAAAGTATACGTAACAAATGATAAAGTAATGAGATTTTAGTACTCTACCACCAATATAGTGTAAGAGTTTTTTTTTTTTGTCAAATTTCATAATTTTTTGAAATTAATGCCTAATATGTATTTGTGTTGCTTATATTGAATATAAATCTTGAAAATATTTTTTATGCAACGGCTAATTTGGGGTATACGAACATTTTTCAATAGAAATATTAAATATATGAAATTATTTTTTAAAATTAAAATTAATTAAAATATGATTTTAAATTAATAGCAAATTTACACAAAAAAACTAATAACATACTCACATTAACATCCATTAAAAGTTGTCATTCATTCAAGCACCATGTAGAACAATGATATTTGTTTTCCAATGTGCATTCATATGTTTTTTTATGCTAAATATAAGCTGTTCCGCCATGAATACCCCCCATATAGTCATAATAAATAATTTGGGGTTTCTTTCACATATATCAATATTTAACTTTAACATTTTTTGAATTAACACAATGGAACATTACATTGGTTATACTATAGTTAGGTCACATATAGAAAACTTATTGGCTACAATGAATAAATTAAAACTAAAGTGGTAACAAAAGAAAAATAAGTCAATCAACATCATATGATATAAATATTATATCGTATTTTTTTAGTTTTGAACCGATAAACATAATAAGCATACACCATAGAATGTAATAGAATCTTAAAATCTCCACTTTCAAGAGAAAAATCATATGAATAAAAATTAGTGCAATCTATTTTAATGTATTATCAGTGAGTGCAATATACTTTAACATAGTAAATATTATTTCCTTTCATGTAAAAAAACATAATAAATATTAATAATCCAATCAATCAAACAATGACCTTGAATGAATATATTAAAACTAAAGTGATAACAAAATAAAAATAAACTAATTAACATCATGTGATGGAATAACTACTATATCATATTTTTAGTTTTGAACCGATGAATATGACAAGCATACACCATGAAATGTGTCAAAATCCTAAAATTCTCACTTTCGACATAAATGAGTGCAATATACTACGTAGTAAATATGACTTCATTTCATATAAAAGCATACTGAATATTGACAATCCAATTAACTAGATGAAGACTCAAATCAAGAATAAAACATGGATGGATTATATGGAGTCAACACGACCGTATTCTATGAAAAAAAAAAAAAAAACAAAAATCGGTGCATAACATATTGACAAAGAACTGCTCCCATGCTTAGATAGTTTTTATTTTGTTTTTAAATATGAAACAAAGCAATGAAACACATGTCTCAATTACACAGACCTAACTTGATTTATATAATTCAACGGCAAGAATTGAAAGAGAGATAGTGTCTTGATATTGGAAAAATGATGAGAATTATAAGGGGGGATATTTTATAAAAACTAAAAATTAAATGAGCATCCCCAAAACAATTACCATATCACAATGATGAGATATAGTTTTATTCCTTCTTGGTAATATGGTGTCTAAGGAGTAAGATTACAATTTTGCCCCTCAAAGCAAATATCATATGTTCAGCCTATATGTTTGCTTCACATGAGCAACCTTAAAAAATAAAGACCAAGCCACTAATGTAGTTTTGAAGTAAAAAAATAGTATTGAGCTTGTGAGTTTTATTTAAATTAGTGTGAATATAAGGTTTTATATTATTAGTTTGTAATTTCATGAATTTCACAATGTAGACATAGCCCCAATGCAATTTAAAAAAAATATATTATTGGACTTGTAAGTTTAATTTAAATTCTTGACAATGGAAGGTTTTATATTATTAAATTATAAGTTCATGATTTCCACAAGGTGCAATGATACTTCATATTTCATTTTGTAACTAGTTGAATTGAAGTTTAGATATTGCTTTAATGTGTATTTGTCAAATGTTACAATGACAAGTTGTTTTTTGTATTATTACATAATGTAGATGACACATTGATCGTTGAGAATAATTATGACATTGAAACCACCAAACAATGGTTGTCCATTGTATCTTAAATAAAATATATATGTAGCCAAAATTATATCTTAGATATTTTAATATATGCTGATGATCATTTGTAGGTAATGTTAAAAGACGAACAATAAAACATATTAGCTCATTTAACAGTTAACACTCAATAATAGATAAAATAATCTCTTTGACACTTGCACGTGCCAAATGACTTGACACTTAACATGTGTCTGATAATAGCATGAGACAAGTATTAAATGCTTTTTAATGGTACACGCCAAAGTAGTTTGAAAATTTTGATATATGTTACAACGTTATTAAATTAGACATACTTTGTAATTACACCTGTAATATGTTTTCACAACAACCCTATAAAGGGGCATTACAAAGCAGTTAAAAATATTTTGAGATGTTTACCATTGATTATCCAGTATGCTACTATGGAGGGAAATTAAATTTTTAAACAAAAAAGTAACTAATTAACTAAGAAACTATTGATGAGAGCATGTCCCCTTTATACCCCAGTCCTTGCATTATATATAGAATAATTTTTTTGCGAACAAGAAATTAGAACCTCACATTGCTCTTTCTGTTATGTAGGCATTTTGTTTTTATGATAGTGTCATAGTACACTGCTTGAAACATGACCATGCGAGTATTCTTTTGCCTTGAGAAGTTTTTTTAGCGTTTTCTCGTGTTTGAGAGAGTTAGATGCCTTGTCAAAAAATTTAACAATAGTTTATCAACTTTATAGTTTGTGAAGGATTTAAGTATCATTGTAAGGACAACACATCTATAAATGATAACAATACATCGTAGAGGTGGATGGTTGAGAGGGTTAGCAAGATTTTCTTACATAAAAAATATTTATATATATATAGTCATGAATTTCTTAAAAGCATATTAATGAGTGACATTTAAGAAACATGTTTGTAGCATAAGACCTTATAACTTATAGTTTGATAGTAGATTGTGTTGCATTTGTTTACCATTGATATTGTTGTAACAATTTTAAAATTTATAAAAATTGAAAGTTTTCTTTTTATTTATCTTGGCAATTAGTAACTTTTCATATACGACATGCGAAGAGAAAATTTAATATCTATTTGACTTAACAATCAATCAATTGTTAATTGGTGAGATTGGAAAGATTATAGTGTGATTTAACAATCAATAATTGTAAGCAAGACACATTTTCCTTGTAACTATAATGTACTTTTTATTATTTAGTATTAAGATGATAACTAAATAAGTAAAATTAGTTGAATGACATTTATGAAAGCATTTTCTATTCAATATGTATAAGTATGTTGTGCAAACTATAATCATGCCGCATCACATGATTGAAACCCAATAAATTCATGATTTAATCAACATTCGCCACATCAACATGTTTTGTACAAACACACATAATATTTCATTGAAATAAATGAATCCTAATATGGTGGCACCATAGATATATATGTGTATGTGTGTGTATGAAGTATGTATAAGTTTGTAATTTATTATAATAAAATAAAGTTTGATATATATATATATATATATATATATATTTGAAAAGTTGCGAGTTATAATTGATGTAAGTTTTAAAATTCAAAAAAATTGTGTAATGATAAAATCACACTCAAATTTACTTTAGTAAATAATTTTTACAAATTAAAATTTAAAGATAAAATAAGATAAACATATTTTTAAGTACTATCAAATTAACTCTTTTATGTAGAGAGAAGATATGAAATATTTTCACATAAATACATAAGTTCCAAGCTAAAAAAACATAATTTAAGTAGAATAGTACTAATTTTCTTTCCAAGTCTTGTGAGTTTTTGATACAAAGGAAAATAATACAGATTTATTTAATTAACATATTTTGTCTATCAAGAATATTCTTTTAAATATATTAAATCTGTATTATTGAAAATAGTTTAGTAATATAATATTTTTAAAAAATCGTTTTTTCTTTTCAACTTAAAAACAAGAAAAATGAAAATAAATAATATTTTTTTCATTAAACTAGATATAAATAAATAAAATAAAATATTTGTTTCTGTTATTTTCTAGATATAGTGATCCAAAACGTGCGGCCTTACAACAAAATAATTAAAATTTGTATTTTTGGTGAAAGAAAGCCTCTACAAGGGTGATAATAGTAATCGAAGAAAGATTAAAAGTCGCATTTTCCATAAAAATATTTAATTATATAATGAAATTTTATTATAACTCCGTGACTCATTATCTACTGCTATGACAACCAAAAAACAAATATATATTTTTTTCCGATTCAAAAATTTTAAAATTGAAAGATATATAAAGATTAAATATATATTAGCAAGATTATATTATTATTAGACTATTATTATTATTATTATTAGACTATTATGTATTAAAAAATAATACAATAAATTTAAAATATAAATTCATAGGTACCGCTTCAAAACAAAAACATATTTACTGTACGATGCAGGCTCGTATAATTTTAAAGAGGGAAGATAAAGAATTAATTTAATAGTTCTGAAATGAAATTTGAATTCATAATTTTTTAATAAATAAATATATATATATTTTAAAATCGGATGTCACAAAAAATATCTATGATTCAGGTGACAAATAAAGGGGAATATTTTTCTAAATTTTGGGTACAAATAAAATTAAATTTATATTTAAAAAAAAAACATTAAAAAATTATTTTCAAAAATGATCCCAAGAGACACTTTATTTAAATTTAAATTTAAATTCTCCCTTGAATTTGATGTACCAAACATCTCAAATCCCGAATTGAAAATGGTGTACCCAACACCCCGTCAGTTTTGGTGAATTGAAAAACTCTAACCTAACAAATATAGTCGAGCTAATAATTTACCGTAACTTTGTTGCATAATAATTAATAATTGAAATGAAATATGTTAATGAGTTTGATTAATTTTGGGCTTGGATGAATTATTAAAAAGATAATAGTTATACAGGTAATTTGCACAGTATTAGTTTTTCTTAATCAATTTCTGTTTTATATCAATAAAATAGTATGAAAGTTGTTTCTACATATATAATATATCAGTGCGTGAGTGGACTTTACTAATATTTATTTAGAAAAAGGATAGAAAGTGTATTTTTAAAAAAGTCATGATATTATAATTAATTTAATTTAAAATTTGTTAAAGTAATATTATAACTATAAAATTATTAAAAATTAAGGTAAATTTAATTTGATTAATGATTTTTATAAATTAAAATTGAATGATAAAACAAAGCAAACTCAAATTAACTATAATTTAATAATTGTTTTTATACGGGGAGATGCTCCACAAGAATTTTGACTTTGTAATTTAAATATGTTACCCTTACAAGCTATCATTACACGACCTCACTTGACCTTTTTTTAATTGGGGGGAATTTTCACTTCACTTGTCGTCCACCACTGTGAAAATTGGCATTGCAAATCATTTCTAGCAGCAAAGTTTGTAGCCCCTTTATGGAGAAGGTTCAAAGTTCTAGCCTATACATAGGCGTAAATGTTTTTTAAAAATTCAAGAATGTGATTCATATGCATGTCACTTTGTAACAATTTGTACAAACCTTATCAACTTAAAATAAAACTTAAAGCAATTCTTACTTTGTACTTTGTTTTAGTGAACTAGAATTGAATGTAAGTCTACCGGTAACACCACCTAAACCACACTTCTTAACCAAACCTCTTTAAAGCTGTAAGATCTTTTTTCTCTCCATTATTTCTTGGCTAATCTTTGGCAGAGGGAACGCAGAAGAAAACATATGTAGTCCATTAACAAAGTTGCAGGCTACTTTTCCCCACCTAATATTGTCAGTCTAGCATAATATGTTTGTTCATACAGAGCACACAATTCCCAATTTATTACTTTGAATAAATATATAATTGGAACTGAGCTAACAGTTCCTGCCAAAGTTTGGAGGGAAATGAGGAAGAACTGGGGGCACATTTTTGTTACTGACTACTAAAGCAGGTTGAGCGCTCACATCTGTGGATTGCTGTTCCCACTCGATTATGCTGATGGAATGGTAATGGACTCGTCTCACTGCATCTTGGCATGCCTCTGGCAGAAAGACTTGATCCTCGTAAGACCATCTTCGAGGTATGGTAACTCCATGGCAAAAGTCATACGAAGCCAATTCTTCATTCCCACAGCAGTTCCTGCAAGAATATGCTTGCACTTAGCCATGGATTGATGTCACAGTTATGCCAAGGATGTGTGCTCCGCTAGTCTGCTACCTTATTTAATGGAAATGTTTAGTACGTGTGAGTCTTATTTAGATGATGTCAGTGTGGAACTCTCCCATGGTCTCAACTAACTTATTTAACTGAGAAGCCACTTATGAGAGAAGTCCGCAGACAGAGAAGTTGGCATTTGAACTTTTGATTCTTAGTGCCTTCTACGGAGAACTTGGTTTGTTAATTTCTTACCAGGCAGAATAACTACAGATTCCTCTTTGGCCAACTTTACACAGAAGTCAATATCGTCAGCGACATCTTTAAACAGCGACAGATTTAACTTCAGCTGCAAGAAAGACATACCACAAGGTAAAAATAAATAAATCAAATCAAATCATCGTAATTTGGAAGCTCCAAGCAACATGTCCTTACCATAACAAACATGGATCCCTCCGGTTTGTGTGGACAAGCAATGGCAGGGATTTCCTTGAGTGTCTCATAGCAGATATTGGCGGCCTTCTTGAGTATATCAACAATGTTGGATGTGAATTTCTCATCTGTTTTCTCAAGGATCTGAGGAACTGCCCCCTGCCTCATAAGCAGCATTAAGCGATCGAGATAAGAAAAGAGAGGGGAAGTACTTTTAAATGGTATTTCACTGTTTGTTTTTTAAAAAAGGAATCTTGCAGCATTTAGAAAATAAAAATCTGGAAAGTTTTCAGTGACAAACCTGAATGATAGTTGCAGGATCAACAGAAATATTGAGGTAGTGTTTGATAGCATCAACAATCTGAGAATCAAAAGAAGAGGGTAAATAATGTAACAATGTGAAACCACGAGATCATCATCTCATCTCATGTCACACACACACAAAATATGGCTCCCTCATCCAAGTGTGATATAATGGGAATGAATCACTACAGGCAGTACAAAACAGTTAAGAGAATATTTATTCAGCGGGGTGCACGCATGTGTGCACGCGCGCATGAGATGAAGAGAGACAGAACCCCGTATTTTTTGAGGATGCCATTGGGATCCGTCGTCGCAATCCAACCGAGTTTCCAACCAGGAAGAATATATCTCTTTGACAACGACCCAATTGTAAGAACAGGCACGGTTGATCCAAACACTCCCATCGGCACAAATGGATTACTCCCAAACGCAATGTGGGCATAGACCTCATCAGCAATAACTAGAATTCCTAGCTTTCTAGCAGTTTCAGCAACCTTTGCAATTTAAAAACAAACAAACAAAAAAAAAAAAAGCAATCATCAATCACCACCGCCCGGTCCACCAGCACGTATGTGTGTCAGTGTGTGTATACATGGCCATGGCCATGGCCAACACACATCCGGTACCATATAGATAGCGTCTAACCTTCTCCAAATGTTGATACGTGTAGACACTCCCACATGGATTTCCCGGGTTGATCAGAACCATTGCAACGGTATTCCCATCGGCAAGTGCTTCAACTGCATCGAGATCAACTTCCCAACCTTTCTCGGGAATCAAATCAAAATGCCGATACTCGAGGTTGTTGAAAGTGGCATGGGCTTCATAGTACGGGAATCCTGGCTTGGGAAGCAGAATGTTGGCGCCGGGAGTACAGAGCACCGACATTATGATTTCTATGGATTGGTTGCCGCCGACGACGACATACACATCGTCCGGGGATAGCTGGTATGGAAGATCGCGGGAGAGGTGTTCGGCTAAAGCCCTGTTGAAAAGGAAAGCATTAATCAACCAACAACAACAACAAAAAAAACACTATTCGAGAGAGACAATCAGACAAAGACTCACTCCCCTAACCCAAATGTTTTTTTTTTTTTTTGAAAAGATTATTTTTTATTTTGGAGCAGGGTTAAGCAGAACAGAATATACTATGCCACTTAACTTAACTGTGTGTCGATATATAATTTAGCTTACACCAGGGGAGAAAATATATTATTTCAATTAAACAGGAACAAGCTAGTTTTTTTTTTTTTTAAATAATAATAAAAACCTCCTGGCCGTATGTAGGCCGACGGTAGGAGCATAGCAGTTGTAGGCAGCAGAGCGGACAGCGTTGACGACGGCGTCCTCGGCGTCGGGGCTGGCCCGGAAGCTGGGGTACATGGAAGGGTCGCCCTGGCCGAGATGAATCACCGGCCGGGGATCTGCTTTGTCGAGATTGCCCGTGATCATGTTCAGAACGCCCCTCACCGCCATGCTCCCCGCCACGCCAAGCTCCTTGTTTGGCCGGAACCCCCCACCCCCGGCTCCCCCCTCCCCCCGTTCCCCAATCTCTCTCCCATTCTAATTATCTCCTTCACTGGGCATTCGATTCCCAGATGTTAATTGTTTTCAGCCGTAACATTCTAGGGGAATGCAGAAGCATCAAATACAGTGTCAGTACAGGTGTGGTATCGGTTTGTGGTGAGGAACGGAGGTGCATTTACAAAGAACTCATCATCATCGGAAGGAACAAAATAATAATAATAATAATAATACAACGCCACAAGCAAAACCGACATATTGCATTTTTAATTATTAATATATATCTCGTGCAATAATAATACTTGTAATATGGACAAATTTGTTTTTATCATTTCGTATTAAATTTTTATTTAAATATCATAGTAATGTTATAAAATATAGTAGTAGAATTACTAGAGCAATATTATCTTGAATGAAAGTTTAATATAAATTGTTGATGGACAAATATGATGGTTCAGATTAAATATTATATCATGTATAATACTTTTGTTATTACAAGTATTTTCATGCAATAGAATAAATAATTTAAATAAAAGTTTAATATAAATATTGATAAATAATGGATCGAGATTAAGTATTGCACTACATACATTCTGCATTTTCATGCACTAAAATATCCCTTATATATAATTGAAACTTTAATGGTTTTGTACTGATATTTTCAAAGTAAAATCATCAAATATATAGAACTAAGTAGGACACCTCGTTATTAAACTATTTGAATGAATGCCTGTAAAAATAAAATAAAGACATTATATTTTTATATTATATTATATATATATATATGATATAAGGACTATAAACAAATTGAGCCGAACTGAATAATAAGGTATTTAAATGTGTTTATCACTATTCATTAATGAATAGAAACGAACACAAGCCTTAAAGTATGATGTTTACAAACACAATTGAAAAATAATAAAAATCTACAAAAAAATATTATAGGCTTATTCCAAAAAAGTATAATTAATTAATCGTTAGATCGTATTATTAATTTCCTATGTATAATTGTTTTTGCATCTATTGAAAAAAGAACAAATGGTGAAAAACAAAAGAAAAGGAGATAAGAAAAATAAATGGGAAAAAAATTATTTGAGGATGCATAACTCATCAAAGTAATATAGCATGTAACACCTTATTGAGCATTGCAAGCATTCAGTATAAACAAAAAAGGATGTTTTGTGTTGCATGTTATTGTCATAATCACCCTTTATATGTAGCCAATCTTATCTTATTTCTCTTAATTGTGGTATCTTATTGTAATTGGATATTTATTCTTATTTGTAACTCTTGAGCATTGGAAATAGTCATTTAAAAAAAGAAACAAAAGAGAATTTCTATATGTGGCAAAATTTGTGTTATTTCTCTTGGTTGTGGTATCTTATTGTATTTGGATATTTATTCTTATTTGTAAGTCTTGTAGCTTCATTTAAAGCTTAAGGGATTGTAGTTACCCCATATATGTGTAACCTTGTATGTTTATGCCATGATAGTTTGGAAGAGTTGCATTTTATTGGATATATGTAAAAGAGAGTTAAGTATGAGCCTTGTTATATTAGATTCAAGCATCATAGCTCACCTATTAATGTGGTATGTGGCTAAGACTAATTTGATAAGTGGTAAGGTTTGTTGTTTTAATAAATTTTTATAAAATGTGGCTATTTATTTTTGTTATATCAAGTAATAGGCTCAATACTTTTTAGTTATTTTAATAAAATATTATTTTCCAATATCCTATTTCTCTAGTCTTCCTCTTCACCTATGCCGACCATAGGGTACCACAAGGTTCCAATGTCGGCTTTAGATCTGTGCAATGTTGGCCGCCTAATTTCAACAACACCTGCCCACATGTTAGAAGAGTTCGCCAGAGAGAGGAATTGGCTGGTGTCGTAAAGAAACAGGGACTGTACTAGGTAGAGTCCCCATGGGAATGTTTGGCTTACTAGACAGAAGATAATTATCGATTCAATGGACCCCTGAATTAATAGCCATGGAGAGCCCTTAACAACAACAGAAACCAAGAAGTTGACCGCTTAGTCTTCTCCTAATCTCAATCCTAATCTTAATCCCAATCGTGAAACCAATCAGTTCTCCATGTTAATCTTCTTTATATGGCAACAAAGAAGAGGAGGTTGCCAACGGGGCCAGGGAAAAGATCATCATCTTAGATTTTGACTCCACCGCTGTTAGATTCAATGGCACGATCTCACCTCATCGCTACCGATATGGGAGATGGGGAGAGGAGGACGATGAATGAGTCTAGGAGATGGGGAAAAGAGGAAGGCGGCCGAGAGATGGGAGATCAAGAGAGAAGGAAATAGACAGGAGGGAGATAGAAGAAAAAATAATAATAATATAATATATAGCCAGTCGGATTGACTCTTCAAATTTGACGAGCGATAATGAATTTCATCAAATCTAATGTATAGTTGTTAAACTCGTTATTAATAATTTTTACTATCCTCAATTAAATTTTAGTTATTTTCTAAAGATACATCTACTCTAACAGTTTATATAATTATAACTTGATGTATGATATTTGTTTGCTTTATATTGGATTATATTTTATTAAAAATGTACCAGATTATTCGTAAAATATGATTATATATGTGAGGGGTTTCGAGAGTACAAACATGAGAATCATTTATTCAATTTCTATTTTCTAGAATTTTGGCGCATAACAACATTGAAAAAGATTCCTAGAGCTGACCATGTCTATAACATATACTGTTAGTGTTGTATCGGTAAATTATATTAGAAGTTAATAAAGATAAAAGGCCAATTAAGACACTATCGAGACGAATTTTTTTTATAAATGATAACAACAATTTTTTACAAGTTTAATATTAATAATATAAAATCTTAATTGTTTAAATATATTTAAGGGAATGTATTCAGATTATTCGGTCAATTTTATCTCTCAAACTAAAATTCAAATATTTAAATCGATTTTGAATTTCAGCATAAATTCGATTTGGATTTTGGCCCATTTTCGAATTTTCGGTATATACACTCGCATGGAACTTAACATAGTTTTAGGCGCCGCCAGCCGCCGGCCGCCACCTCCTCGGACTCGGACGTGTCCCCAACGTAACCTAGGGGTGGGTCAACACCGTCGCAGACGCACTCAGCCGCAATAACGGCCCGTTATTTATTAACGGTGCCGTCCCGCCCCGCAATGCCGCCTTATCTTTTTGCTGAGGTCTCGCCGCCTCATCCCTTCTGCTGCGGTCTCGCAAATCTAGCGTGCCATGTGACAAATCCGCGTGCCACGTGGCCATCACTCCAACAAAATAACAACATTGGAGTTGTGTCGCCACGCTGTGGTTGGGGCGGCGCCTCCCCCGTAGTCAAACCCCTTGGTTTACTCTCTCCTTCACTTCTGTCTCACTCTCACCGCACCTGTCCGTCGTTCTTTTTCTTTTTTCTTTTTTTTTTTTCTCTCTCCAGGCTCCACCTTTTATATTCTATAAAAACCCAACGCGGTTTAAACCTCGTTTATTGTTTCTGAGATCAAAGTATAATAATTCCGGTGAGTAGTAACGCGTTTCTCTCTCTGTAGCTCGACAACGACAATGGCTGTGAAGGGATCAGGCAAGCTGAACAGCAACAATGGCGGCGGAGACGGAGAGGTGCACTACCGGGGAGTGAGGAAGCGGCCGTGGGGCCGATACGCCGCCGAGATACGTGACCCGGGCAAGAAGAGCCGCGTCTGGCTCGGCACCTATGACACGGCGGTGGATGCGGCGCGTGCCTACGACGCTGCCGCCCGCGAGTACCGCGGTCCCAAGGCCAAAACCAACTTCCCTCCTCCGCCGGCGGAGACGGCCGACGGCGGCAGCCCCAGCCAGGACAGCACCGTGGAGTCGTCAAGCCCCGCCAACCCTTCCCTCGTTTTGCCGGACGCCGATCCCACGCGCCTCACTTTTCTCCACCGTGGCGCTGTTGCTTCCGGCTTACCTCCGGTCAGTTTTCCGTTTTTTCTCCACCGGCACGCCTTGGCTGTGGCCCCGCAAACTATGACTGTGGCGGCGCGTCCAGTCTTTCTCGTCGACGCTCTAGTCGGACCAGAGAATGGGAGCCGGGTAGAACCGAGTGTCGTGGAATTGAGTTCAGGGATCGGGTGTGGAGCTCCGACTCAGAGCGCGTCTGATTCTTCGTCCTTGGTTGACTTTTGTCGGGTGGAGCGCAGTAGGATCCTTGATCTTGACCTCAATCTTCCTCCACCGTTGGATGAGTGAATTTCTGGGGGACAAAGAACTGCTGATTATTATTTTTTAAATAATTTTTTTTTAGGATGTAGTCGCTGCCGATCAGTGTTGTAACATCTTATAAGATTTCAGTTTTTTCTACCAACTAGGCGTGATCGCTCTGTTAATTATTACTTGTTTTCTGTGATAGCTGTGTTAATTTACTCCTTTTCTGTTGGAATTTACCATTTGCCCTGAAAATTTGAGATGGCAGATAAAATAGGCAGAAAAGAATTTTTATGCTCTTTGCCATGTATAGAAAACAGTTATGATTTTGGATTCGGATCAATTAGTTGGAATGAGAGCTGAAAATTAACGTGTTGGTATTTTCAAATAGTAGCAGATATTTTAATTTTTTTACATGTTAATTAATAGTAAAATAATCGTTAAAATTATTTGAACTTTCAGTTTTTAAAAATAATTATATATTTTAAAATAAAACAAGTTAGCCAAACAGTCTTAACATCTGACTTTCAACTAGATTAAGTTATTCTATTAGAGTCTCACGTTTGAAAATATAAAGCAAATATAACAACATATATAGTTTGATATAAATCGAGGAATAACCTCTCCGTTAGAACATTAATCCTTGAATTCTAATACATTGGAGTTAAGTATTCAATCCCATTAAGTCATTAGATCAAAAACATTTATTATATATAAAATGTAAATCATGGAAATCATGCGTATGCAACTTTCAACGGTTACTTTTTTTATTATATGGATATAATTATTTGTGAAAAACTTGCCTCCGCGTTTTGTTTTAAAAATACCCATTTATTTTTATTGCAATTCAAAACCGGCCTGCACATCTACTCTTCGTCACGCTACTGCTGCTTTTCGCTCCATTCGGCTCGCCTCACCTGGAGATCAATATCAGGTAAGCCCAAACCCCCCATATTCGTCACCCATAGCAGTCCCTACGCCCTCCCAACCACGCCATGGAGATCGCCAACGGCGCCAACATGGCTGACAGCGTCGCGCAGTTCGCGTCAGCGCGGTGTCTGTGTCCTCATGTGGCATCGACACAGTCGCCAACATCACCCTTCACCAACCCAGTGGCGCCGACATGGCCCTCCAGGGCCGCTTCAAGGTGCTCACCCTCACCGTGTGAGGATGAAGAGGAGGCCGGCGGTGGATCTGTTGCTATGGGACTGCTTGGAGGTGCAAGTAGGCATCAACAACAACATTATTACATTAACAGCGTATGAGCTCTGACCCATCAGCATGACCCTACCCATATATGTTTAACTTGCACTGAACTTGCTTCCCAACGGTGGTCAACTTGGTCATGACACTACCCATTGCCTCCCGGCCCTCCCCCCTCGACTGTCACTCCCCCCCCCCCCCCCCCCCCAAAACCCTACCCATTGCCCTCCCAGCTCACTCCGCCCCCCAACCCATGTTTCCTTAAACTAGACGCCGAGAAATGGAGGTGAGATATGTCTGTGTGCCTCTTGGCGTTATGCCGCCTGAGGGCGACGACAGAGCTAGCTAGACTGCCCGGACAGCTGGGGCGACGACGGAGCTGTGGAGTGTCACTGCGTCAGGTCAGCCCGTGTGTGGGCACCGGAGTCTGGAAGTTGGAACGAAGCAATGTGGTATTCTGTGGGTAAGAGCCGAGCAGGTGACTGGGTGAGGTGATTTACTGATTAATTATAAATTATAATTAGGATTAGGGTAGGCGAGGAAGGGGGCGAGGGGCGGGCAAGCGACGCGTATGCCCTGTCCGCGGGCGGCCCGTGTCCGTGTGTTCTTAGCCCACGCGGATCATAATCTTAAACGGGCCTTATTTTAACTAGGTCGGCCCTTTCTGGGCCCGCTGATTATGATCATTACCCGTTTTACACTCAAGTAATTCTATACCACCCATTTTATTTCGTAATCAGAGAAGTGGGGGAGGGGAGGCGAGTCATTGCCCGTAAGTGTTGTTATTATAGACGAGGTAAGGCTTCATACCAAGTAGCATTAGTTGTAAAAAAGGCAACATGTGAATGTCGTCATTTCATAAAATATATCCTCTAATTCAAAAACTACAGTGTCATCATTGATCCTCCACACTCTTACCACAAAAATGATATGAAAAATAATTATCTATACATGGTGTGCTGTCTGCCAACGGGATTATGAGATTCTTTAATTACTTAGTTATGTCAAAAAAAAAACAGTCCAATTTATTTTTTATAACGCTTCATGACTTATTGACTTATATTGTACATGTTCGATAGAGCTAGACCTAATCAACCAGCTAACAGATCACCACGATAGTGAGTTGTATTTAATTACTAATAAATCCAAACTTATGTTGTACATAGTTGGTGGCCCCGACTTTACACATTTATAAAAAAATATTTTATTGATTTTAATCTAAATAAAATATTATGTCAATTCGATTGGTTTAGTAGGAGTATTTTAATTTTTTTTTAAAAATAATAGGTTCAAATAAATTTTTAATACTAATAAATAATTTGAAATGATATGAGACTACTATTTTAAAAATTATTTTTATTTTTAAAAATAATACTTTTCAAACAAACTTTTATTTTATTTATTTGTTTTTATTATTGACCGAGACAAAACACGAGATGTGCTTACAGCATAGGGAGAACTGGGACGGTGCACGACCGAAGCGTTTCATCATGTTTGCTATCTGACGGGGAACTGGCCCGGGAAATCTCTCACCAATTTCCATTCTCTCTCCCCCCGCAAATCTTCTGTCTCCTTCTCTCTCCCTCAAGCCTCACGAACCTTGGAACACCACCCTCAGTCCATCATTCCCTGTTCCCGCGTCGTCGTCGAGTAAGACGGTCCAGTCGCCGCCCGCCGGGATCCGTCTCCGCTTCCCCCGTGGTGGCGGACCAGGCGGCCGAGCCCAATGCATCGGTACCGACAAAGACACGCTCTTGTCCGCCATTCAATCTGCCGCCAGGTTCCTTTCTCCTTCTTTTCAGGTTTGTGCGCCTCGAATTCTCACAATACACATGGTCTTACATTTGTTTGTTTACTCATGTCCTTATATTATGGTTTTACAATAAATTTCATATTTAAATTCGAAGTCCAAGCATTTGCGTTCTGTGATTTTGTAACTGTTAAGCTGCAATTTATCTGATTATAAAGTTTGTTTTTAAAATTGCGGGTGTTGTGCGGACTTGGATGGATGGTTGGGACTAGATTTCTTCATAGACATTCATCCTAGGTTCTTGTTAACAACAACGCTTACAATAGTCACAACTACTATCAATAAATTCTAGTAGCAAGTAAAAATCTTCATTACTTAACTCATATCCCAACAGTTGTACAGTGTTGAGATATCAGTGCTTAATAATTTTCTCTCTGCTTCCCATTGAATTTTTATTCTATGCATTGCTTTGAGTCCTGCAAAAATTTAACTTAGAATCTTAACTTAACCAATCCAAATATGAAAAATGAGAAATTAGATGATTACAAATATTAGAATGAATTAATGTATAGTCATTTACCTTTATGGACTAATTTAGGGGTTGTAATTGTAATGGGGTATCCCGAAGCCAGCAACATTCCTGTTTCCTGATGGTAACCACACAACCAGTTCCGCGTCTGAACCCCTTCCAGTGTATGTGTATCCTTCGAGTGCGTTCAGTCAACGTGACCTTCCGGTATAATTTAAGGATTATAATTTACGAAACCAATTCTTTTTATTAGATAAAACTAACTTAATAAATTAAAATTTAGAAAATATTTGAGAGGAAACTCTAGAAACTATCCAAGTAGTTGTTTGAAAATAATATTGGATTTTTTTGTCAATGACTGGGTTAGCAACATATATTGTTTTTCAACGTATATTTTCCAACATATATTGTCTCGCTTGTAGTGTAAAAGTTTTTTTTCTTCCAAGAAATGGGGACTTAAGGTCTTTGAATTAATGTTGCATATAATTGTAATTTTTATTGTATTTTACTTTATCTTGAAAGTATTACAAGGAATGCTCGGTACCAATTGTTTATCATGTTAGATAGTTTTTTTAGAATGATTGCTTACCTTGAAGTAGTAGAACTTAAGCTGCTTAATTCTGGTGATAATAAGAAGTTACTGTTTTATTATTTGTTAAAAATAATTAAAGTAAATTTATATATCTAAATTTGTATATCATTAAAAAGCTTTGTATACAAATCTGTCTTCAGCACATGTTTACCGTTGTCATTCAGAAAAGGATGGATTAATGCTCTCGCTGTGTTTTAAAAATCAGCCTGGTAAAATGTTACCACTATCTTTTATCATTCCATCATGTTGCCAGCAAGCTTCATCAGCTCAACTGGGGCCCGGGATTGTGTTGTTCCACTCCAAATCTTTTGGCGCAGACAACAGGTTTTTGGGTATGGAATGATTGTTAACTATGAGCCAAACATCCATGAACTCACATTTCTCACTACCATTAGATTGAAGGGGAATGCGTACAGGTAATTGGGACAAAAAAAGAAGAAGAAGAAACTACAAGAACGATAAATTAATGGAAGAGGATTTCACCATCAAAACAAAATGTCTCGCTTGCTGTCATTTCCACGTGTTTTCAAAGGTATCAGAAGCATTTCACTGAATGTATGCTTTAGCAAGCGATAGATTCAATCATAATAGAGGAACTTTTATCGAAGCCCAGCAAAACAATGAAGTGTCAGTTTTTTCCAGTAAAAAAATAAAAATAAAATTCAAGAAAAGTGATAGCTAACAACGTTGTCAAAAAACCAAAACATCCATCTTTAGCTCAGTAGTCTGTTAGGAGCTGTGTTGGCCTGGGTTTTTTTAGCACGTAAATGTCGAAACTCACTGTTATGCTTCAATTGTAAATAGCTAACGAGACTTCAAACAATCACAGAGCCAACCATCAACCAAAGACAATAGTCTCATTCGAACATAAAAACAGCTCATTTTCATAACAAAATAAACATTGGCGGGGGGGATAATAATCCGAACATTAGAACTGTCAAAACAAAGCTAGTCATTGGTAGCCCATTGTCGTAAATATCAATTTTCTTTATATTTTTTAGCATCTCCTTCAAGTTGGTATACTCCATTCATCATCTTCATGTATCAACTTGAATCGGAGAAGGGATAAAAGGGCCAAGCGAACCAAGTAAACTGAAACACCAGGCTATGTACAGAATGGCAGTCTTAGTTTGGTTCCCAAACAGTGAAGGATTTCATGGTATGGCAATGTGTGATATTACTTTGACTATGCATATTTCTTTGCAAATCATTTTCACTCTGCCTATTTGGCGGGTGATTCTATAGCATACTTCCGTGTTGAGCTAACTCCCCGTGTATTCTAGAGGCTATCATATGCATGTGCCAATTGCATTTGAGTTGAATATCTAATTCTAGACCTACGAGAAGCATAGGTTCTTATTGGTCCTGGCAAGCTTATTGATTGCTGTCAGTGTGTTTTTAATGCTAAAGAATGCCTTATATTTATGCTATATGTTGTTAATATTTATATTCCATGCTAAAGAAAGTGATTCTTGATATACTTTTTCAACCCTGCTAAGAATAGCTTCAACGGGCAGTGAAGTCCTATCTATTACAGCATGCACTCTGGAAGCTCACAGCACAAAAATAAAAACAGAACAGAGATGACAATAACTGTGTGTACTTCAGCATCCAAAAACAATTATTTAAGTTCATTCCTTCACCTGGCCTACTTTGCATGAGGCAATCAAGGCGTATCCATGTAATTTCTGAAATAGCAAAAATACCTGAATAGCATCAAAACATTTTCCTAGGACATCTAGATCATTCATTTGGCGACGAAACCGGTTGGAAATCTGCAATCAATCAAAGTGGCAAGTCAACCTTCAGGCAGAATGACCAAGATCAACAGAGCTAATCAATGAATTTCATTGCATATCTCAAGCTGTGTCAAAACACAAGCACTCACGGGTCAAGCGACAAATTTGAGACAACGGGTATCATTATGTATATTCTGGCAACGGATTGAGCAGAAGCGAATCCCACACCTCACACATGTATAGTAGGCAGTGAAGCCGCATACAGTGCAAAAGCTACGCCTGGAGGTGGAGCTTGGAGGTCCAACAGCTGCTGTCAAATACGAAGGAACATGGGGCGGCAATGATTCAAGGTTTGCCTGTACATTTACAGTAGATGTTAAAGGAAGAATAAGATTAAAATTTTGGGGCAATGTGAATCTTTTCACTTGAAACCTCGTGTAATAGCTCCACGAATGTTCTAGGTGCCTTCTTAGCATTTTCAAGTGCTTTAGCCTGCCGAGTTTTCCGCTTGGTGCTCTTGGACTGCCTTTTTTGTACGTATGCTGCAGGGGAATAGTTAATTAAATACAAAAAAACAAAACAAAATGTGAAAAAAACAAACAACTCAAGCACACAAGGAAGGAACAGAAGATTGAAGAAAGTAGTTCTAGTCACATTAAAAATAAATAAAAATGTTATATTTGTATGTGTGTAAGCATGTGAAATAGGGGACCTTGATCATCATCGTCTAAAGAAGCATCATCGTCGTCATTGACCTCAATCGTTTCCGCAGCTGCATTGTCGTTTTCCAGTGCTTCCAGGCGAGCAAGAGTTGCCTGAAGGAAAAAAAAGAAATGCAAACACAAATGACAAATGACAAACAAAACACCGCAGGTAGGTGCTTGAGAAAAGGAAAGAAACACGACACACCTGGGTTCGATTGTCGGTGCTTGAGAGAGCAGCAGACATTTTAGGAGCAACCTTCCGCGTTCGGCCTGACATGCGGCGACCCAAGACCAGGGCATCATCATCCATTTCTGCGCCAAAAAAGGTTGTTACCAGTTGGTTGAATTAGAATTTAGATGGAGGTGGAATATCTCAAATTCAAATTCAACAATACAAGAATTGACAGACAGTATGGTTAAACAGAGCAGCTACCTATATGAACTCCAAAGGAATTGAAACCTCAGTTTCCCCTCTTCGTCACTTGTGCCGAAGCCGCGGGATGAGAAACCCTCTGTCGCAACTGGTGTGTGATGTTATGTTATTAAGAGTATTATAAGTAAATATAATAAAACTCATGAAATAAATTTCGTATTACAAAATAAATACCGATAAAAAAACTTAAGGGACAAAATTTAGTAAATCTTTTATTAAACATTAGAAGTTTGTTAAAACTTTTTAGATTTATAAAAAAATCTCATAATATAAATATCAACTCCTGTAAATAAATGGACAAGATAATAACAAACTAATGATGAATCGCAGATTAAATAAAATCAAGAAGTCAATAAAGCCATTGAAGCAATAAGGATGAGAGCAAAGGTATTATATATTTTCAATCTTCCTCTTTTCCTCCTGGTTCGGGGAGAGGGGAGAGATGGGTTGCAATTCGGGGAGGGGAAGAATGTGAGACGATGATGCAGTTAGGGTTCTCACATTGTGTTATGATTAGTAATACTACTTTATCATATTTGATACCTGTTAGTTTTCGTTAGTTGCTCCAGTTATCAATATCAATCCAAAGCTTGCTATCTGTGTTAATACTGACTTACAAACACAATTGTTTATATGCCCATCAAATCTCCTATGTAAGAAAATTTAAAAAAAAAACATGATTGAGATGACAGAAAACGTGGCATACTTCAGCATTCAGATCTAGTCAAATAAAGAGAAGATAAGTAGGAACACCATATATACCTAGAATGAAAGTAGAGAACTAAGCTTTTACCTGTTATGGTATGGTAGATTGGTACGGTATGGCATGAAAATAAAAGAAATAAAAAAAACATTAATATTATAGAAAATGCGACAAACACATGGGCCTTTTGGATCTAGTCATAAACATGAATATCATATAGATCTAAAATTATGGCAAGCCAGATGAGAGGGAAGAGGGAAGTAGGAAAGGAGATAGAGAAGTATACGGATAAATGGAGTTAGGAACAGAAACCGGGAAAACAGGGAAAGAGTGGAGGGAACCCGTGACAGACCTAGAGTAGGGACTTTCAGGGGTTAGAGGAAGAGAGATGAGACGAGTTTTAGACAAATGGGAGGAAGGGGTTAGAGGAGGAAGAAGAAGAAGAGAACCTATTCGCTAGGTTGCTGGATTGTTTGGTCGCAGACTCGCAGGTGGTTGTCTCTTTATAACCAGGTCAAAATTATCAACAATTAAATAAATACAAAAAATCTACAATATTATATTAGGCTTGGCATGATTGACACCAGCGTAGCGATCTGTCGTTGGATGATTGACACGTCAGCTCTCAATTTTATCTAACGGTGCACTGATGAAACGCAAACATAATACACCGTTTTGATCTCTTATCCGAAAACCGAGAACCTGACAGACGGCTTCTCTCCACCACAAGAACCCGAAATAACCCGATCCCCACCAGAACCCAGTGAGAGCGAGGGTCTCGAAGCCTGCCCCCTTCCCCTCCGATCACGGCGTTAAATGTACATAATTTCACAGCGAGCGCCGCCTGACCCGGCGGCGGTGGCGGATGGACTCCTGCGGGAAGGTGGTGTTCCACGGCCTGTAACGGAGCACGAGCAGCCCCCTTCCCCTCTGCTGGGTTTTTTTTTTTTGTTTTGCTAAGCGGAAAAACAGCAACGCCACATGGGTGGGTTTTTTTTTGTTTTCCCCCGAGATCAAATTAGTAACAGATTATTAATTATTTTAAATTAAAAATGAAGTTTATAAATCTAACAATCGTTCCAAATTATCACAAAAATAATTTTATTTTTGTAAGTAAATTAAAATTTGCATTTTAAAACAATAATAAGCAGAGGGCTGTAAATGAACCGTTCATTAACAAGCTTGCGTTCGGCTCGGAAAAAAATCGCTTATGTTTGTTCGTTAAAGAATAGTGTTGTTCATGAACAGTTCGCGAGCATCATTGTTATATTCGTAAACATATTCATAAACGTTCACAAACAAGTGTTCACGAATAGTTCGTTAATATCTTTTGCGTTCGTAAAAATTATTTGTTAGCAGAAAATTAACAAATCAATTAATATGTATAAAAGTTTATTTATTAAATATAAATATATTTTTACTAAATATAATTTAGTAAGCATATACTTATATATTATTACTAGATAAAAAATATATGTTTTTGATTTATTTGTTTATTATTACTACTATTATAATATTTTTATAAACTATATATAGCAATTATTTGAACATACTAAACAAAGATAACACGACATAATAATTAATTAATTATACATTTTTTTATAAGTTTACGGTATGGATTCTTTTTACAAATTTTTACGATTTTATAATTGTGTTCGAAAGCATTCGTGAACAAGTTTGTGAACACATGTTCGTGAACGTTCGTGAACAGTTCATGAACATCATAGTTTAAAGTTCGTGTTCGGTTCGGTTCATTAAGGAATAGTAACAAACACGTTCGAACACCTTTCTACTCGGCTCGACTCGGTTCGTTTGCAGCCTTATAAGCAGCGCAATCAAAAATTATTTGATATGATATTATTTTTTAAAATAAAATTATGTTTAAAAATAATAAATTCAATGAATTTAAAATGAAAACAACGTACTGTTTTTAAAAACGTTTTCAAAAATAAAATTCACCGTCATTTAATAATTTTCGCCCCCAGACGGGATTAAATTCCCATATTTCTTTTTCGCCCTCTCCCTTCCCACATTTCTTGGAGATTTCCCACACTTAATCCCATCCACTTCGCGACCATACCTTGTAATTCAATCCCCGGATAGATTTGACACACTATCCCATCCATTGCAGGTATTTCCAGCTTGTGTTACCCTAATTTGTTTGTGGTGCGAACACATTGAATTTTCAATCTATTTCGACCTCTGCACCTGAACATGCATTCTGCATTAGAGAAACCGATTCACCACACATATAACACGCAAGATTTACCTGGCTACATCCATTAGAGAAACCGATTTCAGTATAATAGAAATGTTTTACAGATTTCACACCTCTCCTTTGATCTTACACGGATTTTCTATTTTATTTTTCCACACATATTACAGTCATGATGTATTGATATTTAACATAAGGAGAGGAAGACAGAAAAATACAAAAGTCATAATTTGTGATTGCCAAATTTGATAAAACCACACTACCAAAGTCTTGGGTTGGCTGCCTACTTGGGTGAACTGAAGACTAAAGAATCGAGCCAAAAAATGTAAAGACCCGTACTTGGGTGAGGTTGGAATACGTATTCATGACCTCTGGCAATCGCGTTGACCTCACCATATTATTATTATTATTATTATTATTATTATTATTATTATTATTATTATTTAATATGGTGATTTCAATATGTTAAGTTTATTATTAAGGGATTTTTGAATATTAGATTTTATTTTTATTAATATAATTCTTTGAGATTAATTCTTATAATTAAATATTATTATTATTATTATAAATCAAATGAACTCATATTAGTATAAATAGAGGGATTAGGGTAAAACCCTACATTCCTTTTGGTGCACGATTTTGACAGGGAGACGCGAAGGGTTTGAAGCGGTTCAATCAATCTTTCCAAATCAAACTAGGTGGGTGATTCCGGTTCTTTGTCTACCCTATTGCACGCTTTGTATCTCTTAATGTATGGGATTTGACGTCTAGACTAGTCAACGCTATGAGGGGTGAGCCGTTTGCGTCGGCCACCCCGCCATCGGAAGAGAGGAACGTCGGCTCAAAGGGTTGCGGGACACGCCGGCGTGGAGAGGGAAGGTAAATCGTCGGCTTCACGGGCGGTGGTTTCAGGGGGTACCGCGGCCGGGTTGGGGCGATCCGCACGGGGAGGCAGTGGAGAGGCGGCGCGACGTGGGCGGCGCGACGTCGCGCGTTGGGCGACCCGTGCACCGTGTGTGTGTTCAAGCCGGCCGCGTGGATCCGGGCGCTGCGCGTCTGCCGCGCGGGGGGTGGTGCGAAGGGCGGCGGTGTAACCCCCCTGCTAGGTGTGCTGCCGCGGCGCACGTGAAGCAGAGGGAGCGCCTTTTTTTTTTTACATATATATAAATATATATTTAGGTAAATAGCGTATACATATGATTATAATTGGTTATATAAATGCAATGAGGTAAATGGTATACAGATACAAATATAGGTTTTGTACGGCTGAACTCATAAACATTTTGGCTTGAGACTGTTGATGATTTAAATGTGGAACTGTGACGGTTAATAGTGTTTGGTGATTTAAATGCTTGAAATACTTATTATATTGTACACGCTAATTTTTACTTGTCTTGCTCGTTTTGTTATATGTGTATTGATGGTTGGGTCGTGGAGGTTGTTGGGTAACCGCAGTCCCACCTAGGGCTGGCCGAGGCCGCAGTCCCCTAAGTGGCTGGTTGACCCAATCCCGTATGTGGCAGTCGTCAAGAGGGACACCGTGGGTCCCACATACGGCTATTGGAAAAAAATAAATGATCCTCTGGGGTCGATTGTGAGGTTTTGGATGGTTGGGTTATAACGTCAATAGTTTGGTGACTTAATTGTGATATGTACGTCGTTGTAAATAAATGAAATGAGTTGTTTTATTCCGAGTGTTTAACTTAGGCCATCGGTAGTAGAGTAGAGCACTACACTGGCACAAGCATACACTGAACATTTAGATCTAAGAATATATGTAACCGGGAGTTAGAGATGGGGATCACCTACTGGGCACTCGTGCTCACCCTACTACATTTCTTTTTTTTTTTCTACAGGTCGTAGGGAGTAGCTGGTCAGTCACAACAGTGGTGGAAGCATTATCGAGTAGGAGTCATGTTAGGAATCTATCCTCTACTTTTGAATTATTTGACTATTTCCTTTTCCGGACTTGGGTCTGTGGCAGTTGTACAAACTTGATTGGTTGGACTCTGATTACTAGCAGATTTGCTTACTAATAGCCTGTGTGTTGCATTGGTTTATTTGTAAGTACAAGCTACCCCGTTGTAGTATTGTACCGGTTAGAATTAAACCCCAATCCCTCGACCCCTAGAATGGGCGTGGGAAAGTCGCGTTCCTGGTTCTGTGGGTTTCAGAATTTGGGGGCGTGACAAAAAATTCCACAAATCTCCACCTTGGCGAGGATTCTCCATCTGATTATAATGATCATCGTTCCTCCAATACGCCAGAAGGCATTAGGCACCCGAAAGTACACAATTATGAGAAGTGTTGATCAAGTCCAAGCAGTGTTGGAACTTAATCCCCGAAATAGTCTTCGTGAGCATATTAGCAGGATTATCTGCTGTACCAATCTTCTGTAGCAGAATATTTCCTTCATTTATAATTTCTTGAATAAAATGAAATCGAACATTGATATGCTTCGTGTGGGAATGATGGACTTGGTTCTTTGCTAAACAAATAGCACTCTGACTGTCGTAATAGACTTCAACGTGCTTCTGAATAATACCCAAATCTTCAATTAACCCAATAAGCCAAATTACTTCTTTGAAAGCTTATGTGATCGCCATATACTCTGCCTCTGTAGTAGACAAGGCAACAGTTGACTGAAGTATTGATCGCCAACTTACTGGTCCTCCTGACATAGTAAACATGTAACCAGTAGTTGATCGGCATTTGTCGAGATCACCAGCATAATCAGAATCAACGTATCCAACTAGGCAATTAACCATGGTCTCCTCTTTTTGGAACTTCAGGCCAATATCCACATTACCAAGAATATAGTGTAGGGTCCACTTTATTGCTTGCCAGTGGCCTTTGCCTGAATTGTGCATATACTGACAGCTTGTGAAATGTTATCAGGTTGGATACACACCATTGTATACATCAGGGCTCCAACAGTATTTGCATATGGAACATTATCCATCTGTCTTGGATTGTCATCTGTACTTGGAGACATTGAAGCACATAATTTGAAATATGGGGCTAATGGTGATCAATTTGGTTTGCTCTCAATCAGAATGTATATTAAGAGAGAGATCTTATGACGGCTCACATGGTGGTAGCTCATTAGTTTTATAAGTGCGTCTCTAGCATATGCTGTAGTTCGATATGTGACGAGGAAAAAATTATTAGAAAATTGTGTCACACGATTTCCCAACATCAACGAATGAGCTCTGACCCATCAGCAGACCCTACCCATATATGTTTAACTTGCACTGAACTTGCTTCCCAACGGTGGTCAACTTGGTCATGACACTACCCATTGCCTCCCCCCTCGACTGTCACTCTCCCCACCCCAGGAAAAAAAAAAACTAGACGCCGAGAAATGGAGGTGAGGAACAATGCCGCCGCCACTGCCACATCGTCCTCCTCCTTCGCCGCCGCAAACAGGGCCGAGGCCGAGCGCCTCATCGGAATATCCGAAAAGCTCCCGCAGGGTCACGACCTGAGCGGTTGTAGAGACTTCACACAGTCTTGACACAGGAGACAGAGTCCCTCTTGGACGGCCTCAACCAGATCCTCGCCGCCGCCAAGATTGTCCTCGCCGCCAATAAGCGCATCAACAACCAGCGAGACTGGTATGCTGTGCTCCAGGTCGATCGCTGCTTCGACCTGGAACATCCTCTCTGATCCTCTCTTCCCCCTTCTTCCCATCATTCCCCTGTCGCCCCTCCCCCCCCCCCCCCCCCCCACTCTGCACATGCAACCCTATTAAGGATAAATTGAATAAAATGATAATTCAGCCCAAAAAAATATGTAACAGAGTATTATTAACTAAAATATTATTATAATAAGTTAAATATTATTTTAGCTCGAACGAGTATAATCGGTGTAGATAACTCTTTCAAGTACAAACAACGAAAAGTTTACACTAAACCCGAGCAAACTACCATATCACAAAAAAATAATTATTCGTGATGATATTTTGTATCAATAAACGAATTTAAAGATAAAAAATGTGACAGATCCAAGAGAGAATATAACTCTACAAATATATCCTGATATTCTGGTGACGAATAATATCACGATATTTTGTATTATGTTTGTATATTATTATCTGTCCGTCGACGGAGATGTAGAGGCATGAGGCGCAGCTGGAGGCTGGACAACAGTTGCTGGAAGCTGGATCGAACAAAGCGATGGGAAGGGGGGTGAGATCGTATGGATTGTTGATCGGTCTGTGTGTATCGCCGATATGTCTGTATAATAAAGTGCTTTTATGGTTACAAATGCCTTGCATTTATTAGAAATAATTCACCATCAGAATAAAAGACACTTAGTAGAAGCTCTGATAAAATCAGGATGCACAGAATATCAAGCCAAAAAAATCATGCAGTTAGTTATCTGGTGCACCAAAAAGGACTCATGATGTTCCAACTCCGGAATTTGAGGTACCGAACTGATTAGAGTAAGAAGTGAAATATAAACCCAAATACAAGTTTGGTAGCTCCATTTTGAGATCTTAGTTCAGAGCATTTTCTTATGTAAAATTTGATGACCTTGAGGATCTTTCGAAACACTGATGGATATTTTGATCCATCCGCCATATTTACAACTTGAAAACGGTGACCTGAGAAGAGTTGATTTGAAGTAGCAAACATCTTATTATGCCTTACGAGAATATGAAGTGGCAACGTTACATTCATTCTGCGAGTCTTTCAGAATTGCGCAAAAAATTGACAATAACAGCATCAATGCCTGTACAATTAATTGGCGGCCATCAACACAAAATCACCTAACTTTGATTCTAAACAAGTACGAACTAGGAATTCACATCACCACTCTCAGCATTGGGAACAAAAAAAAAAAACAATCACAAACCCACAAACTAGCAGCCAAGTGAGCAGACAGCGCACACGAAACAAAACAATCAAATGACATAACATCAGCACTTCCAAGCATGATAGTTTTTATTTGAAAAAAAAAAAACTAAACCAAAACCTCGTGTCCTGTCCCTTGCCAATCAACCCAAAACAAAAGACAGCGCAACTTACTTTCTTACAATAATATACTCATCAAGCTACGCTCTCTCGGAAATCAAGCAACGCATAACAAAATAAAGTGCTAGGTTACATATATAGATAGATCAAAGCAAAGTAACGAGATTTATTTACAAGACACTTGCTCTACTAAAGTAAACAGGCCGACAACCAAATAAATAAATAAATGAAAGAACAATTCGTACTCATTTTCTCAGATTTTGTGAGTTAACAAGCAGAGCACAAGGAAGTGAAATGGCAGTAGAAGCAACAGTCAAACCTGACGACGAGGTTGCGTCGCGGAGAGAGTGAGATCGCGGGCCTGTAGTTATTTACGGATATGTCATGACCTTTCCTTTAAAATAACTATACTGCCACGAGAAAGAGCCACATCAACTGCCTACATGTCAAAAACGTCCAGGTTACTGAGTAGACCCAATTGATACTGAACAAAAAATACAACACGGTATCTCTGGGGATTGCCTTCTCGCCAATTTTGCATAGTCTATGGACTAAATCACTATCCCTATTCTTCTATCAAATGCACCATTTTCAGGACGGATACTCAATTTTCTGTGGCGGGCTGGTTCTCTTCCGATCTATTTTCTGTCACAACAAACCTTGTCGTCTTAGGCCTCACCCAAAATTTAACTATCCAAAGCTTGAGACCTTTATGCTTTTGGGGTTTCTTTGTAGTCCCAAGCTAACATAAACTTTCCAATGCTATTGTCAGGCAACAGTTAAGGTCTACACTGGCAACAGTTCTATACAGAATGAATGGTGCACAATATATATATATATATATATATATATATGCCTGTGTAACAGCCGACCAAAGGGCAAGTCCAGTTGGTAGTCGTGTTTTTGGGGTCACAGTAAATGGCCTTCCATGTTTGGATTGCTATGTAGGGTTGATGGAGCCTTGGGTTTGATGCATGGGTATGGGCTTTGCCATTGTGGTGGCGGTTGGTTGGTGTGTGCCAGTGTGCCAGTGCCAGTGCTTTGGCATGCCACACCAGCTGAAACATTACAAAGCGACTGATAATAGGAATGAGTATCATCCAAAGGGAAATCCGGGTCAAAGTCCGGATTCAAGCCCACACATCGAGGATCAGAATCCCGCAAAGACGGGGCTGAAGGCCCACAAGCCGACTGGACGAACGCCGGCGGCCGGCGGCTTGTCAGCGTCAGACGGAAGCTCGGGCCGCAACCCAGATGAAGCCGCGCCCGTGGAAGAGGAAGGACGGGTAGAATCCCGCTTTGAGATGGAGTCTAGAACTGCCAAGGTGGCTGACGGAAGCTGAAGAGAAGCGGCCGAGATCCGGGATGAGGGACGCTTGGGGCAAAACTGCTTACAACGACTGAGGTCAAGAGGGGAAAGGCAAGGCCGCAGGGAAACAGGATGGGCTCCGCCGGAGAAGGAGGCTGGATAGGCATTGATATTTTTGGAAACAGGGATGCAGGGGGCGGAAACAGAATGAATGGGAGGGGGATAGGTAAGGGGGAGCTGGGCTTGGGCCTGGGAGAGAGAGGGAGTAGGCTGGTGGGCTTTGAGAGGGCCTGGGATGAGGAGTGGGCCGGACAGGCGGTGGGAAAGGTCCCAACCAGCTTGGATGGGGTCACCTGGGCTTGGGGCAGAACATGGGCCGGCTGGAGGGAGACTTTGAGATTAAACGAAACATGTCCGATTCGTGAGCAAAACGAACCATGAGCGAGCGGGAGGTGATGAGACCTTCTATTTAATCTCCTTCAAAATTTTCGGCTTGTAAAAATTGACGAAGAATGGTGAGAGAGAGACGGCCGGCCAGAGAGAAATTTGAGGATGACCGTGGAGGAGAAATCTTGAATCCAATGTTGAATATCAGTCGCCGGAAAAAAGATTGCCAGCTATCAAACCATTAATTCTTGGTAGAAAAAGAGGGGGAGGAGGTAAAACGATGAAAGGGATCCTTGGACAACCGGCGTAAAGCGTACGCCTTCACCGACGGACCAGCAAGAGCGTCATGAAAGGACTGTGAGGGAAGCTGGCCGGAATCAGGAAGCTGGCCGGAGTCGGGAGGAGATGGGAAATAAATGAATAATAGGGAAAAACTAGAAATTGAAGCATACCCTCCTTGTCGCAGAGTGAGTGCAGCACGAATCGTGCTGTTCAATTGAGAGAGAGACAGCGTGGATGATGGGCGACGAGAGAGGTATCAGCGAGCACGGATGGTGGTGTTCGATTGAGAGAGAGAGAGCGTGGACGAGGGGCGACGGAGAGAGGTAGCGCAATCGAGTCGCGAGAGGGTGACGTGGGCGGAGGGAGGCGACGAATCGTGCTTGATTGAGAGAGAGAGAGAGAGAGCGCACGCATGAGGGACAGGAAGACAGAGCGTAGACGCAAGCAGAATGAGCGCAGCGCAGAAGAGGATTAGGTTTTTTTCTTATTAATTAATCTAATGGCTGAAATCTAACGCGTCTGATCCAACGGCTCATCTTAACGTTCTCACGTTAAGAATGTAGTGCGTACTTTCGTAATATATCGGAACTCTATATATATATATATATATATATATATATATATATATATATGAGGAGGGCTGATAAAAAGAAAAAGAATGCAACACTCTAATTAAATCTCAGGATAAATCTCAGCCATTGAATCCTATTTAATTTGATCTAACAGCTCTAATTAAAACAACCTATTTCCAAAATTAACCCTTAATTTGATCTCTCGTAATTCGATATCTCCTCCCTTTACGCACACTAAACCTATTTTTTCAAACCCTTCACGTCGCCTCTCCTTCCCCTACTCGGCGTGATCCGTCATCAGACCAATCGCCGCCTCTTCTTTCCCTGCTCGCCACGAATCGCTGACCAATCATCGTTGCGATTCATCACCAGACGCCATCGCCTGCCGCGCCAGCAGTAATCCCTTCAACTCCAATCAGGTATGAATATCCCATGGAAGATCTCTGCAACGCACATACTTGTATAGCACGAACTAAATGTGACTTGGTAGATACAAGATTTATTAAATTTAGGCATGATGTTTGGTCTACTTTAACTTCTATTCATGTTACGTAGTTGCTAAGGCCTGCACCTTAATTGAAAATTTCCAATTTTTTTTAGCACCCCTTCATCCTTTTCCTCAGTACTATATGAATCAATTGAAACAGAAAATAAGGCCGGCATTCTATAAATTTTGCAAGAAAACGAAATTTGACTAAGTAATTTAAAATAACAAGAGATTTGTTCCAACCTTGCTTTGCCAGTTATCATCAGTTGAAAGCGTACGCCTTCACCGACGGACCAGCAAGAGTGTCATGAAAGGACTGTGAGGGAAGCTGGCCGGAATCAGGAAGCTGGGAGTCGGGAGGAGATGGGAAATATATTAGTTGATTTATATGTTTATTTATTAATGATTTTGTTCAACTCTTTTTTCCGTAGTCCTATTTCATTATTTTATTATCAAATAAAAATTAATAATATTTTAAAACATATAAAAGATTTGATTAGTCAAGAACTGATGTCATTCTCTTAGTAAGCCATATGATATGACGAAACCAGTTTACTCGTACCGTAACCTTGAAGGTTGAACTTAACACACCATGATATAGGAAAGTTAAGTGTCACAAAAATATGGACCTGTGACACATGGCAACTCTAACGCTCTCTGTGCCAATGACATTGACATGTCTGGTAACATCACACCGTTCGTGCTAGAACAGTGTTTGCGTCCTGTCCTCAGCGACATCGACATAGTTACCAACATCACCCTACACCAACCCAGTGGCACTAACATGGCCCTTCAGGGGCACTTCAAGGTACTCTCCCTCACCGGAGGAGGAAGAGGAGGCCGACGATGAATTTGTTGCCATGGGACTGCTTAAAGGTGCAGGTGGGCATTAACAACAACATTAGTAGCGTATGACCTCTGACCCATCAACATCGACACTACCCATGTTTAACTTGTGCTAAACTTACTTTCCAACGGTGGTCGAATTGGTCATTACACGTTTGGGTAGGATCATGGGCAGTTAACATTAATTTAATTTGCACCAAATTTTAGTTAACACAACGATATTGTTGAGATAAAAATTATATTTGATGTAATTATATATTTTTTCATCCTTTTTTCTCTCTCCATCCAATAAAAAAAATTCTACATATTTTCTACTTCTATCAAACAAATTTGTTAAAAATCCTCTTTTTCTATTCTTTTTCTTTCTACCCTTTTTTCACCTCTTTCCTATACTTTATCAAACAAAGAGTTTGAGATTTTTGAACTTAAACTCCAAGAAACAACACGCGCATGAGAGGAGCTTTTACTTAAGTTTCAAATTTTACTTTCTTATATCTTTTTAGAATGACAAGTTGAGTTTAAATAGAAATATCAAAAGATAAAATCAATACAAACTAAATACACATATTACAATTAATTAAAACATGAGTAAAACGATGAGCCACTATAATTAATTGTGTTAGCAAATAATTGTGTTTATTCCCAAAGTTGAATGCATCAAAGAAGACCAAGTCAACTTTGAAAAACTTAGCTCTTCCAAAGACATAAATCTTATGAACCTTCTAGCCAAATACGAAACTCATTTTATAAGTTTTAATAAGGGAAATTGATATTCCTTTAAAAAACAATATCACTCTGATAAAACATTGATATGAGAATGATGTTATTTCGTTAAATGCTTATTGTTACTCTTATGAACTTTTGATTTCTCATTTATATTTTGAATTTAGATATCCATTTGAATGAACTTTAAATATATACTTCAGTTTGAATTATCTATATATTATGTTGAGTTCTTTTTTTTTTTTTGAAGTATATATGTGACAGATGATTGTATTAAAATCTTGAGATTTGATATTTAATCTCAAGTATAGTAGTTTTACCAATTAAGGTATGTTTCGAATAAAACACCGTGAATATGCATGCAATAAAGTTTATGAGGCATATGTGCCTAATTGGTTTCCTGATTTATTGTAAACTAAAGATACAAAGAATCAAATGATCGACTATAAATAACATCATTAATAAAGTGACTTGAGATGTTTTCAACTACACTACAATATAGACTCATGACAACAAGGTTGTTAGGTAACTGTAACCATGAATGTCTTGTATTGCATACTAATACATTAATTGTTATGATTCGTTACTTATGATTTTGTTGGTCTAGATTTTGTTTAGAGATGTTGTCTTTGTTACATAGCTTGAGAGTTTTTTATTGTAAGACCCGCAAAATTTTTAGCTATTTAAGTTCTTACTTAAAGAGTAATAATAATAAAATAATAATAATGTTATTGTTAACAATAGTTAGAAAGGATTTTTAGATATTATCACGATAAAAATAAGACCCAATATAGTCATTCAAATAGCATGTGATAAGTAGCCGTTATGAATAGTATCCGTCCGTTATGAATAGTATCCATTTGGACTTCCATAAATAGGTATGAGCATGAGATTTTATTTATAAGAAAGTATAGAAGTAAGAAGAATAATAATAAGAGTTATGCATCAAGTTCTCAAGATCGCCATCCGAGAATAGTGTCCGCGATGAAGATCGGCGAGCAATCGACTTGAAGTTACAAAGCTATGCTTTGCTATAGATGAGCTAAATGCTCGTGTCCAATGGTTGCAATATAATGCCGAGACAGGAGAAGTTTGAGGTTATTAGTGCGACAACCACGACAATGTTATTGAAGGGTTGTCAACTTCTCTAGCCGAAGCACAACACGTCTTACGCACATACGCTTAATATAATTCAAGAAATTTTAAAGGCCATAGAATATGATATTAATGTTTATGTTTAGGATTATAATATTTTATCTTTATAATGTTATCTTACTTTTATTGTTTCTCGATTATGCAATTATATTATTTTTATCCGCGTAAATATTAAATACGTTATAAAAAAATAATAAAATAATTTCTTATATGTCATAAAAATTTTAGATGCTATATATTATGTCATTTAGTTTCTTAAACCAAATTACTATGGGTAGGTAAGTATTACAAGCCTTAACTTTACCAAAAGTATAAAACATAGGTAAGGCCCAAAAATTTGAATGAGGCAGATTCTGGAGGTCCCATTCAAAAATTCATAACTTGAGTTATATAGATCCAATTGACATAAAACCAAAGCCCATTTGTTCATTTATGACTTAGCTAAAACGTGTAAAAATTTCAGAATTTAATATGAAGCCAATCAATTCCAGAATTTAAAATACTACACATAGGTTTAGTATGAACGGGTAAACTTTTAGTATGACTTTTAAAATTCAATAACTTTTTGTTATACATATTCAAAAATTATAAAATTGATACCCATTTGTAGATATTTGAGTTAGTAATGCAATACAATTGGCCATTTGTAAAAACTATAAAATTAAAAACGTTATAATTGAATTAGTAGGGAGTACACCAATGTGGACTTTTGATGCCAAAGGAACCTTCTAGGTTGAAAAGTCTTAAAACATTTTTTAAATGGTAGGAGAAGATACCCACGTTTTAAGAGAGGATAATAGGAATAAAATAAAGTTTTTTATATTTTTTACATAATTTAATTTGATGCCAAAGTCAAATTCATACACTACTTTCACACTACCACCTACCACCATCCTTGCCTATATAAGGAGTGTCTTGCCTCTCCTCTTAAGCACAAATCCCTCAAGCCACACCACGAAATTTCCCTCTCAAAACACTCCCTTAAGCCCTCTTAACATCCCAAATACTCTACTCAAATCCTCTTTTGCTTTTGGTACTTACCAAGCGTCGAAGTTTACGAAAGGTAAACGAAGTAAATCTTATTCAAAAACTCTCAAGGCATATAACCTAGTTAGTGCACAACTCAAGGCTTATGATGCATGGGATCGAAATAGGATATGGAACAGCAATAGAAGTGGGAACCCAAATTAATATTCAACCCCACAAGCACGGTATGCCTATTAAAAGATATAAGTTAAAGTATGATATATATATATATATATAAAGGAGATATGTGTGATATTGAACTTTTCAAGCATTAATGCTAATTTAGTGTTTTGATATTTTTTTTAAGGTTTAGAACACGGAGAACGACAAGCGGATAGTAAGGGTTTTTCTTTTCTTTTATTCTTACTTTTCTCTTTCCTCTTTTATCTTGTTTTATTTGGAATTATTATTGTAAGAGTTTTATGTTTCTTATTCCATTTTATTGTTGAGAAGATTAGATTAGTCTCTTTTTAATCTCTCTTGGTAATCTATGCTTATTGATTGGGGTAGATAACCATTTTGATATTCGTGGTTATCCTTTGTTAACCTTGAATGTTTTATTGGAATCTATAATATGCCTCATGTTATGTATGTTAAAGTTGTTATAACCTCTTATGTTTGGACAAAGTAAGTTTATAATGGGTGGTTCGGAAAGACCTCCAATGCATTGGGTAAGAACATCACCTGGAGAGTGTCAATCCAAATTGATAATATGTTACGTTATGTTATGATACGGTATCGGGTGGTTAACCTAGGTCATGATGTTATGATCGATTTCTAAACATAATCTTCCATGTTATGATTTCCTTGTGAAATGTTGATCATGTATGCAAATGTTATATGGTATTTCCCATGTTCGATATCTTCATGATTTTCCTTACCCGCTTATTTTACCCTTATCGGGCTATTTGAGCTCACCCTTTTTTATGATTTCTTTTCCAACCCCAGGAAATTAAGGGATGGAGAAACTAGGATAAGGAGTCGAGAAGTGCTTGGAAATAAAGTTGTGTGAAATTTTTAAAGATTTATTAAGTTGTTTTCTCGTGTGCTTTGTTATGTAATAATGGGTTATGGACACTTAGTCTCTAAACCCTAAACCTTAAAGATCTTGGATTGAAATTTGTAATAATGAATGGTTTGTTTGATTAATTAAGTAATAGTTTTGAAATTGATATAAAATTTGTATATTTAATTTCCGCTAACGCACCCAGTTTGGAGGTTTCAAATTTGGGGCGTTACATTTATTCCTTACTATATATATAAATATTTTACTATAATATAATATCTCATGGTTTTCAAAGATAACAATTAATGTTGTCCAAGTGGGAGAATATTAGTAATTTCTTAATTTGGGCTACCGTTAATTGTGATATGTTAGTTAAAATTGGGTTGTGATACAAGACAATACAGGTAACCCATATAAGGGTAAATTTGTTATTGGATTATGCGCATCTCATATATATTTTAATATGATTTAACGGCTCAGTGTAGGCTTTATATATTAATGAGACCCGTTGATGGATAGGGCCTATTAGATCATTACGGGGCTAGGTCCCTTTCTTTGTTCTCTATATATATGTTGGTGGTATAATCCTAACTCATCCATCGAGTTGAGCTGTCAAAGAGAGAAAAAAAGGGAAAAGGCCAGTTATACCTGTAGCGTTCGTTCTTGATCTGATATAGAAAAGACAGGCAAGTATTTTAATGTGATATTGATTAACAACAGGATGATCCAAACTTTTATTTTAGTTCTAGAATCCTTTTCAATAATTGACACTCCAACAAATGAGACAAAGCCCCGGACAACCAAAATAAGTCTTCCTAATGACACTAGTTAATACACGTAAATGATCTAACCCATTTAAAATGTGTCTTTTATCTTTATACATTATTAATATACAAACAGGGCTTAAAGATGGCCAACTCTCAAGCTCCAATTTGTTTGAGTTTTATATATATAATTTAGTGGTGAATAAATAGTCCAACTCATCCACTGTGGGTCTAATTCGTATTGTCAAAACGATTCAAACTATTATAGCATGTTTGGTACGGGTGAAAGGAAGGAAAATGAATCAAATTTCATTCATTTCCCGCGTTTGGTATGGAAAAGAGAAAGGAATGAGTTATTAGTAAGGGAATCAGATCCTCCTATATGGGGTGATCTTGATTACTCCTACCTACCAGGTTTACAAGCATTACCTTATGTAGATGAATCAAGTTGACAATCTTGCCCTCCATCATCAATGCCTCTCTCTTCTCTTTCTCCCTCTCTCTCTCCCCACCCCATCGCCCGCCTCCCACTTCCCGTCGCCTGCCTCCTCCCCTCCCTGCCCACCCTCCCCATCGCCGCGCCCCCCTCTCCCTCCCTCTCACACGATTTGCTGCCCGATTTGCCGCCACCTAGCCCCTCGTCGCTGTTGTTGCACTAGGACGTTGCCACCGCCCAGCCTGGCCAACACAATGCAGGAAACATAATTTTTTTTAATAAAAAAAATTATTTAATACATGATATTTCAGTAATTGTATAATTATATTACTTTACTTGTTTTTGCGTACTAAACACAGTAAAGATAATAAAAAAATATATTCCTTTCACATGTCAATTTTATTCTTTTAATAATTTCATTCCCTCTATTTTCATTACCGTGTATCAAATGAGCCCTTATGATTTTCACACTAGTTTTATCCAAAAAACTATCTTAGGGATATTTTAACAAATGAGTACTTAATCCGAAGTTAGAGAAATAGTTTCCTATATTAGGGATATATTGTTATAATTTCCAAATATATATATATATATATATATATATATATATATATATATATATATGAGAGTACTTAAGGTATTACATTTATAATAAAAACCAAAAAAGCAACACCCCACCCGATCGCTTAGCTTGTTAGGTTCAACTCTACTTTCGTTCACCCTTGTTTGTTTGCTAAGAAAAACAAAGGTTTCTCATATGGGCAATTGCCTCATCAGTGCCGGCAACGTTGGTAAGCAAGTCAAACCCACCACGACCAGATGGTCCGAGGAACTCCCGGACGCTATACTCCAACTGATATGGAGCAAGCTCTCCGTGGTCGACTCGGTTCGGTTCCGGTTGGTGTGCTCATCCTGGCGGAGTGCCGTTTCCGGTTGTAGCTTGCCCCGCCCTTTCCCCTGGCTCATGTTCGACGCTGGAAATTTTCAGCACGAGTGGGATGGACATCCATTAATCCTGGTAAGCATCGACGAGCGCCGCCATTACATCTTTGATTTCGAAAAGCTCCCCTGGTATGATGATCCATGTGACCACCGCAATATGATCCCCCTGGGCTGCGTCGAACACTGGTCGATCGTCACGGCCTACTGGCGCGACAACCCTCTCGATTTAAAGAAGCGTTCCTACACAGGCATCTTTTTCGTGAATCTGATTTCTGGCATAGTGATTTTGCTGCCTGATTTTGATAAGCCCGCCTATGATGGCCTCAAGGTGGCGGCGGCTTCGGTCCCCACGTGTCCCACCTGCGTAGTTGCCGCTGTCGAACCACGTCGTCGGTATAATAGCTCGATTGGATTTTGCCGCCCCTCGGACAAGTCATGGACACGCATCGAAGGAGCGCCTTATGTTGAGGATATTGTTTTCGGCGAACCCGGAGAAGACGGAAGCCGCCCTCTTTACGTAATCAACAAAGACAGTCAGAGGTTTTTGACGGTCTACAACTTTACTGAGATTGAGGGGGAAATCCGAGCAGTTCGGAAAGAATTAAATATCTCTCCGCCCTGGCCAATTCGGGTGCCCTGTGACCGGAGTGTAGATGAAGAAGAGGTCCAATTCCTTGTGATGGGATCGAAGGGCCAGCTTTTCATGATTTGGCTTCGTAAGGCGAAAAAATATCCCACTTTTGATAGTTATCAATTTCCAACGGCTTTTCACTTGTGATGGCGGCTCTCGTTATGAATGGGAAGAAGTTGAGAACTTCGGGGAGGACAAAGTGGTGCTGTTTTTGAGCAGAGGGGTTAGTCAATTCGTTCCAAGATTGGATTTGCCTGCCGTCGTTCTGGATCAAATCACCACTCAAGGTAGCTGCATATGGTTTGCAGAGTCCATGGTACACGGGGGATTGGGAACGTTCTGCATGGAAACTAAGCGTATCGAACCATATTGCTGGACGTCTGATGATGAATCGGCCCGCGAATCTGTCGGGTATAAACACCCAACTTGGTTTATGCCGAAGCCGCAGTGAGGGCGTCGCTGTGGCTTATTCATCGTTCATATGGCCCAAAACTGTGTGCTGTTGTGGCTCGTGTTTGACAATATTATTGGCAGGCGGTAGTTTTTCCTTTTTCTTTAAAGAAAATTGATTGAGATAGTGTGTGACTATTTGTTTTTACCTATTTTTATTTTGGGTGAATAGGTTAATCCTTCTTGTTAGATTGTGTTCTGGTTTTTATTTTACACTTTATTCTATTATTTAGTTCAATTTCATTGGTCAATAAAATACAGTTTAAGTATCTATATAATCTAATTAGATTTTTCTTTTTTGATTATTTGATTTTAATTTTCAATTTCTGATTATTTAAAAATTTGATTTTTGATTGTTTATTTGTAATTAAAATTTTCAACTAACCTTTAAAGCTACAAAAACTAGTGAAATCAAGGTGTGCTGGCCATAAAAGTAAGCATGTTGGCCACTCTATTTCTACCTAGCTATTACACTACCACCTACCATTCTTGTCTTATATAAGAAGTGTTTTGACTATTATTTTAACACACAAGTTCTCTCGAGTGTTATCACGAATTCCTCTCTACTGCTCAAGCGTTCCTAATACCTCAAATATTTGACTTAAACTTTTATTATTTTTCGATAAACGTTAATGTTTTACAAAAAGTAAGAGTCGAAATTTTAAAGTTATTTATTATTTATAATATAAGATATACATAGTTGATTTGACCACCTCATAAATACTACTTACATGATCGGTTTTACTATTTCATATGTATTATTTATATAGTTAATTTTACCACATCATATATACTTTTTATATATTTGATTTTACCATCTTATATATATATATTGCTTATATATATGGTTATATCACCTCATATGTAATGTATGATTACTATATGATTGGCTTTTTCACTTAAAAATATTTATATAATTATTTTTAATTATGATATTAAATGAAAAATTCAAAATATTAATTTAATGTTTTGATTTTCAAGGTTTTAAGATGCGAAGAACAATGAGATGATCATAAAAGTTTTCTCTTTTCTATTTTTCCCTTCTTTATTTTTTTATTTTGTGGTAAGAGTTTCTCCTTCTTTTTCATACCTTTACGTACCTTTTTATTTTTATTATCATTTTCTTTTTATTTTTTAATTTATTCATTAGGAACCATTAATTACTTTTCTAATATCTCTTAATAATCCATTTTATCAATTTAGATAGATGACCTTTTGTTAATTGAAATCATAACCTTATGTTTCTTGCTTTCATTATGCTTTATACAAATTCTATAATTTGATTTATGTAAAAACTTGCTAGGTAAAAACTTAGTTTTATACTTTCATTCTAGATCTATATGGTGTTGATGTGTTCCTACTTATCTTTTCTTTATATGACTAGATCCGAATGCTGAAGTATGTTAGCTTTTCTGTCATATTAATCATGTTCTTTTTTATTTTTTTAAAAATCATACATAGGAGATTTGACAGGCTTATTATGAACAAGTATATTTGTAAATTAATATTAAAAACAGATAGCAAGCTTTGGATTGACATATTATGAAAAAAACTAAAGCGACTAATGAAGAATATCTTGTTAGAGACATCAAATCTGATAAAGTGATGCTCATAGGTAATATTACGACTCATAACACAATGTGAGAACCCTAGTGCACCATTGTCTCACATTCTCTCCCTACCTACTGGACGAACCGAATTGCAATCGCTCTCTCTCTCCCCGAACTAGGAGGGAAAGAGGAAGATTTAAAATATCTAAAACCTTTGCTCTCATCCTTATTGCTTCAACGGCTTTATCTTCTTTTTTATTTTATTTAATGTGAGATTCATCATTAGTTTGTTATTATCTTGTCCATTTATTTATAGGGGTTGAGATTTATATTATGAGTTTTTTATAGATCCAATTTTTTTTAACAAACTTCGAATGCTTAATATGAGATTTAGTAAATTTTGTCGTTTTAAGTTTTTTATATCAGTCTTTATTTTGTCATATGAAATTTATCTCATATGAGTTTTATTATATTTACTTATGCTTTAAGGTTTTTTTTTTCAATGTACTTTTTAAATATGAGATTCAGAACATCTAATATTATTCAGTATGACTAAATAACAAAAAGTTCTATCATTATTTTTTTTTATCTGAGATTCATTTAGACCATGATTTAATGCTGCCTTCAGAATGCCGAAATCATTACTACAATGCATGCAAGAGGTAAAATAAAAGAATACACTTGTAAACAGATATAAAATTTTGGATTAACCTTAAAGAAGACAACTGAAAAAGGAAGCATGGCCGAAGTATTTAAACGGAATTTAGGAAGCACACCAATAACAATAAAAGTATATATACAAGAAGAGTAAAAAAAATATAATAGGGAACTAAGAGGAGATTGTTAACAAAGTGCAGACAACATTGCAAGAAGCTATAAAAGGTAAATGAGTTTACACTAATTGATTGTAATATTTACAATCACCTAATTTTTCTCATAATCGCCAAATTTGGATTGGCCAGCAGTTGTCAACATTCTGAAACAAATCTTTTATGAACTCACAGTAATACATGGAGCAAAATATGTTGTTGGGGACATCGAACCTGATAACATGATTCTAACTGAGGTAATAATATGAATCATAACATAACTAACTTTCAATTTCAAGAGAGATTAATCTTATTTATTTGAATGTGCAGAAGAAAAAAGGGAAGCTTATTGATTTTTGGTTGGCATCAAAGGGAAAAAATCATAGCTTGCTACACTGCTGGCTATGCATTACCAGAAGTTGATACTAGTAAATTTATAAAATTGTCACCGTAGAAATATTAGCTTTCTTTAATAATGTGTTCTAATCCATGATACTTCTTTCTTTTATCAGAAGTGTTATTCCATAATGCTTTTACTTTGTGTCCAAATCCTTGACTACGCTAAGCCATGTACTTTTATCATGTCTTTCACTTATTATAAATAATTCATCATTTCACCTTGCATCACCATTTCTTACGTAAGCTAGAATTACATAACTAAAACATAGTAGCTGTGACTTGTAATAAAACATAACTAAAACATAGTAGTTGTGGCTGTTGTAAGCATCATTGTTACATATGTAAGCTAGAACTACATACCTAAAACATAGTAGTTGTAACTATTGTAAGCATCATCATTACGTATGTAAGCTAAAACTACATAACTAAAATACAGTAGCTGTTACTTGTAATATTCATATACGATCCTTTATCTTCCAACATCTTGATTTTGTAAAGGCCCTACTACCTCGATGGTTTTTGTAATGACCCGTGTGTAACCCATGTGTAGAAGTTAACCACAAACACCTTGGATGTTGGTGCACAAGTGTGAGGTAAGAGATGAGCCCAGAGGGGACTTTTGGGAGGTGCATGTGACAAGTGGTAACGTACCTTTCTGCCCTAGGAAGATGCTATGCGTTTACAGCGGTTTTTAAGCTGTTTTGGCCGATCTTGGAGCTCACTTTTGACCTAGTAGATGGCCTCAAACAATTGGCGTGCAAGAACAAAAGTTTCTTAAATGAGGTCCCTATCTACCACGAAATTTCAGAGCATTTGGAGCTGAACGTGAATTCACCCATTTCACGTGCAAGCATATTTTGCTCCTCGGGCCTCTACAAGATGCAAGGAGACTTGTGGTGAAGTTTGAGTGCATTTGGAGCCGCACGCCAATTGGGGAATTGGCGTGCAAATTGGCGTGCGAGCATATTTTTGCATGGTTCCCTTGGTTTTGTCATTCTAAGACCTTTCTCCAAAGGACCATGTTGAAATTCCGAGTATTTTGGCCTATATGGGTGCGGATAGGTGCTAACTTGTGTGATCAAAACTACGTCGTTTTGATCCTGGGTTTACTTAATCAAAACTACGTCGTTTTGATGTGGATGGTGTCTATATAAGGAGGGCTTGAGTTTGAGTTTAGGGTTCTTGTGTTCCTTTCTCTTGCCGCCTGAGAGAGAGAGAGAGCTAGAGAGAGAGAGGGAAGGGGAGTTCTTGGGTTCTGCCGGAGCATCTTGCGTGGGGAGGACGGCGTTTGGCGCGGGAGCAAGGAAGATCCGCTTTAAGGTAGGGGTTCTGTTTCTTCCTAAACCCTCCTCGTCCTAGGGTCCTAGGGCGGTCTCGGGCTGTATCTGTATATATATTTATATGTAAATTCATATAGGTGTGATCTCCTATATGAATGTTGGCCTTCAATGGCGTGTTGTTTGGATATATGTATATATGCCCGCCAAGTGTTTGACATAATGCCCGTGAGGCTGTGCATGTTATGTGTTTGAGGTAATGCCTGTGAGGCCGTGCATGTTATGTGTTTGAGGTAATGCCCGGAGGCCACGCACGTCCAGGTGTGTTAGATTATGTCTGCGTGGGTTTATGAGCTTGTGGATATATGCATGCTAAGTGTTCGATGTTATTCCCTGTGTGACTGAGCATACTAAGTGTTTGATGTTATGCCCGTATGGCCATGTGTCTTGCGTGTTTGCTTGTACACCCGGTGGGCTGTGGAAGCCCGGGACTGTTTTGTGGAACCCGGTGGGCGTGGAAGCCCGGGTGTTTTGTGGAACCCGGTGGCCGTGGGAAGCCCGGGACTGTTTTTGTGGAACCCGGTGGCGTGGAAGCCCGGGACCTTTTTGTGGAACCCGGTGGCCGTGGAAGCCCGGACGTTCTTGTAACCCGGTGGCCGTGAAGCCCGCCGGTTATTGGAAACCCGGTGGTCGTGGAAGCCCGGGAGTGTTTATGTACCAGCCCGTGTATGATTGCATTTGCTATTATAGCCTGTAATTACATCTGGTGGAATAATTGTAACACGACACAGACTTGTACACAAGGCATGTAGATATTAGGTCTGGGATGGGTTGGGAGACATGATCCCTCTGAGCCGTGGTTGCTCACCCTCCTACCATGTTGTTTTCTTTAAGGAACCTACAGGCGTTAGGTGGGAACACCAAGGTGGAAGACCATCTCCATTTTATTGTTTATTTCAAGTAATGTAATTTTATGATTTATGTAACCCCAGGGTGGGAAATGTCTAAGGGATTGAATTGTAATAAGGAACATGGTTGTTTTGTGAACCTTTGATATATGGAATTAAATAAAGATTGGCTTGTTTGATTTATTGTAATTGTTAGACTTGTTTGTGGCATCCAAGTAATCCAACCCCTTTGCCCTCCGTGTGGGTGAATGGGGAGTCACGTACCGGTTTCCTCGGGTTGGAAATCCGGGGCGTGACAATATGGTATCGAGCATGGTCTAGTTGGCCTAGGGTATGGGCGGACTTGGTTATCTTGGGTCCTTTGGAGGAGCCCGGAGGGACGTGCCCGATCAACACGGTCCTCTTGGAGCCTCCAAGGTGTACTTGGGGTAGTCCAGCCTTGTGGTAGGATTTGCATGCATTGGCATTAGGGCACTAGTTGCATTGGTTGTTGTATGTGAAGGTGTGGATACCGAAAAAAAAAAAAAAAAAAATAAAAAATAAAAAAATAATTGTGATAAAAGAAAATATGAATAATGTGATAAGGCGTGAACCGTGCAACTCTGATTTTATTTGAAGTACCTTGAGCATGACTACAAGGAAAGGTCCTTGTTTAGTTGAACCGTGTGCTTGTGGAATGGATGCTTGTGCAATGTGGTTTAATGAGAACCGAAATGTGTGCAGTGTGTGTAATTGCATGGATAAAGGGTTTGAACATGATAAAGTTTCAATTGTGCAACTCTGAAATTTTGTGATGATTTGAGCATGGAAACATGGAAAAGAAATTGTGGAAGTGAAACGTGTGCTTGGAAACTTGAGGCTTGTGACCTGTTAACAAAAAAAAAAAAAAAAAAAAAAAATTAAATGTGATTTGTTTGGTGTTCTGTGAATGGTTGAACATGTGATTTGCTTGGTCCTTGTGAAATAAGCGTGGTTATGAGCAATGCAATGGAATGTAAAATTGGTATAACGTTAAATGTGAACCTATAGACTTGTATGGTAATAATGCGTGTTATAGCTTAAGCCGCTTAGTCGGTAGTGGTCTCGCGATTGTTGAGATTATGGAGTGATGACCTAAGCGCCGCCTTTTCGTGGGCCAATGTCTCCGAAAATTGTGACCGGTACGACTATTGAGGTAGCAAGAAGCCCGCCCCCAGCCGGGCAAGTGGGAGAGCTGCAGGATGTAAGTAATGAGGTTGGCATCTTAAGCCCGGTAATGCAAGAGTTGAGGGATGAGATTCGACAACCGATTAAGAGCGAGGTACGTCGAGAGCTATCAACCCCACATCATCGGGGGATCTTGGGTGAAGATTAATTGAAGCATATTGTCCCGATCGCAAAGGGGCTCAGAGGTAGAGACCGGTTTCCCAAAGGGGTTGTTCTTGCGTGGACAACCGGGACATTGGAAAGTAGGACATCTCCCGACAGCCTGTTTTGGTAAAACAAGTCATGGTCTAGAAGACCGGCTCAACGAGCTAGGGACAAAGCAAAATTCAAGTGAGGCTAGGAGGAGAGCATGCGAACTTTCCTTATCACGGGTACGATTTTGATTTCGCGTGTTAAGATTTCCGTTTAGTGGTGGTATCATATTCCTTTTAATGATAGTGATCGGTTGAGTCTCGTGCAGGATTAGGTGAGGCCGGGTGAACCTTTGATTGTTGCGTTTCTAGCAATTTGATTAAGACACTTGTGATAAAGGGGTATTTCACCGGGTGGGCTCTTGAGCCACTGTTTTATGTTAGGTGAGGCTTAGAAGGTCGTTTGAGTTACCATTTTGGATGGACGTAGTTGGGGACCTACTAGAGAATAAATGAGTAAAATAAATAAATAAAATATATATATGATACCAAAAGACTAATAAATTACTAATGGTTATAAGCGAGTTATTGGAAAGAGTCGGTGGTTTTAATGCGGTCTAAAGTGTTAATTGCATCTTCGTGTGGTAGTCAATTTTGGGCGCCCGTGTGTGAGGAAAGTAATAAATGTCACCGTGTTACCCCTAATACTCTAGCGTAGGTGAGATTACCTCGGCCTAGCTAGCCTAGGAAGCCGGAGGCATGAGTTAGTGGCTTGTGGGTAGTGTGTGACCCGCCTGTGGCAACCTTGAGTAATAGAAATGTGTTTTCTTGTGAGTAGAGGTTTCGTAGATGTGCTACTTAAGAAGGATGTTCTTTTGGTAACCTTTCCAAGTGTCAAGGTTGAGGAGGAAATTGCCACTAGTATAACCCACCCTTGAGTCATTGAAATCTAAATTGATTGCGAGAGTGGTATGTGGTTTTAAGATTCTTGTGGGTGTCCTATGGAAATGGCTGCAAATTCTTGGGTGGCCAAACATTGACCACGTGTCATCTGGTGGTGTGTGAAAGACCTTGGGTAATGTTCATGGATATGTGGTGAAATGGGTTTGCGTATGTATAAGAATGTGATGAGTTCTGGAACTAGGTTACGAGTGAGTTTATAGGATCCTGCCCGGTGAACCCAATCGGTGCAAGGTGCAAGCGAGTGAGATTGGGCGGCCTTGTTTGGGTTTTTCCTCATAATTGGGAGACACCTTCCGAGGGGTCGAGGATGTACTCCGGTGGTAGGACCATTCCGTTAATCCATGTCGTGTGGGTAATAGGCTTAAAAGAGGCGAGGAGGTGGGGACTAGTATGTCCTCTCTTACATGTGTTCTACACGTAGTTTATTTCGTGTGTTGTGGTTGCTTTGTTTTGTTGTGTGTGTTACATATGTGCTAAAGGAGTAGCAAAGTTCTTATGTGTGGGCCTCGTGGCATTCATATGCAGAGGAGTAAGAGGTGATGCACGCGCATATTATGTCGGTGTGGGATGAAGAGGGGTGTTATGTGTAATGTTGATGTTATTCCTTGTCACATATGATGGCATGCTAATTAAAAGTGTGAAAGTATTGATGCGTTGTGATTCACTAAATGGAGTCGATGTGAGTTTTGCTTGTAAGGGGTATTAGTGCTACCCCTTTGGGGGAGATTTGTGTCGCGGCTACCATGGGGTCCTCATGCTACATATGTTCTTCTTGAAAGTCTTTCGTGTGCGTTTTGATGCGGTAAGTGACATGGTCCACGCCATCAAAGTGTTGGTGTGTTTGGGAGCTACGTGAATGTCCCGAATAAGGAGTTTGCATGCCTCGTTTCTTGTGCCTACCCGGAGGAATTGCGTGACCATATTAAGCCGCGGCTAGAGCCCGAGTATTTCTTGGTCCATTTGAGTGTTTTGCTGGTGTGTTGAGATAAAACGTAATAGTTGATATACGGAGTTGGTGGGCCATGAGGTGGAGTATGTCTTGGAGGCAAGGGATTTTCTTGTGACTCGTGAGTGGTGACACGGAGGATTCCATTGTGGTCAGGTTGCAGATAGGAGCGTTTTCGGTGTGGGGGGACTATGATGTTCATAGCTACTTGGCGTCAAGGGATTCCTATCGCGTGGTCCGTCCGCCGACTTGGTAAGGCATTATCTCTTGGCCGTACGGTAAGCCTCGGTCGTGAAGGCCGTGTGGGACCTTGGCGGATCTCGTTTGACCGTGATCAAGGAGGTCGATTCTCAAAGTCGGTGACTAGTGATACCCGATATGGGTTTGGTCTTACCATGGTTGTGTGTGTGGTCCGCATTTCCCGTTTTTAGTGCATCCTTGGACTCCGTTGGGCGCCAGGTCGATCGCGACCGAGTGGTTAAGGGCACACTCCATTCTCGTGTTTCTATGTCAGGCTTGTACTCGTTCGCGTCACCATTGGCGTTGGTGGGGTTTCAATGTTCCTTGCTTGAGTGAGGTGGTTTTCGCAGTGATGATGGTGTGCGAGGTGAGCTCCCTGGGTGGGAATGTGATTGTGGTTTGCATCATGCTATCCTTTTGTTCGTGTTTCATTGTGACCTCATCGTGCTTCGTTGTTAGGTGTGGTCTACCTATGGGCCGAGGCTGCGTTGACTTCAACTCCCAATTGTTGGGTATTTTACGTTGTGGAGTGTTGGTCCCATCATGCCGCGAGTTGGCATCCAACATTTGTGGTAATGACTACATTATGTGTTGCTTTGATCTTTTCGCGTTGTTTACTACTTGGTTTCTCTTTTCGGGGACGAAAAGTCCAAAGGGGGAAGGTTGTGAGGAAACCCTGCGGATGAGTTTATAATGATGGTGAATGGGCAGTGGAACGTTAAACGTGTAGTAGTGTTTTGTTTGTGAGTTGTTCCTTGTGGTGGTGTTTATGATGTGAGTTGCTCCGTGACCTATGTGATCTGTTAAACGTGTTGGTGATGGGCGTATATGTCTTATCTCGTCGTGACATGTGAATACTTGTGACATGTGTTAGGTGAGGAGAACAATGGTTGTTTGTGAGATTCGAATATGTGTTTCCCTATCATGCCGTGTTGTATTGGGTCCGCGGGTACGTACCTTCATGTGTGTTATGGTGTGATATCTTCGGTCGCGGGTATGTGAATGGTTGTGGGCATGTGCCTCAGATGTGCATTTTGGAAGGTGTGTTGTCTTTTAGGGGCCGACACGTCCTGCGGGGGAGACATGGAATGTGAGTCCATGATGCGTGAGCAACACCCAAGCGTTGTTCGAGGACGAACAACCTTAAGAGTGGGAGGGTGCTGTTGGTGGCTGTTGGCCAAGGATTGTGATGTGTTTTCTTGTATTAGTTGTGTATGATTTGGTGTATTGGTTTTGTCTTTTAGACATATGTTCTTCATTGTGATGTGTTTTGAGACGTGTATTTGCGACATGCGGATATGTGTTATATGCTTATTGTGAGGCATGTGGTTATGGATTATGGTGGTACCTTGTTATGTGCTGTCATGTGTTTGTGCGCGGTGTATGACCCATTTGGGTGTTGTGGCTTGCCGGGTGGCAAATGGGTAACTTGGGTTTGTTTTTCCTCGTACGTCATTTCTTTTCGAGGACGAAAAGTTTTAAGGGGGAGAGGATGTAATGACCCGTGTGTAACCCATGTGTAAGTTAACCACAAACACCTTGGATGTTGGTGCACAAGTGTGAGGTAAGAGATGAGCCCAAGAGGGGACTTTTGGGAGGTGCATGTGACAAGTGGTAACGTACCTTTCCGCCCTAGGAAGATGCTTATGCGTTTACAGCGGCTTTAAGTCTTTTTGGCTGATCTTGGAGCTCACTTTTGACCTAGTAGATGGCCTCAAACAATTGGCGTGCAAGAACAAAAGTTTCTTAGAATGAGGTCCTCTATCTACCACGAAATTTCGAGCATTTGGAGCTGAACGTGAATTCACCCATTTCACGTGCAAGCATATTTTGCTCCTCGGCCTCTACAAGATGCAAGGAGACTTGTGGTGAAGTTTGAGTGCATTTGGAGCCGCACGCCAATTGGGGAATTGGCGTGCAAATTGGCGTGCGGCATATTTTTGCATGGTTCCCTTGGTTTTGTCATTCTAATGACCTTTCTCCAAAGGACCATGTTGAAATTCCGAGTATTTTGGCCTATATGGGTGCGGATAGGTGCTAACTTGTGTGATCAAAACTACGTCGTTTTGATCCTGGGTTTACTTAATCAAAACTACGTCGTTTTGATGTGGATGGTGTCTATATAAGGAGGGCTTGAGTTTGAGTTTAGGGTTCTTGTGTTCCTTTGCTGCAGCTGCTGCCCGAGAGAGAGAGAGAGCTGAGAGAGAGAGGGAAGGGGAGTTGGCCGGTTGCCGCCGGAGCATCTTGCGTGGGGAGGACGGCGTTTGGCGCGGGAGCAAGGAAGATCCGCTTTAAGGTAGGGGTTCTGTTCTTCCTAAACCTCCTCCGTCCTAGGGTCCTGGGCGATTCTGGTCGTATCTCGTATATATATTTATATGTAAATTCATATAGGTGTGATCTCCTATATGAATGTTGGCCTTCAATGGCGTGTTGTTTGGATATATGTATATATGCTCGCCAAGTGTTTGACATAATGCCCGTGGAGGCCGTGCATGTTATGTGTTTGAGGTAATGCCTGTGAGGCCGTGCATGTTATGTGTTTGAGGTAATGCCTGTGAGGCCACGCACGTCCAAGTGTGTTAGATTATGTCTCGTGTGGCCGGGTTTATGAGCTTGTGGATATACGCATGCTAAGTGTTCGATGTTATTCCTGTGTGACCGAGCATACTAAGTGTTTGATGTTATGCCCGTATGGCCATGTGTCCGCGTGTTTGCTTGTACACCCGGTGGTCGTGGAAGCCCGGGACTGTTTTGTGGAACCCGGTGGCCGTGGAAGCCCGGACTGTTTTGTGGAACCCGGTGGCCGTGGAAGCCCGGTTCGTGGAACCCGGGGGTCGTGGAAGCCCGGGACTGTTTTGTGGAACCCGGTGGCCGTGGAAGCCCGGGACTGTTTGTGGAACCCGGTGGTCGTGGAAGCCCGGGACTCGTTCTTGTAACCCGGTGGTTGTGGAAGCCCGGGATCGTTATTGGAAACCCGGTGGTCGTGGAAGCCCGGGAGTGTTTATGTACCAGCCCGTGTATGATTGCATTTGCTATTATAGCCTGTAATTACATCTGGTGGAATAATTGTAACACGACACAGACTTGTACACAAGGCATGTAGATATTAGGTGCATGGGATGGGTTGGGGAGACATGATCCCTACCGAGCTGTGGTTGCTCACCCCTCCTACCATGTTGTTTTCTTTACAGAACCTACAGGCGTTAGGTGGGAACACCAAGGTGGAAGACCATCTCCATTTTATTGTTTATTTCAAGTAATGTAATTTTATGATTTATGTAACCCTGGGTGGGAAATGTACTAAGAGATTGAATTGTAATAAGGAACATGGTTGTTTTGTGAACCTTTGATATATGGAATTAAATAAAGATGTGGCTTGTTTGATTTATTGTAATTGTTAGACTTGTTTGTGCATCCAAGAATCCAACCCCTTTGCCCCCGTGTGGGTGAATGGGGAGTCACGCACCGGTTTCCTCGGGTTGAAATCCGGGCGACGTTTTAATATATTTCTTTTCTTCGATCAAAAAATAAATTTCTTTTTTCTGATCTGAGAAATACAATGTTATGTATTTCTCTAAAACTTATCACTCTAATTCTGTAAACTTGAGTACACACTGTTTTCAAGGAAATATATGTTGGGAAAGCCACTAGAGACATCACCGGCTAACCAATTCATTGTCAAAACAAAATCTAATATTACTTTTAAACAAATACTTGGATGGTTCGTAAGGAACACATCTTTATGCATGCGGGCTTTCAAAAAACATCAAGTCACTTAATTCTAATATTCCACACTTTACTAACACAGCTTGAGTGTAATCTTATTTCAATTGAGAACTGTATTGGCAAATGTGGGATCTTCTAGTGCTCTTGATTTTATCTAATTATTGTATTGCTAGAAGTTAAAAGTTGCAAATTTTCTGCCGATTAATGTTTTTATGTGCAGCTAGAAAGAAGGATATATGTGAAAAGTCAAATGTGTTCATTTTTGGGAGATTGTACTCTAGCTGCTCACAAAATCTGATAAAATTGATAGTTCGTTAAGTGAAAGGGCAATAGGATTCACGCAGAACAAAGAACATATTGTAGACGAAGCTCTTATGAGTTTAAGACGTTCAAAATCTCAGGCTAAGGAAATCATGCAGTTAGAGATCAGGTGCATTGGAGAGAAACCCACCGATTGTCCAAAAAACGCAAAAGAAGTGAAGTATTGTTTATATGTATAGCATTTTTCGAGGATCTTTCATCTTCCAGCTACTTTATTCAAATTAGATAAGCTCATGGTGATCATATATATCCATATGCATCTTAATCTTTCATTCACCTCAGAGGTAATTATATGAATCCTAACACCATTAACTCTCAATTTCAAGAGATGAATCTTATTTATTTGAATGTGCAGAAGAAAAATGTGAAGCTTATTGATTTTGGGTCCACATCAAAGGAAAGACTCACAACTTTCCAGACTGCTGGTTGATACTCGTGAATTTATAAAATTGTCGCTATAGACTATTGACTTTCTTTAATAATGTATCCTAATCCATGATGCGTCTTCCTGATGCTTCCTTCTTTTATATGTTGTTCTAATCTATAATGCTTTTACCTTGTGTCTCAATCCCAAGTTTATGTGTAACTCTAACGCCAAGGCATACCTGTAAAGAAATTAAAGTGCTTTTATGGTTACAAAGGCCCTGCATTTATTAGAAATAATTCACCATCAGAATAAAACACACTTAGTAGAAGCTTTGATAAAATTAGGATGCACAGAATATCAAGCCAAAAAAAATCATGCAGTTAGTTATCTGGTGCACCAAAAAGGACTCATGATGTTCAAACTTTGGAATTTGAGGAACCGAACTGATTAGAGTAAGAAGTGAAATATAAACCCAAATACAAGTTTGGTAGCTCCATTTTGAGATCTTTGTTCGGAGCATTTTCTTATGTAAAATTGATGACCTAGAGGTTCTCTTGTAGCCACATCAGTCACATTAGTTGAGCTTTGGTTGATGCTCTCATCATATGTTTGATATTTCATTTATCCGTTTATTAAGGGCATATGAGTCTTTTACATATACAGCTTATGCCTATATAAGCAGTAGTCGCACTGTAACAAACCCGATTGTGGTTATAACAAAATCTATCGTCTTCTCCATTCCGTTTCTTCCTTTTCTGCAATTATTAACACCGTTTTCAAATTTTACATTAAATAGAGTAAAATCTTTTAAAGATTAAGAGGTTTCGCATGTTATAAGCCTTCGTGAGCTACAGTATCTCGAGTTCGAGTAATTCTAACCTCTAATAATATCATTTTAGCTAATAATATTTCAATAGAATACCATTTATATTTTTACTTAACTATTATTTCTCCCATTTACCTTTATCTTATATTTTCTTCAAATTTCTAAAATACCTATCTATTTGAATTTTGAAGCAGGATGAGTATTTTAGGATTTGAAAAAAATTGAATGATGTGATATCTTAACAAAAACTATAAATTTAGACAATTTACTAAATTTATTGCTATTGCTAATGACATAGCTAACCTATGTAGTTACATAGCTGCGTAAAACATTGAAGTTCAACACCTTATCTTATCATGGAAATGATATATATATATATATATATATATATATATATATATATATATATATATATAAACTTCGTCTGCTCTGCCTCTTGGGCTACACTTCATTCTCGGTTATTCTACCCTTTATTGCAAGAAAACCAAAGACAAGTGCAGCTTGATATGATATTTTTGTATAAACCCTGCAAAGATGCCTAGAGCGTTCTGATTCTTCCAAATTTGGGTTTACGTTAATGTTGTATTGGTTCATGTCACTAACATTAATTGACCTTGCATTTGTAGTCCATCTCTTCATGATGTGATGGGTAGGAACTTCAATACAATTCATACCATCCCTCAATACTTTAATAGCATGAGAACATAGGATGCCATTTGTTTCAAAGTGTCTACAACTACACATCAAATAATCATCCATACTCCTCTTCACATTCCAAATATAGCAAAATCCATTATCATCCGAGCATCTGCCCAAAAAATGTTTGTTATCAACTCATCACTATCAAACTGCATATCAGAGTAGAAAGATGGGTTTGCTTATGCCTATTTCTTAAAGTATTCTTGTATACTTCCAGCTTCACCATACAACAAGTTCTTCTGTCTTCTTCTCGTAAGATAGTTATGTTAATCTAGTTTTGTAAATCCAAGGCATTCCCTCCCCCCAGATTGTCTGCCAAACAATTCATATGCAGACCGTAGAGGTATGCCAGAATGGTCCACCAACTCAATTTCTGCACCTTGAATTTCAGAAATCCTGCATTGCGAAGTCATCATATGAGAGCACTCAGACTTGACAAATGGATGGTTATGCTATTTTTTAAATAGATAGATCTCATATTTCCCTTTGCTTTTGTTCATCCTAATACCCAAAGTAGCCTCACATCCACACCTTGTCTCAGCCCTTGGATTTTTAGGTGAATGATCTCTCTTTTTTTGTATGCGAATCCCCTGTTTAGAACAAACATATACTCTTGATGTCACCTTTCCTGTTTCTTTGTTCTTCGCACAATAATCCTTTCTTATACTAAAACCACACTGCCTACCATATTCATTATAAAATTTGTATGCTGATTCTTCATTGTCAAACTCCATACCTATCTTGGGTGTGCATTCTTCAATATCCATGATCAACTTGTAACAATAACATACATTAAAAAGAAGAGATATACATATCAGGACAGATAAAAGAAAAATGGCAGTAAAGCACAAATAAACTAAAAGAATCCCAAAGCAATCCGACCACCAAGAATGAAAATGCAAATACAAGTAATGGATTAAGGGAATAAAATAGAGAAATTTTTATTTTTTTTCCATAATTACTATATCATAGAGCCGATTTGACCGTATATATATATAGGAAAAACAAAGTATGGGTATCATAAACACAGAAACAATAAAATCAGAGAAGAAAAATCTATATTTTTTTACCTATTATTGAAGACCGTAAAGCATCTCAAAATTAGGATTTTAAAAGTGCACATAAAACAAAGGGTCTGCTCAAGAACTCACCGACCACAGCGCTTTCCTAATTGCCATGGTGGCGTTGGCGTTGGCAATGTTCGTTGTGCAGGGGACGGGGGTAGCGGATACGGATTAGGAGTGCTTGAGGAGCCTGGTGAATGTTGTGACGAGGCAGCAATCGGACGGCGCCGGGGAGGGGCTGCTGCTGGAGATGGCGGGGCTGTTGGGGTGAGGGAGGGCAGCTGCTGGATGGGGGAGGGGCTGCTTCCGGAGATGGCGGGGCTGTTGGGGCGAAGGAGGGCGGCTGCTGGATGGGGGGAGGGGTGGCTGCCGGAGATGGCGGGGCTGTTGGGGCGAAGAAGGGCGGCTGCTGGACGGGGGAGGGGCTGCTGCCGGCGATGGCGGGGCTGTTGGGGCGAAGGAGGGAAGCTGCTGGACGGGGGAGGGGTGCTGCCGGAGATGGCAGGGCTGTTGGGGCGAAGGAGGGCGGCTGCCGGAGATGGCGGGGCTGTTGGGGCGAAGGAGGGCGGCTGCTGGAAGGGGGAGGGGCTGCTGCCGGAGATGGCGGGGCGAAGGAGGGCAGCTGCTGGATGGGCGAGGAGCTGCTGCCGGAGATGGCGGGGCTGTTGGGGCGAAGGAGGGCGGCTGCTGGACGGGGGAGGGGCTGCGTACAAACTTGTCGCAGGTACGGGCAGTGTAGAAGGAGGGCAGCTGCTAGGTTTTGTTTTAGATTTATTTTCAAAATAGAGAGGAGGGAAATGTTTGATGGTGACGGCTAACGGCGTGAACGTTTTAAACGACATTACGTGCAGCGTTTTGAGATTATTTTTAATTACAGCCGTTAGATGTGTGAATTAATGACGTGGCACGATCAAATTGATTTTGCCGCACCGTGCGGATAAAGTGAATATCCGAAGCGAACTCAAATCCCCGTTTATGAAGCGAAAACGGCATGACCGTTCGGAAGAGTCTCCCTTGAGGATGACCGTGGAGGAAAAAATCCCCGCCCGTTTACCCGGTTAGTTGCTGCCCGCCCAGCCACCCACACGCGCGCCCCAGTCCCACGCCCACACGCCCGAAAATCCAGCAAAATGAAAATGAAATGTTAGTATGAAATTTTGAATCCAGAAACTCATATTTATGTAAATGTTATATATATTTATTATATCACATATAAGTAATGATAATTATTATTATAATTATAATTATTAATATTAATAAAAATGCATATTTTATTTTAAAAAATAAAAATAATTACAAAGTATATATATATATATTTATATTATAATAAATTTTAATGTACTATTAATATTTTGATATAAAATATAAATCAATTAGATTCAAATTTAGTTTTAAATTTAATAATATGTTGATTTATGATTAAGTGATCCAATCAAATATTATTTACTTGAAAATGTATTAATATTTAAACTAATAATATCATTTACCTATTTTATTACTTTTAATTCAAATATGAAATACATATTATCAAATGTCACAAAACTCAAAACTCACTCTCACCGTGAATAACTCATATCACACGTAAAATAAAATATGGATACCAGTCATATTAATTTGATTGAATTTAGTTTAAAATTTATTAATATGTATTTAAAACTAAATGATCAAATCAAATATTATTTGATCGATAAATACATTTATATATGAACTTGTAATGTCATTTACATGAGTTATTACTTAAGCTTTTAACCCAAATATGAAATACATGTTATCAAAAGTCAAAACTCACTCTCAGCATGTATTCTTTAGTATATCAAACTTTTTAGTATTATTTAATTAACTAATAACATTAGTTATAATTATAATAGTGTATATATTTACTTATCATACCAAATATATATATATATATATATATACACATATATATCTACACTTACACTTAATAACTAGTCTTATACAAAAATAATCATATTCTTAATCATTTTAATTACATTAAGGGAAACAAGTTTGATAAACAAACTTTTCATACTATTATATTACTGATAACAAAAGTAATATGATAACTATGTTATATAATTACATTAATTAGGTTTTCACTACTGTGTTATCATTTATTACTAATGATAATTGTATTATTTAAATTATTACTACTCGATACTCAATTTATTACTTATTGATTATAATTTATAAGTGCATATATATAGTAACAACTATATAATTATATATATATCACATATAACATAAGTAATACGATAATTGTTAAGTATCTAAAGTTTAATAACTGATGTTAGGAAGTTTGTTGATAGTTATATATGTCATAGATGATTATTGTTACTATGTTTTCACAATTAACGTTAGTGCATATACTTCGAATGTAACATATAAATAATAACTCCCCCCCCCCCCTTGCGATGGCCGCCCCAGCAACCTTACCCTGCTTCGACGGCGAGATCTAGTCCGTGCGGCCATCCCTGCCACTTCCCCTCATCCTTGTGTCGGCTGTCCCTACAACTTCCCCCGTCCCCTGCGACATCCCCCTCCCCTCTGCGTCGGCCAACCCGTGCGACCTTCCCCCACGCGACGTCGAAATCTAGTCGACCAATCCGTGTGAGCTCTCCCCTGCGCGATAGATCTCTCCCCGCACGACGTCTCCCCGGAACAGTACGTGCCGTCGTCAACCGTCGGAAATACACTTTTAAAAAAATAGAAAACATTGTGATAGACAACAATCACCAAACAAAAAAACTATATTCAATTTACCAAAAAATACTTTTCAAATACAATTTTTAAAAATAATTTTTTTAAGCAAGAAACCAAAAATACCACCAAATATACTCTAAGCTTGTTTCAATTTTGTTCAATGTTTAAACTATTCTTATAGTCCCACGCCGCACTTTGCTCTGCCCTGCTACAGTTAAAATTTTAAATAATTTATAATATCATCAAGTAACGAGGAACCAACTGCCAAGAACCACACGCGAATTGTCTTTATATAAATACGATATCACTTTACGTGTGCATTATGTGCTATAGTTAATGATTGAAACTAGTCCACTTAAATGTGAAAGCAGGACCACACAACAGACACTCACAAACGATAAATTATGTGCAATTGCTATTTTACTTCGGTGAGAAAATAATTGAATGAATTAGAGCATTTCCAATACACCTTAGCTAAAAGTTAAAGTTAAAATCAAATATAGCTTGCTACAGTTATTGCTAAATTATATTTTTCCAAATTTATCCTTTAATATTTTCTCTTTCAACATCTCCAATTCCAATTCTGGGCATGCGGAGGGGGGCTCACAATTTGGGTGCGTGGATCTGGGTGTGCGGAGGGGAAGGCGGCGACACAAAGGGAGGGGAAGGGTGCGCCGGCAGGGACGCAGAGGGAGGGGAAGGCAGCGACTGGCAGTGGGGGAAGGGTGGCGCGATCGGGAGAGAGAGAGAGAGAGCCGCATTCGCTGACCCTCGACGAAGAGGGAGAGGGATGCTGGCAGGGACGCAGAGGGAGGGGAAGGGGGCGACGCTGGCAGGCGCAGAGGGCGACACAGGCAACACAGAGGGAGGGGAAGGGTGCACCGGCAGGGACGCAGAGGGAGGGGAAGGGGGCGATGCTGGCAGGCGCAAAGGGTGATGCAGGCGACATAGAGGGAGGGGAAGGGTGCGCCGGCAGTATGTTCTTTGATGGAATACTGAGAGAGAGAGAGAGAGAGAGAGAGAGAGAGAGAGAGAGAGAGAGAGAGAGAGAGAGAGAGAGAGAGAGAGAGAGAGAGAGAGAGAGAGGTGATGACGCAGGCGCAAAGAGCGACGCAGGCTACAATGGTATTTTAGGTTGGTTGGCCTGAATGGATAAGCTAAAAGCTAAAATTTGTTTTAGTTAAATTTTAGCTCAATCTATATTTATCTGATAGTATTGCTGGACTATTGAAGCACATTTTTGTGTAAATTTAGTTAAATTTAGCTATAGCTTTTGCTATAGCTGACCCTATTAGAGATGCTTCGGATTAGCAATCAGCTAATATGTTATAATTTTACCAATAATGATTGTTATAAGAAATATTCAAATATCATTTATAGTTTACATACTAGTATTTGATTATCAATACAATTAACTTATTTGGTTACAAACCTATATAGACCCTAATGAAAACATGGAGAAGAAAAATTCAATTAAAATCCTTCTTTACAGATTTAGTTTTACATACAAAAATAACACTAATATAATTTGAAAATGAAGAGCAAGTTTTAATAATCATGATGGTAAAGGTGGTAAGTGGTCTTGTCTCCTACTTATTACCAATGTGACTTGTGATTTAAGTAAAAGTTCAAAACATATTGTGTCATCTCAATCATTAGTTAAGATGCATGTAAATTTAAGTATAACAAATTTCCAGGTAAAGCTATCATTGGAAGCCCAAATGGCTGCATCAATTTTACAAAATGATAAAGCAATAAAACCTAGGGTAAGTTTAATTAATTTATATACGTGTATATATAAACTTATATTCTATTCACATTAATTTATTTTAATATATTTAATAATATTTATAATAATTTTAGTTGATTAGTATATTTATTTATTGATGATTTTGTTCCAGAATAGTATTTATGTTACTTGTGGAGAGGGTGTTAGTTGAAAGTGTAAATGGTGTACAGCTGAAGGCTCCAGGCAATTAATGTGCAAGAATGGATGGGGTTCCATGTGTAGTGTAGATATACTAACTCGATCGGTTGAGTGTGGGGAGCACACTGCTAGTCAAGGACTTAACATTGAAAAAAGAATTTGACTATCATTATATAAACTGATCGAGAACTAAAGTCATTCTCGTAATAATCCTGATGGTAGAGCGAAACCAGTCTATGCGCGCTTCAACCCGTTACAAAAACTAGTTGGGAGGCACCAAAGATCTTGCCCTATGACACATGGCAGCTCCTACGCCCTTTGCAGCCATGTCATGAAGATTGCCAATGACATTGACAATAGCGTCGCACAGTTCACGCCAGTGCAGTGTCCGCATCCTCAGCGTCATCAACACAGTCGCCAACATCACCCTACACCAACTCAGTGGCAATGACATGGCCCTCCAAGGGCACTTCAAGGTGCTCTCCCTCATTGGGAGGAGGAAGAGGAGGCTGGCGGTGAGTTTGTTGCCATGGGACTGCTTAGAGGAGCATCAACAACAACATCAATAGCGTATGAGCTCTGACCCGTTGGCATCGACACTACCCATGTTTAACTTGTGCTGAACTTACTTTCCAACGGTGGTCGAATTGGTCATTACGCGTTTGGGTAGGCTCATGGGCAGCTAACATTAATTTAACTTGCACCGAATTTTGGTTACAACACAACGATGTTGCCGGGATAAAAATGATATTTAATGTAATTATATATTTTTTTCATCTTTTTTTTCTCTCCCCATCAAATTTTTTTTTACATATTTTCTACTCCTATGAAACAATTTTGTCAAAAATCTTTTTTCTATTCTTTTTATTTCCATCCTTTTTTCACCTCTTTCCTATACCTTATTATCAAACAAAGAGTTAGATTTTTGAAATTAAACTCCAAGAAACAACACGCGCGAGGAGCTTTTACTAAAAATAAACTACACTTAAGTTTCAAATTTTACTTCCTTCTATCTTTTTACAATGACACGCTGAGTTTAAATAGAAATATCAAAAGGTAAAACAAATACAAACTAAATACACATATTACAATTAATTAAAACGTGAGTAAAACGATGAGCCACTATAATTAATTGTGCTGGCAAATAATTATATTTATTCCCAAAATTGAATGCATCAAAGAAGACCAAGTCAACTTTGAGAAACTTAACTCTTCCGAAGACATTACCTTATCTTATGAACCTTCTAGCCGAATACAAAACTCTTCATCTGATAGGTTTTAATAAGAGAAATCGATATTCCTTCAAAAGACAATATTACTCTGATAAAACATTGTTGTGAGAATGATGTTATTTCGATAAACGCTTATCCAAGGTTCTAACCCCAATCTAAGAAACCTCTATCTTCAAGAAGCACCAAACATATCCAATGTTGTTGTATTTTATCTGATAATGATGGATTCCAATAAATTTTGGAAAACATCTAACAATCTACAACTACATCCGACAAAACTCCTTCTGTTAAAGATGAATATTTTAAATAAAATTGTCAATTTTAATAAATTATTTTATTTTAATTTTATTTATTTTTAACCTTTTATTTTTACAATAATACCTTTAAATCTTCCTCATCCCTTCCTACTCCTCTACCGATGTATAGTTTTGAACTCACAATCTCACCACAAGTGACCAGTCATGAGTATAGACCGTTACCACCATGCTAGGCTGACAGGGCATAAATTGCTATATTTAGGGTCATGGGAAAATTACTTTAGAATTTGCAAGTGCTTGGTATTATGTAATCTTTGCGAAAATAAAATGTTAGATAAATTCCTTTTAAGAGAAAAGAAAAAAACACAAAAAAGGTAGAGGATAGTCATATCCAAAAAAGAGAAGAGCCCATACAAATATTACAATAAGACCACAAGAATCCAATAAGAAAAAAACAACAATACGAAACAACCCGCTTACGGGAAGAACGCAAGATCTCCTAAGAGGCAGACCATCCGACTACCTGACCCAAGAAGTCGGATCAGGTAAAACTGAATAAGTTTTAGCATAATTTTTAAATATGCATGGAAATTGAGAAATGAAATTGAAGTGACAAACTTTTGCAAAAATAAAAAATCAAAAATATTATTTTAACAACAATAAAATAAATCATTGATTATTTTTTGTATAATCTCAATGAGTTAATTTTGAATATAAACAATTTAAAAATAATTATAATAAGAGTATAATGGAAAATTAAATTATTGGTCAGGGCAATTTTATGACAAACCTAAAAACAAAAATTGTCTTCCCTCCATTCAATAAGGCTCAAAGACGGCAACGAGGATAAAAATAAATAAATAAAAAATATTAATATTGCTAGAGCTACAGACTATTGGTGGAATCCGGAGCCAAGGTCCACGGCACCACATTTAACCACATTTAAATTGAGCAACCGCTCAACGATATCCTGCATTGATGGGCGATTACATCGGCTATAATTCATGCACTCTATCACCAACCTGGTAATCTCTAGCCCATCACTCGGATGGAAAGTCGGTTCAGCCGCTAGACTTTCATGCACAAGAGAAAATTTTGTCGCATCTAAACCCCGTAGGAATTGTATTTGCGTGTACTCCTTGTACTCATCCCCAACCCACCATGCGGGCGGATAGGTCCCCACTCCATTTTCTGTTGAAAATAGTCTTCGGGCTACTAAGCATAGAAGTACCACACCGAACGAATAAACATCAGACTTATCCTCTACTGAGTCATCTGATAAAGAAAACAGAAGGATTCTCATAGTTAAACCTATGTCAGACTAAAAATAAAATAAAACAGAATTGAAGCAATAGTGGGGATCACAAGCCTAATTAAGCTGATATGCTATATTACATTTGGATAAGATCGGGCAATGGAGAGAAACCTGTTCCCTATAATTAATGAAACAAGGATTGGAATAGGAAGGCAGTATTAGTTTGCTAAAACCATGCACATATATGTGATATTGTGATACATAATTATTAATTCCACAGATTGGGGAAAGAAAATAAACCCAATTGACCCCAGCCCACTGTTCCAATGTAGATCGAACCTAAAAATAAACCAATGCAGATTCAAAGTATCTCCCCCATTTCATCAACGGAAATTGCTCCAAGATCACTCGGAGAAGCATGTTTTATCTTTTTCTTCTTTCACAATAACTTTACTTCTTTCACAGTAACCCCAACAAATGTGTGCATATAAAGAGATCCTCATACAAGTGAAGTTGAAACTTCACGACCACACCGACAACCCAAGTTATGATGCACTAGTCAACAAGCATTGATCATGTGCTTGTATTAATTAGACAACTAGTACTGCCTTATTTGAAAAAAAAAAAAAACCTAACTTAGACACCCAACTATGTGACAATCCGGTTATCATGCATATTGCATCAAAACACTCTAATTAGCTAATATATTTGAGACAACGATTACAAAACACGGTTTGCACATTTCATGTTCTAACCGGAGACTAATTAGCTAATATATTTAGAAAAGTTCTTGGTATTGCTAGGATTAAATTTATATGTAACAAGTTGAGTATTTGTAGTGTATGTGCTCTAGCTTGAGGGGGAGTTTGTGTTTTTCCAGTTAACATGAATTATACATTGTCTTGACACCAAACTAGAGGTACGTACTATAGATTGTATCACCACATAATGAACAAATTATCTTTCTCTCTCATTTTTCTTTGCTTACCGATCACAACACCCATTATACATTTATATTCAGTTATGTTTACAACGACCTAAATCTTTGAAAAAGTATTGTCAACTACAAAATGGTTCCACCTCGACTCTGTTTGATACAAGAGAAATCCAATCAGAGCAAGCAACAAAACCATGAGCTGCTTCACTAAAAAAGTATGCCCCAGTTAATCAAGGAGACCTAGAGGTTTAATTAACTTGAACAAAATAGATAATACAAAATTAAAATAAATGAAAATAATAAAATCAAATAAACAAAACAAAAATAAAATAAATAAATCAAAATAGAATAGAAGCTAATACTATGTTGGGTGTCTTTCTCTAAGAGCATCTTCAATCTAGTAGTTATAGCAAAAGCTATAGCCAAATATTCCTTAAATTCATCTCCAATGCATTAGCTAAACTACTAGCAAAAGCAAAAAAAAAAGTTAAATAAAGCTTTAGCTTTTGCCATTGCTAAATATGACATGTCAGCAAATACCATTTCTACCCCTCTCTCCTTGGGTCGTGCATCACCCACAACCCCTCTCATCTTGCCGTCACCCCTTCTCCCCCACCCGTCTTCCCCTTCTCCCATCCCGCCGTCGCCCACAATAGCTTTCTTCAACAACAGCGTCGGTCAAATGCATTCGCAGTAGATCTTCCCCTAATCTCCTTCCCCACCACCCGCTCCCCACCGCCCCACCCCCCCCGTCCCCCCCCCCCCCAAGCGGGCTCTCCTGTCGCGCCCCCCATCCCCTTCACCCCTGCTCCCCCGTCGCACCCCAGATCTACTCTCCCGTCGACCTCTGCCAGCGATTTGGGAACTTTTTCGTGGGATGACTCTTGAGGGTCTTTGTTTTTTGTTTACGTCTTTTTGTACATGCAATTATAAAATATTTGCATGTTTAATTCATTGTTATTAGAAGCTGGGTAAAATATTTTGCGTAAGTGGCAGGAAAATTGCAGCAGATGTTTTCCTTTTTTTTCTTGCGACGGCTTTGATTGGTTTGCATAAAAAGGTAGTTTGGAAAAAAAAAATTAAGTAAAAATATAAATGATATAGAGTTGGAGTAACATTAGCTATAGTGGTACTGTAGTAAGCTAAATATAACTTTAGCTACTCACTTTAGCTAAGAAAGGTTGGAGATACTCTAATACTAAGCAAATCTTTGATAAATTTATTTTCTAATTGTAAATTTAAGGCACTTGCTGCAAGATCCGAAAGTAAACAGATAAAAGAAAGTTTACTACTATCCTCTAGCAATACTACATGCTGTTTTTATTTAGAAATTGTCTAAAAAAACACACCGTAATTGATAATATTATCACATACAAAATTCATTTAGATGAAGCCAGCCTAATGCCATTCACCAATCCAATGAGCCGGCCAGTTTTTAGAGCAGTTATCCAAATGAAACGAATGATTAGGAATTAATGCAAAGTATTGTGTAATTATGACGATGAAAAAAAAATGAAGTAACCTGAAAGCAAAACACCAACATACCATACATGGGAAAATCAGGTTCAATGTGGGCGTATCCACAACGTCTACGTCTTCGGTCAGCCAGTACACCACCAATAATCATACCGAAATCAAATAAAACTAGGTCGTGGTTCTACAAATAAAAATATAGGAGATATCATGATACTCGTACAAAACATGGCATGGAAATTTAAGTCATTTTTAATTGGAATTTTAAAAGAAAATTAATTTTAAAGGAAAAAAAAACCTGGTCAAGCATTATATGAAGCAAGTCAATATTAAGAACTAGATATGGTGGATCTTCAGAATGCAAAAATGCAAGGAGGTTTGCGAATTGAAGGGCCACCTTGATTCTCTGTTGCCATAAAAAATCACCTGGAATGAAAATTAGTAACAGCGCTATTAAATCATTAATCACTTGTTTCAGCTTTAAACTAACCAAGCCTCAATCGGGCAAAACTTTTGAATTTATTTCTTTATTGAAAAAACATGTGTTCACCCCTAAAACAAAGTGATAAGGCGAGGGCCATCCTTGTATGGCTAACCACAGTGCTACAACTTACATTAAATATAAGCAATAAAGATGATACCTTGTGTTGGTCCCTAAAGATGTTAAACTGGTATACTTTCAACTATTAGTTTTAGCTAAGTATTGAAGATAAGGAAATATTCTCAGCAATATATATTTACTCTATATAATTCTCGAGGGTTTTATATCGTACGACTTTTCATTATTTGTTAAATTTGGTTGAATATCGAATATAAATTTTAATTATTAATAGAAGTATCATTATGTAGTTTCCCGTTGTTAATAAATAAATGGTGTATACGCAATTCTCATACTTGCATCTATATATATTTCCATATTGGTTTTCATGCTTCATTGGGCCATACACAAATGAAAGCAAAATAGACATATAATGCACATGGCAGATACAAGGATTTCCCAGCTACCTTCCAATATATGATTAAAATAGTATTGTCCATGTCTTGCCACTGGCTGTCCACTAAATTATAGAAAATCAAAGGCTAATTTTTAGTAGTAGGTATTGCAACAAAATTAATTAATTTTTTTAAACATAGAATATAACCTAACAAACCTCAGTTGCAAATGAAAATAAAACCATAAATCCATTTCTCATAATAAATAAACTAAATTGTGCAGAATAAATACATTAACAACAAAATCATAACGTTTAACACACCCAACAAAAACTGGCAAAAGTGAGAGTAACATTTACCCTTGAGCACGAGATTATAGAGAGTGTCAAATGGCCTCAGATTATATACAACACCAAGTTGTTCTTCACCTTCAAAGCAATACCCAATTATATTAACCATATTTGGATGAGATATTATTCTTGGATGCTGAAGTAGAATAAGTTCGTCCTAGAAAATAAAAAATAGAAGTAGATAAAGGAAACCATTCGGCATTAAGAATTAACATTGTAAGGGAAAGGTCATTATCAACAACATACTATCAGTTTTCGTTCATTATCTCCACGTTCATTACTTCCACTGCGAACCCGATCTGGGTCAAGAGAATATTCCCATATCTTCACAGTCACTTCTTGTTCATCGATATTGCCACGGTATACTTTGCCATAGTGAAACTTTCCGATAAGATTTTCATCACTCAATTCTCTTGTGTAAAGTGTCAAGTCCCTATAAGAAAGTGGTTTTACTGCACCGGGTTTCTTTTCTAGAAAATTTAAACCATCAATAAAGAACAATAAAAGGTTATAGGAAAGTCAGAGGAACCGGAGGAGTATTAGAAAAAGAAAATCTCTCAAAGAAATCAAAAGCTTTACTTTTTTTTTTTTTTTTTTGAAAAAAAAAAAACAGAAGAGCATAAGTATTTATAATTTAGGACAATCTTCCATGAGAAAGTACAATATAACCATAGCAGAAATTACAACAAATTGAACAACCAAACATTTGAACGGATACATAAAGAAAACACGATGAGCAAAGGAAAAACTGTTTACATGACCTCATTTTCATCAAGATTCTTTTTTAATAATCATATTGAAGTGTGATATACAAATATACTCAAAAAAAACATTACATATATATGAGCACACAATATACATAGGAAAACATATACAAACACACAAAAAGCATTTAAAACAGAGCATATTCTATATTTGTAACCGGTATTAAATATTTTTTAAGTCATTGTAAATTCAAAATATAAACCAAAAGCCCCACTCCATATTTCCCACAATTTTATTTTAATTCTATGTAAAAACAAATAATTGAAAGAACAGCTCTTCCTTTCTCACCAATTTGAGGATAAACTATTTTAGATATTAGAGCCTCTCCCTCACTTTTCAGAGCATGAATAGGAAGATGTGATGAAAACATTCCAGTCATCTTCGAACGGCCACATTTGGGGTAAAGATCCAATTTCACGAATGCCAACCACCAAAACCCTACATGAACCACAATGGTTTATAATTTTAAATAAAAAGAGAATGCAACAAATATCTCAGTAATATGAATCAAAACAATGCTCTTTTTATATATATATATATATATTAAACAAACCAAGCATACAAGAAGTATACAAGAACACGATTATAATCAACCCGAAAAAACAAACAAAAAAATAACAACAAAAACAGCCAACTTAAAAGGAACAAAAATCAAGGATCTCTAAAGACCTTAGTAATAGCCAACCATTCAAGAAGAGAATCAAGGAAATAAGGCTTAAGCGCCTCCACAATATTACACGGTAATAAAGAAAATATATTATGTAATGTATGAATTACATTGAAATTTTTCCTTTGCACAATGCTTACAAAGGAGTAATTAATAACCTCACTAACGGAAAAATTGCATGTACATATGACCAACATGTACAGCAACAGTTTTACTACCTATGTAAAAGAGCAATTCAAATGTAACTTGCATATAATATTTCATGTATTCTTCGGTCGCAGGAAATACACATTCAATGCAAATTCATCTTGACAAATGAATCCGCACAGCCAAGGTGGGTTGAAGTAATACACAAAAATATTTGAACTCATCTAATCCTTATTTTATTGTACCAACACATGAAGAACAACACAATGTGCAAAATCAAAATAAGCAAATATCCTTCAATACATTTTTAGACCTGAAATTTTTGTCATCTGTATTTTGGCATTATGACCGTGAGTATTAATATGATGCCGAACACAATGGAGATCCAGCAAACACTTCAACACTTGTGTCATTGTTGGCCGCATATGAGGATATTTTTGAGTGCATTTCAGTGCTAAATTTGTAATTTTACAACCATCATCAAAACAAAAGACGTCATCTGCCTCTAGAATTGGGTGCACAATCGAAAGCTTTGACTGAGTGAACCTCTGGGGTAGGTTCTTGTTTTGGGCCGGCATATCAATCATATGTGCATCACCAAAATTATGATTGTCAGCCAGATCAACTGTTTTCCTTATCAAACTCAAAAGTAAAACACCAAAAGCATAAACGTCACATTTTTCAGACCATTCACCTGCCAAAAGATTAATAAATATTCATAAAATATAGCTTTAAGGATGCTAAATTTAGAAATCATGAACAAAAGTCAGAGGCTTCACGTGACAATATTTATATTGGTAAAAATGCAGTATTTGACAAGAACACACTTCCAAGGACCTTGCTTGTTTTGGAGTCATTTATCTTGATAACTTGCCATGCTTGATTAATTCAATAATCTTGTTTGACATTGAACCCTCTTTGTTACTTTTGAAACCATTTAATTCAGTTTTTATGCACAACTATCACGTTCATTCCCTAGAGTCTGTTCGTACAAGTGTGCCTGAGTGTTGATACCATTTGGGAGGTTGTAATTGAATTATTGGACTCAAGTCAACTATCTACAAAAAATCTCAAACTGAAACTTTCCTCTAACACAAGCTTACATCTCATGATAAACGATATTCATAAACCAGCCCTTTGTCTGATCCCGTGGAATGTCAAATAACCAATTTGGAATTTTAACAAGATGATTGTGGAAAAGGACAGCAATAAATAGATGAATTGATGTTTGGATGAGCAATCTATATCCTATAAAGGAAAAGGATACATTAATACTCATGCTTGGGATCCTAGACCTACTTTATAAAATAATAAGCCTTAGCTGTTGGTCCTTCTTAAATGCCCTACATAACTGGCATCCAAACAGAAGATGAGAATGAATATAAGCTTATCCCCAGAACTTACAGCAATGATGCCATGATTTAGTTACCACTTCTTTCAAGCACACTAATGTCAAACTGTTCACTACCTTAAATTGATTTGCATGTCATGTCAGAATGTGCTCCTTCCAACGGTTATATTTAAATAAATTTCACTACAGGCATTATAAGTTTACAACACAATTTAGTGATGAGAAAAACATGCAATTGATGCCTAGCAAACAGATAGAAGACAGTAGCCTAGTAGCGTCATCAAGTCAAAAAAGAAAAAGAAAAATAGAAAGCATACGTAACATACCATTCTCAGAATAGTAAGGATCAATATAACCATTGCAACCGTGTACATATTGATTAACTAGGAATCTTTTGTCGGGCAGAATTCCCCCAGATGTCATCCCAAAGTCAATTAACTTTGGGTTATGATCCTGTGGTAAAAAAGCATGCGCATGTCAAGAGCAAGGTTGAATGAATCTAACACTCAAAAGAAGTCAACTGATACAAAAGCAAGAGTGACCTGATCAAGCATTATATGAGCAGCGTCAATGTTTCGAATCAGATAAGGCAAACGAGGTGGAACAGGAGTGTGCATATGTTCGAGAAGGCGTGCAAATTGAAGAGCCACCTTGATTCTTTGTAACCAAGTAAAACCATCTGAGAAGAGTAAAATAAGCATTCAAGTCAACTACCAGTAAACAGAAAAAATCTAGCCCCAGGGCAAGAAGATTTACCATTGGATAGGAGATTGTACACAGTGTCCAATGGCTTCATAAGATAAACAATAGCAAGATGTTTAACATCCGCACAATATTCAGACACATTGCTCATCCCTAGATGATCATTCAGATGGGAATGCTCGAATAAATATACTTCATCCTGAATGAAAAAGAACAAAAAGTTAAAAAACAATTCAGGACACAATATAACACCAACCCACCCACACGAATAAGTAATGGGTGCATGTGTGTGTGTAATAGTTTGAATTTGTGGTAGCTACCTTGACTCTCCTGTAGTTATCTCCAGGACGCACGGTATATAAATCGTTAGAATCTTCCCACACCTTCACTAAAACCTCCTGTGTCCCATGAACCCAGTGATCTGTCAACCTTCCACGATATAATTTACCAAACTGGAAATTTCCAATATAGTTTTCTTGACTGAAATCTCGCGTCATTGTCCGCAGATCATCAAATTCAACCTCCCGAACTGCTGCTGCGGAACAACGCGACATGTTACAAACGACGCAGTATATTTGGAACAAGTTTGTAAGAACAATGAGAGCAAACACAATAAAACGTCAGTCAAGACAACGCACGACAATAATATAATGAGGCATACGTTCTTTAAGTTCTTCGATTTCTTTCTTCGTCGAGGAATGCCATGGAAACCTCATGTTGCTACTCTCTCTCTCTCTCTCTCGCGCGCGCGCGCCCGCCCGCTCTCTCTCTCTCTCTCTCCTTGCAGAGACTCGACTGGACCGTGAACAAACCCAACCTAGCCCCCCAGCGAACTAATGTAATGGCCGATGGCTTTTTATTTTACTTTTCCAATTTTATTTGTGACAAAAAATAGTTAATTTCAGGGTTGCCTTTTTTTTTTCTAAAAAATAAGTTTAAAATATAAAATATAAAGTTGATTAGTTGGTTACTTGAGAACAGAATTATTAATTATAACACAAAATATTAATATTTTAAAATAAAGCTTTATAGATAACATTATGTGTGTGTATACATATATCTATATCTATATATATATAATCAAGAGACAATAATAAATTTATTTGCGATCCTCAAGGACCAGTATTATAAGTCCTTTGCATTTTTATTAAAATGATATTATTTTGATTACTGAATTTTTAATTAAAATTATATCATTTTAATAAAAATAAAAAAAGGCTTGTAATGAGTTCTCAAAATAAAAACTATAAGTACCTAACATTACTCTATAATCAAAATCATATAAATCATAAGTAATTACTGCATATTTAATAAATTCATTTAAAAAATTAATATAACTGGCTTCCTACTATACCCAAAATCTCCCACCACTCTCTCATGGTGCTCTCAGTGTTTAAGAGCAATACCTCCATGAAAATTATTTTTAAACTTGAGGTGTCATGACAATTGCCACGATATCTTTTTTATTTAAAAATTATTTCGTTTTTTGTATCAAAGAAGGGATGGATTGAATTTTTCTATTAATGGACAGCATTTGAATTTTTCTATCAAAAAAACTACCCAGTATCAATTTAAATTTTACCCCATGCACGGACTAAATGACATCGGTGATAATTCATGCAATGTATCACCAACCTGGTAATCTGTAGACCGTCACTCAGATGGAAAGTCGGGCAAGAACTCTGCAATGTTGCCAAAGTTAAGGTCTATACCGGCAACAGTTCTCTCGTGTGAGTTACCAACTGGTGCACTATATATGCCTGTGTAACAGCTGACCAAAGGGCAAGTCCAATTAGTAGTCGTGTTTTTGGGGTCAGAGTAAATGGGTTTCCATGCTTGGATAGCTATGTAGGCTTGATGGAGCCTTGGGTTTGATGCATGGGTATGGGTTTTGCCATTGTGGTGGCGGTTGGTTTGTGTGTGCCAGTGCTTTGGCACGCTATGGAACAAAGAAGATACGTACGTGAAGCACTAATGGGATTGAGGTAGCAGTTGCTGGCAATGAGGCCACTGCTTTGTGGTTTGTGGGAGGTGATAGGGCAAATCTCCTGAATTTATTTGTGATTAGTAGTTTCTCTTTGAAGTTAAATGGCTGAGAGTCCTCTCTTTAATCATGTAGCCCTTTTGTCCCTAACAACATTTGGTTTCCATGTATTTCAAGGAGGGTGATAACACAATGGCTAATTGGCATTGTAGTGATGTACCGTAAGTAGCAAACTCTTAACTTCTAGCAATACAATAATAAGATAAAATTAAGAGCATTAGAAGCTCCCACAATAAAGTGTGAGGCGTCACACAGGGATGAAGGAGAATCACACGCCACACCAGCTGAAACATTTAAATTTTACCCCATGCATGGTCTATGGACTAAATCACTATCCCAATTCTTCTATCAAATGCACCATGCATTTTCAGGACGGATACTCAATTATCTGTGGCGGGGTGGTTCTCTTCCGATCTATTTACTTTAACTTGATAGTCACCTTTACATTTCACCAAATATTTTTTAAAATTTTAAGTGTACAAATACCAACAACATATAACTATAAAATATTCTCTTCAAAACTATTGTAAACTCTTTCAAATTGTAGACTTTCACTATAATAGTTCTCCAAATTTGAAATGAAGTTTTTGTATTGGTTCAACGTCATTTGTTATTGGTTCCTTTCATATTTCATATTTCATATTTGGAAGGTTTGTTATATCCAATATGAAAGGAAGGTGTTGTAATGGTTCAACGTCACAACAAACCTTGTCGTGTTAGGCCTCAACCAAAATTAAACTATCCAAAGCTTGAGACCTTTATGCTTTTGGGGTTTCTTTGTAGTCCCAAGCTAACATAAACTTTTCAATGCTATTGTCAGGCAAGAACCCTGCAATGGTGCACAATATATATATGCCCGTGTAATAGCCGACCAAAGGCAAGTCCATGAGCTTAAACGGACTAATCCGTTTAGGCCCGATCCATGCGAACATTTTTTAAAAAATTATTATATATTCTAGTTAATATATTAGTATAGCCTAAATTTATTAATTTTAGAATTAAAGTTTAAAAATATATATTTTTAAAAATATTTTTATATTTAAAATTTTAAAAATATTTAACAAAAATTAACTTATAATATTTATTTTACATAAATAAATATGGATCGGTCGACGAACTTGTCCGATCCACATGCAGACTAAACTAGACTAGGAAATTTTTGGTCTGTTAAAAGTGTGAGCCTAAACAGGCCAGCCCGTTTAGGCCTATTCCACAACGGATTGGGCCCGACCAATCCGTTTTATACCCCTGAGGGCAAGGCATAAATTGCTTTATTTAGGGTCATGGGAAAATTACTTAAGAATTTGCGAGTGCTTGGTATTATGCAATCTTTGCGAAAATAAAGTTTTGGGTAAATTTTCTTTTTTTTTTTTTTCATAAGTAATAAAATTGCATTAAGAGAAAAGGAAAAAAAACACAAAAAAGGATAGAGGATAGTCATACCCAAAAAAGAAAAGAATCCATACAAATATTACAATAAGATCACAAGAACCCAATAATAAAAAAAAACAATAATACGAAACAACCCGCCTATGGGAAGAATGCAAGATCTCCTAAGAGGCAGGCCATCCGACTACCTGACCCGAAAAGTCAGATAAGGTAAAATTGAATAAGTTTTAGCATAATTTTTAAATATGCATGGAAATTGAGAAATGAAATTGAAGTGGCAAACTTTTGTAAAAATAAAAATCAAAAATATTATTTTAACAATAATAAAATAAAATAAATCATTGATTATTTTTTGTATAATCTCAATGAGTTAATTTTGAATATACAAAATTTAAAAATAATTATAATAAGAGTATGATGGAAAATTAAATTATTGGTCAGGGCAATTTTATGACTAACCTAAAAACAAAAATTGTCTTCCCTCCATTCAATAAGGCTCAAAGACGGCAACGAGGATAAAAATAAATAAATATAAAACAATACTAATATTGCTCAAACCCATGTAGCCCAAAAATATACTAATAAATTGTCTTCCCTCCATTCAATACTAATAAATTGTCTTCTCTCTCTCTCTCTCCTTGCAGAGACTCGACTTGACCGTGAACAAACCCATCGTAGCCCCCCAGTGAACTAATGTAATGGCCGATGGCTTTTTATTTTACTTTTCCCATTTTATTTGTTACAAAAAATAAGTTTATGTAATGGGGTTGCCTTTTTTCTAAAAAATAAGTTTAATATATAAAATATAAAGTTGATTAGTAGGTTACTTGAGAACATAATTATTAATTATAACACAAAATATTAATATTTTAAAACAAAGCGTTATAGATAACATTATCCCTCTGTTTGGTAAGACATGAAAAATAGATGGAAAAATTTGAGGTAAAAAAAGAGTGGAAAGAAAAGATATGGAAAGAAAAAGTATAGAAAAAAAGTTTTCCACGTGACTGTTTGGTTAGAATGAAAAAGCGGTAGAAAATTTTAAAAATTTATTAGTTTTTATGACTTTATAAAGAAAACAAAAAAGAAAAAAATATATATAACACCTGAAATATTATTTTTACTCTCCTTTAAATGGCCATGATGTTAAACGTTAGAGGGCATATTCGTAAATGTCTTTGTGCGTCAATTTTTCATAGAAAAATTACGCCATTTTGCATGTAACAAAAAACTAGCCGTTAAAGGTATATTTTTTAAACTTTTCTGTCTTTCTTGGTCTACCAAACACGTGAAAACAGGCTTTCCACCCATTTTTCGCACCTTTTCCCCACCGACCAAGTTTTCCCCTCCTTTCTTTTTATGTCAAACGGGGTATGTGTATGTTTTTATATATATATATATATATATATATATATATATATATATATATATATACACACACACACACAATCGAGAGACAATAATAAATTTATTTGTGATCCTCAAAATAGGCCTGTATTATAGGTCATTTATATTTTTATTAAAACGATGTTGTTTTGACTACTGAATTTTTAGTTAAAATTATATCATTTTGATAAAAATACAAAAGGTTTGTAATGTAGTTCTTAAAATGGAGACCATAAGTAGCATTATTCTATAATCAAAATCATATAAATTGTAAGTAATTACTGCATATTTAATAAATTTATTTAAAAAATTAATATAACTCGCTTCCTACTCTACACAAAATCTCCCACCACTCTCTCATGGTGCTCTTAATGTTTAAAATCAATACCTCCATCAAAGATGTGAGAAAATTATTTTTAAAGAGGTGTTATGACAAGCGCCACAATATCTTTTTTATTTAAAAATTATTTCGTTTTTTCTTTTTGTATCAAAGGAGGGATGGATTGAATTTTTCTATTAATGGACAGCGTTTAAAGCCATTTTTTGAAGGTTTTTGAACCACGTGATTTGCACATTGATGATATATTTGAAATTATGATAACATATAGCCATTAAAGGACATTAAACTCTTCTTAGACTTATGGATAATTTAAATGTTAGCTTGATTTGTTTGAGACTCTTATAATTTGTGAATATATTGGTTGTTTAGCTAAATGTTTGGATAAATTTCATGTGCAAATATTTCATGACAATTTGTGATCTTAGCAGATTATAGAACTCGCTTGAAAACTCTTCTAGGCAAAATATTAAGAAATTTGTATCACATGAGATATGATATAGTCTCATATATTTAATCTTCATTTCTTTGTTTTCCACAATTACCTACTTTTAATCTAGTATTAACTTCTTTTAATGAGCTTCCGAAGGGTTGTCTTGCTCGTTGATTTAATTTTTTTATTTGTCATTAAAATTGAATACGATTAATTGTGATATTGTTCAAATTTAATTATTCATCACCTGAAACTAATTCCAAACAAAATTAAAATACGACAGTGTTCTTATTGGATTTGAAATTAATTCATGAGATCACATTCTTGTTTATCGATACCGTGCACAACATATTGAAAGTCACGTAGCATATGTGTTTTCCCTTTGCATCGAAGGCATTAAACCTTTGTAACACATTGTAGAACTCTGTATTTGTCTCTTCTAAGGGCACTAACAGCAGCTACTCCATTAGTTTTCTTAAATTTATAGTTTTAAATTACTTTTTGCTTCTCTATACAAATATACATCACAATAGATTTCCTAAACCAAATTTTATATTATTAAAATAATATTTATATCACTTATTTTATTTAATAATAATTTTTATAATTTAATATGAAATAAAAGTTAATATTATAGGAAACGTGAAGGAGAGAGATGAGAGAAAAATTTTAAATATAATTTAATAATTATAGAGAGTAAATAGTGATTCCCAATATATTGGGAAACACTGTATAAACTCTATAGAGAAAGTTAAATATAGAGCATTTGCTGTAGAAATGATTTTATGACTTTTTAACTTTTTTCCTTAAATTTAAGAAAACGGACTTATATAGGAAATCTGCTACTAGTGCTTCTAACACATTATCGGCAAACCAACAATTGTGTGACCTGACATCTTGAATATCATTTTAATTCGAGATGGACACTAAATACCTGAATGTCAACAATATTCCCACCGAGAGTGAAACCAATGAAATAATCCCTTTCCAAACCTTTAGAACTGGAAGATGATCCAAATTAACTTTTATTTTAGTCCCAGGATCCTTTTCAAGACAAAGTTTTGCACAACCAAAATAAGTCTGCCTAACGACACTAGTTAAGTACAAGTAAATGATTTAACCTGTTTAAAATTAAAATGTATCTTTCTTATCTTTATACACTATTAATATACAAACGGTGCTTAAAGATGGCCAACTCTCAAGCTCCATTTTGTTTGAGTTTTATATATATAATTTAGTGGTGAATAAATAGTCCAGCTCATGCAGTACTTAATCCGAAGTTATAGAAATAGTTTCCAATATATATATATATATATAATATATATATATATATATATATATATATATATATATATATATATATGAGAGTACTTAAGGTATTACTTTTATAATAAAAACCAAAAAAGCAACACCCCACCCGATCGCTTAGCTTTGTTAGGTTCAACTCTACTTTCGTTCACCCTTGTTTGTTTGCTAATTAGAAAAACAAAGGTTTCTCATATGGGCAATTGCCTCATCAGTGCCGGCAACGTTGGTAAACAAATCAAACCCAGCGCCACCAGATGGTCCGAGGAACTCCCGGACGCTATACTCCAACTGATATGGAGCAAGCTCTCCGTGGTCGACTCGGTTCGGTTCCGGTTGGTGTGCTCATCCTGGCGGAGTGCCGTTTCCGGTTGTAGCTTGCCCCGCCCTTTCCCCTGGCTCATGTTCGACGTTAAAAGATTTCGGCACGAGTGGGATGGACAGCCATTAATCCTGGTAAGCATCGACGAGCGCCGCCATTACATCTTTGATTTCGAAAAGCTCCCCTGGTATGATGATCCATGTGACCACCGCAATATGATCCCCTTGGGCTGCGTCGAACACTGGTCGATCGTCACGGCCGACTGGAGCGACAACCCTCTCGATTTAGAGGAGCGTTCCTACACAGGCATCTTTTTCGTGAATATGATTTCTGGCGTAGTGATTTTGCTGCCTGTTTTTGATAAGCCCGCCCTTGCTGGCCTCAAGGTGGCGGCTTCTTCGGTCCCCACGTGTCCCACCTGCGTGGTTGCCGCTGTCGAACCGCGTTCGTATGATGGCTCGATTGGATTTTGCCGCCCCTCGGACAAGTCTTGGACACGCATCGAAGGAGCGCCTGATGTTGAGGATATTGCTTTCGGCGAACCCGGAGAAGACGGAAGCCGCCCTCTTTACGCAATCAACAAAGACAGTCAGAGGTTTTTGACGGTCTACAACTTTACTGAGATTGAGGGGGAAATCCGAGCAGTTCGGAAAGAAATAAATATCTCTCCGCCCTGGCCAATTCGGGTGCCCTGTGACCGTGACTGGAGTGTATATGAAAAAGAGGTCCAATTCCTTGTGATGGGATCGAAGGGCGAGCTTTTCATGATTTGGCTTCGTAGCGCGAAAAATGATCCGACTTCGTATAGTGATCGATTAATAACGGGTTTTCGCGTGTTCAAGCTCAACACCGATGGCGGCTCTCGTTATGAATGGGAAGAGGTTGAGAACTTCGGGGAGGACAAAGTGGTGCTGTTTTTGAGCAGAGGGGTTAGTCAATTCGTTCCAAGATCGGATTTGCCTGCCGTCGTTCTGGATCAAATCACCACTCAAGGTAGCTGCATATGGTTTGCAGAGTCTTTGGTAGAGGGGGGATTGGGAACGTTCTGCATGGAGACTAAGCGTATCGAACCATATTGCTGGACGTCTGATGATGAATCGGCCCGCGAATTTGTCGGGTATAAACACCCAACTTGGTTTATGCCGAAGCCGCAGTGATGAGGGCGTCGCTGTGGCTTATTCATCGTTCATATGCATGGCCCAAAACTGTGTGCTGTTGTGGCTCCTGTTTGACAATATTATTGGCAGACGGTAGTTGTTCCTTTTTCTTGAAAGAAAATTGATTGAGATGGTGTGTGACTATTTGCTTTTACCAATTTTTATTTTGAGTGATTAGGTTAATCCTTCTTATTAGATTGTGTTCTGGTTTTTATTTTACACTTTATTATATTGTTTAGTTCAATTTCATTGGTCAATAAAATACAGTTTAAGTATCTATATAATCTAATTAGATTTTTCTTTTTTGATTATTTGATTTTAATTTTCAATTTCTGATTATTTTAAAATTTGATTTTTGATTGTTTATTTGTAATTAAAATTTTCAATTAACCTTTAAAGCTGCAAAAACTAGTGAAATTAATAGGTGTGCTGTCGGGCCATAAAAGTAAGCATGTTGGCCGGTCTATTTCTACCTAACTATTACACTACTGCCTACTATTCTTGTCTTATATAAAAAGTGTTTTGACTATTATCTTAACGCACAAGTTCTCCCATTCTTATCACAAATTCCTCTCTACCTCTCAAGTGCTCCTAATACCTCAACTATTTGACTTAAACTTTTATTATTTTTCGATAAATGTCGATGTTTTACAAAAAGTAAGAGTCAAGATTTTTAAGTTATTTATTATTTATAATATAAGATATACATAATTGATTTGACTACCTCATAAATACTATTTACATGATTGTTTTACTATCTCATACGTATTATTTATATAGTTAATTTTACCACATCATATATACTATTTATATATTTGATTTACCATCTCATATATATATATATATATATTATTCATATATATGGTTATATCACCTCATATGTAATGTATGATTACTATATGGTTGGCTTTTCCACTTAAAAAATATTCATATAATTATTTTTAATTATGGTATTAAATGAAAAGATCAAAATATTAATTTAATGTTTTGATTTTTAAAATTTTAAGACACGAAGGATAAAATGGTCGCAAAACTTTTCTCTTTCTCACTTTTTTCTCTTCTTTAGAGAGATAAAATTAATTAAGATCTGATGGCTACAAATAGAATTACGCGTTAAGAATGTTGCGTTCATTTTCTATTTAGAATTACCCTCTATATATATATATATATAACTTTGTCTGCTCTGCCTCTTGGGCTATACTTCATTCTCGGTTATTCTATCCTTTCTTGCAAGAAAACCAAAGACAAATCCATGATTTTGACAGTGCTTCTTTCACAAGGCAAGCAGACATGACAAAACTAATCCACACCTTACAACAAATCCATGATTTAGAAATCTAGCAAGCGAGGCGGAGGAAAGGAAGAGAGAAGCATTAAACGAGATACGAGAAGAAAGACCTGATGTGCAAGAACTGATTTGGTAGGGACTTGTACAGAAACGAGAGTTGTTGGCGGAGAGGTGAAGAAGGAAAGAGAGAGACGTAAGAAGTGATGTGCTAGGGTGTGTTTTGTCGGATTATGATGAGAATTTGGGGAACAAAATGAACTTAAATATTTTGGTCTTAGTTTTGTTTTTTGTTTTTTTGTATGGTTCTGTTATTACTTCATGTAACTACCTCAATTTTGGTGGCAAAAGAAAATTAATCTTCATCATATTAGTTTGGGCCTGTGGAATGGATTTTGTCAATTTGAGGTTTTTATTCAAATTGGCTACAATTTTGAATTGTTTTGCTCTCTTCATCATATAATCTTCGTCGGCTCATTACATACTGCAGCACTACACTACCGCATCAGGTGGGCAGAAGCTTCAGAGTTATTTGAAGCTGCTTATGAGTGTTGGTTCTAGGGATCATCCACAAGGTAAATCATGTAAATTACTACGTTTTATAAATTTCATGGACTGGTTTTTTTTCCCGCGCGCTGCCGTTGGGTATGTAAAGTTACAGTGCTATTTATGGGTCAATCATTATTATTCAGCACCTATTTATGTTTACAGAACAGTAGCTATTAATCAGCTAGCCACTTACTAGAACTGAAAAACAGAAAGAAAAACGGTATTACAACAACTTGTAACTGAGCTGAGTCAGCAAGAAGAAAAGTCAGAAAGTCAACTGTCAACTTTCTATTCAATTTCCCCCTGAAGCTAATCCGTTTACGCGTGGTGTATCTACTACACCTAGCTAGCTCATCTACAGGACATCGTCCATTCCAGAGCAAATCTAGGCTTTGTTGTTGACAATTTTTGAAATGCACAAACTATTGTTGTTGTCTATTGTAACTGCACAAACTCAAGTAACTCGAGATGGTGAACAATCTCCCCAAACTCAACAATCTCCACCCACTGAAGCAGCTCATCAAACCAAACCAACTGAAATACAAGTTGAAGTCTAAGAAGAACATCATACCTCAGATCTTGCTCCTACACAAGAAAGAGAATTAACAAAAGGAAAGGGAAAAAGTAATTTTTCAAAAGGAAAGGGAAACCGAAAAAGTACATGAAAATTAACAAAAGAAAGAGAATGTTACATTCGCGAATTCCTCAAACCATACAATACAATGCCGAAAGCATCCATGTTTGTAACGTTCTAGAGCATGTTCACCCAGCAAAAGTAAAGGAAAAGTAGATATTTGACATTCCAGGACGAGAGATGGTGTTGCACCCTTCCCGTGGACACCAGTATCAAACCCAAATACATCATAAGCACCTTCGTCCAAAATTATTCAAAATCTTGAAAAACAAACGATAAATAAACCCTTACATAAGTTTGTAATCGTCATCATCATTGAATGTAAAATTGGATCATTTTAGCCACCACCAGATCCGTACTTCTTACCAAACACCATTAACTGCAGCTTGTCATAACCAGCAAGCACACCAGCACCTGCAACAGCTCTCAAAATATTGGCTCCCGCACCCTTGAAAAGTGATTTAGAGCCTTCATTCTTCATTATCTGAGCAAAACAGTCCAAGGAGCTTTTGTACTTGACAGCTTCGCCAGAGGTCATCATCATCCTTCTACGAACTGTATCAATTGGGTAGGAAGCCAATCCAGCACCAATGGTGATTCCCCATCCCAGTAAGAAACTTGCCAAGAAACTATCCTACAACGAGCAAAAACAATTAACAGCAGATATATGGTAAGGAATCTTTTTTTAAAGCACAATATACTTTATGAGTAAAACAAAGAATCAAAAATTGTACAATCTCCATTATTTCACTTACCTGCATGTTGCCAACAAGAACCACTGGTTTTAGAGAATCGTACATTCCAAAGTAGAGTCCACGATACACTATGATTCCAACACATGAAATGTTGAATCCACGATAAAGCCCAACAATGCCATCAGATTTCATGGTTTTCTTGTAAACGTCAACCAACCCATTGAACTGCCTTTCACCACCCTTTTTAGCAGCCTTAGAATCATTAGCCAAGCGAGTTCGGGCATAATCCAGAGAATAAACAAACAAAAGAGAGGAAGCACCAGCTGCACCGCCAGATGCTAAATTCCCAGCAAACCACTTCCAGTAGCCATCCCTGTCTTTCTTAAAGTTGAACAGCCTCTTGAAATAGTCCTTGAAAGCAAAGTTCAAGGCCTGGATGTGCATGCAATAATCAATAGATCAACGTTTAAACGTTAAAGTCTTCAAGATCCTTCACATGAATACAAATTTCACACACACAAACACACACGGGGATTGTTTTTTCCTGGGCTAGAATAAACCATTTACGTCAAAGGTGTAACCAAATAATAACAGAAGCAGGTCTGTGTCAAGACTGGTTACTAACACAAGCCCCAATTTTATTTATTAGTCCAAATTCATAGTGATGAGGGGGAAAAAACCCAAGACGGTTGTTTTCCCATTCCATCCATGCAGGATTCTTCTCCACCCACCTATCTTTACTTTCAATTAATAGAAACATTTATTTTCAATACCACTTTCTTCAAAAGTTGAGATGTGTCAGTCTTGGTTAAATGACAGAATATTATGTTCGACCACTGCTTCTGCAGCTCATATATTTGAAACTAAAAAAACATAGTCATTTAAATCAAACGTGTCAGGACACTGCCAACCTGACATTAGCCAACCCAAATTGTAACTTTGTAAGTAGGATAGAACATTTCAAGTTTTAGTAATCTGAGACAATCTGAACCAGGGGCGAGACTCAAGGTTATTCAAAAACATAATCAGCCAAATATTATATATATATTACAGGTCAAATAAGGACATTATAAGATTCTGATTGTCCCCAAAGCTGATTGTTCTGAAAGAAGATGCATTTCCATCCAAAACGACATAAACATTGATGCTTAAAATTGAGAACTGTCACATTGTGATTCTTTACCTGCATCAAAATGACAAAACCGTACATAAAGACAACACAACTCAACATAAGCTTACCTGGGTTGGGAAGTACCTAATAACATTAGCTGTATTGCCTCTCCAAAGTGCAAGAATGCCTTCATCCTTCATGGTTCTGGCAAAACAGTCAGTAATACCCTTGTATGGTTCAGAGAGCCGACCTGTCTTGATCATTTCATCCTGATTCTGGATCAAGAGCTTGACTCTCTCAATTGGAGCAGCTGCCGTCTTTGACACAGCAGCAGAAACACCTCCCATGAGGAAATCAATGAGAAAAGCACTGCCCCCTTTCTCTGCAGGAGCTTGAACAAAGATTGGAGAAACAGGCGATGCAACTGCGAGGCCAGTGCCCTGGCATGATGATGTCAAAGGAGTCTGCAAGCCTCCATTAATGTATGTGCCAGCCAACTTTCCCATGCCATGACTCCTGGAAGCCATGCTGAAATTCATAGCATCCATGACAGGGGAAATCCCAGAGAGTTCAGAATGTCCATGTATCTTTTGAAACACTGATGGATATTTTGATCCATCCGCCATATTTACAACTTGAAAACGGTGACCTGCGAAGATTTGATCTGAAGTAGCAAACATCATATGCCTTACGAGAATATGAAGTAGCAACGTTACATTCATTCTGTGAGTCTTTAAGAATTGCGCAAAAAAAAATTGACAATAACAGCATCAATGCCAGTACAATTGGCTGCCATCAACTCAAAATCACCTAACTTGATTCTAAACATGTACGAACTAGGAATTCACATCACCACTCTTAGCATTGGGAGCAAAAATAAAAAAATAAAATCAAACAATCCGAAACCCACAAACTAGCAGCCAAGTGAGCAGACAGCGCACAGGAAACAAAACAATCAAATGACATAACATCAGCACTTCCAAGCATAACAGTTTTTATTTAAAAAAAAAAAAAAAACTAAACCAAAACCTCGTTTCTTGTCCCTTGCAAATCAACCCAAAACAAAAGACAGCACAACTTACTTTCTTACAATAATATATACTCATCAAGCAACGCATAAGAAAATAAAGTGCTAGGTCACATACATAGAAAGATCAAAGCAAAGTAACGATATTTATTTACAAGACACTTGCTCGACTAAAGTAAACAGGGTGACAACCAAATAAATAAATGAAAGAACAATTCGTACTCATTTTCTCAGATTTTGCAAGTTAACAAGCAGAGCATAAGGAAGTGAAATGGCGCAGTAGAAGCAGCAGTCAAACCTGACGACGAGGTCGCGCCGTGGAGAGAATGAGATCGCGGGCCTGGCTGGAAAAGTGCTGACAATTTGGTCGTACACGTATGATGGTATGAACGATATAGGTCAGTGATCGCCGCCAAGGAAGGAACCAACATCAGGGTTTGTATTTATTTACGGATATGTCACGCCCTTTTCTTTCAAATAACTATACTGCCATGAGAAAGAGCCACATCAGCTGCCTACATGTCAAAAAAACGTCCAGAAAGCTGAGTCGACCCAGCTGATTCGTTCGGGTCCGAGCGAGACGAGGAGGAAGAGGACGAAGAAGAAAGTAGCATCAGGCAGGCACACATGGCAGCGAGCCCGATCGCCACTAACTATTACGGCGGCGGCGGCGACGACGGCGCTGATGACCTCTCCTCTGCGCAAACGGCGTCTGCATGCCCGCCGCTGACCTCACTCCTCGAAAGCCTCTCTCACGATTTCCGAAGAAGCATTGAGGTTTCTGTGTTCTGCATATTGAACTCCCAACTCAAAAATAAGATCTGAATTGAACTCCCAGATTTATTTATTTATTTATTTAAATCAAAGACTAAAATCTGCAGCATTGGGAACTTCTAGTTTCGCATTCAGATTAAACAGCAGAGGAGAGAAAGAGAGGGATGAACGCGGACCTCGAAATCGAGAGAGAGGCCTTCGCGGAGGGAAGACTGTATGTTGCCGTCGTCGAGCTTGCTTGGCCTCGAGGTCAGCGGCGGGGATGCAGACGCCGTTTGCGCAGAGGAGAGGCCATCAGCGGTGGCGGCGCCGTCGCCGCCGTAATGGTGGCCATCGTGCTCGCTGCCTTGTCCTTGGGTGCTCGCTGCCTTGTCCTTGTCCTTCTATCGTCTTCTTCTTGTTCTTCCTCCTGTACGGATCAGCTGGGTCGACTCAGCGAAAGTTTTGACATTAGGCAACTGACGTGGCACGACCGCAGTTACGCAATTTCTCATTTATGTTATCATAACTTTTTTTAAAAATATTTATCAAGTTAAAAATGATAAAAATCTTAGATTAATACATCAATTGCAACAATTATAATGATAAAAGTTGTTATGATGCGAAACTTGACATTCAAAATAAACTATATTTAAATGATTGCTTTAATTTTGTTGAATAAGGGCAACATTTACCAAATATAAAAGTTCAAAGTCAAAATGAACCAAAAATTATTTATAAGAGCATCCATAACAATTTTGGTATTTTTATCATTATTTTGTGGATGAATAGTAAATAATTTGCTTATTTTTCAAAAACATCAAACATCTCATTCTCAATTTCTATCTACATTTATTATTTAATTTATTTTATATTATTTCTCTATTATTCTTTCATTTATTATAACCAATCAAAAAGTTATAAGTTTAATAACATATATTAAAAAATTATAGGAAAAGTATTTAGGTATGAATAGTGAATTTCCAAATATAGAGATTTACTATTTATTCCATATTCATATAGTCTGTTTTAAGGAACCTGTTGTAAATGAATTTTTGATAATTTTTTATATTTTTTCCCTAAATTATAAAAAACCTACTGTGGATGCTTTAAGAACGACAAGTTTACTTCTCTCACTGTAACATCCCTTATTTTTCTTTTCCCCTTTATATAATCTTAATTTTAAAAAATGTAAAATTGAATAAGCGTTAGCATAATTTTTAAATATACATGAAAATTAAGAAATAAAATTGAAGTGGCAAACTTTGCAAAAAAACAACCCACATATATTAGTTTAACAACAATTAAATTAAATAAAGTATTGGTTGATTTTTTTACATAATCTCAACGAGTTCATTTTAAATATAAAAATTTAAAAATAATTACAATAAGAGTATAATTAATAAATAAATCATTAGCTCGTGCAATTTTATGACTAGGTAAAAATAAGAATTTTCTGGTATTTTATGGTGTAATTCATTAAATTTGAACTGCTAAATGTATTTTTATTTAACAGTCCAAATTATAGTTTTATTTAAATACAATCAAAATACTATAGCAGTAACTATAGCAGAGTTACAATTAAATGAGATTCTAATTTAAACCATTAAAAATAAATATAATGATTCAGATTTGATGAAATACACTAAGATACTACATGATGTGAATCCTAAATAATGCACACACCTCCCATGCCTTTTTATATTTTTTCTTTCATTTTTAAAAAGAATAGTTAAATCGCTAGATATAATTTGGGGGCATGGCATTCAAAGCCAAGGTCCACGTGTCATGTCTCAAGTTTGGGGATATTTCTTGATGACACATTTCGAATTGGAAAAAGTGCTACCGGTAGAAAATGAGTTGATTGAAGCATAAATGGTATGCAATAAAAGATTCCACACATTTGGTATCTGAAAATGAATAGAGCTCCTTCAGAGTCTAGATGCATCGAGGTGTTTGAGTATGAAGAGTATGCCACTAGTTAAGAAATTGACATTGAAGAAAACATTTTGTTACACAAATTGATAGGTTACTAAAGTCGTTTTCTTGATAAGTCCGATGAATTAGCTTCACACTTCGATTAAAAGTGTTGTCTCCATTACTTACGGTCTCAATGAGCGTCTAGGTTGCATGCTATCACTTACACTCCCATGGTACTAAGAGGTTCAACCTTTTAAAACCTAAAATTAATCATGATAAAAGAATTAAAAGCAAATAATTAAAAAAATTATAGCTAGCCTATTGGAAAGATGACTAAAAAGCTTTGTCAACGCAAAAATATGCTTATGAGAAAGAAAACGAGGCCGCATTAGACATATTAACACAATTTTATTGGTCCATCTAAATGTAATTTAATTGCGGTTTTGTCTAAGACACCACTATGACATATGATTACTTTTAAAAATAGTAGATATAATAAACTTAAATCTACAAAAAAATATATTTTTTATTAGTAATAAAAAATAAAAATTATATTTTAAAAAAGTATAAAAAGTGTATTTTTACAATAATACAATAAAAAAATATTTTTAAATTTTTAAAATTTTTAAAATTTTTTATAATATAAAGATATACAATAATAATATAAATTAAAACTTCATAATATATAAAAATAACAGAATTTACAATTTAAAAAATTAATTATAATTTCAAAAATAATAAAAATATATAAAAAGGGAGCCTAAATGTTCCTCTGTGTTTTGTATTGTTCATTTATTTATGAGTTGTAATGTTTTTTTTATGTAAGTAAAAATATATTAAATCATATCATTTGATAAAAATAAAAAATATATATTTAAAACATATCTTGGTTTTTTTAATGAAAAGCATAAACACTCCATAGTTGCTTTTTAAATTACCTTTCAAGAAGTAATTTTTATAGTTATCAGAATCAGACTAGCCCGACCGGTCTAACCGGTGACTCGAGCAATTAACCGTTTCAGTTTTCTGATTAGATTGTTTCTTCAAAAAGAAATAAGAGAAATCTAGTTGACCCGATCAGTTTTTTGTAACCCGACTGAATTGGTCGATTTTTTTAAAATAATATAATATTATTTATTTTATTTTATAATATAATTTTAATTTAAAATTAATGACTAATATTTACATTTTACTTTAATATCCTTTGAAACTTTGTCTGATTTTTTTATTATAAATTTATGTCACTAAACTTTTAAATTTATTACGAATTTATGTTAGAAGTACACATTAAAAATAAATAATATTATATCAGAAGCATAATTTTAATGTGTTAATTTAAAATATTTATTTTATATTAATATATATATATATATATTCATATATAATTATTAATTATATGATCAATTCAACTACTGATTCGGCAGTTGAACCAGTAATCCGATCACCTAGTACCTTAGCCAGGTCAATGTCCGATAACTATGATAAATTTTAGAATATTAAAATATCAACATTAACCCTAAAATAAACTCTATAATTTAAAAATAAACCTTAAAGACGAATGGCCAAACCATCACGACGGAGGGAGGTGGTGCTGGATGGCGACAAGCTATAAGAATATGTTTATTTTTTTTAAATCTTTATAGTAATTTGATTTTTTTTACTTAATACCTATACTCTACCTTTAAAATTTATAATACTTTTAAAATTATAATTTATTAAATACTCATCACTTCACCATTATCGTAATTAAAAATACTTTAATCATACTTTTAAAATTTATAATTATTTAATAATACTATTAAATAATAGTAATTATAAAATCATAGCATTATAAAACTAATTCACCATCACAGTTAAATATATGTTTTTGTTTCTAAATATATCTCCATCGCATTTTAAAAGAAAACAAAATTGCCAAACAGTCCGTGGGTCCTCCCGTCCGCAGATCAATCATAGTCTCGATTATTCGTTTGGATTGCCCATTCAGAAAAAATGGACTCAAAACAAAGAGTCAATGAGTTTACATATCCGGTCAAGCGACGGACAGCCGAGTGCCATACCAGATACCACGACCGGAGCGTCCCACTGTACCAGGGTATGATTTATTTATTTATTTTTCCTGAGAAATTGAGTTTGATTGATGAATGGTTGACACCCATTTTCCAAAAACCGAAGCATGAGGACAAATATTCAGGAGACCGGGGACGGGACGGTCCATCCCGGCCGGCGCAGAGAGCTATCGTCCCCACCATTGCAACAAAGGGAATCGTTTTGCGATGGACACAGAGACCCACCACCACACACACCCGCTGCATCAATTCGCTCGCTCGGACGCGTTTCCGTTTCCCACAGGCCACAGACACAGAGAGAGAGTGCACCGCCAATCCCATTCCCAATTTCCCATACCCCCACGCGCGTCACCCACCCGACCCGATCGACGCACCGGATCGCACTCTTTTTCATTTCCTTTTAACGCCGTAGGAGGGCACCACCACCACCACTCACGAGAATCACCACAGGCAGCTCCCCACAAAAACTAACAGAGATGGTGAAAACAAAAAAAGAGGGACACAGAGTATGTACTGCGTAGGGGTGTCGATTTGAATGAACCACTACACATACACATACACACACCCAACCCTCCACATCACAAGCACACACACCACACACCTAAATGGAGGTTGCTGTGGTCCTCACACGCACCTCCTTTCTTCCCTTTTTTGACGCATTCTTTACCCCCTTTCCCCAAATCCCAAATTCCACTGAAAAAAAAAGGGGAAAAGAAAAAACACTTAAGAAAAAAAAAACAGTAGGCACAAACAGATATCAATCAACGCGCACACAAACCTGTTGCGCGTATTTGGGCCGCGGGGTGACTTAATTTGGGGTTTTGATGGAGAGGGGGTGGCAGAAGGACCCGAAGGCGGACGACGATGATCGGAAGAAGAGGGGTGGTCACGGTGGCGGAAAAAAAGGCGGCGTTGGGTTCATGAAGGGCTGTCAGTGTCAGGCCGACATGTGCTCCGCTGATTTGAACGCAGCTAAGCCTTACCACCGGCGGCACAGGGTCTGCGAGCAACACGCCAAGGCTCCGGTCGTGCTGGTTGTCGGAATCCAGCAGCGATTCTGCCAGCAATGCAGCAGGTTCATTGCTGATCAGAATTCCAAATTCCTTTTTTTTTTTTTTTAATTTTATGTTTCTGTGTCTTTAAAAATTTTCAGGGGGGTTTCATTCATTTGCATTGGTTGCTTGAGTTTGAACTGCTGTTTATGGATTCCGTGTTGATTTAGCTCAAACGGATGGGTCACTCTCTTCTTATTATTTTATTTCATATTGATAAGTAAAATTGGATTGGTTCGTTTGGTCAGAGTATTTTTTTATTTTATATCTGTATTTTCGAGTATAAAAAAATTTAAATAATATTTTTATTATTATTTTCAATTTTTTCAAAAACAAAAAACATTTATATTTTTAAAAACGAAAATAGAAATCATCACATTTGTTTTCGTCGCGCGGCTCGCTACTGTGCTAAATTTGCTTTAACGGCGCGAATTAATCCACGCTGTTTTTAAATTTATTGTTGTTAGTTAAATAACTAACTTATAATTTAAGGATATAACATCGGCGATCTACTTCTACCGAAACATAAATTGTTTCTCAAAAACGAACATACTACTACGTATATACATATATATATATATGTGTGTGTGTGTGTGTGTTTGTATATGTATGATTCATTTCGTATGCTCGCTCGGTATCTTGATTTTAGTTCAAATGGATTGTTTTGAATGTAGTGATCGAGGGCGGAGCTATAGCTGTGGGCATTCTGTCATTTATGTGTGTGCGTGTGTGTATGCATATTAGTATATAGTATTTGAAAATTCCGGATACGTACGTATATAGACTACAGCTGTTGATTGGCTCATACCTCTCCAGATTTTACCTCCTTTCAGGCTCTGTTTGGTTATGCCTGTTCCGTGAAATAAATTTCCCACAGGAAAAATGTGTTTCAATTGACACATACAAAGTATTATAATGCCGGTCGTGATAGTACACACATTTCACTCATCCCAAATTGGGTTGTGGACTAACGGACAGCCTCCGAGGTTGAAGTTTCCCTACTAATTAATGGTCTCTATTATAATGTTTTTTTTTCTTTTGGGATTTCTTTCACATTCTGTGATGAAAATCAAGTAAGTAAAATTTAAGATTCCATGAGCTGTCAGAACAAAAAAAACAAAAAAACACAAAAAAAAACATCATGCTTGTTTTCTTGGGATGGGACGTGAGATCTAATCTCGTGGGTGCAGATTCCATGAGCTGTCAGAATTCGATGAAGCCAAGAGGAGCTGCCGCAGGCGTCTGGCTGGTCACAACGAGCGGCGCAGGAAAACCTCGGTGGAGTCTCAAGCTGAAGCCAGCTCGAGCCACCAAGGGGTAGCAGGCACCCAACTGAGGGACATGGTTTGTGGGCAGGTGGACGACCGTGGGAGAATTCAGATTACTCTTCCAGAGAGCTCCTCCGCCCGCAAACACTTCCACATCAGATGAAAAGTCCTCATCTGTGCATTTGCTTGCTCTCTTCTGTCATTATCTAATCTCCATCTCCTAATCAAATCTAGCCAATTTAGTAGCAGTGAGTGTCGACACTGTCGTCTGCGCCATACAGAAAATGTATAAAATTAAAAAAAAAAAAACGAGTTGACCTCAGGCATTTGTTGGTGTAAAGTTTCAATGTGATGTAGTAATTTGTAGTAGTGTTTCTGTATCTTTCTCCTATCACAAAATTTACTTGCTTATATTTATATATATAAGGCTATAAGCCATGATTGGTTCTTACGTTGCTTTTGATTGCAAGTGACTTGACTTTTGGTGGTCCTGCATAAAATAAAGCCTTTGAAGTTGCTGAAAAAAACTTAACATGCGGGAGGGATTTATTTAGTATTTGCTTTAAGAAAAAAGTGGAGCCTTTGAAGTTGGTTTTAATTTCTATTTCTGTAATTGTGTTTTACATTTGGGATCTGATTGGAACTTGAAAATCATAAAGCGAAGCCTAGCGGTGTGTGTGGATTTAGCTTTTTTGTATGGTTTTGAAGGGGGATTACAGTAAGACTAGATGTAAGCATACCGACCGTGTTGACTGAACCGATAGCGTGCACAAGCACAACCCACCCAGCCACTCGGTTGAGTCAAATCGTGAACTTTGTGTGAAACGTGTAATGTGATTGTGAAGTGTGACACGTGAATATCAATAATTCATTTCCTTTCCCCGCATTGACGCATTGTACTTTGTCTCTCACGAAACGGCAAGAGGACACGTCCAAATCGGATATCAATAATTCATTAGCTTTCCCCGCTTGTTAGATGAAGTATCAATAAAGGGCACTGCGCCAGTTTATAGACTTTGTTGCAGTTTTTTGATTTTTTTTTATTATGTCTGTGTTATATTTTAATTTGTAAATAATTTTTATTTTATTTGTATTAAATAATAAAACCAAAAACAATCGATGTATAAATTTATCATTTAGCTAGTATGTGAAAGTTAAGTATATTAAGATAGCGCGTGATAAGTGAGTAACAAATAGATAAATATTTAATAAATATATTATAATTCAAAATTACAAACAAGTGTTATTATTTATTTATAAAATTATCATTGAGCTAACATATACATAGACATTCAAATCTTAAGTCATTTGTAAAAAAGAGAGAGATATATATTGTCTCCCTTTATGTTATTCTAGAAAATTGGTATCTTGGTTTTTTCACGTTTGAAGAAAAATCCAAAATAACTAAGTTTGGCAACAAATTTTATGACAATACCCAACAAAAAAAACAAAGAGAATAGTAAGTCTTTTACTTTCATCTTCTTATCTTTTTTTTTTATATTATTATAATAGTTACATTCCTTTTTCATTCACTTATTCATGTTTCTTTCTTCTCATCTTTTCTTATATATCTCTTAGTAATTTAATTTGTTTTTTGGGTGATTATTCATTTAATTATATGATATTATTATTATTGAAAATCTTACGTTTATGATTATATATTAGTTAATAATAATTCTTAATGCTTCATTACATTAATCATCATCATAAAACCCTCTATTAGTTTACAAGTGAATTTCAAATTATAAAACCCTTTAATACATTACGTATATATAATTACTAAAAAGTGTAATCAATTTAATAACACATTATGATATATGTGTAATTAACACTAATCATTGTGATATAGTGTCTAAAATAAATTATTTATTATGTTATGTCTATATCAATTTTCCTATTGCTCAATTTAAATTTTATTTGTAACTTTTTATTATATATTTATTGAGCAAATTAAGTTCACGCCTCTTATTTATCTTCTTTACCCCGTGTAATTCAAAGTAAGAGGTTACTAAGACATAAAGTCAAGCAACTTCATATCATATAACTCATTTCATCTTATGTTAGACAATATTAGTAATAGATAAATACTGTTGGATTATCTTCATGTAAACATAGGCTAGTCTTATGGTTGGCAAATCTTCTATCACAAATTTGATAAGAGGTCATTGGTCGGTGAGAATAAAGTATGAGGTGAGATAGAAAGATGTCATTGGTTAGAGGATAAATTATATACAGTCAACTAGGAGATTGCCTATGATCAGTCCAAGGGCTGAGGTTAATATGAAAGTTGTCTATAGTTGACTACTTAATATTTGTATTTGTTCAATGACAATGTTATGGATGTATATCTCTTATAAATTTTATACTATTGTTTATTGTTCATAAGGCTATACACACACACACATACAAAGTTCTATTATGTTTTTATAATACATTTTACAACATACTATGATATTGTTATTTGTTTTTAGTGTCTCCCTTTTTTCCTCTATTGTAGAGTAAGCAAAGCTGTATTATGTAATTTTGTGTCAAGTATTTATTGTTTTAATTATTCTTTTCATTGTGACCGTGTGTACGTGCAATTTCTATTGATAACAAATAAAAGTTTATTCGTATCATACATTTGTTTGTAAATACAACATATGATGAGAATATGGATATCTCATATATTCACATTTACTTTAGGTTTGTGTTTGTCGGTTTAACTTGAAAAATACTAGAAAATTTAATAAAATTTAAAATTTAAAATAAAATAAGATGATGTCATTAAAAAAATATAAAAACTTATTTAATTCAACATTTGTGTCATATTATGGTGTAATATTGACCCATATTACTTTGATGAGACCTGTTTTCAAATACATATATATATATATATATATACACAAAAAAAAAAAAACACATTCCCACTAAATCACTAATACAAAATATATTTTAAAATTCAGATGTAAAAAACAAATTCTAATAAAAAAATATATATATAAAAAAAACAATGCAAAAACGGCCCCCTTGCGTTTCCGCAAATACAAATTACCGTTCATTGACGAGGCTGCTACAATCTCCATCCCTCCTTTCTCGCGTCTCTCTACGTGTCAGCGGGCAGAAGAAACAAGGGAAAAAGCTCTCTCTCCCTCTCTCTGATCGGCCTGAGGCAATCGCAGCGAACAAGAGGAGAGGAAACCAAGAACGAAGGAGACAAACGTTGGTCTACAATACCTGCGCAGAAGCGCGCTTTGTCGGAGGAGGAGAATCTCGACGTTGACAATAAGGAGTCGCCGCTGCAGCAGCAGCAGAGCTACCCCCAGCTCCACCGTATACCGCTGCGACTAGAAGAAGGCGGCGGAGAAGTTGTAGAAGAAGTAGCAGGAGAGAAGGAAGGCGAATATGAAGCTAAGGCGCAGGAGGAGGCAGAAGAAGGCTTCGTCGTCGACGATACTCCAAAAGAAGAAGGTGGTTGTGTTTCTTCTTCTCTCCCTATCTATCTGTTTGTTGGTTTTTGTGATTTCGTCGTTTGTCTGGCTTCGCCTCTCCTTGTATATATCATTTCTAACGATGTACACTATCGGTGTTCTTGTTGGTCTCCTCAGATTCTAATGGATGTGCTTCCTCGTCCAGCTGCACGGAAGAAAACCCAGAGTACCCTCTCTCTCTCTCTCTCTCTCATCTTTTGTGTCTTTCGGTCCTTGTCTCGCGCTACCTGTTTCCCTTTAACCATGCTCTTCGGGTCCTTAACTTTTCTTTTCTGCCCGTTTTTACTAATTAATTGCGCTGTTTAATTTTGTTTTAGTATGTGTTTTTGAAATAGCACAATACTACGGAGACTCAGCTATTAGTGCTGATTTATCTGTTACGCAAAGGAGAAGACTTGATTCCATGATTATTAATTAGTGCCGTATATTGTTGATTTTTGGCTTCTGTCATTCTGTAGTTCATGCTTTTCTTAAAATTTAAGTCACTCTGTTGCGATCTAGATCTGGCTGTTGCTTGTTGCTTGGTTATGTGTATGTATATACACACATGTATATTCAAGGAATGATATGATTTGCGTCGATACTGTACTGTCTACATGCATCAGTATATATTCTAATAATAGCATGTTACAAATCACAACATGCCTTTATCCACTTGTTGATCTATTGAGAAATCAATCCTTACCTTAGCAGATGGATGCCAATTCACCAATGCCTAAATTAGGTCCCTATGCAACATTTAGGACATTAAGGATCTGTAATCCTAGGTGTAGAAACAGGAATCTGCTGTTCTCTTCAAGTAGAAACTCGATGTCTTTACTGAGAAGGGGTAATATTCATCTGCTCCATAGTGCAATGCATGACCCGAACAAAGTGACAGGAGTCCATTTTTGTAGTGAGCCACTGATGAAGATCATTTCTCTGGTGTCCAGGAAATTAGAATGTCATTCTTCTTATTATTTTTTTTAATCAACAATACCCAACACTTGTGTGATGCTTATATGTCTATTCTCTTCCATATGCATTTACTAGAACTGTCATACTATAAAGGTTGAATTACATGGAAACATTATTAGTTTCTTCCAATTAAGTAGGCGGGTACCCTTTTCCCCCTTCTTACTAGAGTTTGCACTTTGTATATTTCTGTCACTTATTTGATCCATGTTGAATTCATATAGCATTTTGCATTTATTGCTGATGACTCCTTGTGTGCTTATTTTACATATCTCAGCATCTTTCATCATTTCATGCAGATTTGTCCTTGTTGAATTGCCGACCATCCATAAAGATGTACAATGTCCAATATGTCTAGGTACCTTCTACTTTGCTTCACTATTATGGTATTTAGAATGTGGAACCTATAATATGATTGTAAGGATAAATATTGTAAACTGTCCATTAGATATGGGCTATAAGTAAGTTGATGATATTGCATATTTTAAATCTATATTCAGCAAGTTCTAAAGAATGGCGTAGCTGAAGTCTTGCGTAAAATACTTGAAATTTATTATATTACAATTCATGGTAATATTCAATCCATGATTCTTTTGGTTTAGCATTGGATCATCTATTGATTTGTATGATATCATTTATTATTTCATAGACCTATGATGTTGTTTCTCACTAAACATTTATGTGTCGGTTTTGTGTGCGCGTGCACTTTAAAATGATACTATTTTTGGCAAGTTTAGCAACCCAAATTAAAGCTAGTAGCATGAAAATAATGAAGGTCTTCTATCGACTTTGATAAACTTCCACTATGATTTTCCTTATAGTTTCTCTAACCCATGATTTTTTGTGCAAAAAATTGGATTATAGTAAATTTCTTGGAATATCATTTCCACATAAATGATACAATTAGTTTGAAGTCAACTTGCACCCATCCAAGGGGTATCATGTGGTGCCCACCATAATTATTGTAAATTTAAGGTTAGAAAAAGGATGGGGAGAGAAAGAGAGAGAGGGAAAAAACATGTTAAACTTTTCTAGGTTCACAACTCATTTTTAAAATTTTTTATAATAGGTTGCAATACATCTAATATAAGCCTAGCTCATTCGTCAATCAGAAAATAAAAAAATAAAAAAAATAATGAAGAGAAGGAGATCACGTTCTCAAACATGGCCCCTCAAAATGGAGAATAAATATCTATCATGCCTAGCTTGTTACGGAGAATATCTAGGGCGTTTTCCAATAGAGGACTTGGTGTGTATATTTTCTAGTTGAACTCTAATATGAACATGCCCAGACTCTAATCTTTTGAAGCTCAACTTCTTGAATAAAAGGATAATCTACTTCAATATGTTTATCATGTTCATAAAAAACGGGATTATTAGTGGATTATTAGTAATAAGCAAAGTTGATTATATCACACTACAATCTGGTAGGATTTTCAAAATGTAACCCAATCTCAGTTAAGAACTGTTAAGACTATATAATCTCAGAAATCCTATTAACCATAGAACGATACCCAACTTCACAACTGGATTAGTTTTCCTAAGCTGGAGCGTAGGTAGGCCAAGGGGCAAACCAGAGGCATCAAGAGCAAGCTCCCTTCACCTGACACTTACAGCCAAGGCCGCGTGCCTATGGAGGTGCAAGCACCAACGTAACTAGGTACCGACAAATACAAAGAGCACTCATATTCCGGGGAACACTTCCGGTGAAAAACCTATTTGTGGGGGTGAAAAGCCTAGTGTCTTATTGGGGCACCAAAAACTGGGCCTCGCCGAAAGCCACATGGGATCGAGCCGGCGTCCACCAACACTACTGAGGCTCCAGAAGCGTGTCCCTTATGAAGATAGACCTTACCTGAAAAGGTGTCGGCTCGTAGACTAAGCAACCACACTATTCCTTACTTTTATATGAAATAAAATTACCTTCAAGAAATATAGCAAAGTCAGATGTAGATCTATTAGTTGGAGATCTTGCCTAATTAGCATCACAAAATGTCTCATTACTAGTGTGCCACTGATTCTAGTATAGAATACCTTTTCTAGGATCCTTCTTCAAATACTCTACTATTCTTAATGCAACCTCCTAATATGGGACTCGTGGATAAGGCATAAACTTATTTAAAACAACGACAGGAAAGGCAACATTGGGCTAGATGCCTAGATCAAAGTTAGATCATTAAGTTTACCAACCGATCTACAAAAGCTTTCTAGCTTGAGAGAGGAAGTCCCTCTAGCGACATGAGTTCTCCTCCTGGTATCATACGAGACTCATAATGTTCGACTCTAGAGAGACTAGTATCTTATAACAAATTTATTACATATTTCGGCCGTGAAAGGTTAATACCATCCTTATATTTGTACACCTTAATGCAAAGGAAGTACCCCAAAGACCCCAAAACTTTTGTTTGAAATTGATTTTGTAATAATTTTTTAAGCTTGAAAATACCAACTCTAACGTTATCTATAATGACAATGTCATCAACATAAACAACCATATATAGAGCCATTAGAAGAGTTATCCTTGGCACTTGTTTTAAACTATAGTCTTAAACAACTTTAGTACTATACCTTCCAAATCATGCATGAGGAGACTGTTTAAGTCCATAGAGAGAACAACAAAGTCAACAAACCTTATTAGATGCCCTCTGAGCAACAATGTCGGTGACTTTAGAAAGAAATTCTTGACATCTAACTGGTGTAAGTGATCATCCGTCTAGAGTAATAAATAGCCAAACAAGGTCATTCTAGCAAACGTAGGAAAAAGCCTCAGAATAATCAACTTTATACTGTTAAACATATCTCTTTGCAACTAGACGAGCTTTCAAATGGCCAGGAAATCGTTAGGATTTACGTTGATAGTATAGACCTATGTGGCTTGTTTTCCTAGTGGAAAGAGAAACAAGTTTCCATGTGTCGTTATAAACAAAGGCCTGCGTTCCATCAATCATAGCATCTCGCCATCTATGATAAGCTAAGGCATTTGTGTAGTTTTTGGGATAGCACTTGAATCCAAGGTTGCAATAAGAGCCTGAGTCTGAGTAGACAAACCTTATAAGAGTTAATATAAAGAAGTTTATCTCCGACATATACCAATGCTTTCTCAAAGAGAAATCAGGGCATCATCTGTTGGTAGGGAACCAACAATATTATCATGATCAAGAGAAAATTAGGAGCCTCGGAAATTGGAGCAGCCAAGAGAGGATCTAATGAGTTAGTTACTGTATTAAGCAAGTGTGGAGCACCTGGAGGGGCTGTTCATCAATTATACACGAGACCATACCACTAATCAATTGGTGGGGGCTAGGAGGAGAGGAGGTCTTGGAATGAAACCGAATTTGAATTTTCCAGGAAGGAAGGCCCATGAGGTTTAGTCATCACATAAGTATGGAAGGATTGAGACTCATAAAAGGTTACATTTGCAGAGGCAACATATCGCCCCAATTCAAGTGAAAAATATGGTTACCTCTTTTGATGTCTTGCATAACCAAGGAAAATATATGGAATATGCTTTGGATCAAACTTGAAAACTTGAGGACATGTATCGTGAACAAAGCATAAACGCCCAAATATTTTTGGAAGGAGGAAAAATAAAGATTGTGTAGGAAATAACACACATAAGGAAATGCTCTCAGCTAGAGTAGTAGAGGGTAATCAATTAATGAGATAACAAGCCATTAGAACTATATCAAACCAGTAGGGCTTAAGGACTTGTGTTGAAACAAAAGAGCATAAGCAACTTCTAATAGATATCTGTTCTTGTATTCTTTAACGCTATTTTGTTGTAGCATATTAGGATAAGAAGTCTAATGAACTATCACATGAAGGTGAAGAACGGATGTGAACAAAGAGAATAAGTATTCATTACTATTATCAATATGTAAACATTTAATGAAAGTAGAGAATCAAGTACAAATCTCAACAAAGAATTCACAATTAAATTAAAAAGCTTTGGAATGGTTCTTTAATAAATAAATCTACTCATTTATGACTAATCATTAACAATGGTTAAAGCAGTCATAACTGCATCCCACCTATAATTTTTAATTTTATATATTTAAATAATTTTTTCTACTACAATAGAATCCTTAAATCATTATCTATATCATTAAAATAATATTTTTTATTATTATTTATTAATAATAATTTTTTATAATTTAATATAAAATAAATGTGAAAGTGAAAGGTGCGAGAAATTTTTTATATGTAATTTAATAATGAGTGAATTGTATTCTTACTACATTGGAAAATAATATACAAATTCTATAGAAAAGTTAAATATAATGAGAATGATTTTATGACTTTTTAATAAGTAAGAAAATTTATTAATATGAGAAGAACGCACACAAGCTGTGTGTGCTAAAAGAGCATACAACAACAAGCTCAAAAAGAGCACCCATGAATAACATCAGAAATAAATAATAGAGGAAACATGCCCGAAGTAAAAAGTCATTCCCTCAAATCTCGAAAAAAGAAGAAGGGTGAGTTCGCACGGGCATTCTGCTCACGCCAGATACACCAAAGAAGACAATGAGGGACAACTCTCCACACTTCCGAACGGTGGCCCACGCCTCTAAGCTTGCACTCAAACAACCCATGAAGGGACGACGACATCACCCAAAAAAGGCCAAACAAGCCCATAATCACGTTTCATAGCTCTCGAACATACGAACAATGCAGAAATAGATGATCCACGACTTCGCCGAAGCCTTACACATAAAGCACCGACTAACGAGAACAAAACATCGACGGCATAGGTTATTAACAGTAAGAATCCGATCGAGCACTGCTGTCCAAGCAAAAAAGGTGATGAGAGATGAAACTCTCGTCTTTCACACACTACGCCATGGAAATGCCCCTAGCTGAGTAGGCGTCAAAAGAGAGGGATGACAATTTTGTCTTTTCTTTTTTCTCTAAATAATTGGAAATAGACTTTGGGAATATGGTATTAGTGCTTTTACATAATATCAAAAACTAAGCTTGGATAGAGATGACAATTCTGTCCAGTCTCTGTTAGGGGGGTTTTTTCGAACACATTTTAGTGTCAAATGAAGGGGATTTTATGATAAAAGATCACATCTTTAACTTCATTTTGATGAATTTGAATGATTAATGAACTAACCCCCTAACATAGCATTAGTAGATCCTTTTGTGGTGTTTTTGTTGTCTTTGAATGGAAAACAGGCCAAGTACAAAGTCCAAAGAAAGAATGAAGGAGCAAGGGACAATCTGCACTGCGGTCATTTCAATTTTGAAATGACCAAAAAGAAATGACGGGACCAATTGAGTTGACCGAAGCTCGAGAGCTTGATCATTTGAAACGGTCATTTGAAATTGAGTTGACCAAATGAATTGACCGCGGGCGGTTTCCGACAACGATTCTCGCTGATCAACGAACCTCATAGATGCCACGTGTACCCCGTAATCCTTATTAAAGGATCCGACGATGCTCATTCAACCTTTTTGAGAGGGAAACGAGTTGAATTAATGGAGGGAATAGTCTAACGGTTAGGGGATGCGATTATGCAATGGTAAGACAAAAAGGGATTTTTCATGTAATTTGGGGGGATCGTTCATTCGGGAGAGGGAGAAATGTATTGGGTTCTCATAGTAAGAACAATGGTTTTCTTATTTGCTATGGTAGCTTAAACCTCCATGGGAGGAGGATGGATTTGATGTAAGTTTTTAATTTCTTTTTCTTTTTGGTTAGTTAATTTGAAATTCCCCTGTTATGTTTATCAAGTCTTTTGAGTTAGCATGTGAGATTTAAGTCGGCCACCTTAAATCTTGTATAAGGTTAATCAATTATGGATCGAAAGAAGACATTGATAATCGGATAGTTAAGAGACTTGACTTGCTAAGATTATAATTTGCGAAAGCCCGGAATCTTGCTTGTAACCTAGTTAGGGTTGGTGTGATGCCAATCTACACTCAAACAACTTAAGCACATAATGGGTTGCCCGTTCCCCAAGCTAGGGTATACACACGGCTAGATCACTCGAAAGAGGCTAGTACATGCAAAGGTGTTGGGTTTTAAACAAAAAGGGGAAGTTTGAATTAATATGCCTTAAGAACAAGAAATCAATTAATTACATTGATTGACATCCAAATCTCTATTTTCTCCCATAAGAACATTTACATTGCTTTGTTTAATTAAATTACAACATTCAAATTGCTAATGATACAAAACCAACTTTAGATACATCATGAATTTACAAAATGAGCTTTTTACTTGATCACTTTCCCTGTGGGTTCGACATTCGGACTTTGAGTCCACTTTATTACTTGTAACGATCCGTACGCTTGCAGAATTGCTAACAGTCTCACCCTGCCCCGACCCAGGTTGTTTTTACCTGAGTTGTCCCGATCCGAAGAGACAACGGGATAGGTACGAGTATTGGCTGACCCGTCCCGCTATGACCTTTTCTAATATTTTAAAGTAATTTTACCTTAAATATCCGCCCTGATCTCGCCCGACCCGAACCCTCCCGAGATGGGTTCAGGTTACCTACTACCTGATCCCGACCCTTTTCATTGTCATCCCTACGTTTGGATACTGCCTTCACACATCAGACTGGACTAACCCAATGGGAGTCTGACAATGTTTTTAACTCTATGAAGGCATGCAATGGTACTTAGCAAATTGACAATACTCACAATCAGGGGACTCATGACGAAATTGGAGATATAATTTCTTGAGGGTTATTGAAGCGGGATAACCAAGACATCATTGAACTTCAAGTGGACTAGTTGATATGATAGGGCAAGCTACCGATGGTGGTGTGGCCTCAAGAATATAGACTTCTTTTTTAACTCACCGTTTACCAATTAACTTCTTCGTTTAAAGATCCCAAAATACACAACCAGGAAAAAATATGACATTAATTTAATGCCAAGTAAATTGATTGACATATACTAAGTTAAATGACAAGTTAGGGACATAGAATACAAATGATAAACATCATGTTAGAATTGAGGCAGGACATCCCACTTTCCTTAACACTACTACCACGGGCTCCTTGACCATTGTGTCCTCCGTAGCTTTCACCACGGAATCCACTTTCATGATATGAGAATAAAGCCGATTTGTCACTCAAATTATGTTGTGTAGGTTATTCATGCGCCCTAATAGTAACACCGCTTAACCGATTGTATGCTTTTGGAATAGATAGTAGGGTATGCTCGCACAAGATCTGATTATTTATTGGCTCTAGTTCTAGATGAAGAGAAGATAGGACTCGCTGTGCTATATCTCCTTTGTGGATTAGTTGGAATTGTCCATATTACATCGATCTTATCATACAAGGTTTGAAACTTAATCAAATATTCTTGAATAGATTTTTCTCCATGACTGAGCTTAAATAATTTCTTTAAAATATCACATACACGAGACTTATTATTTGCATTGGAGTATAACATTGTTAATCAATTCCATATATCACGAGCAGTGGGAAAAATAGCTATTATGACCTTAAATTTTTGATCCCTATAGTTTAAGAGTCCAAAAATATGATTTCCTCAACTTCCCTAGTTGTGTAGACAGGATCTATAGTAGTTGGTGGTAAATCTAGTAAGTATTTTGCTTTGCCCAAGCCTTTTGAAGTAATAAGAATAGTCTTGGGCCAAATATGACAATTCATAGTTCCTTCCAACTTCTCATCAGACAAACTTGTAGGGAAAGAAATCACATTGTCGGCCCTTAAAACATTATTTAGGTTAAGGGTAGATTTTATCCTAGAAGTCTCCTCCTATCATGAATTCCCTCCTTTAGTCATTGTCATAATAAATACAGAAGCACTTGCTGTGCTTCTGACAACAGAATTAATGGCACCTTTGAACCGAAAACAAAAAACCAACGGATACCTCTGGGTTGAAAAACGACAATAAGATAGGTTGAGATTTACAACGTTGACCCAACAGCCATATATACCTTGAAAAAAAAAGAGAGATAAAGGTTGATCAAATCCATGGAGGATTCACTGGCTTTGATACCATGTAAATTTAGGGTTAGAAAAAGAATAGGGAGAGAGAGAGAGAGAGAGGAAGAGATGGGGAGAAAACTTGTTTATCTCTTCTAGGTTCACGACCCCTTTTATTTATAACAGGTTGCAATACATTCAATATGGGTCCAGCCTATTAGTAGAAAAATAAAAGAATAAAAAAAGAATGAAGAGAAAGAGTATGTGTCCCAGAAACTTTGTGGAATCCATGTGAAATTGTAATTCGTAACTCATTAGTTGGTCAGCCTTTATTGAATTAGCAGATTTGAGGTGCGCAACATAGTCGGTTTGAGTTTGGATATTCTTTCATTTATTTTGTTTTTTTGCATGCACAGGTATCATTAAAAAAACTCGAACTGTGATGGAGTGTCTGCACCGCTTTTGCAGGGAATGCATAGACAAATCAATGCGACTGGGGTATGCAAATAATAATCAAGTGATGTCCCTGTTGTTTATTAATTCTTTTGAACAGGTGAAGCAGAAGTAGAAGCAGAAGCATCATAGATCATTTTTTCATGGTTTAGGCTGATTTTTCTATGCTTGAAACTTGAAAGTTAATCTTGTATATTGTGTACATATGCTCAAATATCATTACTTTGTACCCTGCCTTGTAATTGCAGGAACAATGAATGTCCTGCTTGCTGTACGCATTGTGCTAGTCGACGTTCTTTAAGAGATGATCCAAACTATGATGCCTTAATTGCAGCTTTATATCCAAATATTGAGAAGTACGAGGAAGAGGTATAAATTTGTTGGTTGAACTATCCTTTTAAATGTGTGGTATGAACCAAGTGTTGGTTTATGACTTCGTGGTTTCAGGAGCTTGCTTTCCACGAAGAAGAGAAGAATCGTAATATGCAGGTTAGATGTGTGTATATATATAACCTTTTGCATGCCTGACTGCTTCTTTAGATATATATATTTTGCAAGTCAGAGGTGTTGATTTATTTAACTCTTTATATCCACAGAAAAAACAAAAAAGCAAACAAGATTATAAAGGCTTAAAACCCAAAGCCATTTTCCAATACCTTCAAAATATTTGTCATTCAAATGCCCTCATGCAAACAAAAATAACTAAGATTCATAAAGGCAGTTAAATAAGAATAGAAAGAGATACAAGAATAGGAATCTCAAGTACACACATCCTATCTCACAAAAGGCCAAAAAATAATCCAGGGGCACATAAAAAGGAAGCCAGTTCACCCGCCATCCTTGCTTTTAGAAAGGATGAACTCTCTGAGTATTATTGGAAAGACAATATAAAGTTGGGAACATAACAAAAACAGAGGTATCTTATATCCCCTTCCAAAGTCCTTAAAAAAAAGGAGTCCAAAACTTGTCCTTCGCCATTTTTTAACGCGGGGAGAATAGATGAGAAATCTCATATGAATTTTTACAGGTTTGGATGGACAACGTTAACTGAAGGGAATCCATTGTAATTGTTCAATCACCAGATCGATGTTCCTTGACAAAATATATCTCAGTTCAAATTCTATATATAGATTATCACAGGAAATTCACAATAGCTTGACAGATGGTTCTCATAGGCATCTCTGACATTTGCCCATTATGGTTGTGTTTTCTTCCATTTCTATTTTATGAGGGCCTCAGAGCTCTTTGGGTCTGCACAGTGACATTAATGGAACCTTGTTTGGTTATCATAATTTATGTGTCATAGAGGTGGCTATGGTTCAAGTCCCTAGGGAGTGTTTATTTACTTATGTAGAAAAAAAAGAAACTTTTTTTGATAAGAAAATTTTATTAGATAAGCATTTTCTTTTTCTTGAGTTTTGGATACTGTTTTCATAGACCACTTGTTCCCAGAGGATGGGCTCCCTATTCGTCTGTTTAACTCTTAGACAATGTCTTCATTATTTCTCTCAAAAAAGCCTACACCTTCCGTAGTGGAAGGATTTTAACTAGACAAATTTAGGTTATGGTCTTTGTCCTGACACTCTAAATCGACTGTGATGCCAATGACTACTGGCAGGGAATTGTATTACCTAGAGATTTTGAAATTAATTATGCTGTTACTTCTGGGTGAATATGCATCAATAATGAAAACCTCCTACAATTTAGGCAGTGTCAAACTTGCAAATGATTATATACGCACACCCCCATTAGAGTTAAACTGGGTACAGATACTGTTGTTTAGAATCATGAAGTACATTAGTGCTGACACACATGTATCTTCACTTTTCTGGTGTTTTCTTCTATGATTTTGTTGTGCAGATTCAAGCATCAATTGCCCAAGTTTTTCAACGCCAAGAAGCATTGGTTAAACCTCGTTCAATGGCAAAGGATACAAATGGTGCCTACATAACAAGATCCCAACGCAAGCCTCAGAATGCTCATTTGAGGAGGAGGCCAAATAGCCGAGGTTCTGAATTACAAGGGTCTAATGATAATGATGATGAGAATGAAATTGAGGGCAAGGATTCATCTTCCACAGATGAGCGCTATACAGAGGTAAATCCGAGAAGGGGTAGGAGAAGGATAAGAACTCGGCATTCTCTGCCTTCTTCATCAGCTGTCAATTCAGACAGTCAGTGCATTGAAAAAGATTTAGAGGTTAACGGAGGTAGCAGAGGTATTCATCCTGGCCTTGTGTGGAACCCAGAAATGCTTGCTTGGGGCAAGGGTGGTACTCGGAGTCAAATTCACACAAGACATAGCAACACCAGTGTTAATAGTATCATGAATGCTTGAAACACTCGCCTAGCCAAACTGGTCGATTATATGTGGAGCTTAGAGGGAAATAATGGTGAGGTATGAGAAAATGCTGCTATTTTTTTAGGCCAAGGGTGACCAGTGTATGTCGACCCTGGAATTGTTTCTAGCTGAAGAATGTACTTTATTTAGTTGATGCTATGGCTTTGCTTCTCGGGTTAATTGAAACTGAAATGATCTTATTCCTTCCATCTGCTTCTCATATGTGGATCTGAATCGTCTGCAATTAATGCATATTCTCTGTTTGCAGTTAGATGTCCATCTCATGTTTGTCTCTTCGGACATTTATGTGAAGTGAGATTTCTTTTCCTGTGGCTCACTCTTGGGCTGCTAGTTTGGAGAAATAGATATATGATATGATCCAACAGTTCAAGAAAACGCTAACAAAAGATATAATAATTGAACAGGAAATTTGACTTCAATTGTATAGATGCATTGGTACTAGTTCTGGCATCCATTTCTTAGCGACATCATGTTAGGGGCTTCGATAGTTGGTGGGTACCACAACAGCTTGCTGACTTTGTCCGATAACATCTGCGTGGATTGGTTTTGCTGTTTACCTTATTTGACGTAATTATTGGCATATTATGGGTTTACTGAAGTTTTTTCAAAAGGAATGTCTTCCCAGTTTGAGAGGAAAGATTCGGGGTGAAGTGTTCTTGAGTTGGGGATGTACCTGTAAATGTATTGACAAAAAAATTAACTGACGTATTTGAAAGTTGTCTTCAGAAAGTTTTATTGGAAACTGGAAAGTTCTAGTCAGATGCCCACAGCGCATTATTGTGTTGGTAGTCTTTTTAATCCTTTTCCGATGCATATTATCTTTTACTATACAGATGCAATCCTCATCCGATAACATAGATATTGTTTTTTTACTCTCCCAATACTTAAATATATACATGTGCTTGTGTATAAAATAGATTTGTTTGTATTTTGACCGAGTCTCATTGACGCCTGCACTGTTCACAGTTTGTTGCTCTCCATACGCCTTTGCGTAATTGACGCCTGCAATGCTATAATCAACCGTTCACACCTCTTCAACTACAGAAAATGATCTTATACCTCTTCCTGATGCAGTTGATCCATGCAAAGCTGAAGTGCAGGCTCAAACGTAGTTGCCCCTTCAGTGGGGATCAATTGGTGAGTCACTGATATTAATGGTTTTGTGCCGTCATATAAAGAAATTGGATATTTGCATGGAGATCCCGTTGGCTTTGAGGTGGGCTGTAACTAATTTACGCGTTGAGCAAGTCTGAAGAAGAGGTGCAATATGAAAGTTCTCTTTGCACCATACACCATACACCTGAACTCTTAACAATGTAAAAGTTTTCGAACTTCCCAGTAACATCAGCTCTAGGAAAGCTGGAAGAGGTTTTATAGGCGGCCTTCGGTAGCATTAGAGAGCATAATTGAAAGCTTTACTGTGAATAACGATACTCATGCAGCATCAAACTATATAGCATATCCTAAGGAGGCCGTAACAAGAGATCCGTTATCTCCACCAGTTCGGTAAACTTCCTCGGATTTCCCCCCCTTAGCACCATACTCATGCATTTTTTTTGTTGAATTTCATCACCATCATTATGCTAATACTTAGCAAAGTTATTGACACACTTACCTATAATTTTAATACTATTTGAAATTATAAAATTAGCCTTTAGAAATATAATTATGTTTGATAATGATCGAAAAACATATTTTAAGCATCAATTTATGTTCGAATAATATCATTTTAACATTGTATTTACATTCAAAATATGTTATTCGAACACTTGTTAATTTTTTTATTATATTTGTTCGAAAATAATTATTTGAATATTATATTTTTATATTATTATTATTATTTTATAAGATTTTTTTAATCAAATCACACGGTATCTGTTTTCTTAGAGCATCACCAGTAGAGCTTAGCTAAAGCTAAATATAACTTATTATAACTCTAATTTAGCTAATGCTATTTTAATATTACTTTATTTATTTATTTTTAAATTATATTTTTTTAATTTAACCTTTTCTTTAAATCTCTAATCATTTTGCTTTCAACATGGTTCGAAGAGGGAGGGGTGAGGGAGGAGACGTCGTTAACAATGTTTAACGTCTAAGAGAAGCGATGTATAGGAGCTGCAAATCCCAGTCCCTCTCGCTAGAAGGAAACAAATTGAAGAACTTTAAGTAAGTCTCAGTTCTTTACAGCTCTTAGTAGTTGTACCTTCCCAACATATACCTTTAAAAATCTCATCAATTTTTCCACCACACGTCCCATACAGGGTTGCTTCTTGGCTTTTACAGCCTAAGGGCGTTGATTGAGATTTTTTTTTTGTCAATTTTTTTTTGTTTTTTTAACGTAACATATCTTAAACATTTATAGGACCTCGTTAAGTTAAACATCACATGTCACCTCCCATTTCTGTCCCTCTGCCTGGCCTCTCTGAATCATAGCAATCGCTTAGTGATGCCAACTATGTGACTCTATCCCAAACTGACCCTTTCTATCTAGCAAAGTGGCAAAGCCCCTCTGGTCGTAGGCCCTATCCCTAGCTATTTGGCGCTTGCCTCTAGGCTCCAGTCTAAGATTTTTAAAATACCATTGAACAACATCAACGATTTGATGCTTTACGATTGGCAGCCGCACTATAGGTATGTTATTTTTTTGTGTGCAAATTGAACATTTGAACTTTAAAATTAGGGTATATTTTGACTGTGCCATTACCTTCTCTAATCTTGTTGAATGTTGATGGATCTGGGAGAGAAGTTTTGTCCGTGTATTTAGAAAAAAGCAGTGGACTTTTGTTGTGATTATTTCATCTAAGATGATTCGTCTAGCTTTGGTTTGTTGTTTGGGTTATGATGCCTTCTTTTCGTGAATTGTGTGTCGGTTAGGTCTATATGTCTTCTATGAACACATCCCTTCTTCTGACTTATTTTTTTTGCTTTTAGCTATGCTTCGTCTTTGCTTTATCCATGGTTAAGATTATTAGATTCATTCAGATAATTTTTTGTTTATTCAAACAAAAGTTTCATAACCGTTTATCTGCATATCTTACCTAAGTTTTTATATTTTAATTTTAATTGTTGCTTGCTGGGCTTTTGTTTTGGTTCCTAATTATGTTTAAAATTCTTCTCAATGTTTTTATTTTAGTTTATAATACTGTTTTTTTGGGGTCTTTAATTTTGTATTAGTGGTTTAAATTGTTGATAAAAAAAATTAAGGTATATAATTTGCAGGTATACTATAAAAGGGTATCATTGTATAATTTTGCTTATGGCCACTCAAAGTTTAGGGTCGGCCCTAATCCCATAGTCTCGTTGCTGTTGCGAATCAAGTCCTTCAAATCTATATAGTTAATCACCAAAGCAAGCCCCAAACAATGCCTTGCCATTCGATGAAGCTCCTCCAACCTTGAACTTAACAACCTCTGATCATCACAACTCTTGGGACTAGAAACAAATTTTTGAATCTCGCTATCAACAGAGACCATGCTCAACCCCGACATCTCCATCAGAAGGGGACCATAGTTTCTGATTTTTCTGCTTCCCTGTACGGCCTCCAGGAAGCTCTGAAGCACACCGTAGGTTGATGCGCCGATGAGTAGGGGATTCCTCCCTACCCCAAGAGGCCTCCCCGATCCTCCTTGCATCTGGGTCGCCACCGGAGTGCTCTAGGGAACGAGAAAGTGAAGGGGAGGTGATATGGGAGAGGTGAAGGGCGGCAACAATGTGAGGGAAGGGCCAACGCGTAAAGGCAAAGGAGATGAGATGAGAGTATTTTAGGTTTTTAAAATAATTGAGTGATGTGACATCTTAGTTAAGTTATAGATTTAGATAAATTTATCAAAACCTATTCTTATAGCTAGTCATATAATATTAGAGTAACATTTCATTTATATTTGACTATAACTAATGATATATTTAACCTAGATGCTCTTGTGATCTTTGTCAGCAGATTTTTAAATTTGATTTTTTTAATACACATATTTTACTAAAAGGCAGCCTATAGTTGCTCTGCTGTTTGTCGGTTCAAAGCAGTTAGTAATTATTTATTTATTATTTATTTTTGTTGCAAAAAGCAGAGGAATGTTGTTTATTAGGTATTTCCTTCCCCGGGAGCTTCACTGGTACGCTTTTTTTCAATATCTTTTACTCATTTCAGTATATAAAAAAGCTCTCATTAAATACAAAATTGTGTCATTGTTTTTAAAATTTAATATTGAATATGAAATCCAGGTTGCTGATTTGAATTTCATTTTAATATCAACTGTTCAATCAATATTACTATTAAACAAATCAAAATGATAAAAAAACGCAGTGCCGAAAAGCCAATTTAACATTTAACTTTTATTGTAATATTAATTTAAAAATAATAAAATTGAATACATTTTAATATATCTTTTAAAATAAGATTGCAAATATGCATCTAAGAAAAAGGTAAACGAGTAATTCAAAAAAAAAGATCTTATTTCAAAAAATGATAAAATTGGACAAATTATTAATTTTGGAAAATATTGACCTCGTTTGTTACTCCGTGTTTTTTGTTTTAAAAAAAAATAAAAGTTATTTGATACATTTGCTTTTTAAATAAAATAATATTTATTTAAATTGAATAAAATAATTTTTTAGTTTTTTTATGTTTATATATAAACTTATTTTAATAGAATATTCAAATTAGTTTTTTTATTTTAAAAAAATGTTTTTAAAATATTTTTTTCATATCAAACATAATTATTTTAATTTTTTTTAAAATTAAATCATGAAATCAAAACACTTTTTTTTGACACTCCCTAATCATGAATTAGAAATGATACGGATTAATGTTAGAATGTGTTGACGGCTACCTAAGGCCCCACCAACAAAACATTAAACAAAAAAAAAATTAAAAAAAAAAAAAAGAAGAAAAAAAAAAAAAACAAAAAAAAAAAAAAAAAACAACCCCCCCCCCCCCCCCACCCCCCCCCCCCCCCCCCCCCAAACCAAAAAACACCCCCCCCCCCCCCCACCCCCCAACCCCCCACCCCCCCCCCCCCCCCCCCCCAACAACCAAAAAAAACAAACAAAAAAAAAAAAAACCCCCCCCCCCCCCCCCCCCCCCCCCCCCCCCCCCCCCCCCCCCCCCCCCCCCCCCCCCCCCCCCCCCCCCCCCCCCCCCCCCCCCCCCCCCCCCCCCCCCCCCCCCCCCCCCCCCCCCCCCCCCCCCCCCCCCCCCCCCCCCCCCCCCCCCCCCCCGCGCAGCCGGTTCGGCGGGGGGGGGGTCCCAAACCCCCGGGGTCGCCGGGGGGGGGGGGGGCGGCCCCCCGCCTCGTCTCGCCTTGCTGCGTCGTTGCTACCAACGGTTCCGTCAATTTATAGGTTCCAATTATGCAAACCTCCTCCCCCAATTATTCAATTGCCAGTGCTGCTATTTGCACCTGGTCTTGAACGCAGCAGCTATGATTTGCTTGTCTATTCTGGTGGCTTTCCAGCCAGTATCCAGAACAGGTGGCTCTGTTGGATCTGCTCCCGTTTCAGTATTTCGCTTCCCTTGTGCCGAAAAAGTACCTCTCTTGCTTTCTATCCCCTGGTGACCATGAATTGAAATGAAGTCCCAAGTTATCACAACCCAACTCAAAACCCCACAACATCATATCTTATCAATTAACATCTGGCACCGATGGGCATTGTAACGTGCAAAAATTCCACTATGCTATCATATATAACACTATGTATGTGTGTATTAAAAAAAAAAAAAAAAGAATTCAGTCCCAGGGATCAGATTTGTAGGCGTCAAATTTAGGGATGATGGAAAAGACCATGCACTTCAGGTACTGAGGAACCAGCTCTTCATCCGTGGAGTGGAATCAGAAATCTAGGGGCTGTCAAACAGTGTATCCGATGATGGAAGGGGCAAAAAAGGAAAATAAAACACCTTAAAAATAATATTTTTTCATCAAATTTTGAGGCAAAAAAGGAAAACAAAACACCTTAAAATTACGGTTTCATCCTTAAAATAAACAAGCCTCAAATCAATCAAGTTCAATAACTTTTCAATTTATTTATTCTTTGAAAAAACCGCTGGAAGGCGAGGGCCGTTCTACAGATTTACAATTCACAATAAATATAGACAATAAAGATTGTCAGAGTTTGGTTATATAATTAATAAAAAATAAGTACTTAAAATTAATATATTAATATTATACTATTTATTTTAAATATATATTTTTAATAAATTCATAAATTTATAGTAAAAATAAATAAATATTAATATTACAGATCAACGTGACTAATAGTAATATTAATGACGAACCAACGTGACTAATTACAGATCGTAAATTGATACCAAAAATTGAAATAATGGGACTATGTTGTGAATTGTGATCCCATAAAATCAAATTATGTACCCCGGGTTTACTGTGTGACCCTTCAAGCAAACTCGTTTATACATTTGAATGATAAATATTTTTTACCTTTATCTCCAACCCAAAAAAAAAAAACAAACAAACAGAAACAAACGAAAGCAAAACAGAAAAGAAAGACAGCATGCCCATGAAATTATTTATAGAAAAATGATCATCCATCATCATCATCTCATTTGAGCAGCAGGGCTGGAAGTTGCAACAAAAGTGTGGATCATGCTTCGTCTCTCTCTTCTTCGGAGTACCAGTAAGTTTGGAGATTTTGCTTTTGTCGTTTCCTTTTTTGACCTGTTCATAAATATTACATCGAAAATGAGACAGTCCATGAAAACGTCAAGGGAAAAAAATAGTTGCCTAAAATATCTAAGCTTCCATACTTCTGTGGAAAGAAAGGATGGTCAAATTTAGGCACGGGTCTGGCATGTGGCACCATTGTCCTCCTTAATTGCTTCAATGCGTTTTCTTCTTCTATCTGTGCACAAAGAAAGGTCAAGTTGGAATAAAACGATTCGAAACAAGGCTAATTCCATAAAGATGCTTCAAAGATCATTAAAAAGAGCAAATGCATACCATTCTTGCTGATTCGGTCTCTTCCCTGTACCTCTTGTACATTAGTTCTTTCTCCTTGACCTGTCACAGCCAACTTCAAATGATAAAACATTCACACCGTAATTCATAACTTCATGCAAAGTTGAAAATCTGACCACGGATCCAGGGAGCCGGCAGGGCCATGCCCCCAAATGTTTATATAAATATAAATATATATATATATATGTGTGTGTGTGTGTGTGTGTGTGTGTGTGTGTGTGTGTGTGTATATAAAATGTTTATCCGTATGTTTTAAATTTTTATTAATATTTAAATTTATTTAGTAATAAAAATGAATTATACTATTTAAAAAATTTATTATCATATTTAAAACTTAATAATCGGACTAATTAAAATTCCACAACTAACTTAATGGCTTCTATCTAGATTTTTCAAACAAATCAAATAATCAAAAAAAATTGAATTAAATCAAATTTGAGCCAATTTACCCATGCCATGCCATGGTAAGTTTCATGGCAACAGTTATAAGAGAATTTGGTGAGCAGGCTTAGAATAAGAGTTTCTGTAAAGTTAAAAAATACCTTTCTATCAAACTCTGACCGTTCTATTGCTCTATGATCAACATGGAGATTAAATTCTTCAACCCTTGTGAGGGGGATCCGTACTTTATCCTGAATAGGAATTGGGTCCCTGCAGCAAGAAAAAAGAAAGGGGGGTGGAGGTGCACCATGTACATTAGTACATAAGCATTATATATTTCAAAACAGACTAGTTTTTCAAAGTTTCCTGTGATGAAGAGTAAAGTGCTCCCCATACTCTTTCATGATAGGCCGCGCTCTGAAGATCCTCATCTGGGCTTCTTCTTTCTCCATCCTCTGCCGCTCTGCCATTTCCTTCTGCATTTCTTCCTGATGCCTCACCAGACTCTCCAACTGGAAAGGTTCTGGTTTGGTGTGCTGCTTTGGCTCGGGTTTTCGGGGGATCTACACATGAGATGATCCTTAAAGAAACCGTGAATTTCGCAAGAAAATAAAAAGGAAAAGAAAAAAAAACAGTGGGTGGAGGAGTTTTTGTACCACAGGATAATCAGTAGTGTAAGGATATGGGCAGGCCTTTGGAATCCTGACCCTCTCTTCTTCCAACTGTTTTTGCATAACTTCCTGAACAAATTTTCTCTCCTTCTCTGCTCCCCTCTCCTGATTCCATGGAAGCAAAACAATAGTATTGGTATATTGGTGAAAATCATAGTCAACAGTCTTGTGAGGATAGAATAATCTACTGGCCAGAAAATGATTGACATACCTCCGTATGGAGGTGAAATGGGTTTGGCATTGTCTTTCTTGGAATATGATTGTTATGGCGGGGCTCAGAATTCAAACAAAGCTGAAAAGGGAAGATAAAATATCAAAGATGGAGAAACAGAAAAATTAGACGAGCATGTGTATCAATAGAATTAAGCTACTTCATTTCCAGTAACCTTATCAAAAAGATCAGAAATCACAGCTGAAGGTGGAATTCTTTCGTCGGTAGCAAAGTGAAACTCCTGAGGTGTAGTTACATTTCGTTTTATGTTGCTAAACATCCCTAAATCCCCTTTACTTTCAAATATCTGCACAAATTGAGAAAGTTTACTAGGGAAACCTACTGTGACAAATTTCCCATTTGTGGTTTTCCATGAAAAGAAATTTCTTACCTTTCTATTCAATGGCCGTGCCTTAAACTTTGGAACCTTTTCAAGTTCCTCCTGCTCAAGCTCAAAAGTACTTTTTGCCTTGAGGGGGCGCGTTCGCAATGATGTCTGCAGAAATGGAGTTTTAGGATCAGAATGATAGGGTCTCCACTGATGATTCTGTTTCGTGAAGGGGGAAAAAAATGTAGTCAGGAGAGGTTTATGAGCTTCCAAGGCTTGCACATGATTTCTATAAAATTCGAGGGTGTCATGTAGATTTCATGATTGCATGATTGTTAAAGCTTCCTTTACATAATTTATGTTCACATTTTGAGGGTGTTTAAGAGAATTCCTTTTTGTTTATAAAACATAACGTGTTTCTATGTTTATAATTTGTAAATGTTTCAAATAAACTACCAAAAATCTTTTCAGTGTTTAAAAAGGGTTTTTATAAATTACTTTGTTGATTTCTGGGCTCTATTAGTCCTAAATATATTTTGTTTCTAAATTTGTAAGTCGATGCCAGCATAAATACTTAACTTTTTTTTTTTGAAAGAAAAGGTGTTAATAAAAGTAAATAAAAAGAAGCTCCCATAAACACTCTTATTATGCAAACTTTTATTTTCACTCGATGGTGAATGAACTTATTATTATCTGTATCAAACATTATGTACATTCATTACCAAATATCTATATTCTTACAAAGGAACATAATTGAACTTCAATATCGAATGAGGTATCTGGACCTGATGAGAAGATTCTGTTGCTGTCTTTGTAGATGCTTCTGCGTTCTTTTCGGCCCTTGACATCGTCTCCAAATGAAATTCCTGTAGAAATAACGGTTCTCAAAATGGTTGTGCTTCTGCATTCTGTTTAATCTAGCATATTTCAGATGGAGAATTACCTGAAACTCTGGCACTTGGGGTATGCTTCTTGGTAATGAGGGTAAAGTTGGGCCTTCGAGAATCTGAAAAAGGAAAAAGAAAAGAAGACATTAGTCAATTGATGGCACACATTAAATAGGACACCAACAGACCCCATGAAGAGAGCAAATGAAAAAAGGAGATCCAAAAATAGGACACCTGAAAAAGCACCTTCTTATTTGCTGGCCGAGCCTTAAATTTTGAAATTTTAGCCATCAACTCTTCCTCAAGTTCAGCAAAGCTCTTCACCTTGGCAGGACGAGCCCGTTGAGCTGTTTCAAGTTCAGGTTCCTTAGGCCTTGTCAATTTCAGTTTGGGTTTGCGCTGCATGAGCAAAGCAGCGTCATCCTGAAAAGTAAAATACAAAATGGAGATACAGGGGGGAATCAGTTACAGGGAACTTTAAACTTAGTAAAAAAAAAGTATAAAACAATATAACTTCTAAAGGAACTAGACAAGGACATGTGAAAGAGTGTTGCTCTTCTTAGGCAGTAATATCTCCCTCGTATTGGACTGGAACTTTTTCATCATTTCTGCTGTTGAGATGAATGGGACTGCTGGCTCCCTAGCATAAATCTTCACCAGATGAAGGACAACAAGGATTAGGCTTCACATCTTCTGAAACTATTGATAACGGGTCAGGAAATGACAACACCAACGCAGTGTGTTTAACATTACAAACCTTTCTATCTTGTTTACACGTTTTAGTAGTCGAAGAACATAACCTGGAAGAATTGCCCATCTCCCCAGGCTTTGTCTTGTGGAGAAATGTTTTTGGCTTCACATTAAGAATCTGAGATTCAAGCAACATAGGATAAAGTGACGTAAGCATAGTTTTTAGAAACAATGAATCAAATCCAAGTAATAATAATAATTATTTGAATCATTCTAAAATTAATTGGTAGTAGGAAAGGTCATCCTAGAATCTTTATTAGCTAATATTTCATTGTCAACTTTTCTGATGTGGAATATTTCTAAGACACTTTTCACATATTAACGTAAATAATACAACATAAATACACATTTAGAAATTATGAATGAGGTAAATTATTGAAAAACACACTTACAGGCTAAGTATTATGAGTGAAAAACACAATATCATATTAGAATTTAAAGGCTAATATCCTAAAACTAATTGACTGAAAATGTCACCTTATATCTTTATTAACTAATATTTAATTATAACTTTCCGATATTTCTAACAATAATAATAACAACAACAAAAATAATAATAATGAGTTAATTACATGTCTAGATTTTCCTTCTCCTAGCTTTTGCTTCTTAATAGCCTGGTTTTCCTGAGCCAAACTTGTAGTCCCGCCAATTTTTTCCACATTTGTATCTCTAAAAACAAACGGCAATGCAGCCCATTAAACATATAAACAAATTTTTACACTAACATATGAAGGAACTTCAGAAAACTATTTATATGATAAAGATCAAGAGTCAATAATACCTTTTCACAATGCTTGATTTGGAACTTTTGGATTGTAGTGACTGAATGAGATTTTTTGGCTTTAGTGCTGATGGGTTTTTTACTGAACCTCCCGTCTTCTTGGAAGTCTGCTGCATCTTCAAATCAGTTGGCAGTGACCCTCCTCCCTTCCTGGAATTTGTTGCCAGTTTTGGGGTGCAGGCTTCCATTTCTACCAGAAGTTGTAATAAATCTCATGAATGTGGCCAACACACGTATCTATCTCTCTCTCTATATATATATATCGTTAACCTACAAATTCACTCCATGGACCAACCTTTAACAGCTGATTTGATTTTGTCCTTATCAGTAGCCGTGTCAACTTTAGATGTGGTGGAAATCCTAAAATCAAGAACTGATAGATGAATAAATAAAAAAAAAATTGGGAATTTAAGATGTGGTTTATATAGCCGATCCCAGGACTTAAAGGCTTGTTGATTTGGTTTGGTTTTTTTTGGAATTTGATACAATCAGATCTTATGGAATAAATTTTTGGGCTATAAAATAAGCAAACCTTTCATTTTCTTGTGAGCACAAGGCCTTTTCCTCGACTTCACAAGTCATCATGTCAACTGAAACCTAGAAAGTTATTCAATTATCAGATTTCAGATAGCTACGAACATGAACAAAATTAACTAATGGTAAAACAAACTTAGTAGCCTTATATACCGAATTGGAGCTTGTATCATCATCATTTTGGGGCTCACTAGCAACTATCTTTTCTTGCTTGATCTCGGCAGGCATGAGTGTGGGTGGAGGGATGACTTTTGAAGGGGAGCCACCATTGCTTGCCAAACCTGCTGATTCAGATGACTGCACCAGATTAATGGAAAGCCACCAAAAGTTCAGCAAGTCAGTCTTTCAGAAGAGGAATAAAAGCGTAAGGCAGTTGATACAAACTGATGTAAGAAGAGAAAAAGGAGATGTATACTTGATTGAAGTCACTTAAACATTCCATCTTAGGAGATCTCTCGGTCTTGATTCTGGACATGAAAGCTGCACCAATTGATGACCCCAAACGTCACAAAACTCATGCTTCCAACTGAGGTTAAAAAGAATATGATGTTTTTTCCTATGACCCAGCCCAACAATGTAGCTTGTATGCCATAATATCAGCATGAAATATGAAATTGAGCAGGAAAAAAATCATTTCAGCTGTTTGCCAAAATTAAGCTCTCCATAAAAATAGTTAGTTAATTGAAGAGGCATGTAATTAGATAGGAAACAAAAGGGAATGGAATAGTATTCAAAGCAAAGGACCCAGGAACTACGAACCCGACTCATCTGAAGATCCTATAACTATCAAATCCACAATGGAAATTCAAAACGCTAACAAAAATGAGTGAAAGAAATCTTTTGCTGTTTTAATTCAATTCGAAGAACACAGATCACGTACGTGAAGGACCATAGTTTAGGGCAGTCTCGAACCAGAGCTCTGCTTCACGAACGCTGTTATTGGACTCACCAATGATGAAATCGAAGAAGCAAGGGGCTGAAAACTCGTATGCCTCGTCTAAAGTGTGCAATTCTTCCATCATCATCCCCATTCCTCAATCCTCAGTAGGGTTGTGTGTGTGTGTGTGAGAGAGAGAGAGAGAGAGAGAGAATTGAGCAAGACAAAGGCTATGTAGAGAGATAGAGAGAAACAAATGCTGGAAGGAATTGTAAGGAAAGATATTTGCAGAACAATAATGATGGAAAATCGAGAAGATGGCACACAAGAATTGTAAAATCGTTGGGATAAAAATCGCGCCGTTCCTTGTTAACGGCTATAATTTCAATGTTAAACGATGTCGTTTCACGTCTTCTTTCTTGTTTATTATACGTTTGAAAATTTTAATTTTCAAAATTTGTTCATGATTAGGCCAGTAATAAAATTGAATTCATGAATAAAAACGGTGCCCAAAGTTATTAATTACAAGCATGTAAATTGCTTTTTTATATATATAAAAAAAGTCTTATGTGATTAAACCAGCTATAAAATTAACAAAATGCGTGCATAAAAGGAAGTGGCCTAAGGTTTATTAAAACATTCAATTTCACTTCAATTAATTCTCACGTATTCAACTTAACTTTCGTAAAAATTTTGAATTCTCAAATTTATTCAGCTTTAAAGCTTTGATGTCTAATGTAAAAGCTCTATCATATACTCGTTGTTTGGCTAATAAACTATACCATTACCATCAATTTCATGAACCCGGCCGATTATAATATTCCAATGATAAACGTTTTGTAAATCTTGCAGGTGAATTAATATAAGTTATTTGATAATATGTTTTTGATTTATCTAGAAGCAACAAAAAAAACAATAAATAAAAAAGAAATTAAATAAAAACTTATGAATTGTAGATTAAATATCTTCTTAAATAATTAAAGAGTGAAGGGTATACATATAGTTCCGTATGATTTTTATTATTATTAATGACGAAATTGTTTGTTATTCAGGAATCAGGACATGTCCATCATTGTTTCTCAAAATATTTTAATATAATAGACAAGTGATTTTTAGTATTGTTTACAGGTATTATTTTAAATTATTAGCTGGGATGTGCTCATGTCATGTCGGCTCTCATTTTTTTATGTTTTACTATTTTTAAAAAATAAATAAATAATATAATTTATTTATCTTATAGTTTTATCTTATTTATCTCATTTTAATTACTTGTTTTTTAAAATTTTCTATTGAATCACTCCAATTACATAAGTGTAATAAGTTCTCATTCAAATATTTGATACAAATAATTAAGTAGAGAGATAGATATTCTTTCTTCTCTTCCTAAATTGATGGTCCTTCTAAGTGGGCTAACCTACTCTTATTCCTTCTTGTGGCCTTTCTCAATCTATTTTAGCTTTCTTGGACTTCGATCTTACTTGTAATATAAATTGATTACATATTCACAGCTATTATGATCACATATTAAGGGAATGTAAGGAAAAGATGACAAGCCTAAGTGTGTAAGTAAACCTTTATAAAACTAACAACAACAATAATAATTGTAAATAAAAGATCAATTATTGTATACTGAATTAAGGTTGGGCTGAGTTTATAAATGCTACCACAGACAACAACATATGAATCAATATTCTTACAATAGTGAAATAATCTGCAGACTAATAATTAAAGTCTCAATTAAAATAATGATAAATCACGTGTATGACTATATATAGGGGATCTAAGAAGTTTTTCTAAGACAAACAAATTCAAATTAAAGATTAATTGTTAACCTAATTGATAAAAATTACTAAGGAAGTCTAATTTTAGGAATTTAAAATGTCAAATTCTTTTATCTCATCTCTTATGAATGAATAAAATCGAGAATTTAATCTTAATTTGTCTATTTAAATATTAAAGATAGTCTACTAATAATAATATGTATAAGTTAAAACTCAAATACTTTTGAGACAAAACTAAGCCATTTTTTTTTGGTTTTATATTTAAATATTTATTGAAGTTAAAATTTTGAATTTCAAATTTTAAAAACAAAAAAAATGGTTAAAAAGAGAATGTAATTTAATTTTTTTAAAATGGATCACAAAGAAATTATAATGTACATATATATATATGGTAGGTTCAAGTAATAAAGTAGATGGACGGGAGGAAAAGAAAAAAAAGGGAGGGGAGTGGGGGGCTTACATAAAAATTAACTTTAGATTTAAAAACAGAAAATAACTTAAATATATTTTCAAAAATAAATAATTTAAGTACAACTTTATTTAGAAAATGAATATACCAAACACGCTTTATTAATCAAATTCCGTTTTTAAAAATTAAAACCTATTTTGGAAATAGGTCCTTTGAGTCTTGTTTTTGGTACGCTTTTGATTTATATATTTTGGTTTCTTTATTGGATTTCATGTTGAATTCTAAATTTAAAAATAATTTTCATTTGATAAAAGAGAGAATATATTGCAAAAAGAATGTGTTTTGTTTAGATTTAAGTGGGCCCATGTAATAAGGTAGAATAAAGAGAAATAATAAATAATAAATAAATTGTACCCTACATGAAAATTGTAATAAGATTTTAAAATAGAAAACAACTAAAGCATATTTTCAAAAACAATTAATTTAAAACATCACTTTATTCAGAAAATGAATACATCAAATACACTTTATTGTCCGAATTTAATTTTTAAACACCAAAACCTATTTTGGAAATAGGTCCTTCGCTATTTGGTACATGAATTGATTTATTTATTTTAGTTTCTTTATTAGTATTCGTATCAGTTTTGATTTTGAAAATAATTTATGTTTAGTAAAAGAGAAAATATAATTCAAAAAAAGTGTATTTCGTTAAAATTGTGTTTTATAAAAATTAAAAAAACATATATTGGGCCTAATAAGATAGAGGAAAAGAAAAAAATAAATAAATCATTTGAATTTTCCTATAGAATTGAGTTTTTATTTGAAAACTAAAAATAAAAAAAGTGTTTAAACTTTTATTTATTTTAAATTACAATGGACCAACTATTTTCAAAAATGGTTGCTAAATAGATCCTTGAGTGCATGTTTTCAAAATAGTATTCTATTTTCAAAAACAAAATTGATAGACAAAATATGTTTGGTGAGTATTTTATGAATAAAAAATAGTTATCTTTGAAAATATATTTCGACTGTTTTCTTTAATCTAAACTTAATTTTTGTGTAGCACTTAATTAATTAATTAATTAATTTTCCTTTTTTCTATTTTATTACCTATACAACCATATTCTTTTTTTCATTTGTTATGTTTAAAAAAACACACAATTTTTAAACAATATTTTATCTCATACCAAATTTTTTTTTTTACAAAATTGAAATTCAAAATTCATTTCTAACCATGGAAACATATGAATTTTGATTATAAAACCAGTCATAATCAACTTAAATACATTATAAATTTATTAGCAAACTTTTAAATAGTAAGTTACTTTCACTGCTAAAGCCTAAATCCCATGACCGAACATGTTCTAAGTACATGGCGTCAAATCTCCAGTACATAAATAAAAATAATGTTTAAGCAATTAAAGTTTAGTGGATAAAACCAAATTTAATAAATCAACCGCACAACATCAAATTAAAGATAAACAGAAATAAACTCGGATTTGGCCAGAATTTCATTTTTTGAGAGCATGGCAAATTAGTCGAAAAGTTCCATTTATTGGTTGGCGCGCGGTTCCACACACAAAGCCACCCCCATCAACGTTAATTAAGGAAATTAAAGGTTTTGCCTAAGAAAAATAGAAAATTAACTCTGCCATGGTGTTTTCATATAAGATTTATATTTTTCAAAGTTCAAACATAACATGCTTCACAAATGTACTTCACATAGTCACTTCAAAAAAGTTTGACAAATAAATTATTCTCTATTTTTATAATTATAATTTTAAATTTGTTTTGGGTAAATACTAATAACTAAATGAGGTAGAACAAAAAAGTATAAATGATTGGTGTCAAAATCATACATAGATTTTAGGAGCAAAACACGGTGCACGATACATGCATGGTGAACAAACTTATCAACCGCCCGCACTTGTTTCAAAAACGTCATTAATAAGATCAAACACGTACAAATTTGGGCTCTTCAAAAACCAAGGCTCTCCCCATATAAATTTGGAGTTTAGCTTGAGTCCGAACCAAGAACGATTCTTCTACTTCCAGCACAATCCAAAAATCCAGCAATGACCAGTTTAGCAGCTGCGTTTTTGGTAGCTCACATTCTAGTTTCCGGGCCAGCCATGGCCAAGGAAGGGCTCAACGCCGGGGATGCGACGTGGGACCTAATCGAATGCGTAAGGTTTGTGCTAGGGAATGAACAGAATGAGTCCGAGAATGCTGCTTCTTGGACGCCGACACCACCGATACAACCTCAGCAGAAGATTTGTCGGTGCATTCAGAACATGGTTGAGATGTTGCTCACAGTGTATGGGAGTGGACCTGATCAGTCTGGTCTGCAAATCTCCCCGAATCAGTGTGGGATACACATGGCCATCCCCGTGATTGGTGCCACGAAATGGTTCAACAAAACTTCTCTATCTGTGTCCCTCCAGCTCACCTACTCTTAATCTCCATGGTTGAGATGTTTGTGTTTGTTGTCGTGCTAAACACCCCATATAGTTCTTTGAGTTTATGTTCTTTGCTTTCTGTTCACGTGGTAACTCATTCTATGGTCTATGCTTTATCCACGCGCAGGCCCGACCCGAGGGCAAGCCCAGTAAGGTTCTTAAAGGTTGAGGTTGGAACTTAATTCGAGTTCATGACAAATTTTGAGGTTATAAACAATATGAGATTATAAGATAGTTTTAGGTTATAAAAAGTTCAAGGTTACAAGATAGTTTTAGGTTATAAAAAGTTAAAGGTTATGAGATTATGGAAACATGGTTCTTAATTATATTTCTTGTCTTGAAGTTGTGAAATGAAAGTTTTATCAAATCCTTTTGCCCAACACTAATTCAACTTGATGAGTATCTTGCTGCAAATCTTAAAAAAGTTATAATAGATGAAAAACTATTGAAAATCTCATTAAAAAAGTAAGGAAAACTAAAATTGAAAAACATAATATTAATAAAATATGCATGAAAAATGTTAGTGGATGTCGTTATATAAATAATCTATATGAGGACCTAGAAAAGGAACATGAACAAACTATAGTTGTCAAAGGAAAATTTGTTCAATAAACATTATTGACGTGTGTATATGTGTATATATATATTATAAAATAAGAAATTAATACAAACAATAATTACTAATTTAATAAATAAATTATTATTATTATAAATAAATATTTGTTAATAGCATAATAAATAAAATCACATGTTATTCAATAAATCTTTCACACGTTTTCACATTACTCGGTTAATTAATATTTTATAAAAAATATATAAATTATAATTTAGATAAGTATTGTTGAGTATGCCAAATATTTACATATTTAAAGTGAATGTCAATAAGTATTTTGAAACTTTCAGATGGTATATGAAAATATTCAAGATTCATTTGTATGCAATATATGTATTATATGTATACACACAAATATATATATATATATATAATTTTGCTACAATGAGAACGTGATGTCAGCTTTTTATTGTGAGAATTTTAATCTGAACTGTTAGATTAAAATTCAATAATTTAGATTAGACTTTCATTTAACTATAGTTCCACTATTGTAACATTAGCGGTCCAGATTAAAGTTTTCACAATAAGAAACTATCTCATGTCTCATTGTAGCAAAATTATTATATATATATATATATATATATATATATATTAACAAATTAACTTTTGTTTGATAAAGAGTAAACAAAGGTTAAAGAATTAAGTGGGAAATGGTGTAAAGTAAAATGTGAAAAAAATTATTGTTTGATTGTAATGGAAAAGGAGCTAGAAAAGTTTTTTTTAGTAATTTAATAATATTAGAAAAAACACGTGAAAAATAATATTGAATAAAATATTACTTTTGTCTTTGCATATATAATTGCATAAAATGGCATAATATATATATATATATATAATAATTTTATAATGTTGATAGATTTTCATATCAAATATCACCATTTTCATGAATTTTCTTTTCATCTTCTATGTAAGTTTTTTATGTCTCTTTAAACTACAACTCATTTATCATGTTTTCACCCTATCCAAACGAGTAAGAGGGAGGAGTCACATATAAGCCATTTTGCGTAAGTTTGTTGTGCATTCCTAAGAGTATCAGTTATAAATTAGTTGAAATTTTAAATTTAGCAATGTTTGAATTTTAATAAAATTTATAGTTAAAATATATATTTTAAGTATAATTTATGATTAAAAAATTTTAATTAAAATTTTAGCGATTTGATGGTTTAAAATGTTAATATTTTATTAGTTTAGATTAAATTACGATTAAGCCAGACCAAATTACTCAGTAAAAACAAATGCTGGGCGGAAGATTTTTTATTAGGGTAGTAGACGCGGAGGAAGAGCTGTCTTTTATACAAATGAGGGTCGCTGCTGATTGTTGGAGAGCGCAATTCCTCTACAACAATAATTATTCTCTCTCTTCTATTATTATTGTTGTCTCTTCACCGTTTACTGAAGACCGACAACCGTCAAACCCTATCTCGGAATTAATCAACCGATTCAAATTGAGCTCATTTCGGGTTGAACTCAAACCCGCTCATTCCGAACCACAACCCGGCCTAGCTTGCAACCAACCGAAAAGGAAAAAGAAAACAAACAAATTATACTAAAAACAACATGAAGGCCAACACTTAAAATAATCGTGCAGAACCAACAATGCACCGAATCTTGTTTTATATACATTTGTTTTCGTGATTGGGGCCTGCGCAATTGAACTGCTGATTCACAGGAGGCTTCGCAAGCAGCCGTGCACATTCTCAGTTCTCATGGATTTGTGATACAGTTTTAGTGGGTCATTGTTGATTTTAAATTCTGGGTCTGTTCCGATTTTCCCTGTTTGGGGTTCGTGCATCCATAATCGGATCTGGGTATTGCACAGTCTCGCTGCTCCTAAGGTTTGGATCGGGAAAGATCAAGATCTGGTTCGAAAACTCCATCTGGGTCATTCAATTTGTAGCATTTTTGTGCTCGAAGAGTAACTGAAATCGAAGATCCCATGAGCCATAGAAGATCTGGTTCGGGCGGGAATGGGGTTTTCTACCCAGTTGTTGGGTTTGGATTAATCTTTGCCTTCATTTACTTGTCTTTTGGGGACTTGAGGATCAGCTTTCCCAGCTGCCCAAAGCTAGGGTTTGTGGAGAGGAATGGGACTAAGTTCATGATGGATGGCACACCCTTCTACATTAATGGATGGAACTCTTACTGGTTGATGGCCCACTCTGTGGACGAAGACAGTAGACCAAAGGTTAGAGAAATGTTCAAAGCTGGAGCCAAGATGGGTCTGACCGTGTGCCGGACTTGGGCTTTCAACGATGGTGCCTACAATGCCCTCCAGATCTCCCCAGGCCGGTTCAGCGAGCGGGTCTTCAAGGTTCTCTTATCCCTGATCTTGCATTTTTGGTTCATTTCATGATCACTTGCAATTTGTATTGTCTCGAGAAAGATATTTTTTTGATTAGTGCATTAACTTTGAAAGTTACATGTGTTGTGTGTGATTAGTCATCATTGAACTAGTTTTTTTTAGAACTCATTATTGTTAAGCAGGAGCCTCGAGTTTGTTTGTTCATTTGGAAATGAGTATAGACTTAGTGTGGCAATGAGTAGCATAAACTTAATATTGAAGTACCGTAGAGTGCGTTACAATTCTTTTCTTTTAGTTTATGGGAAAGCAATGATTAAAGGACCCTCCGAACTATTTAAAAAAATTAAAATTAAAATACGGGAAACAATTAGTGTTGTTATTTAGTCTTGTCGTCAAAAATCTGTTGCTGGCTAATTTGAAATGGTGCTGTTTTTTTCCTAGAATACCATTCAGCTTTCACCAATGCCGTGAGGAATCTAGTTAAGGTAATTGGAAGACCACTAATTTTTTGTTTTCCCTTCATTGTCTTCTCTTTTTCATTCCTAGATTTGCTTACAACTAAATTGAGAAAGTCTTGGTTCCCCTACCCATAATTTGATTTCAAGTTGTAATCCATGTCTCGTAGCTGAAAGAGATTGATATATTGTGATTAGTTTACATTTATGACGTTTAGGGTTTTCTTTAAAGTTTCTTCATTGAGGCCCATGGTGTCCTGAAGCTGCAGATGACTTAGATGCTCTGTTTTGGATATGCGTTCTTATTTTTTCCTCAACATATCCTTTAAGCAAACAGGAAAAATAAAATAAAACAGAAGTACTGAATACACCTTACTATTTCATTTTGTGGCCCCAATATTGAGCATAACTGGCTATTACTTTCTTCTTCTCCTTTTTTAGCATATTGCTGTAATGATTTTCTGGTGCATGGCAGGCTTTGGATCATGTCATTGCAGAAGCAAGCAAAAATGATATCAGGCTGCTTCTTAGCTTAGTTAATAACTTGAAAGCATATGGTGGGAAGACTCAATATGTCAAATGGGCGTGGCAAGAAGGCATCGGTTTGAGCTCTTCTAATGATTCATTCTTCTACGATCCAACTATTCGCCAATATTTCAAGAATTACGTTCAGGTTATTTACTTCTCTAATCAGAAATAATCTTTTATTTACAAAATAGAAATTCAGTTAACTATATTAAAACCTCAATATCTTTTCCATGTTGCATATATAACTTCAGCATATGCATAAGACACTATACTATAGGTTATCAGCATTTTGTTTCACATGTTACATTAATGGTATAAAGACAATGTACTATTTTGATGGTAACTAGAATATTTTTTCTTTCAAAAAATAACTATCCCCAAATGACATTTGTTGGATATGAGGACTGAGCATTCTTTGTACATGCAAGGAAATTCCTCGATGTCTGATATATGACATTTGTATGCCTTTGAAATCATACGAGTTTACAGCTTATATCTATTGAGAAGCTGTTTAAGTGGATTATGGTGGTTGCTCTAGGAGAAAAAATGAATCACGGAACATAGGCAGGGTGGAAGTAATGAAGGTTTTAGTTTTCACTCTTTGGCTTGTACTGCAAGTTGTTTTCATCGCATCTACATTTTTATATTAGGAGTTTTCAAGCTGGCCTTTCAGTTCAAAACTATGAGAACATGACTACTGAATTTTAATGGATCTCTGCTTATCTTGGATATGTCTTGGGATGTATTAAATGGTGTGTGTTTAACTGTTTTGACATACTACATTTGATCAATGAGATGTCGTTTGAATGTCGCAAAATGTGGATGCCATCGTAATTATATTAAATTAAATTGTGTTCGTCGTTAGGTGCCTTGAATTATTGGTGAGTAACAAAGTTTTGGAGTATAAATAATATACCTCAATGAAACATGGGTAAGGGATTGTAATTGAGTAAAGAAACCCCTTAAACCTTAAAAACTAATGTTTGATAAAGAAATTTAAAAAATGACACTCCACCCCCATCCCATAATTATGTTCTATAATCTTTGGGTTTAAGTTGAGGCTTCAAATTGTTGTTGTTTGATTGTATTTCACTTTCATGCATGTTATCGTCTGATTTAGCCCCAATCAGATTTCCACAGATATTATCAGCAAGTTTTCTTCGGTCAGAACCCTTTTCGTCTGATTTTTCTTTTCCTTTTCCCCTACTAATTTGTTTCCATTGTAGACTGTACTAACAAGAAAGAACACTCTCACTGGAGTCGAATATAGGGATGATCCCACTATATTTGCCTGGGAGTTGATCAATGAACCTCGCTGTATGTCTGACCCTTCAGGCGACACTCTCCAAGTAAGTTTGAGCTCCCGCCATCTGGCACAACATGATCTTTGTTTAGTAATAAATATCATTGATGGGTGCCGTTAACTGTTTTTTCTCGGGTCTCTTCACCTTTTCCTTCTTAAAAACTCGTTTGTGAGCACAAAGTAATTATGGGGCATGCTTTTCAGAATTGGATAGAGGAAATGGCGGCTTTCGTGAAATCGATTGACAAGAAGCATCTGTTGACAATCGGCCTTGAGGGCTTTTATGGTCCTAAAAACCCAAAAGGTTTAACTGTAAACCCCGGGGATTGGGCAAGTACGCTGGGGTCGGATTTTGTCCGCAACTCCAAGATTTCAACTGTTGATTTCGCTTCTGCCCACATCTACCCAGACAGTTGGTTAGTATTTATTTGCGGTGACTCTACCTAATGCAAGGTTTAGAAACATTTACGTTATTTTTATTTTGTCTCCTATTGAAGTCCTCTAGACTAATAATTAATCTTATATTTAAACAGGCTGCATGAAAGCAAATTTGAAGACAAACTAAAATATGTCTCTAAATGGATGGTATCTCACCTTGAAGATGGTGAGAAAGAACTTAACAAGCCTGTCATGTTCACTGAATTTGGGTTGTCAAACCTCAGCAATGACTTTGAACTGTCCCAGCGGGAAAGGTTTTATGATAGGGTTCACAGCATTATCTACGAATCTGCTAAGAAAAATGGATCTGGGGCGGGTTCCTTCATCTGGCAGTTCTTGGTTGGAGGAATGGAAGAGTACAATGATGATTTTGGGATCGTCCCATGGGAAAGACCATCAACATATCAGATCATAACAAAACATTCTTGCATGCTAGCTCGGTTCAATAAAGGACTGATCCAACAGAAGGAGACTTTCAAAGAATTGTGTCCACAGAAAAATGAAATTTCACTTTAATCTGCTGTCTTTTTTTCTCTTATTATTATTGTTTTTTTTCCCTTTTCCTTTTTCCTTTAAAGGGACTTCTTCTTTTTGTGGGTCAAAGTTGTTTCAAGGAGCCGAGAAGTTGAGATTGGGCGTTCTGCCTTGCTCGTCTCACCTACAGCTGTGGTTGCATGCATAATTCAGAAATAGATGAATGAAATTAGGTTGCTACATATATTACAGTAACTTTGGAGATACACAGTGTTTTGACGCGCGGTGAGGGAAACAATCTTGTGGCCAAGCTGACAATGGAATTCGCAGGTGGGAACTAATAATATAGTAACTGATTCTACAATCCACATTGTCATTATAACCATATGTATTGTATGTAGCTCTCTCGTGTCTGTAATGTATGGAATTGGATTTTACATATGTAAATCATGATCCCCGTTGCTTGGCTAGGTGCCAAGGCTAACTCCACCTTGTGATCTGTACCCAATTACTAAATTTAACGTGTTATAAAGAATATGATTCAATTGAAGCCAGTGGTTGCACCTGAGTTATTTTACAAGGAATAAAATTCGTATACAAATGATTATTTTGAGCTAATTATCACCTTTTGTTGATAAATCGTTCTACATTCCCATTTAAATCAATGCGTGCAGGCCATTTATCCCGCGTAAATAATTTTTTTATTTTACAATAATACCCCACAATCAAGTGAACATTTATACCTCTACCATGCTAATCTAACCCGCGGAACCCAAAACTAATCTAATAATGGTTAAACAAATGTCTCACGCATGAACAGATCCTTGAACACAGGGCAGCTACTTGGACGATGACAGTATACATAAACCCATGCATCACAATTCGCAAATTGCAAAAACCCATATAATAATATTAAAAAAAAAAAAAACACAAACACACAATCGCAGCGAGCACCCATTTAGGATTACTTTATTTATCACAATCAGCTTTATCTAATCTTCCTCAATCTCGAAGAAGACCTACTAGTGGTCCCAGAAGGTGGTGACTTGTTGCCCTTCAACTTCTTGCCCTTGGACGCCGCTGACACCCTCACCTTCACCGCCATGGGCTCTACGTCAGCAGCAATGTCACCTTCTTCAACCTTCCCCGATCTCCGGCTCCGAGTCCGCCATGCCACCTTCTCCGATTCATCTCCCTTCACACCGTCCGAAGCCACCCGATCGAACTCATCGTCAAGCTTCCTCACCGCACCTCGACGAAGACAACCCCTGATCGCAACACCGTCGATGGCTTCTTCTCCGTCATCGGATTCATCGGCTAGAGAAACGAGTCGTCGCCTCTTTACCGCGCGCGGAGCAGGAGGCACCAAATCCGGAGAGCAGGAGAGCTCCTTCCGATCCTCGCCGTTTTCACTGTCGCTGTCGTCGCGGATCTGAAGGGAGACCAAATCCTCGCCGATCCGCGACTTTCTCTTGGCGGACTTCTCCTTCTGGGCGCGTAGCCGCTCGACATTGCCCTCGATGCGGCCCTGGAGACGGAGGCGTTGGAAGCTGATGCCGCCCATGGACCAGTGGGCCTCACGCGCCCAGGAGAGGAAGGGATCCATCACCGACACTGGCGGATCGACTCTCTCGCTACTGAACTTGACGTCATTGTAAACCCGGGGGCGAGGGAGAGCGCTGCCATAGAACCTGCCCGGGCCCAAGGGAACTACCATCGCAGAAGGCTTGATGTGCGATCGGCGGCGAGTGGGGATCTGCGACGGAGCCGGGGTCGAAATTCTCGAAACTGGGGGCTGCTTGCGGCGGAGAATGTTTGGTATGTTTTGCGAGAGGGCGGGGTGGAGCGTTATAACGGGGTGGGGTGGAGGGAGATTTTGGAGGGAAAATTGGGCGCCACATTTTGGGGCCGCGCCATTAAAATTTCCAGATCTGGTCTGGCATGGAATCCATATTTTATGACTTTTATTTTAATGACATTATATATTCGCTTTCCTATCTCTATTTTTAAATGAACAATATACCGCGAAAACATTCACGTATTTTAAATTAAAATTTAATAAAAAAAAATATTTTTTATAGTATATAACTAATTTAATGGGTTCAATAAAATTTTTATTTTTCATAAAAATATTAATTAAAGTTTTTTATTACCTTTTAACAATTTTTTAACACAAACTTTGCTACCCATGGATTCACCATCCAAAGATAGAATGAGACCATTTACATATATGGAATCAAATCAACCCTTTTGCATTTGGCATGTCTCTGCACCCCTAGCCTACCACCGAAGCCATCTTCAGTTTGCTTTACTGTGGCGCAGACTCCTTGCCAGCTACGAAAAGGCCCAATTCCCGACGTTTATGGCAACTACACCTCTGCATATAATGGGTCTCTGATGCCGACGCAAGCTGTCCCAACCACAACACACCTCGACTGTGTAGGCCATCCCAAGCATGTCTGCCCCGGCCTCCTCGGTGACTATTGGCTTGCTAGATTCTAGATCTAACACTCTTCCTCCGTGAAGGCCTCATCAGCCTAGGTTCCCAACCACAACACCATCATTTCCCCATCCGGTGAATCACCCATTAGCCTCGGAAAAAGGAAACATCAACTCGGAGATAGGAGGAAATTGGAAAGCTCAGTCTTTTTCTAAATTTATGACTATGGACTGATTATTTTATTAATATATAATATTTATTCAATACATCTTTGCTTGCTGGATTTAGTGAGCCAACTATCAAAACGTTATAATTAATGTAACGGAATTAAAAATCGACTTATTTTTCGTAATTTTGTTCACTTTGAGGCAACTATTATTTGGCATTTTGTTCCTTTAGCTGTGTTTGGCTATATTTACTTTTTGAGATTGTGACTACTTTTAAGTTTGATTTGATTTGTGAATTAGACTATAATATTGATTTAGTTAATACTAATGTTACCTAATGCTTTATTTAGTAATATTTTTTAGTCTGAGTAGTCATTCTAGTTGAGAATATTAATTTCATACAAAACGTCTTAGACCGATAAAAAACGAATGAATTAGTTAATCCCATTTCGTACAAACCTCACATGATTGGTTCTAAAGCCTTTGTCAACAATTCAAGTTGCAACAAACGAGATAATTGCATCTCTTATACCCCGGGAAGTCGGTATCCATGCTCATCTTCACCTTCATATTATTGTTTTCCGGCATCATATTTTCGCTCCCACTTGAGATTTATTTCTAATGACATGTTATTAAAACAGTATTTTAATGAGAAATTTAATTTGCAAACATTGTAGTAACATTGGCCCATATTTAATTAATGTTGTGTATTTCCTATCGACAACGGATTATATACGATGTTGGCCCTATCTTTTTATAAGGTGAGGTGATCGCTCAAGGCTCCCAAATTTGGGAGACCTCCAAACTTTAAACCCATGCCAAACTAAGCACAACCTCTGACTCTCTCGTTTCTAACTCTTTTGTCTCTCTCATGCCTAAATCATCTCCAAGTCTTAGACTCTCGTCTCCCTTTATGGGTTTATTCTCTCTACCCTCTCATTTCTCATATGTCTGGTTTGTTGGGGAGACTTTATTTTTTAATATTTTAAATTGTTTTGGGTAACATTTGGGTGTTTTGTTTTTTGGCTTTATAGACCCATTCAAAGTTATGAATGTGAATTTAAAGCTGGAAAATATGTATTTTTGACTGTTTTTTGTTTTTGTTTAAAATTATGGTTTATATCTTTTTCATGCCCATCAATATTGGGTTGTTTTGTTGGATGACATTTTTGGAACTTTGGGATTTTCTTGTAGGTTTGTTTATTTTTTAGGAGTTGGGTGTCTTCAAAATTTAAACTGAAACGAGTTTACTTCAAACTTAATATTAGGTAATTTCATTTGAGACTAAACCCTCAAATAGTAATCTCAAATATTTTATTCCACCCCCTTCGGTCGGTGGTGGATGTTGAAAAGGTTGTGGTTCCAAATTTCAATTTAGTTGCACCTTCATTGAATGGGAAACAAAAACGTTAAGTCCTGTTTTCAGAACATGTAGTATAATCGGATTGTGCTCTTAACAATGTAAATGGGAAATTATTTTTTGTACTAAATCCATATGGTTCAAGATGGTAGCGGGAGACAAAAAACGAGAGACAATCTGATGATGTTCTTTGCCGGTAGACATTAACCAAAGGTGTCAATGCTAACAAAGAGCTTGAGTGAAAAGATAAGTACTGAAAAGCTGATGATCAATTTGATTATAATGAGTTTGGTTCAGATAAATCCGATACAAAGTTTTACATTTGGTTTCATGGGAATTTTCTCCCAATTTTCGCATTTCTAACGTATGAAAATAAATTAAAAAAATTAATGTCAAAATATTGAGGGCCTCATCTTATGCTTTTACTTAGGGCCATTTAAATATCAGGTTTGGCTCTAACTGTACAGTATCATATCCCATTATCATCCTAATTGAACATATATATTTATATTATATTTCCTTTCTTATATGCTACTTCTTTTTGCATAACGTTAAATAACTTATTCGACAATGCTTTAAATACTTTGATGTCATTCTCAAATGATTGAAAATGAAACTACATGATATTTTTTCTATCAACAATACAATACATTTTTTGAAAATGTGTATTTTAATTTTGGTTTATTATAGTACTGTTGACAAAAAGAAAACATAATAACTTTTAATAAAACAAATTATTATTATTTTTTTAAAAACATAGTGGTACTGTGGTAGGTTGGCCGTGGCGGCCAATTCCCGTTTCATCTGTTGCTCGCGGATCAAATCCCGTCCTCACCCGCATGTAAAACCGACAAAATTTTGACATCTTAAATCGTGGGCCGGCCACTTAGCCCCGCCACAGGCCCGTTATGGTTTGGGCTGAAAAACTATAATCCGTAGCCCCGTTTAACGGCCGGACGTTTGACGAGAGTGGGAAGATTGGGTATCCTTGACTGTCTCAGACTCCATGCCCCACTTATCCTTCGCCCCTCCGCGTACGATAGCAAATACCCTTCCTATATATATAAAAGGCGCGAACCCCTCACCCTCTGCCCCGTGACTTTCGAAGCACGGCTCGCCGCTCGCGAGATCACTCTTCTCTGTCGCTGCAACCGATCGATCTCCTCTCTCTCTACCGTCACTGTCCGTACTTGGATTCCTCGCCTCTCCCCTCCCCTCAATTATCAACCTCGATTGAAGATCGCTCATCATGGACATCGACGAATCGGCACCTCAAAACCCGTCCCAGAGTCCAATCCCCAAGAAGCACAAGCAAAACGTGGTAAATGGCTCGATAAATCGTTGAATTGAAGCATAGAACTGCGAATTATGTTTCAGTGCTCGTGATTTCCTAGGCTGTAATTGAGATTGTTTCGCGTGGCACTCGATGGACCGTGTTTCGTTTTTTTATTTTTAATTTTCTGTTATCGCCGTCTAATTATATGGCTACGAATGTTGTGTTTGATAATGTGTTCATACGGTTTCGTAGCTGTTCTGTTTCTCAAACGATTGGATAGTATGAACAGGGCAGTTATAGGTGTCTCCATTCATCATTTTACTGCCTGTTTCTGCGGGTCTGGGACCTGGGTTCTGTATTTGTTCGCATTAGATTTTGAAATTTTAAATTACACGAGGGCTTTTTTGGTAACGTGTTATATTTCTATGTTTTTTTCCCCGCGTAGTAATTTCGAGACTATGTTTTCTTCCACTGATGTCTTGATTACGTAAGTGTGGATGTAGAATGGGTGGCGAAGATGGAGCATGCTAGTGGTGGAGTATTTAGGAAGATCAAAAATCAGTCCTCGTGGAGACTGTTTGGCGCTTTTTATGCACACATGTTTTTTTTCCCCTCAATACGTTTTTGAAGCATCCCCCAATACGTTTTAAAGCGTCCATAACATGTTATTTATACACTGACTCTTTGCCAAATAATTGTCCCAGTGCCTAAATTGTATTGATGAGTTGCGGCTGCTACCACAACCTAATATTAGCGTGCAATTCAATGTTAAATTATTTTTAAAATGTTAATTGACTATATCAGTAGGTTTCATAGCTTTGAATGGTATCTATGCAGTTATGTATTTTTTTTCATCATCATGCCTAATATGGATTTTCCTACTGCATGCTTTCTGTAATTTGTTTTTATTTCTAATATAAATGTGTGTCCACAGTCATTCTCACTTTGTTTCTTAGGGGGTACCCTGTTTAATTCACACCCGTTGATCAAAAGTTGTTATGCATAGTGAAGTGATTCTTATTTCCTTATTGTAGGTTGCTTTGACCAATGATCTCCCAAATGCTACAAATATAGATGGATCGATGGATAGTGTTGCTCCTTCTAAGAGCTCCACATCGGATTCAATAAACTCCAACGATATGTTGGTTCACAGTGAAAAATTGGGTGATGACCATGATGATGATGGTGATGGTGATGCTGATGATTATGATGATGAAAATGATTATTACATGTATGATGATGATGATGATTATAATGAAGAAGACACTGTAGATAATTATGATAGATTGCACGCCCAATTTGACAATGTAGATTTGCCTCCTGGGGTTGAGGTATCAGTTTCTTTCTTAAATGATACTGCTCCAAATGCAAAATCACCAGCTTCTACAAGCAGTTCGACATCTAGTTTGAAGGCCCAATATAGTGCTGCAGATGCTGGTCCTGTTGCTTCAAGCAGTGCTGATCCAGTTGGGTCAAGTGTTGACGGGAAAGAAGAACATAAGAGTGGAGCTGAAATTATGAGGAAGTTCCAACTTTTTAAACAATTTGACATGGTTGAAGATTTTTCAGATCATCACTTTCTTGATACCAGCTTTGGATTTGGGGATCAGGTGAACTTTCTCTATCTCATATATTATGCATTTTCCCATTGTTTTGAGGTTACACGCACAGTTTAATCTGTTGTCTTGTCTGTTCTTGGTTGCTACAGAAGGACTGGCTAAAGAAAATTCAGGAAGAGTGGAAAATTCTAGAGGACTTGCCAGGTGAATTTATAATATATATATATATATATATATGCAATTAGACAGGGTATCTTTCAATGCTAGAAAGTTTGGAATATGAGTGATCAATGACTCTTAGATAAAAGAAATTATCAGGAATTTGCAGTAGCAGTCTAGCAGATTTAGTCAGTCTCATATCATACTTCTCTAATTTTGGCATATGCCTTGTATTTTGGCTTTTCAAACTGCACAAAAGCATATTTGTCAGATATGATTTTCCACCATATCTTTCTGGGGTTCTGCAGATACCATATTTGTCAGAGTTTGCGAGACAAGGATGGATCTTTTGAGGGCTGCAATTTTAGGACCTGCAGGAACTCCATATCATGATGGCCTCTTCTTCTTTGATATTGTCTTCCCATCTTCCTATCCTTCTGTTCCACCTGTATGTCTCCTGATTGAGTGGCCTAGTTTTGTTTTTTGGTATATTCATATGTGATGATTGTGATTATGTTTTATGAATTGATTGTCATTTCTCAGATGGTTTACTACTATTCTGGTGGTCTTCGCCTTAATCCTAACTTGTATGAGTGTGGGAAAGTCTGCCTCAGCCTCCTTAACACTTGGACAGGTCACACAACGGAGATGTGGACCCCTGGAAAATCAACGATGCTTCAAGTGTTGGTCTCTATACAAGCTTTGATTCTAAATGCAAAGCCCTTCTTTAATGAACCTGGCCATGATATTTACAAGGGGAAAGAGGGACATAGGATGTCCAGCGAGTACAATGAGAACACTTTTATTCTGTCTTTAAAGACGATGATGTACACAGTTAGGAGACCGCCAAAGGTTTGATTTGACAAATTATCTGTTGCCTTTCTTTGTTTATTTTGCACATCCAAAAGTTTTCTTTTTTTGTTTTTGTTTTTGTAGTTATGAAATTTGTTTGGATTTGTTTTTTTTTTCTTGGCCTACTCGTGTACCCTAAAAGATCAGCTGTGGGAAGAACAAAAAAATCCCTGAACATTAGGGAGTTGGATAAAAGGCCAAAAGTACCTTGGCTCGCACAGCTAAAAGTTTTGCTTAAATAACGTCTAGTGTTGGCATACAACATTCCTTTTATGTGCTGCTGCACATTTTTATGCAGAAACGATTGATTATAAATTTTATGAGCATTGAAAAATTGTCACCGCATGTAACTCTTGTGACCCTCAGTATTAGGGAACAATTTAGGCATGAGTCAATTCCATCAGGCAAGCTATAGCACTTCAAATATGCATACTTGATTCATGAAAACAGTCATGGCCAATCCAACGACTTGGATGAACAGTATACATATGATTTGGAATGATTCAGCAGCAATTTCATCTATATTGTGGATGTGGAAAGTGTAGTTTGCTAAATAAACATGTTTTAGTTCAATAATTTTTTTGTTGTTGGTATTATATTTTCAGAACGGTTTGGCCATTTAGCTAAAAATGAGAGGCCGGATTGCTTTAAAATTGGTTTGAGAAGTTAAATACGCAGCTGTGTGTGCACTCTGTGAACCGATGGTAAATGTAGGCTTTGTTTACCGTAATTTTTTGTATATGACCTAATGTGTTAGGATCTTGACTCTTGATACAGCATTTTGAGGACTTTGTTGCTGGCCATTTCTATGCCCGAGCACATGATATACTGGGGGCATGCAAGGCTTATATCAATGGTGCTGTGATTGGGTCTCTAGTCAATCAAGTTGAGTCTGCTGCCAAGGGCTCTGCCGGTATGAGTTCTGAGGGTATGGGTGGTGGCTCCAAGCAATTCAAGGCATCTGTATCTAGGATGTTGAATCCGCTCATTACCACTTTCACCAAAAATGGATCGAGCAACTGTGACCAGTTTGGCATTGCCGCATAGCAAGCATGAGAAGCCCGGACGGAATAAAGAAAAACTCTTAAGGTTATTATAGATAAATAATTCTAGTAAATATGGTAGCTTAAGCTTGGTAATTTTCTTTTTGGCAGTTCTTTTCTTGTTAATTTTATGTAAATTATAACGGCTCAGAGGGTTAATCCGATCCCTTTGAATGGACTTGTAAAGCCTGGGTAGGGTAAGGCTTGCTTCATGGATTATGAAAGTGTTTCCTCTTTTGAAAGTTGAATTGCAGCGCATTTTTATTAAAAATGGATGTGACTGCCAGTGATTTTAAGCAAATATTATTATAATTTTTGCTATAGCATATGTGTTAAACATTCTCTTATATAAATATCATTCATAATAATCATGACGATTTTGTTTTTTTTCTTTTCCGTTTTTTGTTTTGATCTTTCCAAAGCAGTGCTGTTTTCTGTGCAAACCAGAATTTCCTCTCGTTTAAATTTTAAATTATTGAAGCTTCATTGTTTGACGTGAATATATACTGAAAAATATTATGCTTTGATCTTCAACGTAAAATGTTACTTAATCCAAATTCAGACGCATATCGAAGAACAACAGAACAAAGAAGAAAAAGAAAAAAAACCAGCATGCTTTGATTATTTATGCTTTTCCAATGACAGTTCATTGATTCAGGATTTCATACAAAATAATTATTTTAAGATTTTACTCTTATTTGATAAAAAAATTGAAAACGGCTGAATGAAAGATCCACCAGCATATGGAGAGTATCACCAATGTCTAACGACTCAAGTGGCCGCATGATTCTCAAGGTATACTTCTTCAGAATACAGATTCCTAACTGCATGATTTGTTTGGCCTGAGATTTTCTGCATCCTGATTTTATCAAAGCCTCGCTTCGTCTACTGTGTTGTTTGTTTTGCTTGACTTTTATTGCTTTGAAATATAATCATCCCAAAACTGAACCCACAATCTGCCCCTGCACATAAAAAGTAATCTACATAAAATTTGCTAGTAAGAAGTGAACTCTTGAACTTCTCGCACCGGAAAGGTTGCCAATACAATTAATTGAAAAAAAAATACACTCAGGTTATGCGGGAAAAGTGTGAAACAACAAAAATAGGAAACTTAATGTTTTTTTTGAAAGCTCGCTTGGATAAAGATGTGTTCACTAAAAACCAATGTTTGAAAGTAGTATTAGATTTTTTTCCTTGACAATGAATGGGTTAGTTAGCGATGTCTCTAGTGGCTTTCCCAACATATATTTCCTTTAAAACAGTGTCAAACAGAACCATTCCTTTTTTACAGAACCGTTGTTAAGGAAGTTTACAGAATTAGAGTGAAAAGCTTTAAAGAAAAAAACAACATTGTATTTCTCAAATCAGAAAAAGAAAATCCTTTTTTGATCGAAGAAGAAATATATTAAAACCATCATAGTAAGGCCATTACAAAATCAGGAAGTTACGAGATGCAGTCATTTGTGTCCAATATCTTTCCTGAACATATTAGTAGAATATCGGCTAATGGCCAATCCGAATCTGTCAAATGACGAAAATTAAGTGATTATAAATATTAAAATCAATTAATGTAAAGTCATTTACCTTTTCTGGCATTACCCTGTTTGCACAATGTCAGCATGTCTGCACTCTGATAATAAGGACTTCTCAATTTCCCCCATAAACCTTGATTGCTATAGGCGTGGTATTATTTTTACCTAAACTCCTCTTAAATAGCCATGCTTCCTGCTCCAATTTTCTTCATCAATGTCAATCCAAAATTTGCTATCTCTTTATTTCTTTTATCTCCTGCACGCATGATGATTTACACACATTTTTTACCTGGTATGGTATGTGCTGCTCATCCGCGTGTCAGATCTCCTAAGAATAAACAGATAGCAAACTTTGGATTCACCTCAAGGAATAAAACCGGAGAGGGAAGCATGGCTACGGTGTTTAGGGGAATTTAGGAAAAAATAATAACACACCTATAGCAGGAATGAAAGTAGAGAACTAAGTAGGAACACCATAATGATTTACATACACTTTTTGGCCGGTATGGTATGTTGTTCTGTCGCCTATGAAAATAATTTTTTAAAAAAACAAAACAGGATTTTTATATGACAGAAGGCCCAATAAGCTTCGTATGCGTCTTCGGATCTGATCAGATCCGCCATTGATATAGATAAGCAGGAACAGCATATAGATCTAGAACTAAGGCATGCCAGACGAGAGGAAAGGGAAGAGAGAAAAAGAAGATACACAACCATAGAGATAGATCAAGGGAGTTAAGCACAGAAACAAGAAAAAAGTAGAGGGAACCGAAAACAAGACTTCCACCAGGCACTAAACTAATTTACAAATTGGATGACGCGTCCTGGGAACACGAAAACAGAGACCCAATCCAAATTCATCAAATCATTACCTCTTATAGTGAAAATTGAATGATTACACGTTACAAAGTCAATAACCATCAGACGCAGATCATTTGAGATAAAACCCAAGACTAAACTATCCTGTTCTTAAATATTTAAAATTTATAACATTTTAACCATCCAAAGGAAAGGAGGTGTGCCGAGGGATGGAAGAAAGGGAAGAAGATAAAGGGAGCCTAAAATACTGTCAATTAAAATTTATAAAACGTTTTTTAAAATGTGCAAAATCAGTTCTGTGAATATCGTCAATAATATCAACAAAAGTTGTTGGCTTCTTTTGCGCGGTTCTCGTGAGAATGATCATGAGAAAACAATTCAACTTCTAACAAAACAATAATTAGATAAACCCGAAAAACTTCAGATGCGCCTTCGGATCTAGTCAGAACCGCTAGTCAGGGAGGAAAGGAGATGCTTAACCATACAGATCAAGGGAGTTGGACACAGAAACAGGAAAACGAAATCGATAATAAACTGTTCTTAAAAAGTAAAAAGAAAAAAGAAAAAAGATCGAAGTAAGCCTTTGGTATGGCATCTACTGTTCATCCGCCTGTCACATCTACGTAAAAAAAATTTAAAAAAAAAAGAAAAAGAAAAGTTTTAGATGACAGAAAATCCTGCGTAAAAACCCGCCGGTCAGATCTCCTACGTAAAAAAAAAAAAACACAGATCAGAAAACCCGAGAAACTTTAGATGGGCCTTCGAATCTAGTCAGATCCGCTAGTCAGATAAGGCGAAGAATAAGAAGGAACATCATAGATCAAGAATTATGGTTAGGGAAAGCTAGACGACACTAGAGGTAAAAGAGCAGGAAACAAGATACATAACCTGATAACCATACAGATCAAGGGAGTCAGTAAAAGAAAAGAGGGAACCGAAAACAGACAACCTTGCAGGGATCGGAGGAGAACGAGAGCTGTTGGCGGAGAGGTGAAGAATAGAGAAATACGTGTTGGTGTCTCACTATATAATTGTCAATATCATCAATAATTAAATAAATATAAAATATATAATATAAAATACTATTATTTAAAGTTACGGTCTTTCGTGCGTTAGTTTATATTATTTTAAAAGATGCGTTTTTTTTTTTTTTAAAATCTTGACGATTCTTTTTAAAAATAATTACGATTTTTCTTAAAATTCCGTGAGTTTATTATATCTATACTTAAATGCTGTTATATTATATAAGCGATAAAGTGCTAATTACAATTACTTCGGCGGTTGTTTAGTTATGAGGCGGGTATATTCATGAGTGAGCGAGGATAGACACTGGGACAAAGAAAGAATTCCATAATTCCACCGTAAATTATCATCTCCTGTTGTTTTCGATGATCAACGAACGAGGACCATAAACTATGAAAACAACTATTTATTTCATTAAATGGACATAAGAGCAACATAGACAGACGTGGGGGTATGACAATATTCCCAGCTGCACGTTGATGGGGTGAAATCTGGAAGCCAATAAAGAAAAACAATGCGAATGTGATCTTCACTCTTTCTAAACCTTTCCTAACAAAATGGATCCTTCAGAATGTTAAAAATGGAAAGAGGGGCGATCATAAATGAAGAGTCCATAGGGATTTGAAGCAGTCACCTGCTGGTCGCAAAACTTTGATCACTCCTGCACAATAAAATTGTCCACAATCAGCAGGCTGTAAGCTGCACAATTGTCTTGCACACTAGATACATAGTTACAGCATATGGCTTTTGTGTTACGCTTATTTCTATCTGCACAATATAAATGTATTTCCAAATGGAAGGATGACATGTAAGCATTGATTATAAAACAAGTTATAATTCCATTACAGGTAAGGATTCATAACAGCCACAGTCAAAATAGTGAACAAAAACGACATGTTTTTTTAAATAACCAATTCATGGGAGGTTCCTAATTTTACAATTATGAACCATAGTGTTCTGTTATGGGCCATTTTGAAGATGAGTAAGTTGTCACTCTTTGTAATCATGGTAAACGGGCTGTTAACTACTTATTAACATTTAGGATCTATTCATTTAAATTATAAAAGTTTAAAATAAGAAGAGAGATTAACTAGTAACAATAACAAAAGTACCATATTTAGGAAAGCGAAAAATTCATTGAATATCAGAATGAGCATGAAATTAGATGACAAAACGAGAACAAAAGCAGAACCTGTGAATTGGAGCACTGAGTTTTATCCAGTTCTGCACTCAGTATATGATGGAGAAGCATGTCAACCCTTTGGCTCCGAGTTTTTGAACTGTATTGTGGAAAAGAAACTATAAGCTCAGACTGTTTACACACAGGGCATAAAAACTATCACTTGCAGAACCATGTTACATACCCTGATAACCGGTGTTTGTCCTCCTTACCTTTAGCTTCCTGAATCGAAAAATGTACATGATGCTCCTTGGTTTCGAATTTTGATAATATATAAACACAATACATATAATCATATGTACAAAAGGGCCAAAATTATAAAACTATTTAGGGATGCATTTGGTTACGGTGCCAAAATCAGGTTTTGTAAAACTATGGTTTAAATTTTGTTTGGTATTTAGAGCATAAACAACGTTTTTTTGCTGACAACAAAGTTTTATATTTGGTTTGAATGTTTGAAAACACTGTTTTGACTCCAATAAAATATTATAAAATTATAAAAAACAACACATAATAGACTGCAGACTGTGTAACACTTTCTTTCTTATTTTAAATAAATAAATATATGAAAAGCTGCCATTTTGGTAAAAGATTAATTGACCAGATAAAACTATTTTAGAGTTGAAAAATTGCATGATTAAAATTTTTGATGTATTTTTACATGTTAGCATACCCAGTTTTTAAAAACATTAGTTTTTTAAATTAAATTCTTACATAGATATCATTCATAATAATCATGAAGATTTCAATAAAATTGTATATATATCAAAGAGTACATAATACCACTTTTTGAAAACTATATATATACATACATATAAAACTATTCATTATATTAAAATCTAATAATAATATCAGTTTTCAATCAAAAGGCACATAATAATTACCTTTTCGTAAAAATGTTATATAAATAATTAGAAACTAATAATAATGACTTTTTTACATATTGATGTTATATAATATAGTTAATGACTATTAATAATAATATTTATTGATGTGTGTGTGTGTGTGTATATATATATATATATGAAAGTTTTCTTAATTATTTAAAAATATCTCCAATGGGTAAATGTTAATTAGAACTTAGTTTTAAATTGGCTAAACCCATGGCCTTGTAAATGCACCTCAAAACATGATTTTGCAAAGTCAAATTTCGGAAATCTAAACATGTCATGTTAGAAAAAAATTGCAAAATCGAACAGCCACTCCATCATGGGAAAACTGCCTGCCACAATGCAGGAATTCAGAGCTTATAGTACTCACAAAACGTGTACTTTAAGCAACGCCATTGAAGTAAACTTAATTTTAAAAACCAATTGCTAATCCATGTAATGCTACTTCATGAATCAACCTCACACTCAATTCCTATATAGTTTTTTTGAAGTTTCACTATTTTTCCAAATCATTACAAGGCATAATCCACAAGTTACCAACTTTTACCTGTTCTTCACACTTTTCTGACATCTCAAGTTCCCTTTCAGCAAAGAATGCCTCAAGGACAAATGCCATAACCTGAAATATGCCAAAAATAAGGAATACATAGGCAATACACTAGAAAGAAGGAAGATGTGTTGGATGTCGAAAATTGAATGGAAGCTGTCCCAAGATAAATTTGAAGAAAATGTCATACTTTTACATTTTAGGAGCATATGAAAAAAAAGTACACAAGAAAGAGATTTGGAAATTATGTTTATTTATAATTAGTTTTTTCAAGCCCTTAATACTACTCATTGGGCTAAATTATAGTTAAATATGACACCATTAACATGCAAGAAAGAAGGCACAAGGACATTTAGTAACAGACACTGACCACTTAAGAGAGTTTTTGATTTTAGAAGTACTTTTTCAAAGCAATCCCAAACACGCACTAAAAGTATGAGGGGAAAAAACATAATGCCTTCCTTCATTCTAAGATGATGAGATATTGTGTATAGAGAGAAGTGGAAGGGAGTTAAAGATGAGGAGATATTGTGCATATGCATGGAAGGGAGTTAAAGATGAGATATTATGCATAGAGAGAAGTGGAACCGGGTTATAGTTAGGGGATATTATGCATACCCCTTGTTGGACCATGGTCAACGCTCTGGATATGCACTCATATGAATTTCTCCAGAATGTATTCTGAGGTCATTCCCACAAAATGCTGTCATAGGTCACCTCAGGAAGAGGCAAACCAATAAAAAAAGATCAAAAAAAAGTAGCAACCATGGTTGACTGCTGAAGCCATATGTAAGGAGGAGACAGCAGCCGGCAACAACCGCATGCGTTTGCTTTTAAGCAGACCCTAGCTGATTATACTCCGTTTTATAAAAGAGCCGATGATGACATTACCTTGTTTTTTTTATACGTTGATGACATGATTGTTACAGGTAGTAATATAATTGAAATAGAAAAACTTTATCGTAACTTAATAAATAAGTTTGAAATGAAGGACTTAGGAGCTCTAAAATACTTCTTCGGCATTAAAGTATTCCGATTCAAGCATAGAATTTTTCTTTCTTAATGAAAGTATGTTCTGGACCTCTTAGCTGAAACTAGTAATTCAACCTGTGAACCTACAAATAATCCTATGGAGGTGAACCATAGTCAAAATATATATCTCGATCAGGTTCCACGAACAAGAAGAGATATGAGAGGTTAGTAGGAAAATTAATCTATCTGGCCTACATTAGACTTGATATTTCATATGCAGTTAATGTTGTGAATTAATTCATGCATAATTCGAGTGATTGACATATGAGTACTACATATTTGAAGTTTTCTTCAGAGAAAGATATTATGTTTTCTAAGCATGGATACCTATACATTATGAGATACTGATTCTGACTTTAATGGATTCAAATTGGATAAAAAGTCTACTTCCATGCATATGACATTTGTACGTAGTAATGTGATAACTTGAAGAAGAAATAGAATGCGGTTTCTTTGTTTAATGCAGAAGTTAAATATTAAGCTCTTAATCATGCTACTACAGTTAGGGATGGCAATTCTGGCCCGCCCCGCCCCGATCCGGGCTCTTTTTCCCCGCCCAGCCCTGCCCTGATGAGATAATGGGGCGGTCACGGGTATTGGCTGCCCCGACCCGACCCGACAATTTAACAGATTTTTAACAGTTTTGCCTTTAAATACCCGCCCCGACCCGTGACCGCCCCGACCTGCCGCACTCATTTGTCCCGCTCCAACCCAACCCGAACTCATCCGGGGCAGGCTCGGGTCACCCACTGCCCGGTCCCGACCCGCCCCGTTGCCATCCCTAACTACAGTACTCATGTGACTACATATTCTTTTACATGATCTTAGTTATGATTTTCGAAAGTTGATAATACTTTTTTGTGATAACACAACTAACATTGAGATAATTAATAATTCAGTGTAACATGATCTAACTAAGATCGACAGAAATTATATCAAAGATAATCTAAATTATGGTGTAATAAAGGTTTCCTATATTAAGAGAGTAGATTAACTAGCTGATATGATACACATGTGGTTTTTGGTGTTTTATTCCACATATTCTTGTTCAAGTTAGGCATGTGTGATATCTATGCACCAACTTGAGGGAAAGAGTTGGAATGAGTTTTTAATTATCTAAATTGTCAAATATTTATAATTATTTGATGTAAATTTAGTTTTCTTTTAAGTCTTCTTTATTGTGTATGTTTATATATATGATTATTATAATTTCTCAAGAAATAAGAAAAAATAGTTATTTTTTCTCTACTATTTTCTAATGTTTTTCTGGTAGTGAGTTGGGATTTGAAATGGGCTCAAGATGTTAGTGAATAAGTGAATAAAACATGTCAATCAATCTCATAAGACTGATGAAACAACATCCATAGTTTCATCATTGGGAACAGATATAACATTAAAGATCTCAAATGTTGAAGATGAATGAATCATACCAAATTTAATAGCAGCAGGACTGTTATCAAGTAAAAACTGACAAAGTAGACCAAAGTCCAAGAAGTTCCTGTCAATTCCCTGTAGGACTGAAAAGGAAATTATTAATCACCCTAACTACAAACAAACATTAAAATGAAGATCACCTAAATATAATAAAGAGGAAGATTATTGACAACCTCAATTTGATTTTAAATATTAGATTTGTGAAGATTCTTGATTTTCTGTTTGATCTATATATATTGTATTTATTAGAGTTTTCATGTATGACCTATACATATTTGCCTTGTTCCATTACAAACAAAAAATTTCATCATTTCTCTCCAAATCTATCACTATTTTCATTTTCAAGCCAAACACAATGTTAGAGAAAATATGAAAAGGCACAAAACTGGTTTAAAATATAAAATATATTTTCTATGCACACTAAAAAACTCCAATAAACATAAAAATAAATATCATAGATAATAAATCAAATATTTAATTAATCTAAATATAAGAGAATTATATCCCTAATATTAGTAATAAGTTCAACGCTGATATTAAATATCTAACAAAAGCAGAGCAGTAACAACGGTAGTAAGAGGTGTAAACCAAAAGGAGTAAGGGGAAGGTGACTTATGATACCTGCATCCAAACCTGCCAGTTTCCCATGACTAGCAAATTGAAGAGCGTGACCATTCCATTTGGGTAGTCATTGAAGTTGAAAAGCTCATAGCTGACTTGGTCAAGGTTAGAGAACGAATTGAAATTAAATCTATATATACATATAACCATAAATCACTTCAAGCAACAGGAAAGTCAACATCCGCTACCCATCAGATTCTGTGAAATAACAGTTCCAATTATGGTAAAATAACTAGTGAGATTCTTGCGTCTTTCTTTTCTTCTTGATGTTACTTCTGTTTGTTCCTTTTAACCTCGGTTAACTTGGGCTTTTTCCCGTCTTCTATTTGTATTCTCTTTCTTGTGCAGTTCTTGTGTACTTGATTTTTAATAAATTTCACTACTTATAAAAAAAAAACTAGTGAGATTCAAATAGAAAAGCTTATAGGTCTTTGTTTAAAACAAAGGCTTCAATAATAGAGGATACTCATCATCTGACAAATCTGTTTGTTCCAGTTTGGTGTTTCCAGCATTGACAATTCCACCGAACAGCTACAATAATGAAGGAGTGAAAAAAATTGTCAACAGATATAAACAAATCCAATTTTAAATAAATATGACATTTATGCGTAGAAGCACAACTGATAAGCTTAAGAAGCAGTAAAGCACTAGAACGGAATACTCATGACTACCAACGCCACACATAAAACTGTAACACCTTATGCCTTTTCCAACAATATTTGAAACGAAAAAAAATAAAAAACTAACAGACCCACAAAAGTATCGAAGGGGACATAGGGCTTTCATGTACCTGTAATCCAAGGGAGCAATAGATACAAAGGACACAAAATATGATCCCAAGATATGGTAATAAACTTGGAATAAGATTTAAGAATGTGGCCACAAAAGCTCGATATTGCTGGACATGCATTAAGAGCCTTATTACACGTAATACTCTTGCAATAATAAGATAGCGAATCCTGTCAACAAAAGATGAGGAAACAATTACAGAGATGTAGCAGAATATGAATAAATTTACAAACACACATGCATGGGAAAAAGTTAGTATGGTGGGTCTCACAATACAACATATAAGTGTGCTCCAATAAAATTCATGCTTTTAAACACTTAAAATATCCAAGCAAATGAAAAATTAAGAATACACATTTTCAAATAATTTGGTCATGTGAAACTCCTTCATCACAACTTTGAAATTTTAATAATTTCTCAAGGATTTAGATAAAATCTAAATCAAAATAGAATATTTTACGATATCAAAGCTCATGAAAATTTGATAGTATGTTTTAACGTTACTTTATATGAATGCTATACAAGACTGTCGCTAATTAATAGTATGTTAATTAATTACCCAAAGGGGACCTATCCGTAAGACAAGAGGAAGTAAAGACTTGATTTAAAAAATCTAAGCTCTCTATATGCCCAAAGGGGTCATCAATAAAATTAGAGAGATATTCATACTGCTCGAAATAATAAACATACCCACCAATGATTGAAATGACTAAGTTACTCTTATATAATAATAATAAATATTCACATAATAATATTAGAATATAAATGAAATGTTCGAATAATATTATTTGAACATAAATATTTCTTGAAATTTTGTAACTAAATACAATGTTCAAATAATATTATTGGAACATAAATATAATATTTAAAAATATTTTCGAATAAATATAATAAAAAAATTAGATAAGAGTTCAAAAAATATTATTCAAACATTCTATTTATGTTATTATTCAAACATCATCAAAAACTTTTGTAAAAAGTATTTTCGCATACACTATGTGATCTGGAGCTGGCAATTAGATTAATCATAGATATGTGGCTCAGTGGGGGTCTTGAGGCGAGGCAAGTGTGGCTAGCCTGGGCAGAACCAAATGTTGCCAACGTGGCAGGGTGAGACAATGGTTTTGTTACGGTTGAGGTTGATGAGTTAGTGGAATGGACGCTGGGTCGTGTGAGGTTGCAATGGGTGTGGTAGCAACTGACAAATGAGTGTGGTTAGGTTGATTGGCGTCATGTGCCGATGCCTTCATGCATTGGTGAGCGACAAAAATCCCACAATAGAAAACGGCGAGAGGCGCAGAGGATGATGCCATTGTACGTGGTGGCTCAAGTCATCTCAAGGCAGCTCTGGGTTACAGAGTCACGACTATGGGGCAATGCTGCGACAACTGATCTTCCTGGGTGGTGCACAGCTGTGGCGGGGTTGACAACGTTATTGATCGGGTGGGCAGTCTGGGCATTTGCAGCGGGGTGGGACTTTAAGGGTTGCAACTTCTCATTTTGAAGCTAGGGTTCTCAATCTCCATTTTTGTTCCACTACAGGGTTGTTTGTGCTTGGATCACGATCCTTGATGTGCAATTAGATCACGATTGGATGAAGAAAGGAAAGTGAAGGAAGTCACGAGTATCTAGAGGATCATTTTTCTTTTCTTGATTGGAGATGTCAGGAGACGAATGTGGTAAGGGTATCTCTGCTATGACACAAGAGGAGAGCCGGATTAGGCCACAGACTATGATAGGAGGACTTACAGGGAAATCCAATACTTGGGTGCACTCCTTTGGACTCGTATTTAAGAGTGTCCAATATAAACTGCGTAAATAGTCATCAAAGGGAAAGCCAATAACTGCGTGCAACACCGCACTAAATTTTAGAACATGTTTCTAATGCAAGCATAAATAGGTGAGAATCCATTTGAATCATAGCCGAATCGTGAAAGTTAAGAGGTGTATCTATACATTTGACACATGCATGCGCACACACACAGATATTAATTATTTTTACAATTCATTTCCTTGTACTGTGATAGTAAGAATAATAAACAAGTTAAAGTGTGTAAAATAAAGTTTATTTAGACTTTTAAAGAGAATGTGTTGCACAACTTTCTGAAGTAACTAGAAAAATATTTTTAGCAAGTAAATTAGAAAAGCATGACAAGAAAATGATCCAGAATTTCCAGATCGTACCATTCACCATTTGAAAGAAAAGATAGTCCATGTGGGTACATCAGCGTCCCAGTTTCTCCAATAACTGCAAATAAAAATTAAATCTGCATGAGTATGGCTAAAATTAGAATGCACAGAAGCCTATTAGTGTGGCACTAAACTAATTTACAAATTGGATGACAAGTCCTGGAAACATAAAAACAGAGACACAATCCAAATTCATCAAATCATTACCTCTTATAGTGCGCGTTCATGCAAGGAAAGCTAACCAGATCAGAGAAAATTGATTATACATTACAAAGTAATTAACCAACTGAAGCAGATCATTTGAGATAGAACCCAAGACTAAACTATCCTGTTCTTAAATATTTAAAATTTATAACATTTTAACCATCCAAAGGAGTTGTGAACATTAAATCATTAACTTTTTATCATGGGCAGTATGTTATAATATGAATCATCCCAGTTTCTTTATTATATGGAGATTCAAATGGAATGATATGCTAAAATCCTGAACAGTTGTTTTGCTACCAGAATGTTAGAGAACGGTTGTTGGAGCAGAAAATAGGAGAGAAAAACATTTCTGTAAATAGTAATGAATGCCATGTTTGTTTGGTTTTCTGGTAAAGAAAAATCAATCAAGAACCACAAAGAAACTGTCTGCTGAAGGTAAATTTCCTTCTGCAGCAAAACCCATTTTTTGTGTTTTTTGTGGAAAATCTAACATTTTTCTTCTTTTCAAGCTTTTCTTGCAGGTTATTGCTATCTTTCTTCTGACATGTTCAGGATTTTACTTTGCTAAATCCAATATTTTAGCTTCAAACTTTTTTATTGAGCCCCAATGTTCACTTTTTGTTGTCAAAATCATCTCTCAAATTGCTTTATTTGGGTATTCTCCTATTTGTGCCACCACCACTCCTCATTTTTATTCTGCCTCATTGCTGAGAAGAAATAAAATCATATTTAACATTTGTGTTGGAATCCCATAGTGTTTATTTTATTGCTAGGGTTGACAGGGTCACCTTCCAATTTGTGGTAGATCTCATTGAGAATACATGTCATAAAAAGTATATCTCAATTTGAGGGGTGAATAATCATAGCTCAGTAGGAATCATATTTTTCCAACCCCTCTCATGCTTCTAATCTCTACATGACATTGTTAATAAGTAGTAGTATCGTGTCAATAACAAATATGTAGTTCACAATTAATAATTTAATCATATCACTGTAGGGCAAAACTCAAAACTCAAACAGAACATAAACCAATCACACAGGTCTTCTAAACCTCAACTGTATCGATTATCTCAACCTCACCTACACAGGCCCATCCTTAGTCACATAGACTTCAGTTTAAGGAACCACATACACAATTTTAACATGATATTTCTTATAAACACAACAAAAGCACTCCTTAAGGCATGGAATAAACACATGATAACAATTAAGTATAATACATCCATTCCATTGTAACACGATTTCATCATCACACACCAAAATATAAACCACTTTAATTTTCAATGTAACTACAAGCACTCACGCAAAACCCTAGAGTCCCTCATGGAATCTTATAACGACAACAGAGTAAAGGAGTGCAAAACAGGACAAACTATAATGCAAACCCCAGGATCTCCAACCCTCAAGAATAAACTTTTACCCCTCGTACCGTGACACAACAATACATGCTAAGCACGTCATCTCAAGCCAACATTCATATATGAAATCATATATATATGAATTTACATATATATATATATATATATTCAACCTCAAATTCTTGCCCTAGAATATATTTTAATCAAGAGAATGGTACATAATTCCTACCTCAATTTCAGTTAAACTAAGGATTTCAAACCATAGAACGCTCCTTTCTTCTTGTTCCTCTTTGTTAGACACCCCTACTCTCGAGAACGCAACAATCGTCAATGAGACAAAATGAGGTGTCTCTCTCTATATTATAACTTGAATTAGAAAATAAAATAAAAATAGTAATAGCACAATGCATATCAAAAATAAACTCTCGTGCAGGGTTGACATTAAGCACAATACATATTGACCACATATTCTTGTGTCGAACAACCACCCACATCGACCAAAGGTTATCTTGCATACACCACACATAGTCAACGTTAACCCACGTCAACCATATGTCATAATTTAGTCTAGGTGAACCACTCCTTTGAAAAAGTTTCTGGAATCTTCCTATGATCGGCATCAACCAACAGCCTGCTAGGTCGACCACTATATCTCGCATCAACCACATGACATGTCGACCAAACCTCAATCAACCACTATACCCTACATCAACCAAAGGCTCACCTCCGGCAAGACCCCCTCCGAGGCACTTGCGCTCTCAAATGGATTAATTTATAACATTATTGTGATGGTGGTAATATATTAGCCTATGAGCAGGAACCCAATGTTTATCCATTCATAAAGTGTACTTCATTGAACGCATAGATTTTCCTTTGTTGGTGTTTTATTCATGGTGCTTATGTCAAAGCGCAATCAAGAATTATTGGACGTGAATTCGAGTTAAAGTTACATAACCTACCGTTATTAGTCAATTTTATGGAGAAAATTTTGTAACAGTCTAGTGCATAAAAGTATAAGGTTCGGCTATGGGGGAGGATTGGAGATATTAGATCAAATTTTGTAACCACTAGGATTTATCACCCAAATTTGCCTTTTCTATAGGTTTCTTATTTCTAATGGTTTCCAAATTTTACAAGTTTTCTAGTTGTCTTAGCTTCCAATTTGTCAAAGATTTTCTTATTTTCAATTTAGTCTTGTAAAGTAGAGAAAAGAACTATTAAGAGAGCATGCCCTTCTTGGGCTTACATCATGAAATAAAGAATGAATAATATACAAATGTATCTGATTATATCTAATAATGTCTCTAATATTACTAAATATCAAAGAACAATACCTCAATGATATATTTCTGAATTATATTAAATATAATAATATCTTTAACAAGTTTGTTTGACCCACCATACAAAATGAAGCTAGTATAAAGTAATCATCTTAGTTTTTTTGGTGGAGTTTGATGTACCATACTAGGTAAGAATAAGATAAAATAATACTCTTAAGAGCTTTTTTGTCATGTTTGACAAATATTGAAATGTGATAAAATTACCTAATAAGCTGTAAGAAGTATTAAATTAAACAAGTTAGAATCATTTTTATTGTAAATGTTTATTCAAAAATCATACAAATTTCCCACATATTATCTAGTTTTTTTAAAAAAAATTATGACGAACACAAATTATTCTTAACATCCAACAATTACTTTTTTCTATTTATTTTCCCAAAATATAATTGAAAATGATTTAATGACAATTATTTAAATGAAAAATATTTGTATAAAATTGAGTTATGATATTTTTATAAGAATACAATATATTATCTGTCTTGGTGCATTTAATAAAATTCTTCTTTTGTTGATTAAAAAACAATATAACATTTATTTTACTTGATGTACACCAAACAATTTGAAGAATGTATATTTCATCATACTCTAATATGAGTGATAGTATATACTTTCATATTTTAAAGAATGTAAAACACTATCTCATATGCTATATTATGACAAACACAAAATTAGTAGCTATTGAATGTGATTAAAAAAATTAGTTACTGTGAATTAGTTTATAAGTGATATATTTTTGAAAGAATAAAATATATTATCTTTTGTTACTTTGTTTTATACATACAAATTTTAAATTATACTTTTTTTATAATAACATAAATAATTACATATATGATCATATACTAATGAATATGCAATACCATGTTAAACAATATGGTCTTTAAACATAGAGCTTTCTAGTTTCATAACAGTTATTTATTTCATAAGAGTTTTCAAGTTCATAATTTATCCTAGTTAGCTATAAAAAGGCCTTACGTGTGTAATTAAATTAGATTATACTTAAGAATAAAATTTGAGATTGCAGTAAATGCTGGATATTATTTTCTATTTTCCGTTGATTCTTATGAAAATTTTATCCTTCCTTTTCTTCTAAGCTAAATTCAAAGATTGTGATCCTATTTGGCATTGATTTATCAGTTCTACATTAGTTCTCTAGATTCTATCTACACTCTACATTACAAAATTTTCTATATTATAGAACTTTTTTATTTATATTCTAAATTCTATTATCAATGGATGCAGTGTATAAGCTCCAATAGGGTATGCTATTTAATCATTATTTTTCCTATTCAAACATTTGAATATCACAAGATCCATAACTATAAGTGTCTGAGTCTTTCTTATTGAAAGACCTTATATTTGATTCTTGTCACCTACATTAATTATTAAAAACAAAATTATTAGTCCTTTCATGGGAATAAAACAATTACTTTTTTAGATGACTTTGCATGTGTAATTGGGTTGCACGAGGGTTACAACTGATAGTTTAAGCTGGTTGTTGTTCCCATATATTGAAGGTTATAATTGTTGTCAACAACTTGTTCAAACGACAAACAATGTAATAGTGTGTTTTGAGATAATTGTGTACTCTCGGATAAACTTATAGGATGATCTCACTTGAGTGAACCCAAGGGGAGTTTGTCAGTTACATAAGTAAATTCTGAAGTAGTAGGACGATGTCTTTTCATTAAATGGTGATGTCATAAAAAGAGCTTATAGCGAAACTAGTAGTTCTAATGACGTAACAAGTAACATTGGTACTATAAGAACGACATCTCAAAGTAAGTCCCCCTAAAATAATGAGTTTTAATCTAAGCAATACTTATGATGTGAGTAACAAAGCTTATGACATGAGTAGTAATGCTCATGACATGACAAGTAGTGCTGGTACACTAAGTGATTAAGTTTGTAAGTAAAACGATGTTGTTCCAATAAATAATGTTGCTATAAGAAGAGTTTATGATGTGAGCAACATTGCTTGTAAAGTAGCAACACTTATATCGAAAACAGTATTGTTGATGACGCAACAAGCAGTGTTGGATCTTGAAGTGCCTCCACATAGAAGCAACAAAGGACAGGGAGTTTGGTTTGATATGGTTTGAGACAATTGAGTAATATCTCGAAGTAATCCAATCAACTCAAACCGATGTAAGCTTGAGGGAGTTAGAATCAAGTTTGAGATGAAGTTTCCAAACCGAAGTAAGTCATCTCGAAGCAATGGTGTTTGGCTCAAATTGAAGCCGCTTCACTTGTCTCTTATCTCAAAGGGTTGTTTTAATTCGAAGTTTTCAAAATAACATGCCAGTTACCTTCATGATTTGAATCCATTTTTCTTCTGCATATTCCTATATCTCTGGCCGACGAAGGGGACAGCTAATATGGCTGTATTAATGGCATATATGTATGGGCATAATTTTACATGCATTTGATAACAAATTCCAATGGGCGTGATTATGCATGCATGTGATTCAGTATGGGCACTGCCAAACTGGGTACTATGTGTGCTAGACTTTCATGTCTGGTAAGAACATCACTTTAGCCATCCTATATAAAGAACGTCGCTTGAGCCGTCCTATATGTTCACTTGAGCCGTCATACACATACACAAAAAGATTAAAAGAGCAGATCTACCTTGAAAAACAATTGCAAGAGCATTGACTCTTGATCAAAGGCTTAGTAAGACGCAGGCAATCAAGTGGAGGAGTGCAGCAAAATGGAGAATAGAACACCACATTGTAAGAGTAATCTATCTTAATATAAAATCATTGTATTGTAACTTTGATAGAATACTACTGTGGTATCTATTGATTTTATAGTAGATTGACTCAATATTGGTTTAGTTCTATCACTGTGAAGTAGGACACATTGTCCAAATCATATAAATTTTTGTGTCTTCGTTGTGTTTGCATTATTTGTTTTCCTATGATTGTTTTTATTTCATACAAAGCATTGCATATCTACAATCAAGCCATATGCAATTTAAAAAAGATCATTTAGATCTGATAAAGAAGTATTGTGTAGTTGAAGATCAACCCCACCTTCTATAAGTTTATTATTATTTCTTAGGAGAACACACATTGTGTTAACTAAGTTTCTTTTAAGAAGGTTTACAAAAGTAAAAAAGAATTTAAGTTAGTGATAATACTGATTCAACGGTGGTTTCTTGATTTTCTCTCATTTACAATGAAATGAAACTTTTTGACCATGATTCCATATAAAATGAGTGGTCTTTATTCATATCACAATTAGAAGAAAATAGGAACACAATTCAATTGCCGAAAAGGTTACCTATAATCCATGTGACTACAAAATCAAAGCGATTTTGGCCATCTCTCCAATAATTCTCGAATCCAAATGCGTAAACTTTAAAAGCCATTTCAAAGACATATAACCATCCTGTGAAACAATGTGGATTAGGCTAGTTGAATAAACAAAAACAAACATATCGTATCAAGATGAATTTTATCCATGGAATCAATTACAGGAGTGAGAAACATACACAGGTGTAGGTAATTTAAATATTCCTACAGAGAGAGAGAGACTAATGCATTACACTTATCGCTGTGACTGTGTACAAGATCACTGGCATTCTGCAGTGCATTACCCCATCTCAATATAAACGTTTACTGCCAGTGGCATTTTGTACCGCTTTATAACTCTCTTTGGCAGTTGAATCACATTATTCTTCTGGAAATTTTCACCCTTCATCCTGTTTTATATTTCCCTTTCCCCTTCTACACACAAATTAGCATCAAATTTGTTTTTCCCAACTTACCCTTAGCAAACACTGCATAACACTAATTGTCTAAATTTGCCAAAACAAAGGGCCGCTATTGATTAACTTCTTTCCCCATGGAAAATGTTCCACATACAAAATTGGTTAACCAAAGGCAATATTGGAAACCTACGCAAAAAAAGAAGCCAGTGTGACTGTGATAGTGTTATTTACTTTATACCATGTATCACAATTAAGGAATGTGCCCTTTCTCAGGTTTTAAAAACACGCCTCAAAGGTTTTTTCTGAAGTGTTCTTCTCTTCTTTTGACCTTAAATATTTCTTTTGCAGCTTATAAAAATGGCCCTTTACCAGGTTTTAAAAGAAGAAGTTTTACATGCTTTCCCTCAGGAAGGGAAGATTTTAGTTTAAGCTGTCTTGCCAGTTAAGTTTGGTGTTTCTTCTTTGGTTTGTAATTGCGATCACCTTCTACAAATTCTTAGAAAATGAAATTATGAGCTAGAAAAAAATTACAAAGCCCTTACCAAAAACAAACTCTACCCGTTGCCAAAACTTTTGAGCAGAACTGTTCTTTATGTCAAGCTGCAACCCATGTGAATATAAAGAATTAGGAGATTCCCAATGAATGCAGAATTGGCCTTTGGCACTATATTTAAAATAATTATAAAAAACACATGTAAGCCAGTAAGTCTTTTAGCTTGAGTAGAGATATATCTAGAACTATTTTTTGGAAAGAGCATTCAGAAAAATAGCACTCTCTCACACACGCGCGCGCATGTGAAATGCAACTAATCTATGTCATGAATTAATTTAACTTGCAAATTCAAACCAATGTAAATATTTCAACCCTCAAATAGGGTTATAAAGCAAATTTTCCCAACTGTTTCACATCATATTGCTATGGTATCACTCCACCATAAAGAAATGCAACTAATCTCTATGATGATGTTCCATGGCCCCTGAGTTGAAAGGCAGAAATAAAATCATAAAAAAGTAACTGAAAGTACAATTTCGGACATGCTGAAAAATCACTGAATTCTGAGTCACCAGACGTTAAAACCCAAGATTCAATTGCAAAGAAAATGGAATTTCTTGAATTATTTAACTACAAACGGATGCATCAAGCAAAGACTCATCAAACAAGCCATCAAACAACTTTGACAGCATTATCTTAATCCACCAAAAACTATAAATCAACAAACAAGCCATATTCTATTAGAATTTGAGTCATACCGCAGTTTCAACAATAACAGCAATGAGATTCACTACAAGAATGAAGGCTGATACATATCCAAACTTGGGGCTTCGAACAAAGGCTTTCAATTTTTCAGAACACGGGGAACTATAGAAAGAAGGAAAGTTTTCCAACCAAGGTGGCTGCCCATGAATAAAAATATAGCACAAAACTTGCAGTAAGAATTCTGAAGAAACCTCCTTTCCACATAATAAAAAACAATTTCTTGTTTAAAATTGTTTTGATGGCAGTAAAGTCAGACTTACAGAATCTTCCTTCCGGAATCTTAGTCCGATTGCACCGCAAAGGTCATAAAATTCCTCCAAATTAATCTACATGTTAGTAAATAAAATTATTATTAATCTACGGAAAATAGAATAAACCAACAAAAAGAAAACTTAATGTGACAAGGGAAGAAAATCATTCCCTTTTTCCAGTAAATGAATAGTTGAATAGTTGATTCTTTATTTGATCATTGAAGTTATCATTATTATTTAGTATTCAACCAAACCTGGTTAAATCTGTGTTTCTGTAACTGCATTCCTGCCCTATAGTCAGGCAGACGAATTTGACTACCATTGAAATTTTTTGTTTTACCTGCTTTTCTTGTATCATCACAGATTCACATCTCTTTACTAAAAAACAAAAATTTATAACCTTCTAAATGAAAAGAATTTTTTCTGCATAGATAAATACAAATTCATTAGAAAAATGAATAATATATATTTTTTCTGATAAGTAATTGAATAATATGTTGCGTTTCATCGTATGAGCGTTCTATTCTATAAACATAAAACTAACCAACTACAGCACCCATGATCCGTCAATCCGAGAATCATCAAAAGATATTTGCTTCCGAGAGCTTTTTGAGTTAAGAAGGACCTTTGGCTGGAATTGGGGAGGGGGTAAACATGAGGGAATGAAGGCAGACTTTAAGGCATGTTGTAGAAAGGGTAGGGTGGAAGGTAGACATGGCAGATGAAAGCAGGAGTCATCCAGTGGGTGGATGTGAGAAGCACAAAGACGCTACTGCCACCAAGAAACTTAAATTAGCTGAATTGCACAAAACCCTGTTCTAAACTTGTTTCCAACCTCTCATCATCTAGATAGCACAATAACAGCGGGCATTGGGTTTGGTGGAACTGCTTTGAGTTCTTAATAATCATGTTTTTAAGTTGAGAAGCCCGCCACAGCTCTTTAATAATCAAAAATAAAATAAAAAATCGATGGCTTGTCATTTCCTTGCATAAAGGATACCTTACCTTGAAGTCGCGGCTGTCATCTAGTTCATCAAATATCAGCTCAAATTCTTCTCCTGAGATTCTTGGCAAAGACCTAAACAGATCATTGAAAAAAGGGTTTCTCATTACCCAAATATCAAAACACAATTCATATGTTAAAATATAAATCACAATTAGAACATTTGTTGATAGACATCAAAATCAATTCCTTATTTATAGAAAGAGCAACATTATATTGGAATAGGTGAATCTCAACTCTAATAAACGGTTGGTGAACCACAATTAGGGCTTTGATACCATGAAGAATTATTGAAAGATGTTCCTCTTCGTTCCATTATTTATTCTGTACAATATATAGTACATCGGCTTGGGACAGAATCCCTTAGGTTAGAAAATAAAATAAAGCTACGCATAATAAATATCTGGCAAACCGACAGATGGGATTACAGACAGCTAGCTCCAATCAATTACTGACAGCCAGCAGACAAGGTAATTCAACACAAATTATAATTGGCACAGGACTCCCACTATATAAAGAAGATTAGAAGGAATATGCTACGGTTTTTTTTTGTGTGCACGGGCGAGGCTGTTGAGATTATGAGTTTAATTTTAATATCTATTATTATTGTGATAGAGAACATGCATTGTGCGTAAAAGAATTTGAAATTATTTGACAGGTAATTCTCATATAATTCCATGAAATTATTCTTTAGCAAGTTATTATAAGCTTTTTATGAAGTGTTCTTCCCTAGATCTTAAATGTTTATTGATATTAATTAAAATTTTCAAACCAACATGACTAAAAATCATGTGCCAATAAGAGATAAATGTGTGCATAAATGGGCTCGGGACAGTGATGGCAAGCAATGGTGGCCAAACATTTGATGGCTAAAATTCTCTTTGTTTTGAGGTTTTTTGTTAGTTTGTGACATCAACTTGGTGCATTTCTTAATAAATTTCCTTGGAAAAATATACATGTGAAGGGAGCAAGGAATGATAAAATTAGCACCGAAAATACATATCCGATTGCCTGCCCTAAAACACTAAATGGCAGATGTTTTGCACATATTTAAGTTCTGTTTGCTCAAATTCTCAACAATTCATCAAAAATATACACAAAATATATGAAAAGATATTTATAAAAAATAAATAAATAAAAAGAGGCAGCATAAAGATAGTTACATTTATTTGAGCCATACCTGTACTTATTTAATTCTCCAAACAAGTGAATACATTGCTCTTTATTAAGAAACCCATCCTCCTAGTGTAAACCATGCAAAAATGACAATCAAATAATCAAGCAATATTTGATACCACTTTTCCTTATGGGTAAATCAAGAACTGTGTTCCCATAAAATGAACATCAAATGAGCAACAACTTTACAAGAATTAATAGCTCACTGCCCCTTAACATTCATGCATGAAAACACTTTCTTTTTTTATTTTATTTTTTGCTAATCTAAATTCACATGGGCATGCGTGGTTAAGTGCCTGATGATGTAGTTAATGATGAATGGTAACATTCTGAAGTCCAGTGGTCCATTGCCAAACCATCTATACTTACATCCAGAGTCATAAATGATTTTAATCTAAATCTACGACTCTTCATGAAGAATATACTGTTAGCACTAACACAAATTTTTGCGGGAGTTAAGGTACTCAGAAAGCTTTTAAAAACTGTTAGCCAGAAAAACACATTAATCTCTTAACAATTGGTGATATTCTAAAGGCCAGTGGTCAATTGTCAAACCATATCTACTTTGACTATTAGGATATGTTACATGATGAACTATGTAAATAGTGATGAATAGAATGTGGGTATAAAGAAAAATAAAAGGGAGAAACAAAAAGAACAGATACACATATAGCAAAAGGAAACATAACTCACAAATTAGGCCACCAATATGCTTACATATTCATCTAAGAGGTCAAATGCTTTTCTCAACATTCGTTGCCTCATTCTGTCCATTCCTGCAACTTGTTTTGCAAGCTGCAAGGGAAAGGAGAAACGAGCACACATTCATGCTCTTTCTTAAGAATCCAAATCAAAGCAACAATGCAATTTACTAGTTGTCGGTAGGTTGAAAAAATCATCCTCGCAAAAAAAAAAATTATGAAAGTGAACAGCATAAATATGTACCTGACTTTTGAAGCTGTCATACACGACAGCAAGGATAAGATTGGTGACAAAGTAAACCCCTAATAACACATACAGAACAAAAAACATACAAGACCATCGAGAAGTTCTGAAAAGAAATTACAGCACAGTGATGAGAATGGGAAAAAATTTATCAAATATCACAAGGGCCATCATAAATATCAAGAACCTGAGTAGCCCATGGAGAACCAAAAATAAACCATTTCAAAGCAAACCTGATAAAATAAAGCTAATAGGTATGACCACTAAAAAAACATTTGTCACAGACCTCAAGAAGCCTCACCTCTAAAAGCTAACTACAGGAGAGAAGGGTTCAAAACTGCAAATAACCCACATCACACTCGCTATACAGAAAATCTGGTACAAGGAATTGTAGCATTCCACACACAGGCAGGCTTTGCAATAGCCACTAATGACTAGTCCAAGCAGTACAATAATGTAATAATGGCTTCTCCACACCATGAGTAGAGTGATAATTCTGTGATACCAACTCACTAATTTTCAACCAAAAGTGCATGAGTTGGAGGCAATGGGTGAGGGTCGGATATGTTAGAAACAAGAATATTTTATTCACCACAGTCCGACCTTGGTCTTATAACAATTAATACCAAGTAAAATAAAGAGTCTTGCAACAATTAATATTTAGAAAATTAAAGAGTTATACACCTAATATAATTGCTACGGGACAAAGAATTGTAACAATATTTATAGTTTTATTTAATACTAGGTGAAGATTTTGCTAATTGTTACAATGATAATTTTGTGATACCAATTCAAAAAAAAAAATGCAACAAAAATGACAAAAAATGATGGCAAGTGAAAGTTAGATCTGATGATAGGACTATCTTTCTATGCAAGACTCTTTGGACCATATGGAAGGCGATTGGACGTGCTAAAGAACAGGGTGAACTCTACTACCTTAAAGAACCGCACCAATAAGTAAAAACTTTCCCTAATCTCTTGTGTCCTAACATGTGTCTTTGAATAAGGGCAAAATTTAGTTATATCATCACCGATTTGGACACCATTCTTTTAGTGTTTTGAAAATTATATTTAAATTGTTATTCAAAAATTCAAATGTTGAAGAAACGTGCCTCTTTCCTAACCAGTCATTCTAGGAGTTTGACTCTATTTTCTCTTATTTATAATGATATCCGAGAACCTTCTAATGTTTTCAATATTTTCAGAACCCTATGGTTTATTTCCTTTATCGATGATTATTTTTGTATTACCTAAATTTTTTTGCTAAAATAAAAATCCGAAGTATTACGCTCTCAATTTTTTTTTATCTATGGTTAAAAATCAATTTGGTGTTAGTATAAAAACCGCAACCCCCTATTTTGAAAAGGAATGAATTATCCTCTTATGTTTATAATCCTCAACATAACGATCTCGCTAAACAAAAGAATGATCATCTTCTTATGTCTTCTGTCTTTCCATTGTTCACATTCATAGTCAAAATTAGGACAAACTTGATCCATGGGCATTGAAATGCATGTTTATGAGATATTCTCTCATACAAAAGAGATATAAATGTTATCATCTTCCAGTTTGCAAAAATTTTTTCTCTATCGATGTTACTATCAATGAAAGGGAGCCATATTACAACCCTCCTCTTCGGGGAGAGATACTCTTAAAAGAAAAGGATGGAAGCTTCCTTCTTGATGAATTGTCTCTTCTCACATTTGTACCAGCTCCTGCATCTAAACCTATTCCTAAACAAACAACACCTCCGACCTCTCAAGCTCTTATCCCTAATTCTGCTCTTGATAATGGATGATATGACGAGGTGTTTTCGAGGAAACAACAAACAGCTCTTGCATCTGTTCATGTTCAAAACTCATCTTTGAGTACTACACCTAAGGTAACAATCCCTAATTTTGCTGCCCCAATTTCTATTTCTAACCATGATATTCCCATTGCCCTCAGGAAAAGAACTAGACAATTCATTAAGCGTCCTCTGTATTCTATTTCACATTTGTATCATGTCATAAATTTTTATCCTTTCACAAATTTTTTTGGCTAGCTTAAACACTATTTCTATTCCTACCAACTTGTCCGAAGCTTTATGCAAAAGGAAATGGGGACAAGCTATGAATGTGGAAATGGAAACTCTAGAGAAGAACAAAACCTGAGAGCTAGTGTTATTATCTCCCAACAAGAAACTTATGAGATGTAAATGGGTATACACTGTGAAGTATAGAGCATATAATTCAATTGAGAGATAAAAAGCAAATTTAATAGTCAAAGGCTACACTCAAACCTATGAGATTGATTACATAAAACTTTTCCTCCGGTTGCAAAATGAATATCATTACTTTATTGTTGTCTCTTGCAACTAATTATTGGTGAAATTTTCAGCAGTTTGATGTGAAGAATGTCTTTCTACATGACAAGTTGAAGGAGAAAATCTACAAGAAAGTTCCACCTGAATATGATGAAAAACTGACTTCTAATATAGTGTGTAAATTAAAAAAGACTTTATATGGTCTTAGACAATCACCACAAGCTTAGTTTGGTAGGTTTGCAAAAGCTATGTGGGCCTTGAGATATAAACATAGCCAAGTAGACCATACATTGTTTATCAAACACTCATCTGCAAGGAGAGTTAAAGCTCTTTTGGTATATTTGGATGATATAACTGTGACGGAAAATGATAACAAGGAACAGGAACTCTTGAGTCATTGTTTAGCCAAGGAGTTTGACATCAAAACACCGAGGAGACTAAAGTATTTTCTAGGTACTGAAATTGTTCATTCTAAACATGACATATTTATATTACAATAGAAGTATATTATAGATCTCCTCATAAAAACTTATAATACAACCTACAAACCAACTAGTACTCTAATAAATCTAAATCTCAATATTAGTCTAGACGAGGAGGCTGCTATAATCGATAGGAAAATGTATCGATGCTTGATCGGAAAACTCATTTATCTTTCTCACACTCGACCTAACATAGATTATGCAGTGAGGGTTATCATTTAGTTTATGCATAACCCAAGGGAAGTTCACTTGCAAGCAACTCATTGGGTGTTATAATATAAACGGACTCCAGGAAAGGAGATCTTATTTAAATGAAATGGAGGTTATTGAGGCCAATACAAATAATTATGCTAGACCAATTGTTAACTGAAGATCAACATTTGGGTATTACACACTTCTCAATGGAAATTTTATAACTTGGAATAAAAAACAAAATGTAATAGCCTAGTCTAGTGCAAAAATAAAATTTAGGGCAATGGCTCAAGATGTGTATAAATTATTTTGAATAAAAATTATTCTAAATGATTTGAAGAATCAGAGAGAAAATCTAATAAGGTTGTAGTGTGATAATAAATTTGCTATCGGCATAGCTCACAACCCAATACAAAACAATCGAACAAAGCACATTGAAATTGATAGACACTTCATCAAAGAGAAATTAGATAATAGCTTGATTTGTGTACCTTATGTGACTACCCAGGTCAGTTGGTTGATATTCTCTCTAAAGGGCTAGTCAATCTAGTGTTTTTGAACATCATATGCAAGCTAGGAATGGAAGAGTATTGGAAATTAATTCAGATTCATTAATAAATGCAACCAGAAAGTGCAGATTATAGTTATTGCATTTACTTTTTAATTTTCTCACATTGTATTTATTATTTGTATTTATGATTCCTAGATATTAATTATTGTAAAACTCTTTAATTTTCTATGTATTAATGATTGTAAGACTCTTTACTTCCTTAGGTATTAATTGTTGTAAGACCAAGAGTCACACTTAAATGTGTGTGTGTGTATATATATATATATACATTCAGTGTGTCAGCAACGTGAATGAAATATTTCTTATTTCTCACATATATATGCATATACACATCTTGGATGGTTCTATTTAGTATTTTCATTTTGTTTTCTTGAAGAGAAGTTTGAAAGTTAACTTTCATTTATTATAATTGCATCATTTAATTATTGACAAGCTTATAAATTCATATTTTGTACAATATCTTTTTATATATATTTATTTTTCATTACAAATCTCTGGTATCAAAAACTTATGATTTTTGAGTTGATATGAGTCACAATAAACAACTATGACAATGATGCCTTTGGAGAGACCTTCCGAAAATAAACAATAAGATAAACACTCAATTAAATAAAGCTAAAGATCACCAACTGAACCTTGCATTAATCTATTACAGATACATAATCGTCAGATAAAAAAAAGTAGAAGTAACACACGTGAAACACTGCAAATATGAGGAACCTTTGCATGAGCATCAGTAAGACTTTTGCTTACTTGTATGCTGGAATCCAAACATCAGGATTGTTGGACGTGGTGAACAAAACAAACATTTGATACACAGTGGTGCCGTATGAAGTAAATACAGTCTTTCCCTGCAGAGTATCCTCGAATATCACGTAGGCTAGCCAACTGGAAAACAGAATAAACAGAAGTCCTAGAGCCTGCAAATGAAGGGTCATTGACCCAAAAACCAGAACAGAGGGATAACATAAAATAAATCCATTAAGGATGCTAACTCTCCCACATAATTCACTGGACTTTGATTTAGATGTTCACATAATGTATCTGTATAATATGATCAGCTTAAATATTTGAAGGAGCAGCAACAAAATAATATGATGTAAAACGAACCAAGACATTGAGGTAAGTGTGAATCATTCCACCCAGAATGACAGTGCTCATCCTTAACTCCCTGCCATAAAAGAAAAAAGAATATGAATTTTGTTTTAACACACGACTATATAATTTCTTTTTCCAAATAACAATTAAGACATACAGCGAAAATAAAAAAACTTCATACTAGTAGGAAGATGTACAAGGAAGACTAGGCGGAATAATATACAAGGTATTAAACCAAATTCAGCAAAGGTAACACACAAGTACCAACCTAAGGAAAAAATTTTAACCATAAAGTTTGACAATCTAATATACTAGTCTAAGAATTAGATGGTTTGGAAAAGGTAAATATGTTCTTTTATTCAAGACGGGATACATACTGCAACAATAAGATGAAAATATGGGTTTTCCCTCTTATACCTAATGTTCAGAATGAAAAATACAACACGGATATATGGCGCAATCCTCAAAGGAAGATACGAGAAGGCCACTGGAGACAAATAGAGAGCATAAAGTGATAAATCGGCGACCATGATCAAAAGGAAAGTGGCCTGAAAATGAAATATAAAAATCAACTAAAAGAATTATTATATAAAGAAGAAAATGAAACAAAATGAAAATAATGACAACCGATTATGGAAATAATAAAATACACTGAGACTTTGTATCAACATTATTTAGTCAAATAAAAGGCCAGTTGACCAAGTCAAATAGAAAACATGGGAAAAATGTAATTACGTGATGTCAAGAAAATAAGAGAAATAGAACAACCAAATTTTTAAGGAATCCTCAGCCATGGTAATCCATGTTGGAATCATTCATATCAGTTGCTAAATGTGCATTTTTCATAAGAAGCAAGCTCCCTATGGCATCAAGTTATTTCAAACAATTATGCTAAGGGTTAAATGTGCATATTTCATAAGAACAAATGCCACACAGGTTTAAGTGATTAAACATTAGTTTAGCCTGTTCTCAAATTCCCTCCTAAAGTTATCCCTTTCCTAAGAGCAAGCAGATACTGGTAAATAGGTCCAAATTTATGAGTGTTGTTGAGTGGAATGAAAACCGAAGGAATGGAATCGTGATCGAATGAAATCCTCAGTGAAAGTGAAATCGTGATGGAACCCACAAATGAATGATTGAAAGGTATGGACTTTGCGGAAAACAATTAGATAATATAAGTATTTTGCTTTATTATCAAAATGATAATTACAACAAAATGATTAAGCAGATTAAGCTGTTTGCACAAGCTTTGTATTTACCGAAGAATATCTCTCTCTAGCTTACAGTAATACTCTGAACCTTAACAATTACGCACCCGCTATCAAGTATTACAATTCTAAGCACAAGCGCATATACACCCAAAAAGGCACTCTTCTTATTTTACAAGATCCTGTATTAGTATATATAGACATCCCTGAGTAGACATTCTTGGAACTGAATTTTTCGGGCGTTGAGTAGCATTGATAATCTTTTTGAAAAATACCTCTGCTTTAATTGCTGCAGACGTTGAGCTTGAGATATTGAAAGTATAAGCGTATTAAATTGCTTCGCATTATTCTAATTGCATTAAAAGCTTGTCCACACCCTCGAGTAGTTCACGTATAAGATGGTTTAAGTGTTCAAACGGATCTCTTTTACATCGGAACTTGGCGAGCTGAAGTGAATAAATGCACTGCACTGTCATGCCGAGTGAACGAAGCAACATCGTCTTATTCCATCGCAAGGTTCCTTACTCGGTGTTAATAAAGTGCTCGGATTCCTTACTCTGTGTAAATGGTTGCTTATTCTGTGTCATTTGAATGTTCGGATCCTTATTCCATCATAAGGTTCCTTACTCCGTGTCAGTGAAATGTTCGGATGTCTTATTCCGTAGCAAGGTTCCTTACTCCGTATTACTTGAACGCTCAAATCCCTTATTCAATATTAGCACTTCCTTACTCTGTATAAATAGAAGACTCGGATGCTTACTCCACATCTTTTTGTCCTTAGTTTGCGCGAGTAGAAGACTCAGATGCCTACTCCGCATCTTTTTGTCCTTAGTGTGCGTGAGTAGAAGACTCAGACTCCTCGTCTTCTTGTCCTTATTCCGCGCTAACGTTCCTTACTCCGTATCTTATGATAACTCGTTTATTTACCAAGTCATTTGTCGACACTCAATGGTCCAGACTATGATTATATATCTTGTCCTTATCGTATCACTCATGAGTGTTGGTCGTTTAAGCTTATCTTCTGCAACATTGTTAGAGATAGAAAAACGAGATATCACAAATCAAATTACAAAAGGTTTAATTTACATTATTCAAATTCTGGATTTGATCAAACACAAATGGTATGATTTCTATGATGTAGATTCGTTTTTACACCCGAATTGGATTTGATATTGTCATATTATTGATCATGAGTGGTTTTCATGAACAAGAAATTCGTTAGGGTTAGGTAATTCGTTGGGAAACAGGAACCATAGAATGTGCCTAGCACGACATGGCAGAAAGTGTGCACAGTGTATGTGCATAGAGCGGGTCACTTCATACAGTCACTCCGTGCAAGCTTTTGTTGGTTTGGATGCACGGAGCGTGCACAATTCTGTGCAAATTGTTTGCTGTGATTTTTCATACAATCTGTATGTTTGATAAATTTTTGATTTGTTAACCTTCATTAATGCTTTCATTTAAGCCCTTTAGGGCCCTTGTAGATGAAAATTTAAAAGGATGATATATTGTTTTGGGTTTATACTGTGGAGCCATTTCTAATTGTGTTCCCGTACTCCTGGAAAGTTATCAAATAGTGTTGTGATTGTTACATGATTGCTTTCAGTGTTATTAGCTGAGTATACTACTCTCTAGGCTTGTTGTTTGTTTATACTTCATAGCGTAGTGAAAAGTGACAATTCAACTAATAGGCAATTAACTCAACTTACCATGTTGACTTGTTTTCTAGGTGGGGAACGGGACTAGTTGAAGAACTTGCAACCAAACCAAAACCTTTATTAGAGCAAACTTATGTATGTTAGATTTCCATTATATATTTAGGACCCAATGTATTTGGAACATGTTTTACCTCTAGACAATATTAATTAGTAGCTGTTTTGAGGTGTATTTTGATACGTTTATATATGTTTTCATCCCATTTATGTTTAAAATTTCATTTTTATGCTCGAACAGTTGTTTGTAGTGTTTCTAAAAATTTTGCATTCTTTGGAGAAAATTTATAACAGTTTCGAGATATACTACAGTGTATTGAAAAGTTGGATAGTTATGAAATTTTGCTCAACGCTCTCTGTTCAAGGCTAGCATCAAGAGTGGAGCGTTGAGCAAGAGCATTGATGTTCCATTTGGTAAAGTATTTTTGTACCCTCAATGTGTGAATGTATGGGTGGACCTTAGATAGGACCTTTGGTATAGTCTATTTAGGTGTTAGTCACCAACTTCTTAACCCTTCGGGTGCAACTATGTCTAAAATTGTAAAGACTTTTGCTACAACACTCATAAAAAAGATTAGAATGACCTCATAGCCTAGTGATGACTTGAACAATTTGACTATGGTAGCTAGTTGTGGCAGCCATGCTATCATAAATGAAGAACAAACATCCAGAGTTGAGAATAAAATATCCAATCTGCAAAAGATTCAGAACCGAGATCACAAGGACAACTAAAGGTGCACCTTTTGCAATAAAGGACATCATAACCATGAATGATGCTGGAAACTTTATGGCAACCCTCCAAGCCAAGAGTGGGGTCCAAGAGGAGAACCTCCCAAGTATAATAACCAAGTTCACATTGCAGGATCACAAGAGTTAAGTGGTCTCAACTATGGAGAAGTCAAGAAAGTGCGATCTCTTCTTGGCAGTCTTGACAATCTTGGCAGTCTTGACAAAACCCCATGCTCTTGTTCATTAGCTTATTTAGGTATGTTTTCTTCCTCTTTTGGGGTAAATGTCCTGAGTAAGTCTCTTACCAGACATCGATTGATAGAAGTTCACTCACAAGCAATCCACCAAGTATTATAGTATCTTAAAGGAACATCGAGAAATGTATTCTATTTAAATGGAATGGAGATTCGGTTATTAAAGCCTACACATGCAAATTATGCTAGGTCAATTGTAAATAGTAGATCAAAATATGGATATTGTGTCTTTCTTGGTGAAAATCTAGTGACCTAGAGAAGTAAGAAACAAAATTTGGTAACCCAATCTAGTATACAAACAAAATTTCGGGCAATGCTCAAGGTATATGTGAACTATTTTAGAAAAAGATTATTTTAAATAATATAACGATTTGGAGGGATGGTCCAATGAAATGTTACTATGATAATAAGTCTACAATTAGCATAGCTCATAATCACATACAATATGATCAAGAAGCACATTGAATTTGATAAGCAGTTCATTAAAGAAAAATTAAATAACAGTTTGAAAATGAATGGAATTATCATTCCACTCCAAGGAATATTTAAGTGGACTTTTGGAAAAATAAATCTTCTTCTACTAGGCTTTGGTTTCCTATATCAGTAAGGTTTTTGCTCTCAAAGATACCCCTCATATTGGACACTTAGGCAATCAAAACTAGTGCCTTTTTTCCTTACATGAAGTGGTCCTGCAACTTGCACAAACGGAGTGCCTAAACACTACGTTTTGAAAACTTTGGAGACAATGTCCTCTTCGAACTTCTAAAGGTCAATTTATGTCATTACAATGGCTTTTCTTTATGAGCAATTTTAAGCCTGTGAGGCATTGGTGGATGACATTCTGAACTTGAAAATTAAAATATAATAAAACAAAAGCTTGATTTCACAAGAAAGTACTGAGAGCACATTACCTTTATTCTATTAACAAGATTTTTCCAATATACATGGAACCCCTCATATGAAACTGGAAACAAAGTATGAACTAGAAGTACCAATAGAGTTAAGCCCTGCACAAAAAACAACCAAAAATATTACATATCACAAAATTCTATTCTAGAAAAAATATAACATGTGAAAAAAAATATAAAAAATTAAAGACAATGCAAATTAAATTCAAGAAAGTTGAAAAGCTACAGAATTTTCAAATCTAATACTATCATGGAAGTGTACAAAAACAATTACTCATTCTACACCTAGCACTTAGGATCAACTGCATAAAATAAAATTAAAAGTCGCTTTAAATCACTGATGTAGATCTTTATCTATCATTTTTTTAGGCTTAAATCCAAGCACTTTATAGCTTAAACTTTCTAGTCTCAAATCAACTCAATCAATAGAATTTTATAAACTGCTTCATATCTAATCATATATTTCTAAGTCTTACCAACAATCCATCTCTAAATTCTTTGTGCTTATGATGTTTTTGAATAGCCCAACCGTCAAGACTAATCTCCTATTGAGTGAGATTGTTAAAGCTTCGCTAGTAGCCTTGGGTGGAGTATAGAGGCATAACAGCATCCTAATGATCAAAAGTTTTCTTAAACTCATCATAGTATTTCAAATAGGATTTGGAGACCTTTTGAACAAGCTAGTTGTCAAATCATATAGATAACTTAGGTTATTTGCACCTTAATAAAAGTTCTCCATAGTGATCACATGTCATATACGGAGGAAAACAATCCCACAAGAAGTCCTTGTGGAAGTTCCATGGCATTAAAGAGTTCCCCAAAGGAAGTGGCATCATCCCACATGTCTGCAAAAATAATAGTCAAATGACCCTCCTATCTTTAACCATACAAGACCATAGTCACCACATTTCTTCGAAGATCGAAGTTAGTGTTGTTAAGCCATATTTGGCAAAGCCAGGACTAATGAATCCAACAGAAGCCCTCCCACACAAGGAAGCTGGTGCTACATCCCCGGTGGATTTGTCCTCATCCATTCTCAATAAATGCCCTGAGTTTGATGTAGCAGCACCCTAGACAAAAAATCAGACAAAGAGGACCTGGGATGTAGCACGCTAGACAATAAATGCCTTTGTTTGGAGTACAAATGGTCCTTGTGTGGCTCTATAGGTTTGGAGTACACAGGCAGGCACCAGAAACAATGGCAAAGAGCTTTAGTGGTGGCAATGGCAGGCAAGCGATGGCAACAATGGCAACACTGGCAGTGGATTATGATGGTTAAGGATAGTCTGCAATCTGAGCCACGGCAATTGGTTGGTGACGTGGGGCGGCAAGCTCTGGTGATAGATGCAATAGTTGCAGCAGGTATAAGGGGCGATGGGTGGTTGAGGTTGACGTGAACGATTTGAGGGTGCAACGGCAAGGAAAAGAGGAGGTAAAGGCTAAACAAGGGACGACATGTAACAATTGATGGCAACGAACAATGTTAAAGACAATGGGCAACAACCAACAATGACGAACAAAGCTGGAGGGCAAGGGAGAAAGCCATTGGCTCAAGGAAACCTAGCTCAAACGACAGTGCTAGGTTTTCCTAGCCCTGAAGGTGCTAGGGTTCTTGCTTTTTTTTTCATTGATCCCAAAGTTATTGTCTCGCCATACTTTATTATGAAAACAAGTATTGTCCATAACATAATTGTATGGAGCAAGTGGAGATTGATTGCCACTTTATCAAAGAAAAATTGGACAACAATCTCATAAATCTTATCTTTATTACTTCAACAAATCAAATTTATTCTTATTTGTTACTTGGCCTAATATTATGATTGAGGTCCACCCCTCTATATAATGTTATTTTCACTATCAGTAAAGAATGGACAAGAATTATTTCTAAAAATGCTCACCTAACTTAACATCATGGTATCAAGACACCGAAATTGATCACATCCTAATACCTTATACCTTTTAACATCTTTCGAGATAATGTTGTCCCCATTTATCAATTTGCATCAACCTTACTCTTGAATCTAATCTCATCAACTATATTATTTGCATAACATAATAATATAACATTGAAAACTTTGATTAGAATCCAACAACAATCTAGATAAGAATAACTGAATACTTAAACTCTAGCCTCTAACCCAAACAATTCGGATAATTAACTAAAATTAACCTCTAATTGATAATTTATAATTGATAAAAAGTCAACTTAGATACATAATTCGTTATATACATGGCCTATTTATAGGTATAGACCGAAGGTAGAAATTTGAAACTTATTACAATAAGAAAGCTTAAGTAAAATATCAATTTAACCTTATTTAATATAAAATATAAATTAAATAAGAAAAGTAAAAAAAATAGACTTCCTGTCAAAGAAGACATTTTGAACAACACATAAGTGCACTTGGTGATTGAGCGTGGCGAAACCACGGTTCGCAATCGCAATCGTGGCAGTTATCGCGTCGCGATCGCAGATGTCACATTGCATCTCGAGTGAGATGTAACTTTGGGTATGGAATAATATTTAATTATTTTAAAAAAATCATAGAAAAATTTAAAAAAATCAGACAATAACATTTGAATCATTAAACAATATAAATATATGATTTAGACAACATAATATGAGTTATTATATTAAAAAAACATCAACGCATTATTAAAACATTAAAATAAATATATTATTATATTTTCATGATTTATAATATAATACAAAATTTTTATTAACATTTAACTTTTATAATATTTATTTAACAATTAAATAGGTAAATATTCTTTTTAACGATACGTGGAGTGACGATGATATTAAAATTCTTAGTAACGAATACATTTAAAATTATAATTTAAAGTTAAATATTTAATTATGTAATTAATTTATAAAATAAAATAACTAATCTTATTGGTAATTATATTTCATGTATTATTAATTATTTTTATAAGATTATAATTACAAAGTAATATTAATTATTAATAACTATTAAGCATATATTTAATAATTAATATACATATTTAGTTATTAATTATTAATAAATTAAATAAAAAAATTATACTAATAAATATTAATTAATTACTTATATTACTGCATCAATAAATTATCTTATTTTAAGATTTCTATCAATAAATTAAAATATTATTATCCTATTTTAAAATTCACAAATAATAAATTACTCTAAACCATAAATCAATAAATCATTTGATAGTGTCGGACGCATCCCTTCTTTATTCTTCAATGCCCTTATCGCATCGCGCGTTGGGTTCCTGGTGATAACCTTCTCTCTAGTGCCTCTCTTTCCGACGCCCTTAGATGGCGTAATAAATCATCTTATTACCTACCTCGCGTGCGTAGATGGCGTCGGCAGTGTCAGACAAGGGCGTCAGTAGCATCGTCACTCGGCAGTGTCACTTTGCGCCAACATCCCGCAAATTGAGCGTCTCGCGATTCAAAGATGAAATATCGCCCAAGACAAGACGAGACATGGCGTATCGTGACGAGATGTGGCATATCAGTCGAAAACCCGGCCGAGATGAACATGTAAGGCCCTTTCCCTATCTCGTTCCTGAATCTCGTATCGCCACCTTGCGATACCTGGTTGAAACAGACGAGATACAAGTATCTCGACCAATATTGCGAACCATGGGCGAAACACGTGACAAACACCACATGCATGGCATGCTTGGTGCCATGGCTCTCCACTGTCTCGTGCAGGGCTCCTTCTATGCTACATGCTTGAATTCAACTACTTCGTCTTAATGTTAGCGCAATGTCTTCATCATAAAACTTCTCTTAGTTGCGTATAGTTGGTTCATCCAAAGAAAATGCAAAAACAAGCCGCGACGCCTATTAGAGAGATATGGAATTCTTTCATGTAGGAGAAAGAAGTTCCAAGTAAAATAAAATTAAAAAATAATCAATTTAATATGCCTGAAAATATCGTAAAAAGTGTTCAATAAAATAAACCAATTCCTAAGGAGTTAATATATTTAGCTGACCTTACCAGAATGTAAATATATATACATATATATATATATATATATCTTAGAGCAACTCCATCACTGTTATGTATATTTTCTTCACATGTAGAAATTTTTTTAAATGTAAAGAGTTATTTTGTTCATTCAACTCTAATACGATTCTTTAATTTACTTACATTTTTATTAAAATATTAGTTTATTTGGCTTTGACTCCCGTCCCTGTACTCGCATCACCACAACCGCATCTCTCGGCGTCACGCACAGCCCCTTCCCTGCCTGGTGTTGTGCACAGGCCCCCACCGCCTGCCTGCGTCGCGCACAGGCCCCCACCCCCGCCCGGCGTCGCACACAAGCCCCCACCCCCTCCCAACATCGCACACAGGCCCTCCTCCGTTGCAGATCTATGGCAGTTGCAAGACCCATGTCACCACTGCGATTCCTTTCCCCGCCCCTACCCGGCATCGTGCACAGGCCCCCACCCCCGCCCGGCGTCACGCACAGGCCCTCCTCCATCGCAAATATATGGCAAGAGAAAAATGAGAGGAGAGAGCATCGTGGAGGGAGAAGAACGATGAGAGAGCGTTGAGAGAGAAACAAGAGGGAGGGGAAGAGAAAGTTAAAAATAATAATAAAATAATATATAAATAATGAAGTAACTCTTCAAATGTAGAGAGTTACTGTAGCAATTTCTAGATCTAAAGAGTCATGTGAAGAGTCTGTTAAAGCAAAAAATTTAAGTTTTAATGTCTACATGTAAATAATATATAATAGGTTGGAATTGCTTAGCCATGCATATTAAATTATTATAAAATATTCACATTATTTGGAAGTCCACAGTATTTTAAAAATAATATAACAACAACAACAATAATAATAACAACAAATGAAATGTAAATTCAGACAAAGATGAAGAAAAGTGATGTGATTGCTGTGTGCACCTCATAAATAATAGACTCAAAACGACTCAGGTATGGCAAATCACCAAGGAAGTAGTCATCTCTATTGCAAGAAGATTGATTGGCACACCACAACGGCTTCTGCAAAGATATAGCAAATTGAGATTAACCTCACATTGTAGGAGAAATATCTTCAAAAGAAAACTTGATAGAAAAAACAAGTATACCAAGAAAGATTCCTTTGCATTACGACCCTACACCATCTCAAATTGAACAACAATGAAAGAAAGCAATGAAAAAAAAAAAACTAACCTCCAAGAAGTTCAAGAGTATCATGGCAAAAAGGTTAATGGACCAAAGGATATCCAATCGAATATAAATAAAGTATAATTTTGATGCACTGCCAAAGGTTGACTGATCAAGAATCTGTTCAGGTAGACCAATACCATCTTCAGCCTGCAAATGATATTTTCAACTTATTGTTATGTGTACTTTGCTGATTAAAACGAATTCTAAATTACGATGTGATGCAACATATATGCCTCGTGACAAACTTTTACAAAAATAATGTTGTGTGAGAATTGATGCTTTGAGTTTTTTATGAATAGCACACACAATGAGGAAAAAACTTCACCAAGTGATCATCTTAAGCCCATTCATCAATATTATGGGCCTTAGATGTAAACAAAACAACCAATTTCAGATGGCATTTGGTACAAGAAATCCAATTTTCTATTCAAGTTTTACATTTCTTAACTCCTTCCTTGCTTAACTCAGCCTGAATTTCTCATTTTATAGCACTTCACCTAACCTATTTCTATTTTCCCCCACGCCTGCAGTAGCAAAGAACATAAGAAGACCTCTTGCAACCGAAGCACTGAGGGGATTGTAGCCCTTCAAAGACCCATCTGTCCTGCTCTCATGTAATTAGCTAAAAAGAACCCCAACGAAACATCAGAAGGTTTCTACACTCTGTACTAAGCCCCTAATCCTGCCCCAAAACAAAAAAACAAACAGCGTCGACTTCAGTAAAAGTCAAGACGACCCTACTAAATGAAACAGGCGGTACAGCAAAGAAAGAAGCCAACAGGAAATGCTTTTAACATCCGCTAAACACTTCCCCTGTGCACCAAAAACAATAAGCATATCCAGTAATCAAAACCACACTCTTAATTTAAAATAATGGGTCACCGAAATCCAATTTGATGAAGTTGTATCAACTGGAGCACCAAACCACTCTCAACAGAAATCCCTACAAATAATAATAATAATAATAACAATAACCTACACCTACCAGGAGTATCATCCCAAGTCCCAATGAATGCTATTTGGCAATAATTACTCCAACAACAACAAAAAAATCCTTACTGCACAAAATAACAAACCAGGGGATTTACGTTGCCCGAGCTGATCATTTAAATGCCCTCTCCAATCCAAAACAACATGTTCCTAAATAACGGACCCCCGCTGCTGAGCAAGCGGTACCTACTAAAGACTAAAGAGTAAAATGCTCGTTTCTCCTGTCCGGCAAGTATAGCATGAAGAGCCCAATTGCGGCAGCTTCGGCGACTCGATAATGATCCACAAACAAGACATTTCCTCAAGAAAACCTACAAAATCAAGGAGGAATACACACAAGACAAACGCAATCCCCGCGACGACCCTCTTTACCTTGCTACGTTGTCTGAGTTCACCAAATAAACCTACAAGCACTCAATAAATCTATCTATACTGAATCATCCATGATCGACCTCAATGAGGCAATACAAACCCCATCCGTCACGCTAAATCGAAGCATAGTGGCCCAAAATCAAAACAGAAACTTGGAGATGAATTCAGGAACATATGATCAGGAAACGAGGACGGAGAAGGAGTGAATACCAGATCCACGAGAGCTGCAGCCTTCTGGTAGAGAGAGCCGTAAGAAATGGCGTCGGACCTCCGCACGAACGCCGGTCGACGGTTTCTCTTGCCGTCGCCGCTGCTTTCGCCGGGAAGCAGAGGTTTCTCCATCTCCGGCGAATAGCAAATCCGAAAGTGACGGAGTCGGAAGGGAATGGATCAGGCAGAGACGGGGAGGGAGGAGGGAGAAGGATTGCAGATGCGACTTGCGAGCCAGCGATCGATCGATTTGGGCTGTCTGTGCTGTTGAGAAAGTGGCTATTTGGTGAATATACGGACGGGGGGGGGCACGTGTCGATATCGGGGGATGGAAGGATTCGTCGGTTCGTACGATCGGGGGAAAAGAGGAAGGAATGAAAATCAATCAAACTAACTTCAGTGTGGCCCCCCCGCCTGCAGTCAGCAGTCTCCATCGCCAAACGACCTTGTTGTCGCACGCATTTAAATTTTCAAAAGTTAATGGCCGAAATTGCCGCATTGGATACCACGGCATTGGCCGACGACTTTCATGCTCGCTAGTCACTCTCGTAAAAAAAACAAAAACTTATTTCAACATGGATGAGTGATCTGTTTTGTTTTGTTTAAGATATATTTAAATTATGTGACATTACGCACCCATTATAAATTTATTACTTTCATTTTCTCTTATTAATCACATATTACTTATATTTATAATATTTGGCACGTGTTCTATAATTTATAATATTATGAATTCAGTTATGAATTATAACTGAGTTTATTATAAATCTAACTTTGTTAATATTATAAATCAGTAAATTAAAATTTCCCTTATTACACTCGTTATAATATTATTTAAATTTGTAATAAAATTAGTTAATTAATAATACTTTTTAATTAAAAGTTGTCATTATTAAGTTAATTTTGGCCTCAAACTAATATTTAAATTTCATCATTATTATTTTCAATGGACGTATCTCATTAATATTAGTCTAAATTTTGATGTTGTTATTGTTGTATCGTTATTTTTGAATTAAAAAAAGTAAATAATTAACAAAGATTACATTCACCCTACTCTTCCATTGTATTAAAAAATATTATTCAATTAATATTATTCTAACAAAAATTTTAAAATATAAATCATCTAGCTTAATTCATATTTAACAATGGGACAATGTTCAGTTAAATATAATATTTATTAATTAATAACATGTTGAGAGATATAAAACTAATTCACATTAGAGATGGCAATCTTGGCTCGAACTATTCTGATCTGGTCCGATTCGGGCCCTTTTTTCCTGCCCCGATGAGATAACGGGACGCTCATGGGTAGGGGTATAAAACGGGCCAGCCCTGTCCGACCCGCAACGGGGCGGACCTAAACGGACTGGCCCGTTTAGGCCCGATTTCTAAACGGACTGGGCAAAGCTCGGCCCGGCCCGGCCCGCAGCAATCTACGACGGCCCGCGAGCTGGCCCGTATTTTTTTATTTATTTTTTATTTTTAAAAAAATTAAAAAATAATCAATATATTTTTATCAAATCAATATTATGTCAATTTTATCTTATAATTATTCATATATGAAATTTAAGTACTCAATTAAAATTATATAATATATATATATATATATTAAATTTTAAGTTATTTATATAATAAAAACTAAAAAATAAAAAAACCCGCGGGCTAGCCCGCGGCCCGCACGGGCCGGGCTTAAACGGGCCAACCCGTTTAGGCCCGCATTTTAAACGGACTGAGCTTTGCTCGGCCCAGCCCACCCCAAGCCCGCAAGCCCGTGGGCTTGGCCCACGGGCTTTAACCCGTTTTACACACCTAGTCATGGGTATTGGCCGCCCCGTCCCGAGCTAATTTTTTTCAAGTAAAATTGAACAGTTTTACCTTAAAATATTTGATTCGATCCGCCGCGACCTGATATCGATCTGCCGTACTCATTAGCCCAACCTGCCGCGACTCGAACACATCCTGAACAAATTTGAGTCATCCATTATCCGATTTCGACCCGCCCCGCTGCTATCCATAATTCACATATCTCAAAATGAGTGACGGTGTTAATATAAATTAAGCTAGTAAGAGTAATTTTAAAATTAATTATATGATTTATATTTAAATTAAATTTCAAAATCATCTAAAATATTATTATTTTTAAAAATAATTTAGATAATCTTAAAATATTTATGAACAATATACATTTATTTAAATACATAATTTTTAAAAATAATTATATATATATATAATGCCAAAGGCCAAATTTTCATCGTCGCGCAGTACTTTTATATATAAATAAACCTCAATCCTTTGGGACCGTAGGATTGGACTGTGACCGGACTGAATTTGAAAATTAATTATTTAATTATGGAGCGATGCCAACACAGTCGCACTACAGTCTACAGCCCATATAACCGTGCGTACACGCAACCTCTGCGATGACTCGATGAGTAGGAACCGGTCTAGCTTTAGCCCGTCGTACAATTTTAAGGCGAGCGCGTGTAGCAGTGAATGCCAGGTGTTTGAACTGTTGCGCTATATTTTTTAAATCAACCCACGCGAACACGGTTCAACACCGATAAGCCGCAAGCGTCCGCACCAATGAGCGAATTTGTTTCAACACTGTTGTTCCGTGAGTCCGTGACAATCGAAGTAGGCACGTAAAACGGGTGAAGGCACACGGGCTTGGAGGGGATTGGACCGGTTAAGATTTGATCCGTTTAAAATACGGGCTTAATGAGTTACTTGTTTAGGCTTGGCCCATTTAAGTTTAGCTCGTGTAGCTTAAGAGCTTTTTGTTTTTATTTTTTATTTTTAAATATATTAAAATTTTAATATATATATATATTATATTATAAAATTTTAATTGAATAATCAGATATGTTTTTAAAAATATAAAGTTACTTGTTAATATATATTTAATTACGTATAATATATTAAAGTTATTTAATATTATATAGTTGAATATCATAATATTAACTACTGTAAAATAAAATTTAAAGTAATATATTTTAAAATTTTTAAAAATAAAAAAATTACGAGCCCCCACAAACTCTTGCGGACGGGACTGGGTCAAGTTCTACTCAATCTATTTAAAATGCAGGTCTAAACAAGCTAGCCTGGCCCGACTCATGACGGAGCGAGCCGGGCCAGTCCAACACATTTTACATTTTTAAATTGAAAAACTACAATTTGTTACAATAATATTAAAATTCAAGTCAATAATGCGTTGTAATTCCCATGCTCTCTCATAAACATCAATTTGAGGATGTGTGCGCATGTTTTTTCTGAAAGTGTTTTTTGTTAACAATTAAAAATGGTTTTTTAAAATTCTAATAACCTAATTTTTAATTTTTATATTTTAATTAATTAATAATTAAAATATTATTTTAAAAAATAGTTAATTAAAGATAAATATAATAAATAAATATAATATTTTAATAAATAAAATATAAATACTATTAATTTAAATTTAAAGAATTATTAGTTATTTCATTAAAATTTTGATTATAATAAATAATATAAAAAATATAATTTTTAAATATTTTTGTTATTATGATATTCCAAATTAATTAAAAATATAAATATAAAGTCTGGAGTGAATTCTCTTACACCTATATATAGTAGTTAAAAAAGCATAGACTATAACCATGGTGTACCACACATAATAATATTAGGTGTGATCTCTTCAAATGTATATATTTGTTATTTGTCAGTGAATTCAAATGTATTATTTATTTTAATAAAAAATTTAACAAAATGAATAGAACTTTTATATATTTAACCAATTACTATTCACTCTCCATTTATTAAAAAAATCTTTTATCATATTTAATTTTCTATTTATTTTTTTCTCACCATATTTAATTTTAATTTTTAAAACTAATTAAATATTTTAAAAATAATATTTAAATTAATAAATAATTAAAATAAAAATACTGAAAAGTAAACTTTTAAAAAGAGCTTATTAAAATAAAATATATATACTTTTAATTATTTTAAAGAATTAAATTTAAAGAAATTACTATGAATGCCTCTAAGTATACTTATTTGATAAAAAAATAAAATAAAATTCATTTTTATTCTCGCGATAAAGCAAGCTAAAATTAATTTTCTCCACAGATTTTAAAACAGTCCCACGATTTTAGAAATGAATTTCCAATATTGCCCTCCATTGACCACTCGCACCCCTTCAAGGCATCCCTCGCACACTGCCCTGCAACGACACCCTACAAGCCGAAAACCACAAACTTCATGCTCAGCTGCTGACGAGATCAAGCTTAGTGGAGGTGGCGGCGATCGATGAATGGAGGTTGCAAAAGGCAGTAGCAGGCTAGCAGCCAGTGACTGAGTTGAGCTTTGCGGAAGCAGCGGTGATCTATTGGTGGAAGTCATAGATGATACGGTGATCTGTCAACAGGGACGGAGACACAAAGGAGACATCCCCGGTGGAGTTCTTCAACTACGACATCTTACAAAACATGGCAGCAAGGATGATGGTGAAGATGTGCTTCACGACAATTGCATGACTCATGGCTGATGCTTTTAGACAAAAAGATGAAGCCAAGATGAACGATGGTGTCTCACACTCTCACGGGTGACAGATGAAAAAATAGAAGAGGCAATCATGAATATATTTATAGTTTTCAAAAAAAAAAATTATATTAATAGTAGTATATACCGGTAAGATAATAAATTATTTTCATTCTATTTTATTTTTTCTAATTTTATTTTTGCATACCAGCTCTATCTTAATGACGTCATTGACCGGAATCAAAGCTATATCAAAGGGTAAAATGGGAGCGAGGAGAAATTAAATTATACTTCACAGAGTGACAACCACGTGATCAGAAAGGCCGCCTCTTACTCCGTCATGGCATATCATTTAAAACAAAATGACTTATAATACCCTCATCCACCAAAGTTTCCGAACGGTTAGGAAAGCTCAAACTTATGCCTTGAGAAGGAAATAAAACTTGAGAAAAGAGGTACAGACAAGAAAATCTGAAGTAAATGACTGTTAAGTTACCTCAAACCAAGTAAAAATGGAGAATTCAATCAACCTTAACAAGCACTGCTTGATGGTATTTCAGCCACGAAGTTACATTCTCCAACTTAGTAATTCTGCTCCTAACAGATTTTGGGCAATCTAATGCAATATCAATTGAATGCAACATCTATATTGCCCATCAAAGTAGTTAACGCTAAGATTATTTAATGTCTTCGATCTCATAAAAAAAAGTCTAGACTAGAAGGCATTTTGCTTTTTACACAAAACTGTTCATCCTGTCCAAAAGAAATACAAGACAGGTCTAAATTATAACAGTCTAGACAAAAACAAAAGGTGGATGAATGAGATGTCATAAATACATGGTCTACAAAAGAATAGCCCAACAAATCTAATGATATGAATGAAGTAACACAATGAGTTAGAAGCAGCATGGACACAATAAAAGATGTGTAAGGATGAAACCTGGGGGAAAGAAAAAAAACCAAAAGTTCCCCGACTAAGCACTGATTTTAAGTATGAAAAGTTTTGCTAATTACAACAGATAGAAAGATGTGCCACCTACAAACCAATCAGAATTGACCTCTCTTCCCATGTTTGAATTCAGGCAAATAACTGGCGGCCAACACCATAATATACACAGAAGAGACTCCACGAATCAGGGGAAAAAATCAACTTCCCGGCATCTAATCATCACACTGCTTCAACCTACAAGACATGATTCAATGGTCTTAGAAACCCACAAGAAGGATATGTAAATTCAATGACAAAAATACATTTCAAATATTCAATTTTCAAACAACTAACGTGATGTGTACTTTTTCTAAATTTTATAGAAGAGCACCCAATAAACTGGACAGCTGTCTCTGAAGTCATCACTATTGTAACAAAACACCAATCATTAGATTTTCATGATTTCATAACTTAAAACATTTTTTATTTTTCTCAACAATCAATCTTGTTTTGCAAGAATGAAGGCGAGTATTAGCTGCCAAAGTATAAATGATATGTACTTCAAGATAAAACACAATAATTTCTGCCATTGCATGTAGCAACTAAAACTACCAAGGAAATTTGGAAAAAATAAGACTTGGGAAGTATCAGCTTAGTTATCAATAAACCATGAAACTGATCGTGTTTTTTATTGTGTGCCTTTTCAATCCCATACTAGGCCTCTCTTTTCCCCTCCCCAAACTCTCCATGGATTCCATTCCATCACTCTAAATTGATTTGCAATCCACTGGGTTAGCAAGGTAAATCAACCAGTGGGCAGTAGCCCTTCCTCCGAGTTGAGAAGGGTTTGGGTAGAATTTGGTTGCTGATTGTGTGTGAACCAAAAGTCTCAGCCAAGACAATGTCAAAAGGGTGGAAACATGACCATATATTTAGAGCAACCACTTTGCTCATAAGCTTAAATTGTTTTGGGTCAAAAATTACATTATAACATAACAATCTAACCTAGGTGAAATTGTTCGATAAAATAAGGCCATAAAATGGCAGCATGGCAAAGATAATTCCACCATGCTGCTTCATGTGATTGATAACATCAACTCCTGATATATCTTCATTTGTGAGCTTTTAACAAACAACAAAAAACCAAACATACAAGGCATTCGTGCAAAAAAAACGGGAATCTATATATCCTTAGATGTACAGATAAAAATTAAAAGATCATTTAACACTGAAGAATACCAGGTGAACAATAAGAGCAAGGAAGGCAAAAATAGTGACTAAATCATTTACACAGCGGTGTGGAGTGGCACATTGAAAAGGCAAAATATTCAATGTAAGTGGTCATCATTAGGTTATTCTCAAGAACTTGCAGGGAAAAGCTCAAACAAAAGCACAGAAACATCAAAGCAGAATTCAAATGTAAAATGCATAAAAAATCACAACTATATTACCGAAATGAAGAATCCTTTGCAGCAGGAGAGATACAAGAGTTCATGGCACAGATGCCACACATCCTTCACTCTAGAAGCAATAATAGCCTAATTTCTGACTGTAGTCAGCTCCCTGGTGAAATATTCCAGCTCTGCCATGGTGTCACAGGGTAGATTATCAATCCGTCAGGGTCTCAATTTTTTGTATTTCAAACAAAAAGAAGATATAGTGATATAAAGACAGAGATGGACAGACTTCCGAGTAGCATTGCAAAAATTCCAGAGAACAAGATAAACTAAGTTGCTGAGCTGATTGATAGACAATAAAAACCAATGAATGCTATCTCAATAGGACAAAATCAAAACAAGCTTCTTTCCATTTCTCATGATCGCAAGATAAAGTCACTTGAGATATTATAGGAAAAATAGTAAGATAAACGAAACAATGGACTCAAAAGAATCTTTTGGGAACATTGAAATCGCAAGTTCAAAAACTATAAAAGCAATACGACTAAAGATTCTACTATGCACAATAAGAATATTGCAGGAAGATTTTTAAAAATGTTTTGTAGCCTGTACTTGGTTACTCAGAGTGCATGTCATTGAGTGAATGTGTATGTAGTAGCTTGAAATAAAATCAGATAAGAAATTTATATTCAAATCTTGCAATGCTTACTGACAAAAACACCAGTTATTAAATTCATTCCACATCTCAAATTAACAGAAAACTTAAGGAGGACTGAACATTTTCTCAGTTACGTAATTGAGAAATATAGTTGCAAAGACAAAAATATGTCGACAGTCAACACAGTGGCATTAAACAAAAGAAAATGCACTTGTACAACAAAAAATGATTTATTACCTCAAACTGCACATCAAGATTTGGGTTTTCCTGTCACAATCTGGAATATTCGGAGCCCCCTACTAAATGCTTCATTAAACAGAATCCTTGTCTGCATGGACTGGAACCCAGGCAACCATGATAATAGTGCTACGGGGGCCATAACAATCACACCAAACATAATGTCATATAACCGAGCTGTGGAAACAATAGTGTCCCAAAGCTTGATCGACTGCAAGAATGGCCTGAATACTAGGGCAATTGAAATCAGGCCCCATCCTGTGGGGACAAAGGCCAACATACTCGTCAAAATATCCAAAATTTTAAATTGAGTGAATTGTAGCAATGCAACGACCACGAGTATCACAATAATAATCACAAGGAACTGAACCAGGCGATAATAAATGTGGTCTCTTGCAGCATATTTTTTCCTTGCAGATGCTACTAGCACAAAAATCCCAACAATCACAATCACAAAAATCCACGAAAGAAGGTAAACTGCAATGCTGGTACTTCCAGCAGCAATACCAAGCTGGTACACAATCCCATACTGGAAAAAAAAGAAACGGAGATCTAAAACAATCTCCACCAATTTTCCCAAAATACCAGTTGTCCTTAGATGGTCCTGTTCTTCATCCCACCATTTTTCCCAGCTCTGTTCAGCTTTTGCGAAAACACCCCCACGAAACCAAATCCAGTTCATAAAATCGTCAAAGTCATAAACAGTCTTCAACCAATCAAAGCCAGAAGGATTGAATGCAAAAGGAGTCATTATCCAAGACACCACAAGGAACCAACTGGAGATGGTCATGGCTATGTAGACAAAGGTATTAGTGGCTATGGGGCTATGTGAAGCGTAAACTGTAAGTATCAGCCCAAGCTCAATTGCTTTCACAAAATGACTACGAGCATAGAGCCTATAGTTCTCAGCAAAGCTCTTGTGCTGCACAACAAAACCACGACCAGTTGCCCTGTACTTTGCGCCACCATGTAGAATAGTCCGCCCAAAGAAGTGGGTACGAGTTCCCATGGAAAATGTGTAGAAAACAGAAGAAAGCTGGAGCTGCATCGTCAAGAAATCCCAAATGGCCGCAAGGAACCCATGCTCAAGAGAACTCTCCACAATCATTGGAAGTGCAGTGAACAAGCCAAGTTGTATGATGAACTGCTGATTCAAAATTGCACCGAGTGCTTTGTTGTTATTGCTATTGCTTGACATAGCAGAACCTTCAACACCACTTAGAGCCAGGTAAAGCCGGCCCCACAAAAATGCATAAACAGTCAAAACAACGACCATTGTGTTGAAAAAAAAACCCACAGTAGTATAGAAGAATGAGAGCGACCGGAAGAAATCCAATCTATGACCCAACCTATATACATCTCTGCTGAGGACTTGTTCACCATTTCCACTAGCAACCTTGGCTTCAAACATGGATACCTGATTCAATCCAACATCTCTTCCTTTGCCAACTTGGATGTACTCATGATGGGTAACATTGCCGCCACGCAAAGTACAATTGAAGCCAGCAAAAATGTCTTCACTAATGTTAATTACTCTGGATGCTTTACTAATTCCACCACGAGTCAAGAACCAAAACCTATCAAACACATCTGGATGGCCATAATGCATCCGAACTTTCAATGGATTTGCCAAAACACGTTGTCCCAACGTGACAAAACTCATCTCTTGAGCTGACATAAACCAGGCCAGCGATGAGACAGAACCTGTAAAAATGTGTTCCCTAACCCCCAATATGGTAGGCTTCCTGATACCATAGTAATTCTTGTATTCCTCCAAAAGATTTCGCATCTTCAGTGCTTCTTCGAAATAGTTGTCTTGGTTCATGTCAATAGTTTGAACAGCATCCCCCCGAGTAAATATAATAGCATGATTCTGGTTTTCTGGTTTTCCCTCTCCAAGCTTTAATGGACCAGGTAATACAACCCGGTAAATTTCCACCTCCTTCTGCAGCCGCTGGTCATACTTCACAAGAACAGAGCAATACTCCGTCTTATCTCTCGCTGTGGTAACCTCATCAACATAGGCCACACGAAGGGCTTCATTGTTTTTCATCAAGTACAAAATTTCCTCCGCATGGGGATCTTTTTTCGCCTTTTGAGTGCCATAGATCTGGCAAGCAACCACATATGTGTATTTCATCAAAGCAGTCCCATACTCATGGCCTTTAAATAGTGAATTCACAGAGCTACTGTGCCTGCTTAAACTCCTCGAAGAAGGTGATCTTTGTGAGACTGTACCATCAAAGCTTTTGTTTTGCCTCATCGAACCAAGTTCTCGTGACCCTTCCTTAATGTCCACCTCTGCTGCAGAATCAAGAAAAGCAAGCATTCTGAGAGCCCGGTAATAATACATCATTCCCCTGACAGTACGTGAAAGCGTCTGGCCCCTGAAAGATGCCCAGAGCCTTAGATCTCTTAGTTTATCTGTCCATATTTGATTATCATTCACCAGTCCTTCTTGGCGCATCCGCTCCATAAAATTTTTCCACTCATCCACATAAATTGTTTGCAAATAATATAGGATGGATATCCCATCTTCATTCTCAGTCCGAAGCTGTTCCTTGCTGTACAATACTTCCTCATTATAATACGGGGTTAAAACACTGAAGGCCATCATCTTCTCAACTTGAGGAGCATGAGGCATGTTCATAAACAGTGAATTGCTAAAAAAGGCAATTCGGCGCCTTGCCTCGAGATTTACAGGGATATTATTCATTGAATCACGAGAAGTAAGAATCATTTGCAATCGCCGGACCTGCCTGTAGAATGTCTCATTACTCCTATCGTCTGGATCAGGCAACACAATAACACTCTCAAAAAGCAGCCTAGAGCTGGAAGCAGGCACTGGAGGAGCCAAACCATCCTCCCTCAGCTGTTCAATGGTTTTATTCTCCTTTAAGAAGTCCCGAACTGCAATCTCATAAAGTGCCTGTAGTAGATGGACCAACTTGGTATTATCTTTCTTGGCCTTATTTAATAGTTCAACTACAAGGTCTATTAATTTTGTGTGGATCTTAGGCAGGACAGCCGTTCTAAAAATTTTAGTAAATTGCTCAATCTCAAGCGAGTGATCAATTTCTTGGAACAGAACTGACATGATAGAATGCTCTTCAGTGCCTCGTTCAACAATCTCGAGCAGTAGGTGCTTGACAGAATCATAAGCTTCTATGACAGCACAACGCCTGTACTCATTCTTGCAAATCTTGTACCAAAGCCACTTGTCAGGGGCATCAACCAGCTCTTTGGCCTGGTTGAGAGCAAGTAGAAGCTCGTTGCAAAGGAGTAAACAGGGCCACCGAATGACACGCACATTCCAAGAGTTTGGAGGCAGCTCCAACAATTCAACCTCGCGGTTACTGATAATATCTTCTTCCCTGAATATTAAGATTATTTCATTCCATATCATAGCAAACTTGTGCGCCTCAATCTTGTTTGACCCAAGCTTCTTGAATGGCCGTCCAAACCCATACCTTAACTTCAACCGGTGGATAGCATCATTAAACTTGTTTCTCAGCGTCTCCCTCGTATTAAGCAACTGCTCCTCTGGCAACAGATTAAACTGCATAGCACTTGCAAAGAACTGGAATCGAAGCCTCAACTGCTGAATGTTTCGAATCTCACCCAAGTGAGCAAATAACCCGACTCCTACCCCAACAAAGGATGAATATATGGAATACCATATCTGCATATCCATCAAATAAATCAACACCACAGGAAGCCACAGCAACCCAACTGCAAACCGATTGCTGTGTCCAAAAAATTGATGCCATTCATACTTGACATCTTTCATATCCAGCAGGGATTTTGTAGGTTTGATCATTGGTTTTATCTGTAAGAAATAACTGAATCCAAATTTAGTAGCAAGCACCACAATCCAGAACAGTGAATACTTTATGTTGTCCACCAGACCTTCTCTTAACCCACGCCCAACGAACGTTCGAGTCTGAAACCACCAGGTCAATAAATGAAAAATTCTCCAGTTTGTCCCCTCCAAAAAGTTCCGAACCCAGGGGAGAATAAAGAGCGCCACTGCCAAAATCTCTGGGAGAACAAACACAAGAGCAACCTCAAGAAAAGTAACAACTCGGCGATTCGCTTCCACCGACCAATGCCGATCAGCATTCCTTCGAGTCCATATTCTCCCGTAGAAAACCCCGAAAACTAAAATCCACCCTGCAGCAACAACGGTCTTCATCACCATCCTAACTCCAAGCCCCAAGGTCTCCCTCGAGACTAATTTGTACTGCATTCCTGCATCGAGACAGGACTGCAGGAACCTCAAACCACTCCATGTGAAAAACACAGTCAGAACCCGGACCTGAACCGTCCGTTCCTGCAAAGCTTGCCATGGCCACTCTTTACCCTCCCAAGCAACAATGATAGCAGCCTGAAGGAACAACGCCAACATCACCCAAAGCCTGTCAAAACTTCTAAACAGGTTCAAGAATGACCTCTGCTCCACAAAACCAGTCTTACCCACATGCTTCCTCGTATCTGAGGTCACCAGAAAGTTACAATCAACATTAATGGGCCACCCAAGCTTCTCAAAACACCGCCGACTCCAAAAATACTCATTGATATCGTCATAATTCCTCCAGGCAGAGTGAGGGGCAGTCCCATTCCTACTCCGCTCGACCTCGGCACGAATCGTCTCATATATGGGCTTCACAACACGATTCAGAAACGCATTTTCCCCGATAATTGAGGGGACCACAGGCCTACCCGTGTTCTCATCAATGAAATCTTCAAGAATCTTATTCAACTCATCAGCCATATTATGAAATATGTAGCATAGACATTCGGGAACAAACCGGAGATTGGCAGATTCGCCCCAGATGAGGAGGTAAAGGGAGACGTAAAGGAGCTCCCGGCGGGAATCGGAAGATCGGTCGGAGATCCAGATGCTGGACTTGCGGCCGAGGTAGGAGCACCAGGAGGTGTAGTTCTTTAAGAGCTTCCTGCGGAAGCGGCGGAGAACGGCAGCGTCGAGGACGTCGATGTTGTCGGGCGAGGGGTGGAGGCGCATCTGGGCGTTGGCTAGGTGGAGGACCAGGTGTTCCCGCTGGTTGCGGACGTTGTCGGCCTGGAAGCCGAAGAAGGCACCGAGCCAATCGAGGAGGTCCATGTGGGGGAGCCACGTCGAGTACTCCGGCCTGCGGAGGTTGCCGACGGTGCGGATGGCGGCGGCAGCGGCGCGGACCTCGGGGAACCGGAGGGAAGGGTGGTCAGCGAGGAGGTTGTGGACTGGTATAATGTTGTACACTTCATCTTCTTCTGCGTTTAGGGTTTGGACTGGAACATTGCGATTGCTGCCACCGCCGCCGCCGCCATCGGCAGGTGACTGCCGGCGGCGGTAACTCATTGAGTCTACTCGCCGGAGATGAACAGTCTAATGGGAAGTGGTGGATTCACACTTGTCTCTGTGGTTGACTTGTCTGACTTAGCACCAAAACTGCGATCCAATAAATATATAGATAGAGAGAGAGAGAGAGAGAGAGAGAGAGAGAGCGAGAGAGAGAGAGAGAGAGAGACTGATTTCAAAGTGACAAAGAAGCGGCGATAGTTTTCAGAGTTGAGAAATTGGGAAACATTATGTGCACTCATTTACTTATAAAAGTGCGGTACGGCGCCCATAATTCATTGAGATTTGTTTACTTTTTCTTACCCATTAGGGTTAGAAAAACAATTTCTTTTTTCTGTATAAATATATATATATATATATATAATTTTGTTAGTATGAAAATTTTAATTTAAACCATTAGATCTTACAGTTAAAAATTTTTATTTAACAAAAGTCTAATTCAAATCATTGAATTTTAATTTAACGGTCCAAATTAAAGGTTCTCATGATAAAAAAGTAACCTCACATTTTCTATGTAGCATGACTCTCTCTCTTTATATATATATATATATATATATATATATATATATATATATATATATGCATCCCTTTGAATTTTGATACACGGTATTATGTGAGATTAGTATAAAATTATTGGCAATTTTATACATAAGCTATATGAATTAACACGTTTCTTTATATGTTAAAGTAAAAGGTGGGAAATTTGTTTTTATTTTATATATATTTTCTTAAGCATTTGAATTTTTCTTATTTTATTATTTAACATATATAACAAGTTTTATTATTTATGGTAAACATGATTTAGTTCTTAAGTTAAATTTTTAATTTTCTTATTTTTCCCAAATATAAAATATTTAATTATAAATTATCTAATGACAATTATTTAACTAAAATTATTGCTTATAATATATTATATGAAATTAATTAATAATTGATACATTCATTTTATGAATAGAGGTGTCGCATAAGTGTTAATTGATGATATTTCATGTTGGGACCTAGCCGTCCTAGTATAAGAGGAAAGAAAAAAAACTAATCAAAACTTTAAGATTCAAAGTGTTTTTTGGCGTTTTAGCGGGTCTAATCAAACTTTACGTGTTGAAATGGGTGGTTTTTTTCGTTTTGTCTCTTATAAGGTTTAGCCTTCCATATGAAAATACTAAATCTAGAGTGGAGCATAAGCATAACATAAAATGAATGATGATTATATGTAGGATTGTAAATAATGAAAACTTGGGGTTGGCGAGACGTTGGATTAGTCATTTATAGTGAGCATAAAGTAAGGGGAAAGAAAAACAATGACTATAGTATGGAGCACAAGTTGGATGGTTTTTTATACTACAATGCTTGTGATGTTTTGGGACCCACATGTGATTCCATACTTTGATATATCAAGCTTGTATGTGATTATAATGATGTTTATTGCATAATGACTATGAACTTGCAATGTTAATGTATTGATGTTTATTATAGTTATAAAATATATTATATATGCTTATGAGGAGGTCTCGTAATTGAACATAAAATTGAGATTATCACAACACCAAGGATTATAATGAGAGCAAATGTCTAAATTTGTATTAGTTTCAAAGTCATTTTGGAGGTGTCATAAATGTTTAACAATTCAAATCCTAGTTTTGAATATTCAAAAGTCAATTAGTTGGGCGAGTTAGAGACATGCATTTTTTGAAGGTTTGATGGATACATCAAGATCAGTGTGGAAAAAAACTTCCCGTTTTAGTATGGTAGATCATGTCCAATATCATCTAACTTTAAAGATAATTCATTAGTGGTTGCTAAACTTTATTTATTTTTTATCTGTATCAATATTATACTTTCATTGTTTATCATCGATAGTTATCGTTGTTAAAACTAATAACAAAATTCATAAGATTATTGACGTTGCATTATAAAATAAAATAAAAATATTTTTGAAATTTCATAATACATGACATTTTATTGTTTAGTCTTTGTGATAATGTGGCCACTAACATGGAAGCAAAAAATATATAAAGGAAAAATTGTCTTATTCAAAAATAATCTACCATTTTACCATTCGATTGAAATAATTTTTATAAACTAATTGCAACTATTTGTAGATACATACCCTATATTGAAAATTGAAAATTCTAAAAAAAATAATGTATTGAGATCTGATTTCATACAGACGACATTCAGGAAAAGCAATATCAAAGATGAAATCGGCTATGTGCCTTATTTTGATAAACAAGTCTCCTAATTCGTTTAGAAATCTCTCATTTTATTTAATTTGTATTATGGTTATTTTAGTATTTTATATTAGTTTCTTTTTTGTATTAAGTTTTCGATTCATAACTGCTAGCTATGCCTATAAATAAGCCATACAAATAAGTTGAAATTAATTCATTCAAGTTAGCTTTTATCAATTCTAAAACTCTTAATTAGATGCTTATTTCTATATTTTGATTTTCCAGTTAATTACTTAAATTATTTATCTTAAAATTTGAATACCCTTGTCTGAATTATTATTCGATTATAATCAAAATCCTTAATAATTTGATACTTTTATTTATAATTTATAATTAATATTTCTTATTAAGTTATTAATTTCGTTAGTAGATTTTAATCCTTCAAGCACTATGTTAAAGAACTTTCGACACATATGGTAGAGATAGGTCAATTACATGACATAACTAACAAGCAAATCGATCAATTGCTAGCCGCACACAAGGAAAATAAGAGGTAAACGAGCTCAAGGAGATGACTGAGGGTTACGACAATCTTTACATAAGGTTAAAGATACTTTTAACGTTAAAGGTGAACCTTAGCATCAAACCTCATGTGGATTATGGTGTGAAGTTGAGTTTCCATCGGGTGACTCGTTTAAAGGAATCAGTGACTCAAATCCAAATTCAAAGTTCATGATCTCTTTGATTTTCACTACTCGACTGATTGAGTTAGACAATGCTCAAGCCAAAGACTCTCTGAATAATGTGATCTCTTAGTTAGGCAGTGCCCTCGACGCAAGGCACACCCAGTTCATAATCACTACCAATAATGTGGCCTTCGTAATTGGACAGACCGACACCTTATCCACTTAGGCCATAACTTTTCGTTATCACTCATTACTATTCTTATTTGCAAAAGTATTTCACAGACCGAAGATGTGGGTAAAACTTACAATAGATTCAAGATTTGCTACATTTATGTTTTTGTAAGAGCCTAATTTTGTGATAATGAAGCATGGGGTTCATATAAAGAATAATGCCGAAAAACTTATCTAGGGTTATGAGTTTATAGGATTAATGGGACAATGTACTCTAAACGTATAATAATTTTTTCAATTTTCACTCGAAAACAAAGAAAGTTTTAAATGGTGGAAGAGTACTGAGACATAATTCCATGCATGTGTCATTCACAATAAGTAATGTTAAAGCCTACTATATGTTTTGCCTTGACGTATAAATCTTTTGTTTCGTTTAAAACTCTTTCATTTTTTTAATTTTTATTTAATTTAATTTAATTTATATTTATTTTGATATTTTATCTTAATTATTTTTTTATATTGGTAGGATGAAAGTTTTTTTTCCAGATGAAACCGCAATCAAACCTTGACCATAGAAATGAAAGTTCAGATGGATGAACCCATCTGCCAACTTAGCATGTTTTACTGTTGTTAAGTCTGTGTTCGAAAACATTTTTTTTAAATCCCGTAATTGTGCTGTTTTCAAATTCCAGATTCATGCTGAGCGGTGCACCAAACACCACAACAATTTCATGGTCTGGAGAGGTGGACGCAAACGTGTTGCGCGGGACAAACTTGTCGTCGTGTTGTGCGGTGAGAACGTAGACCATAATTTGATCCCATGTTGTCTCCAGTGGGCAAATCGGCTAGTACAGTTAGATTATACGAGTTATTCGGTTTAAAAAGACGCTACAATTATGAATACCGTAACGTTTCAAGCGCGTCAACCTTTTTTTATTTGGTCCCATCCCATGTCATGTGCCCCAACCGATCTGCCTACCCATTGGGCGGGCCATAACATAACGCGTGGATGATGATAGGCCGTTTGTTCACAAATCACGGCGTCGCCCTTCGCGTCAGCCACACTGAGGAGCCGTTGTTGCGTCAAATGTCAATCAATCCCCTTTCTTTTTGTTTTTGCTTTTTTGTTTTAACGGGCTGTCCTGTCAATCTCCCTTCTTCCAAATTTAATCCCAAATCCCGCCATAAATGTTATAAGTATTTTTTTTTTAAGTCATCAAATTGTTTCTGCTTATTTTATATTTTATAAGTAAAAGCAGATTCCCACTCATGAGCAATTACCGAGTTAATTAGATACCATAAATTGATTTTTTGGGTATAGCTATTTGCAACTGGGTGTGTGTATACCGATTTATTATTGATCTGTTTTTTAAAAGATAAATTAACAATTAGCAGTTGAATATACGCGTGCACAAAGATTTTGTTTTTCTTAGACCTTTCATTTAATTCTACTCGTGTTCATTATTATAAAAGTGATAATAAAAAACTGTTTTTTATATCTACCCTCTAATTTTGTTACTTCGTGAGCAATGCCCGCGAATGTTTATCTTTTAAACATACATTTACAACAATAAAATATGACTTCAGATGTAATCGCACCTTCATACTACGTCAAAGGCGATCAGTAATTTTTTAATGTTTAATTATCCCTTAACTAATTTTTTTTTAATGTTTAATTATCCCTTAACTAATTTTCAAAACAGTCTCTTTGCCAAAAACAAAAAATAAATAATACAAACTTTTTGAAAAGTTGAAATCTAATGCAGAATAATTATAGCATCTTCAACTATTTTAACTAAATTTAATTAGTTATAATTAAATTTAACTTGCTACAGGACTTTTAACTATAAATTTAACTAATACATTTCCGATGTGTATCATTTTTTTTACCTTAATTTTATTTTTTAAATCTACCTTAACCCTCACATCAACCACCAAAGTAATAACCCCTTGTCCGTTTCCCCCCCCTTTATCGCTCCTCCGTTGCTGATTCCTATCTTTACCCCCCCCATTACTTACATCTAGCATACTTGTCCTTTCTCCTCCTTTGATCAACCCTTTCCTTTTGAATGGGCCATGGATTCGGTCTCCACAAACTGGAGCATGGATATTCCCTCATCATTAGTGACATCAACATCCCTCACGTTCTCCCCAAGCTCCACCTGTTGAGTTTGGTTTTTGGATAAAGGGCCAATCAGTTTATTGCCCTAAAGCTCAATTAATTTCAGTTCCGAAAGATAGAGAAAGCCATTGGAGATGGTCTGGTTCAATTGATTCCCTCCTAGCCTCACTCTCACCAGGCTATCCCACGGATTTTGGAATCGGACCTTGGAGCGAGTTATTTAACAAAATCAAGATCTTCAATGACTTGTTGGAGTCGGACTTGCCACCAGGGGTTGAAATAATTAACCCTTTGTCTCAGTTCCTATACTAAAACACACCAATATAAAAATAAAAAAAAATGTATAAAATAAAATTATTATAAAATAACACCCCAAAAAAAAACCAAAAAAAAAAACCATATCTACCCCTATGCTTTATCGCTCCTCCGATGCTGTGCATATATCTCATGCATACTTGTCCTTTCTCCTCCTTTGATTAAACCCTTTCCATACTTTTCGAGAAAATGATTCGGTGTCAATTTGAATGAGCCATGGATTGTCAACAAGAGTGGGGTCCATCGATAAAAAAAAAAAAAAGCTGGAGCATGGATATTCCCTTCATCATTACGAAACCTGTTGTACTATCAACATCCCAATCACGTTCTCCCCAAGCTCCTCCTGCTGAGTTTGGTTTTTGGATATACGGGCGTTATTGCCAAGTATCTTAAACTCCCTAAAAGTTTTTAATATAATGTATTATTGCCCTTCACCCTTTGTGTAAAATTTCAACCCCCCCCCCCAAAGATAAAGCCTTCAATCCATTTGAATCTTCAAAATTTCTTGCATGTATTTCTTTCCGAAAAAAAAAAAAAAACCCCCCCCCTCGCGCCCCCGCGGCGCGGGCATAGACAAAGCCATTGGACATGGTCTGGTTCAAAATTCCGAATGCTCAAAAAAAAAAACCCCCCACCCCCCTATGGGCTTTGATAAACCCATTTCAAACATCCGGATTCCTAACCCGAAGCTTTTCAGCTCGTACAAAGCCTCTAAGCCTACCCTTACCAGGAAACCTTCAGCCGTTCAATATACTTCTTCTCCAAATGGATTTAAAATGGAAAATCCAATTGGTAATAAATGGGCCTAAATGGAGCAACTCTCCACAACCCCCCCACCACCCCCCCCCCCCCCCCCCCCCCATTCCCCCCCCCCACCCCCCCCCCCCGCCCCCCCCCCCCCCCCCCCCCCCCCCCCCCCCCCCCCCCCCCCGAGTTACTTTAACAAAATCAAGATCTTCAATGACTTGTTGGAGTCGGACTTGCCACCACATAAGCCAACTGGGGATGAACGTCCTAGTTTCTATGAGCTTTGGTTAGACAACAAATCCACCATCTAAATGTGCCCTGTTTCTTATTCTTGCCCCGCCCTTATGGTATGTCACCCAGGCTTTAAAAAAAAGAGTTAGTTCCTCCACATCCGCGAAGACTCCTTTTCACCATGACGCTAGCTTTTTTTTTGTCCGAATGTGTGTACAAACAACCGCCAAGTGACACGCTTGGCCCACCACCCATCTGTTCCTCTGTTTTACCAGCTCAAAAAAACCGTCAACCTCGTTCCTCCAACATGGCCTTTGCCATTTCCTTTTGAGGTTCTTCCTCTCCCTCAACTCCCGTTGTGGGGTGTAGGGTGGTCAATTATGTCGCCCATTTGCCCTTGTTATTTTGTTATTATTCATGTTCATTGTATGTTGTTGTTCAGTTCCTATTGTTGTTGTTCCTCCACCGTTTGACCAAGTCTACGGGATCGATAGACTAATGTAAGTAGTTTTTCCCAGGAAAGCCACCCAAACCCCAGGGTGCCTTATTAATTTGTTGGGAACAAACCAACACCCCCCCCCCCCAAAAATTTCTTTTATTTTAAAAAAAAAAAAAACCCACCCAACCCCCAAACATCTACGAAAAATTTTGAAAATCTTTGTATTTAACGTCAAAGGAAACTCCGATTACCGCTCCTCCCGTTTTTTTCTCTCGATGACATTTCTCCAAGCCTCGCCCTTTTTACCTAATAATTTCAATAGTTAGGAATTGCTTTTCATATTGGGAACCTAATATAATCAGAAATTAATTTAAATCAAATTTTACTATGACTAACGAATTGCTCAAGAATAATTGAAAAAAAATCCAACTTACATTATAACATTGACTTGACCGTCGTTCATTTGAAAATTTTGAGCTACCACCTGTCCCTAAATTGGAACTATACCTTGATTTTGGTTCCATTGGCGCTATGTATTCCTAAATTTGAAAAAAATTATATTATGTTCATCAATTTTTTTCATATATTGATCCATTATTATTGTTCGATAAATTATTAATCGAAAGTAAAATTATAATTCCCCCCCCCCCCCCCTTTTAATAACTTTATTAAAGGCACTTTTGTTCCCCTTTAATGTCAAATGATTGATATAAGAAGTATAATGCCTTCTTATCTTTCTCCTTCCCAGGCGCCGCTTTTGCTCGGCATTGTAGGTTTCTTCCGTCTTGTGGGTTCATCATACCCATCATTAACGATGTCCCAAATATCCCGGGACCCAAATAGTGCCTTAAATTGGACACACCATCTCTCGTAATTCTCTTTTTTTATTTGCGGGTTTGCACTTTTCCCCCCCCGGAAACCCCCCCCCCCCAATTTCGACCTCACCCCGCTCCGATACCAAATGTTGGAATTGAAATAATTGCGAAGCACACACGAAAATGATATGTTTATTCAACTTATCTTTTACACTTATAACCATAGGATATATATATTACAATTTGTAACCGCTATACTAAAACACACCATAAATATAAAACATGTAACCCCCAAAAAATAATTGTAAAACCAAATATAAAAAAATGAACACACAAAATATCTAATCGTCATAAATGTGTAACGGCCTAACCATGAATACGTAACGGCCACCATAATATTGTAACGGCCATCATCAGCTCTCCCAATAAATAGATTTTAATTTGTAATTTCAATATGGGGATGGAGCTAGTGAGCTGGTTAGACAACAAATCCACCATCTAAAGCCTCTCATTCTTGCCCCGCCCTTATGGTATGTCGCCGGTAAGTTAGTTCCTCCACATCCGCGAGTTTTGTAGCTCCAAAAAGTCAACGATGGGCTGAGGTTGTTCCTCTGTTTTTTTGTTCATTATTGTGTGTTGTTATTGTGTTATTGTTCATGTTCATTGTTGTTGTTGTTCAGTTCCTATTATTGTTGTTCCTCCACCGTTTGCAAGTTAGGGTGATAGACTAATGTAATAGTTTTAACTAAAAAAATATCTATATTTACCTAATTATTTTATTATTGCTTTTCATATACCTCATATATTAGAAATTAATTTAAATCAAATTTTACTATGACTAACGAATTACTTTAAGTCACTCATGAGCTACACTAACTAATTATTTAGATTTTTTAAATTTAAAAAATTATATTATGTTCATCAATTTTTTTATATATTATATTATTATTTTGATAAATTCATTAATCGAAAGTAAAATTATAATTTTTTTAATAACTAATTTAATGTTGCTTAAACATTAACATGTCCAATTCATATTAATGTAATCATATCACTACATTGAAATGTTAAAGAATGTTAAAAATATTATCTCTTTCGCAGCTAGGCCAACTCACACACCACACTAGAAGGCCTATGTTAACACAACACAAGAAATTGTAAAACAGACCAGCACCTATCTCACACCAGTAATCATATGGACGTAAGAAATTCGAATCATACATAATTACTACCTTAAATAATCTAATTATATAATAATTAATTGACATAGAACATTAAAAATAAAAGTTAAATATATATTTAACTAAAAACTCTCTTTAATGTATTAATTAAATGTATAACTAAAGCAAAAAAAAAAATCCAAATTGACTTTTATTTTTACTTTAGCTATCCTTCCCCTCCACATTAATATTCTCAATGTGATTAGTACTCATAATCATATAATTGCATTAAATTTACTATCTTACTTAATCATATTAAGTAATAATATAATTATCATTAGGGATGAAATCTATCTTAAAAGAGGAAATCTTACCGGTGAGAGCCAGCCGTCTATGCTACTTACCACCAAAAAAGAAAGTCAAATACACTCTTCTTTAAGGCATAAGGTTTCAATTATACCCTACTGCCTAAAGACATTACCAATACATTAATTAAATTACAACAAAAAAAGTAAAATAGGAAAAGAAAGTAACCAAATGGATTACACTCTCCTAAAATCACCTAGGCTTTACATTTCTAGATTTTCATTAAAACAAGCATTAGCCGGTTATATAATCAAAACTCCTTTGTGAAAACTCGGGATTTAGTTCCACTCAAGTGGCTTGGATAACAACAAAATCGATACAAGCACGCGGATGAAGTTAATAGATAAATAAGTGGCACAAATTTGCATTCACAGAAAGGCGAAGCACAAAAGTTATCAAATTGCATGCAAAAGGCTCACTCCTAAAACACACCAACAAGGGCTTTGGCTGGTCGCGGACGGAAGAAAGCAGGAGAAGATGAGCAGAACCATCAAAAGCCCTGCTTTTGATTTGGAAACTGTAGCAAACTGTGGTAGATGGTCTTAAGTCCGATAATAGATGTGCACGCCTAAAGGCTAAATAATGAAATGGCTCTAGGACTAAATGATTTTTAATGTCTCCATAGAGGATGCACATTCAAGAAACACGACTTTCATTTAACATCTTCATACCATTATAGGCTGAAATGGGGGTTCTATTAACAGACAGAATAACAAAGCCAGCGGATCAGATGGCAGATATAATAATAACTTCTGCGTCACTGGATCCATATTTACCATACCGTAATGGCGTGGAAGCTATCGCTGCCTTATTGGATGATGAGTCAGAACATGAGCTGATGAGCCAGTTTGGAATCACCTACTTTCACCATCCACCCCTCTGTCCCCCAGAAGAAGAGTGCCCGTTCAACCTGTCAAGCACAGAATTGAAATCCACAGGCTGACCATTCTCCTCCATCCTCTGGATCACATTAACAACATGCTCGCCCCTGTAACCCATGCTGACCAATTTTTCAACCAGCTCACTGTAGGGGTTGTTACGAAGGAAATGAGGTGGGCTTGAGTTGCGGATCCTAAGATTTGAACTTGATGGAGGATAGCTTCCGGGCGGAAAGGGAGACTGATGCGGATGATGTTCTCTTGGCCCTTCAGAATCATAAACCATGTAGGCATTGGCATTTCCAGCAGGGTGTGAAGGAACAGGATAGCCATCACCTGGCTGGCTTCCAAATGCTCCCTTAACATGCTGTGGTGGCTGTGACTGTGGCTGCGACTGCTGAACAGGTATTCCAGGTACACCAAAACCATAAGACATCATTTCAATTCGGTTTGCTCCTGGTTGAGGAATTCCTGAAAATGGCACTTGCATGGGCATGCTGTTCGGGAGTGTCTCAGGAAGGGATGAATTTTGGGGCTGACTTGTATAGGAAGGGTAAAGTGGGGTTGATGATGGGGGTCTCATCTGGGGTTGTTGCACAGATGGCTGCTGCGATGCTTGCACCTGTTGGGGTGTTTGTTGGGACCACTGTTGTTGATACTGTGGGTGGGGATGAACTGGCGGTGCTGGACTGACTTGGGATTGTGCCTGTGGTGTCCGATATTGAGTATCAGACGAGAAGTACTGACCCTGATTAGTCTGGGCAGATGGATTTGGTAATTGAGTTACCGGCAAATAATAAGAGTGCTGTTGGTTCATACTTTGAGGTGGAACTTGTGACTGCTGTTGGTTCATGTTTTGAGGTGGAACTTGTGAATGGGTCGTCACAGACTGCTGCTGCTCCACAGGTCGGGTGGGATGCGGGGGCTGTGGAGGAGCAACTTGATGTGGTAAGGCAAGAGCTAACTGCTGGTTATTTGTGTCTGAAGAGGTCTCAATCTTTTTGGGATCAGAGACAGGTAGGGTAGCCCGTTCTTCACTGTGCTGGGAATGGCTTGCAGAAGAGGATTCTTTCTGTGCGAGATGGAGCTTGGCTAGTTCCTTCTGAGCCTCGGCAAGTTCCTGTTTGTCCCTCAAAATCTGTACTGACCTGTGAACCTGCAATCAAGCATTAAAGAGAGAAGCGAGTCTAATAATTCAGAATATTGGAAAAGCAATAAAAAAATAGAATTTTTTTTATCTAAAGACAGTTCAATTATGCAACAGTACAAAACAAGAAATTACTAGTCTAGTATAATATCTTTTTGCTAGCCCAAAGCTCCAGCTCTAACACAAGTGCACAGATAGAAAAGTAGAACACAAAAAATGGTTTGAGGTATTGCTTCATGTTCCCCCGGTGAGAACAGCTTCAACAACTACCATTTTATATTCACAATTTTCTTTAATCTATGGTCACTAGTCAATATGCCAACTAAGTTTTCCAGAAGGGATTAAACAGTTAAAAAACAGAAAAATGTAATTAAAAGTCAATGGGGATTTGGAAAAAAATCATTTATTGTAAAAATTAAATGATGCATATAGCAGGAAACCCTACAAACAGGAACCAAAGTGTTAATCATGCAGAAACGATGGGCCTCTTTTCAGTCCAAAAGGATTTTAAAGGGTAACAGATTTTTAAAGGGTACGAAATTCCCTCAAGAACAGCCATAAAGCTCCAATGCCTCATATAACCAATAACATGAATGTACAGCGGAGGTACAAGTTATACATAGAACAAAAAATTCAGTTGTAGATTATTAGAAACCTAGATGAAAAACAAGGCAGTAGTTACTTGTAACTCACTTCCTGGACGTGCTTCTCAAGAGACTTAAGCTTCACATCAACTTCCCCATGATCACGAATCAAATCCGATCGCATTTCTCCAATGGATTTATCAACATTGTAGCAATATAATTCCAGCTGAGACATCCGTGAACTGAGTCCCTCAAGGAAACGCATCAGATTGTCAGCATATTTTTTCATTGTCTTTTCAACAGTAACCATCACATCCTGATGAAAGGAATCCTCTTGTGGGCTATGGGAAATAGTAGGGAACACAGAAGATCTAGCCATTCTGCTTTTATGAAAATCCGGCTGAACAAAAAATGAACACATTCAGCTTACAAAGAAAGTTATTCAATTTTAAAGTATTTGAAAAGGACAAAAAAATATAATATAAGATAAAATGAAAGGAATTGACTTCATTACTAAAATAGAAAAATGCGCTTAATTGGTGTTCATGTCTGTATCCCAAGTATACAGTTCCCACAAATAGTACAACTATTTAATTGATCTTATATGAGTTTAAACAGAAACAGCAAGATGTTTCTGTGATTAATTCTAAAAAACCAAACCAACCAACCAACCTTAATTCCAATAAACAAGTGTTGGCTATATGAACAAAGACAGATAAAAAATTTATATTAAATTCAATATATGGATGTTTCAAAAAGCTCTATTTCCTTTCAAATTTTAAAAAATAAAATAATAATAATGTCATCTAGAAGACAATAATTAATAAGCTTTTTATATTTTGAGTGTGCTGTCGAGGATTCCATTGCTAGATGAATTTTTCTTTTTCTGCATGATTTCCTTTTAAATTGTTCTTAGAACTATTCTCAAATGCATAAATTTTACTTAAGTTTTATCTACCACCTATATCTTCCAAGAATGGGATAAATTATTTCCACAATATAAATTTCCACCAGATTCATTTCTAGCAGTATTTACCAACTTATTTACGGTCAAGTCAGAAACATAGAAACAACATATTATTTTAAATCTAAAATAACTTTGGGGCAACAAGTCATAATACAAAAAATCATAATGTCAATTAAAGAAACCTGTAGATGAATTTATTTTCCTTTTTATTCTTACCCCTAATAAAGGTCTATAATCATGCAAAATTCTCAACTTTATCAATGGTAGAACCGCTACGTGGAATAACCCAAGCATATTCCAAAATGAAACCTTACTTATCCAGTCTCCTACTTTGAACATATGCTGGATATTCCAAGATGTGAAAACAAAAGTAGAATCTGCTGCCGCATATTTTAAAATGTAAGCTTAATTATCAGTCTCCTACTTTAAACATACGCTAGCAATTTCAATCAAGTAATATGTGAAAACAAAAGTAGAATCTGCGGCCGCATACAAGGAATTATAGTCATGCATTGCACCAATGCCTATCTTGTAACGCCACATACAAAAAGTATTCATAGGGTTGTATTTGGTAAGACAACACTATACATTTCTATTTACAATTAAAGGAAAACACAGGTAATGGCATCATTGAAATACAATATTGTTAATGTCCCAGCCAACAACATTTTCCCATTCCTCGCTGTAATTCGCGTCTATCATAGACGAAGACCACAATCACACTAAATATACAAGTTTTATGTTTATCACATGAATTCTATGGTACAATAGAATCTCTGTCAATTAATCCGCCATTCCTTTCTCACAAGAGTTCCAGCACTGATTTATTAAATACAAAGCTTCATATTTACATAGAGAAAAGAGCAAGCAATCTAAAAAGTATAATGAATATTGAACAAATAGTTTTCATCTTTAGATAAAAAGCTATCATTCATGCTCTCACAATCCAATCCGTAAGACCTAACATAGTTTGGTTAATGCACAGAGCGCAAAAACGAGAAGGTTCGTAAATCAAAGCTAAAATCCCCAAAATCACACTACTTGGGTCGCATCAACAGTGTTCAAAAGCCGAAAATGTGAAGGAAACTCATACGCGATCGCATAAACACCTGCAATCGACACCATATCTTAACCCCAACCTAAAATCACACAAAACCCATACGAATCCCGAAACGAAGGAAAAGAATAGTACCTTGACGGAGCTTACCCCGATCGCCGGATCGGAGGGGCCGCCATTAGAGCCGTCCTGAGCGCCGTAGTCCTCGTACGAGCAGAGAATATCATCGGACGCGAAATCGAACCCCTTGGACGCGGAGGAAGGTCGACCGGACGAACCAGAAGCCATGATCGACGACAGAGGTTGGTCAATTAGGGCTCTCGATCAGGAGATTCGGGAGAGGCGACGAACAATTGCGGCGATAATATATCAAATGCGAGGTCGAGCTCTCTTGGCGTGTGGTGGGGGTTGAGAAAATTTGCTGTTTGGTTTGTGGGAATGTGGAGGGATAATATATAGTAATAATAATAATTATTATTATTATAAATAATAATAATAATAATTAAATGAGGGCTTCTTCGACTGTAGGGAAAAAGCATTCTGCAGTCCGACGTGGAGTTAGGTCTGGGGAGAAGATAAGGACGACAACACCGACCACGTCAATAATTTGGAGTTAGACCCTTCTACTTTTTCTAATTAGTGTCTGTGCCCCGTTGAACCAACCCTTCTACTTTTGCTTATTGTGCATTTGCCCTAATAGCTTGTAAAAAGAAATGATTTGGCGGGTTTTAGGGTGCGAATGGGTCAGTGCCCGGAATTGGAAACGAGTTTTTGATAAACAGTTCTTTTTCTTGGAAGCAAAGCAAAACCCATGTCCTGGAAATTTCTAAAGTGGCAACCACTGGGAATTTTCTACACGGGGGTGATGATGATCTTATTATGAAATCATAGATAATGTAATCTCCATATTAACCTTAATAGGAAGATGTGTTACGCTAATCTTTAGCTAAAATTTTTTCTTCAAGTTTACAATAATGTGCCTAAAGTCAATCAGGTCAGCTTTGTTTCATGAAATTCAACGCTCAGTTTAAAATTTAGATGATTTTCTTTTTTTGGTTCTTAAAAATCAATTTGCATGAAACAGCTAAAAAATAGCGTTGTGTTTGGCATCATATTAAGACTCTTGATAATAATGCTAGAATACTAGATGGCAAAATTTTCGAGTCTAGATGTATAGAAGGATATTTGCTTATTTTGATTTTGCACATTTATTGTTCCTCGTGTGTTGGTACAGTTAAATAATTAAGGATTACATCAGTTCAAATATTTTTTTGTATTACTACAATCCACCTTGGCCGTGTGGATTCATTAGTCGAGATGAATCTGCATTGAATGTGTGTTTTCTGCAACCAAGAAATGCATGAAATATTGTATGTAAGAAACATCTGAATTGTTCATGGATACTGCTGCAACCAAGCATTTGTCTCATGCCTACGGTTCATTACGAGTGACTGACATAGCTCAGGTCTGTTTTTAGTTTATATATATATATATATATATATATATATATATGTTGGTTTTGGTTTTTCTTTTGTATCTTTCTCTTTTCCTTTCTTGTTTGGTAGAAGTGTGTTTTTGGTTGTTGCATTCTCTTTGTATTTAAAATTATAAACCATTGCGGTTTCATGTAGGGATTTGGAGGTTGGCATTCAGGAAATTGGATCTATACTACAAATGTGTCCTTATAAAGAGGACTGCATCATTTGACTCTTTAAAAGTTTTCATCCCTGTAATGTTTCCATTCCATCTTTCTATTCATGCTCTGAAAAGGAAGGGAGACGAGGCTCAAATATTTAAAATAGTTGATTTTTTAATTAGTGAGAAAGAACCGCTCTTTTAATTATTTGTTTTTACGCATAATTAAAATAAAATTGAGGGACAGTGGAGTGGGCCTTTGATTTATACTTTGGATTTACAATTCATACCGGATAAAATATAAAATATGCTCATGCTTTAAATGTTTTTATGTGTATGTATATAAAGAGATTGCGCCTGCAGTTAACACTGCTATAAAGTCTGGCAAGTTGAGCCCAACCAACAATTGTTTAACTAAGAACCTACAACTGCTTGGTGGTTATTGATGAAATCCTGCGTATTTCATATAGTGGTAATTGGGGTCACGGGTACAGCTGCACCCAAGCATTTGTCTCATGCCTACGTTTCATTAGCTGAACAAGTGGCTGCTATAGCCAGGCCTGTTTTTAGTTTTTATATATATGTCGGTTTTGATTTTTCTTTTGTATCTTTCTCTTTTCCTTATTGTTTTGTAGAAATGCGTTTTTGGTTGTCGACTGTATAATGATTCTGTCACCTTCCCTGATGTTGACTCATTCCAGAACGACTACTCCTTTCTTGTTATTCCTCCCCATTGCTCTGATTTCCTGCTGCGGGATGCTGCTGGGATACCGGTCTATAGGCCATAGGGGTGTTTTTGGGTGGTCTGTTTCTGTTTATGGGTGCTCTGCTGTGGTTTTATACAGATCTTGCGGCTGTGGTTAATGAGGTGTCTGCAGATTACTATTTGGTGGGCGCGCGTTTGAGCCTCTGCAATTGGTTGCTGGGTTCGGTGCTGTGGATGCAGGGGTTCCCGGGACGGGCAGCCTCATGACCATGCCGCGGGGAGCTCTTGCTATCCTGTTTCTCCCTGGCTCCAGAAAACACGGGCGGGCTGGATTTAGGTGTAACAGTGGTGGGCTTACCCCCTGAGCGCGCATCATGGTCTCTTAAGGACAGCAAGCTGCCTCTTTATCTTTCCCGGTTATTGTTATTTTTCATTGCCATCACTTTCAGCTTGCTGGTTTTGCACTCTTGCTGTGTTTTCGGTGTTTGTTTCGTGCCTTTGTGCTGCTGGTCTTTTTAATTTGCAGGTTGCAGGAGTGCTTGTCCCTTTGTTTCCAAGCTTGCTGGTTGCTGGCCTTGGCTTTGTTGCTGGCTGCACTGTGGCTCTCGGCTCATGGAGGTCCAGCTGGTAGTGAACGTGTTTGTGGACTGTTCTTTGCATGCCCAGGGGCACTCTTCCTTCTGTGAGTTCTTGGTTCGGCCCTTTGTTCGCTGGCCTGTGGGTGGGATCCACATGGAGGCTGGGTCGTGGTTTCTCTCTATTGGCTGCTTTTACTTCTTCCTTTTATTTCTTTTTCTGCTGGCCTTGGTTTTTGTGCTTGTTGGGTAATGGTTTCTTTCTCTGTAATGTTGCTGGTTTTTTTCTCTTTTTCTGGATGGAGTTTGCCTGTTGGGCGTCCCCGCTTTGTGGGTCTCCCAGCGGCCCTTTTTTTGAGCTGCTGTGGGTTTATAGGCTCAAGCTGTGGTCTGGTTTTCTCTACTTGCTCTAGGATTGGAATATGTGGTGCTGTTGGCGTGTCTTTTCCTCTGATGGCAGCCTCTTCCTGGCTTTGGTCGAGCAGGTTGTTGTTTGGTGACCATCTTTTTGTACTCGATTTCGATTCTTTTGAGTCTAGTGCATAACTAAAGCATACCTAAAGTGATTTAATAACTAAATCCAAGTGAGCTTTCAAAAAGCTTCAAGCTACCTAATATTCCACATTTCTGCAACACAACATGAGTGTAATCTTGCTTCAACTGAGAATTTTATGAACAAATGTAGGAGCTTTTGATGACGTTAATTTATATAAAGTTTTTATATGTGTTTTTTTTCTTATTTTTTTCCGTTTTTCATAATGTTTTGAGTGTTTTTATTATGATTGAGTGTTAAATCATGTTGTTTGTCATGTAAGTTTTCGTCGCGACAAGCTTCTAGTGCTCTTAATTCTATTCAATTATAATATTACTAGAAGTTAAAGAATTTCGATGCTTACTGCAAATTTTTTAACAGCTAATACATTTATGTGTAGATAGAAAAGAAGATTCATTTAAAAAATCTAATTTGTTCAGTTTTGGAGTAATCATACTCCAAGTCCTTACCAGATCTAAAAAAGACAACAAGGATCCAATCAGAACAAGAAATACATGTAGCAGAAGATCTTATAAGGATAGAATAGTCAAAAAATTATGGAGTTAGGAATCTCATGCACAAAAAGGGATCTAGACACTCGTCCATAACACAAATTTATAAGTGATACTCTAAAATTACTAACAACATCAAAAGAAGCATGAGAGATGAAGAATAAGAAAAGCAAAGGAGGTGAAATACCTTTTATAAGTATCTAAGGTCTTTTATCTTGTAGCATTGCTCAAAACGGGAAAAAAAAATTAAAGTATATAAAAGCTCTGACCTTTATGGTTTTACCTGGTATGGTATATCATATGTACGCCTTCAGATCTAGTCAGATAGCGTGAAGATTTGTTAGATCTCCTCACTGGTTGGATCTAGATTACAAAAAACCTAACAAACTTCATATAGGCTTTTGGATCTAGCTAGATAAGGCAAAGATATGCAAGAACACCATATATATATATATATCAAGAGAGTTAGATCAAGGGTGATCAATAACAATACAAGTAATATATTTAGAGCATAAACAAGAAAAAAAATAACAAATGTGTCATCACCTGAATTCCATTATTGCTTCAATTTTTAGAGCATCTTTGATCATGTTTTTTAAATTTTATTTTGTATTTGATGTAAAAGTTATTTTAACTAGCTATTTTCAATAATATATTTTAATTATATTTCATATCTTAGTTAATTATACAATATTTTGTTATTATTTTTTTTATGTATCTAATTAATATTTTGTTACATTGTAATAATAATAAAATTAATTTAGAGTGGCAAAGTTTTCCTATATATTCTTAGCTAATTATATAATATGTTATTATTGGTTTTTAAAATTTTAATTTAAATAATTTTTTATGTAACTAATTATTATTTTATTGTATTAAAATATTAATAAAATTAATTTAGAGACTAACAATGCCTTCCTATATGTTGGAAGTACTTTGGGAAGCTGCCTAATTTGGAGAGTATTTAGAGTGATGATTGTAGCAATAAAAAGTATGCATTGAACTATTGAATTTTTTAATTCCGAATTATACTAGAGTTATTTGCTATATATTTATCTATGTATTTTTTTATATGTATTTCTTATTAGGGTAATTGCCCTTGTATTCTTTCTTTTTTTGTCATTGAATTGATATGAATTAAAAAACTAAAAGAATTAATATTTCTATTTTATTTTTAATGTATAATATTTCTACATGTAATATTACTTTAATTTTTGTTTTTATTTTGCTCAAAATTTTATGAAAATTCTAATGTCTATTTTGTATACGTTTTAATTTTTGTATTTTAGTTGTTTGTGTTGGATTTTAATTTGAAAATAATTATAAAATGTGTTTGAAAGGAATGTATTTTTAAAATTTAGTTTTAAAATTTTTTAAAAACAAACATTTGGTATTAAATGAAGTGGCAGGAGCAGGACGGAGGGAGGTAAACGCAACGTATTAAATGAATGCGGGACGCAAATGGAGTCGTTGGCTAGCCAGTCTGTTCCCCCGTCTGTTATTGTACCCTACTTATAAAATATACGCCCTTAAAAAACATCCAGGTATCAACTAACAACAACCCGGCGTTAGATAAAGGTACTGATTGGTTGATATCAGCACCTACTTACTTAACATACACCCGCAACGCAGAGCAAAATCGACCCCCTTCTCTCTCTTGTTGTTGTTGTTGAGTCCAATCCAATCAACTTATTTCGCGGTACAGACCAGACGCCGACAACAACTCGCTTCGTCCCGGTTCTATTCGTCTCCGTTTCTGTTTCCGTCTTCGTCTTCGTCTTCGTCTTCGTCGTCCAACAGCTCCACTTCTCTGCGACGAATGGAGATGGACATGGCGGATTCGCTCTCGCACGCTCTATCACACGCACTTCGTCTGATGTTCTCTAGGGTTCGAAGGTCCTTCCTGTTTTCTATATGTCCTAATCCGAGTCCGATACGATGTTGTAAGTTTAGGTCTTAGGTTTCGAACATTTTCGATTTCGTTTGCACTTTCTTCTCTTCTTTTATCCACTGAGACGATTTCAAGGGACTCGAGTCACGACTCACGATGGCGAGGCGAAGATTTGTGTGAATTTGATGTTATTTTCGTGCTTTGAAGTTTGAATTCGAACCGTGTGTTGGAGATTTGAGCTCTCTAGGGTTTCATAAGAATGAAGGCCATGTGTTCGATTTGCCGTTTCTATGGAGTTCTTTTGAAAATTGCGTTTTCTAGGGTTCTGTGAAATATAATTTGGAGTTAGAATTAGGATGGAGGGAGGCAGGGATGTAGGGTTTTTGAGGCCGATTGGTAGCAGCGTAAGGGAGCAAGCAGCGAGGATGACTCTTAACAATGTTAGAAAGCAGGGTCACACGTGTGTTGAGCTTCGTGAAGATGGGAAGCGCCTTATCTTCTTCTGTGCATTGTGTCTTTCCCCGTGTTATAGCGATACTGTTTTGTTTGATCACCTTAGGGGTAATAGTAATATTCACACCCGAAGGAATACTGTTGCTAAGGCTAACTCTCTTTGGATCGAATCCGGAATCCTTGGCCATTTAATGACGGGTTTCATTTCTTTGACACTTTGAATGAGAACGAGAATGAGAATCAATCTGGAAATTTAAATGGTAGTCCACTTAGCTTGTTAGATACTAGTGAGAAGACAAGTAGTCTTGCCCTTGTTAATTATAATGGTTCTACTGCTGGAGGTGATATGGTGGTCTCAGGAAACTGGGACTTGAGTGTGGATGGAGGGGATTGTGATATGCTAATTCCAGGTGTTCTGATCAAGGAAGAAATACCTAATTTGAAGTTGACATATGTTGGCACTGGACAAATTGGTGCCAGAATCCTTGAAACGAATGGTGATTCAAAGGGGATGAGTAGAATCTGGTGTGAATGGTTTGGGAAAAAAGATATTGCTGATGAAGATATATTCAATGTTCCACAACATGGCTTTGGTGTTGTTGTTTTCAGCTACACTTATGAGATGGGTCGACAGAGCTTGTTCACTGATGTAAAGCTTCTGGCATCATCCAAACACATTGGAAAACAAGGCGGTGTTGAAAGACCTAAAAAGAAAAGGAAATGTTATTCTGCCCCCGAGGACACAAATGAGTTGAGAAGTCTATATGATTCATCTTGGGGATATTCCCTCACTGCTCTTTCAACTAGTTCTCCTAGATTGCTCTTGGACCAAAATGGGGATGTAGGACTGATATCATCAAGTAAAACTGTCAGGCGTGAATTGAGGCGAAAACAGCGAGTGGCAGCAGAAAGAGCCTGTGATATTTGTCAGCACAAGATGCTTCCAGGTAAAGATGTAGCAGCACTGCTGAACATGAAGACTGAGAGGCTAGCCTGCAACCGTAGAAATGAATATGGTGTAAGATTTTGTATTTTTCTTTTCTTTTCCCCTGTGATGTGGCTGTGGTCATCTTGTGTGCTTACATGTGCTTCCTGATGCCTTTATTCGCATTGTGTGCGCGCATGATTGCATTGTACTTGACATTGCGTTATTATTCACTGGCAGGCATTCCATATGTATCATACTTCCTGCCTCGTACACTGGATTCTTTTCTGTGAATATGAAATATATCGAAATCAGTTATTTACAGAACAGTTGTTTAAGCCTGAAGCTAAGGTAGGATCCAAGAAAAAGAAGAGTAGGGCTAAAGGCAGTTGCAAAGGAATGGGAAGTGACAGTACCAAATCAAAAGGAAAGCAAATTTGTTGTGTATTTTGCCCACAGTGTCAAGGTACTGCAGACGTAGAAGGAGATGATCTGGAAAAGCCAACCATCACACTCTCTGAGGTTTTTTGTTTCGTTTTTTTTTTTGCATCAATCTTTGTGCAATGTCAACTTCATGTGAAGAAGAGTTTCCTTATCTTACAGGCTGCTGCTATTGATTTTCAGATGTTCAATCACAAGATAAGATTGAGTGATGCGCACAGTGCATGGATGACAAGTCCAGAAGTGTCGCAGAATTGCTCAACAGGTTTAACATTTCCGTCTGAGTCCAAAGATGCTATTGAGGTTTGGAAATCTCTGTTTAGCAGTTTACTTGATGCAAATTGATAGTCCCGGTTAATGATTTCTGTATGCAATTACTGTGTCGCAGGAAACGGTGATACCGTTGAAGCTGCTGCATTTTTATCGTGCTTTGATGAATGAAATTCCTAATGGAGTCAATTAAGCAACTAGATTCCAAGAATTTCCTGTCTTAGATTGTCGGTAGACTACTTGTGTATAGTTTGTGACTCGTAATACGATCCCATTAGAAATATCTGGTATTGCTTTACTTAGGGTAATCTGCCTTCTAACAGTGTATATTCCTGTTCGCATAGATCGGCGGCCTACGCGGTACAAATGTGAAATGTGCATGCAACCTATACTTAGAAAAAGTATGGCTTTGTTGAATTGTTCGTTTGCTTTTTTCATCATCGCGTGTAAAGCTTTTTGAATTGACAGCTTTTTGTAAGGGCGCAATTGAATGAATACCATACAAATAACCATAGGGGCAGGAAAACGGAATTACACCTGAAAGCTTTGCAGAAATAGCCAGAACTATTATTCATTATTCGCTTCCAATAGAGCAGTTTAAAGAGTAATATGATATTGCAGCGAATCAAATTAATTCGGGAAGTAGAGTTCAGCATTGATTTTTTTTTTGGCGGCAATTGAGGATGCCATCTAAGGTCTGACGCCAGCGATGCGCGGAGAATTATAAACGATAGAATGGTCGCGTGCAATATTTGTGTGGATATCAAGAAATCGACTCTTCATTTATTTACGTGATTCATTGAAAGTACAGTTTTAGTGGTTTATTACAAATGATTTTGTTAATATTTTAAATAAAATATGGTTATACTATCTGTTTTACAATAAAGTGATCTCGTAGCAAAAAAAAAAACGACTAAGCCAAATAGTCACACCTAGATGTATGTGTATCATTACAGAATTAGCAATACTAGTTAGACACCCTTCATTTTAGGCACCCTGTTTAAAGCAACAATTTTGTGATCGGTATCAGTTAAGACATATCCACCATTCTGGAATAGCCTTACCAACCCGACTCGTGATATTTGACATATACCAAGAGGAAACTGAGTAGATACTTGATACAAATATGCACAACGCCACATCATCTAGTTGGTGTGCCCTTTATGCGTGTGTATTTCATTGTAAAATAATATTGGGGGCGGGGTTGGGCGTCAACTGATGCGAGTAAACAGTTACAATCTGAAGAATTCAGCTAAAAAAGAGAGTTTACAATCAGAACAAAATAAGGCAAGCAACTACACAGTAGCACAGGAAAAGATATATTCTGCTGAGCGACTTATTTGCTTGTGCCACGCTCCTCAACCTAGGATTACTGCTCCGTGCAATATGGTAGACGTTCTGATTTGTATATAACTCTTCCAAAGAGCTTGCGAACATCCTTGCATACATGATCTCTTCAAGGCCCACCATTGCGGTAACATTACTGTGGCTGCCAAGGTGAGAATAGTGTGACTGTGATTGAACATGGGGCTGAGAAACTTGGCGATGCTCGCCTCTGCTAGTGGTTATCAACTGTGCCCTGGTGTTGCAGGCAGGACCGGAGGGTCTCTGTGGTATGACAAGACTGGCATGGCGGGATTCGCCTTTTGCAGGTTTTGCCAAGCCATATAGAGGGACTAAGGTGGTGTGCGAGACTGCACATTTGCATACAGGGCATTGTTGCTTTTGTTGTTCCTAGGTCGGGTTGGTCTGGAAATGAAGCCATTTGTAGATGCAGGGCCAGCGGAAGAGGTGCCCACAGAGGGTCACCACTGGGTCCTGTACAAACTCTAGGCAGATGTTGCAGTCTACACCTTCATGGAAGTTACTGTCAAGGGCGGGAGCTGAGATGCACTTCAGCTTCTCAAAAGAAGAGGTGTCTTCTCCCGTGAAGCTGTTCTGCACCATGGCCAGTTGAGTGCACTGTTCTGTGTCCATTTGCGATGTTTTGTATCCAACTATTTAATCAGTGCTGCGTAATCTGAGATACATACGAGAACTCAAGAGGGTCAGAGTATTTTGTTTTTTTTTTTTAAATCAATGTACAAGAACAGTTATTGTAAAGAAATTAACAATTATTTCAGAAAGCGAAGAGAAAACATCTCCAAATTGCTAGTTTTGAGCTTCCAATAAAGAACCTCTGAAACCAAATGCCTAATGATTTTAAAGGTCCTTGTTCACCATACATAATACTCATACAAAGTTAATTAGTGTTATTGTAGTAAAATGAAAAAAATGAAAAACTTAATGATAACGTGCATCAGAAACCGCTAAGAAATATATCTCCTATAATTCCAGTTAGTGTCTAAAGAAAGCGATAATCTTTTCTGAAGGTACTTGTGCTCAATCACTACAAAACCGAAAAAATCCAACGGATATTTCACACAACAGTCAATTATAGCAGTATAGGACAAATTAAGGGATAGATGAACAATCACTCATGTCCAACAAAATGCCTGACACAAGTTGAGTTAGGTGAAAATTTCTGAGTTAAAAATTCAATTTAAAAAAAGGCAAAAAAAACTCAAATCAATTCAATTCAAAAAAATCCATTTCAGTTCAACAAAAAATAATTTTAAATTTCAATTCAAAAAAAATCATTTTCAATTCAATTCAATTTCAAAAAAGAAAAATTCAATTTCATTTCAATTTCAATTTCAAAAAAATATATTTCTATTTCAATTCCAAAACAAAAATCAATTTCAATAAAAAATAAAAAATAAATTTCAATTCAATTTAGAAATCGAATTTCAAAAAAAAAACTCAAAATTCAATTTTAATTCCAAAAAATAAAAAAAAATTAATTCAATTCAATTTAAAAAAATCAAATCAATTTCAATTCAACACCAAAAATATCAATTTCAATTTTAATTTAAAAAAAAACAAATCAATTTCAATTCCAATTCAATAAAAAATTCAATTCAATCAATTTCTAACAAAAACAAACAATTTGAATTTCAATCAATTCAATTAAATTCAAAAAGTTTCAATTGAATTTTCAAAAATCAATTTCAATTCAATTCAATTTAAAAAAATCAAATCAATTTCAATTCAACACCAAAAATATCAATTTCAATTTTAATTTAAAAAAAAATCAAATCAATTTCAATTCCAATTCAATAAAAAATTCAATTCAATCAATTTCTAAAAAAAAAAACAATTTGAATTTCAATCAATTCAATTAAATTCAAAAAGTTTCAATTGAATTTTCAAAAATCAATTTCAATTCAATTCAATTTAAAAAAATCAAATCAATTTCAATTCAACACCAAAAATATCAATTTCAATTTTAATTTTAAAAAAAATCAAATCAATTTCAATTCCAATTCAATAAAAAATTCAATTCAATCAGTTTCTAACAAAAAAAAAACAATTTGAATTTCAATCAATTCAATTAAATTCAAAAAGTTTCAATTGAATTTTCAAAAATCAATTTCAATGTCAAAAAAACAACAACAAAATAATTCAATTTCATTTTCAAACAAATTTCAATTTAATTCAATTTCAAAAACAAAAAACAATCAACAATTTCAAAATTTCCAATTTCAATTCAATAAAAAACCAAATTAACTTCAGTTTAAAAAAAAACAATTTCAAATTCAATTTGAAAAAAAAAACAAAAATTTCAATTTCAAGAAACAATTCAATTTCAATGAAAATCAATTTCAATTCATAAAAATCGAACACATTTCTATTTCTATTTCTATTCAATTCAATTTCATTTTCAAAAAAATTAATCCAATTTCATTTCAATTTCAATAATTAAAAAAAACAATTTCAATTTTTATACAATTGAATTTCAAAAAAATATATATATTACATTTCAATTATTTAATTAAAAGTCTACTTTTAATGCAAAATATAATGCTTCCACTAAATTTTGAACCCAAGACCACCCCTTGCATGTGCAGTTGTCAAACTATCAAGCTTATTCTTTTTTTGTAAAGACTCGTCTTTGGGTAGTTTTAAGAGATAGTCATTCCATGGGAATGCAACTATCTGGACGGTAGTGTAGTCGTAGATGTGAGCATTTTGACTGTACTTGGGCCCGATTCCGAGTCGGGGCCCCATTTGACTCGATTGTTGACTTTTTGGGGTTTATTGGTTGACTTTGCGTTTGGGTGATCATTTGGGTGTAAGAATATCTATTTAGTGTTGCGCTCGTCATTTCGAGCGTTTTGACTGTAATTTGACTCAATTTGAAGTTCGCGACCTTGGAGGTCAATTATTGACTAGGTCAATGATTGACTAGGTCAATGATTGACTAAGTCAGTTATTGGTCAATAACTAGCAGAAATATAAATAGCATGAAAAAAATAAGAAGCTTTCACTTTACGCTATCACGTTTGTGCGTTTGAGAGAGAGAGAGAGAGAGAGCGTGGACCTTGGTGCCTTGGCGATTTGTGGCGATTTGGGTTCGTGGAGCTCAAAGAATCACTCCAGGTAGGTGTCCTTAAACTCTTTATCATGATTCTGTTTTGGATCTATACGAATTTATCATAATTTATGAAATTAAGCATGAACCATAGATTTTGAGAGAAATCCAATTCTGGTTAGATCTAATGGTTTAGGATAAGATCTGTGATTAAGAACTGATTTAGATCATTGTAGAGATGTGTTTATGTGATTTTGGGGTGTATAACTGTGTATTTCATGATGGGTGAGAAGTCAACCATGGAAATCTGGGTTTAGATCTAGATTTATCGAATTTGCAATTATATGTGCATATTTCTGTTGTTACTGTGCGATTTAGAGACGTTCTGGACGCATTTTTAGGTAAATATAGTCGTCTGTTGCGTAAAACGTGTATTTGGGAGCGTCTGGGGGTTGCTGGGTTGGTTCCAAACGAAGAACAAGCGAAAACGATGATGGGCGTGTTACTGGGTCGAACTGACGAAAATTCGAAGTTCTGGGTTGTAGGGTCGTACTTCGAAGGTTCATAATTCGAAGGTTCGTAGTTCGTAGGGTCGTAGTTCGTAGACCCGTAGTTCGTAGCTCGAAGGTTCGTAGTTCGTAGGGTCATAGTTCGTAGACCCGTAGTTCGAAGGTCGAAGTTCGTAGTCCGAAGGTCGAAGATCGAAGACCCGCTTCGAGTCTTTGAGGCGCGCTATGCAGCTACGAATCGCAGGTCCAACAGTATAACTGGACACTGGACTGGACTATTTACATTGTAACCTATACCCATCTACACATCCAAGTATTTATACTTAAGTTATAATACAAATAACAAAATACCCCCCATTTAGATTCAAAGAAAAATACTAGAAAAATTAATTCCTACTCTTTCAAAATGTGAAAATTGGGATTTAGTATAAAATCTCGGGAAAATCCAGTTTTTTGTAGAGGTGAATTTTTGGAAAGTAGGGTTAGAAATAGGGGTGGCAATGGGTTGGGTCGGGCCTGGGTACTGTCCGACCCGAACCCGACCCGACCTGGGGGTTTGTGCAGTTCGGGGCGGGGCGGGTCATTGTTTTTTACCTTAAAATTATTCAAAAATCCCGGGTCGGGGCCAGTCGGGCAAGACCCGGGCCCGACCCGATGGCTAGTCGGGGCGGGTTATTTCGGGTCGGGGCAGCCCGGGTCAGGGCAAGGCAGGGCGGGGCGATTTTGCCATCCCTAGTTAGAAATATCAGAAAAATTCCCAAAAATCAGATTATCTTAGTCATGCTATGGGAACCCAATGCTATGACTTTTTATTTCAATAAAACAACTCCTATGGGTATCTCCTTCCTTAATCAAGGAATAAGGATCGACTGGTGAAGACTCGCTACAGTTTTAAAGGCAGTGTTGTATACCTTAAGACCATATTGGTGTTGGTATGTTGGTTTGAGGGATTGGGGCTTAGGCTCTATGATTTGTTGAGTTCTCACCGTGATGCACCGATTGTAATGACCCGTATTTTGGGATGTGAGGAGTTAGCCTCAGTTTTGCCTTTTTGGGTGGAAATTGTTGGGTTTTAGGGAGTTTTATTTCCACACACTTTGGCTAAATCATATTGTATGTTGATAAGCAAGCAAGAGGTAAAGTTTGAGCCCAATAGGGAGTGCATGTGAGAATGTTTTTCACGTGCAGTGAGATTTTTGCATGGGAGCCTTCCTGAGGTTGTTCTAATGCTTGTGGCACAATTCTAGAGCATTTGGAGGTGCCCGTGAGAAGGCCTTTCTCACGTGCAGCCTCCATTACCCTTGTTTTGTTGTTCTGATCCTCTTTTGCTAAAGGACCGTGGTGAAATTATGAGTGCTTTGTCCCGTGTGGTTGCAAAAAGGTTATAGTCTGTCATCAAAACGACGTCGTTTTGATGTTGGGATTCATTTAATTAAAACTACATCGTTTTGGGGTTTGAGTTATCTATATAAAGGGGTGAAGACTCCTTGTTCTAGGGTTAGGGTTCTCTTCAGCCATTACAGCCGTCGTAGAGAGAGAGGGAAGGAAAGAAAGCTGTTGGTTGCTGCCAGAGCGTCTTATATACTGTACTATTAAATTAATATATTAGTATAAAATATAAATTAATTATATTCAAAATTAATTTTATAGTTATATATTAGTTCATACTAATATACTATATAATTATAAATTTTATCACTTTTTTATATTTTATATGCCTGTATTTTATATTAAAATATCACTACTACTTTTAATAAATGTTTAGTTTTATTTAAATATAAGTATATATACTTTATGAGTAATATTATTTTCAAAATAAAATATTTACTCATTATTATTATTGTTAATGGTATTATTTTTGCTACTAATGTTATTTATATGTTAGATTTTAAATATATACATTAATTATGTAAACATGGTAAACAATATTCATTTATGATATATATATATAATAGTTATCGACAAACTTTTTAACATTAATTGTTAAACTTGAGATACTCAATAATTATCATATTACTTATATATATATATATAGTTATTTTAATTAATGTGTAATAATTTAAGTAGCGAGTAGTGATAATATAAGTAATATAATTATTATTAATAATAAGTGATAATATGAGTAGTGATAACCCAACTAATATAATTATATATCATGATTATCATATTACTTATGTTATAAACAATAAAATAGTTTAAGAAGTCGTGTTTGTCTAACTTATTTCCTTTAACGTAATTAAAATTATCAATAATAATTTAAAATTTCAATTTCAATTCAAAAAAAAAATCTAATTCAAATTCAATTCAAAAAAAAAAATCAATTTCAATTTCCAACAAAAAATTTCAATTTCAATTCAATTCAATTTTAAAAAATCAAATCAATTTCAATTCAATTCAATTTTAAAAAATCAAATCAATTTCAATTCAACATCAAAATTATCATTTTTTCAATTAAAAAAAAATTCAATTCAATTTCAATTTCAATTCAAAAATTCGAATTTTTAAAAAATCAAATTGAATTTCAATCAATTCAATTAAATTCAAAAAGTTTCAATTCAATTTTCAAAAATCAATTTCAATGTCAAAAAAAACAACAACAAAATAATTCAATTGCAATCTCAAACAAATTTAAATCCAATTCAATTTCAAAAATTTCAATTTCAATTCAATAAAAAACCAATTTAATTTCAATTCAACAAAATTCAATTTAAAAAAACAATTTCAAATTCAATTTTAAAAAAAATCAAAATATTCAATTTTAGTTCAATATAAAAAAACGGATTCAAAAAAAATTTTCAATTTCAATTTTAATTTCAATTTCAATGAAAATCAATTTCAATTCAAAAAAAAAAAACGAACACATTTCTATTTCATTTTGAAAAAAAAAATCCAATTTCAATAATTAAAAAATTTTCAATTTCAATTTCGATTCGATTCAATTTCAAAAAAAATTACATTTCAATTATTTAATTAAAAGTATACTTTTTAAAATACGTCCGCACTGTATTGTTTTTACAATAAGTACATGTATACCAAACTGTGTTTCAGGTGATTGGCATGCCGGCCTCGCCGCTTCCTCTGTCTTCATTTCTCGCAATTGCGGCGATAATATATCAAATGCGAGGTCGAGCTCTCTTGGCGTGTGGTGGGGGGTGAGAAAATTTGCTGTTTGGTTTGTGGGAACGTGGAGGGATAAATAATAATAATAATTAAACGAGGGCTTCTTCGACTGTAGGGAAAAAGCATTCTGCAGTCCGATGTGGAGTTATGTCTAGGGAGAAGATAAGGACGACAACACCGACCACGTCAATAATTTGGAGTTAGACCCTTCTACTTTTGCCGATTAGTGTCTGTGCCCCGTTGAACCAACCCTTCTACTTTTGGTTATTGTGCATTTGCCCCAATAGCTTGTAAAAACAAGTGATTTGGCGGGTTTTAGGATGCGAATGGGTCAGTGCCCGGAATTGGAAACGTGTTTTTGAAATCATAGTAAATATCCTGGAAATTTCTAAAATGGCAACAACATGTCCTGGAAATTTCTAAGGTTTTAGGGTGCGAATGGGTCATTTTCTTGGAAGCAAAGCAAAACCTATGTCCTGGAAATTTCTAAAGTGGCAATCACTTGGAATTTTCTACACGGGGGTGATGATGATCTTATTATGAAATCCAATCGGGTCAGGTTTGCTTCATAAAATCCAATGCTCGTTTAAAAATATAAATGATTCTCTTTTTTTGGTTCTTACAAACTCAATTTGCATGAAACAGCTAAAAAATCTCCCCTCAATTTGGCACCATATTAAGACTCTTGGTAATAATGCTAGAATACTAGATGTCAAAATTTTCAACTCTAAAGATGTATTAAGGGATATTTGCATATTTTAATTTTGCAAATATATTGTTCCTCGTGTGTTGGTAAAGTAAAATAAAGACTACATCAGTTCAAATATTTGCATGTATTACTGCAATTCACCTTGGCCGTGTGAATTCATTAGCCAAGATGAAGTTGCATTGAATGTGTTAAAAATGAATGAAATATTGTATGTAAGTTACATTTGAATTGCTTATGGATACAGTTGCAGTCACTCGTTTATCTCATGCCTGCGGTTCAATAGTAGAACGAGTGGCTGCCATAGCTCAGGCCTGTTTTTAGTTTTTATATATATGTGTGTGTGTGTGCGCGCGCGCGCATTTGTTTTGATTTCTCTATCTTCTCGTTTTTTGTTGTCGAGTCGACTGTATAATGATTCTATCATGCGCTATGTGTTTCTGCACATAATCCTAGACTTACATAAAAAAAATAGAACGGGCATTTTATGTAGCCCACACAGTGTGCCCCCATTGGACCACTTATAATCCAGTCACTGTAGAAGTGTCGTTATTACTTAATCTAAATTCAAACTTGTACAAAAAAAATACGCGATTTAAGTTTAAAAACTCAAATGAATTGAGATGGATGAGAATTAGAGCACAATGGAAAAGATAAAAAAAAATAAGATGAATTTAATATTATAATTAAATTAGGCCTTGCAAAACATTTGAGACTGTATTTAAATTAAGTTTGAACTTGAACACAATTAAAAAGGTGGATTTAAAAATAGTTTTAATCCTTCCAATCCATCTCAAAAATACATATCACTGTTGGCGGACCTCATTATCCCTACATTTTAAGTCTACCAAAGAGACCAGGCAAGACAATATAAGAGTCGGAGAATGATTCTTCAAGGCAACAAAAAAAAAGTGCGTAGTTCGCAAAATATTAATAAACTTTTCACTTTATGTCTAGTTTCGCTTGGGTTGGATGCCCAAGGCGTAATATTATTTGTTATTAATTTTTCAATTTTACAATTTCAAATCAAATTTAATATGACTATTTATCACTGTATTACTTACAGGATTAATTAATATTTCCGCGACCAATGAAAAACAAGAAAAACCACAGAAATTTACGAGCCATGAAATATTTTGACTGAATTACTCATCAAATCCACATTAATAAAGAATACAAAATTAATCCACATTAATAAAGAATTTAAATACAATATCCACCAACTTTGTTTCCAAATCCACATTAATAAAGAATACAAAATTAATCCAGCGTGTACTCAGCAGTAAAATAAAATATAATAAAAAAACAAATTAATATAACATATTAAAACAAACCCTAACACCCGTCCGCCACACATCCCTCACTCCCCCCTCACCACTACCGAAGTGTATCCCTCAGGCGGCCATTGATCAGGAACGGACACTTGACTCATCAGCTATAACCTTGCCTCAATGGCTTCTTCTTCTCAGTCTGAAGTAAGTTTCAACATAATTTACGACTATTTATTCATAAAAACTTCCATTAGATCTAAAAAACTAGCACTATTAAGCAAGATCTAATAAAAATTACTTGAGGCAAGATCTAATTCAATAGGTGGAGATCTTGCTTAACGCAAAATTTGCAACGCGACTTTGTTTCATTATAAACTAACAAAAATTCAATAGGTGAAGATCTATTACCTGACTAAATTTTTTTTATTATCATGTGAGATTCAACATCACATTTTACTTGCGGATTCATAATACTACTTCATCCTACAAGATCTGTCGCTTATTTTTCATTTACAGTTACCAAATAATATTATTTCATGACCAGCAAGGAGATTATATTTACATTACCTCAACTACACTTTAAAAACCAACACAATTCAATAAACTTCACTAGATCTAATAACTACAATACGAAAAAATATTTCCTTCGTCATCTTCCTATAACGGGAAATGATTTCTATAATTATTAAAAAAACAACCAATGATCAAAGAACTTGTTTCCATCGTTATATTTCTCATCACATATCAGTTTATTTCATGAGTCATATTTCAAGACATATTACACGCTTTGAAGTTCATATATTTCAAATCTTCTTCCATAATTTAAAGCTGACTTAGAAATGCTGATGCAGGAAATGAAAGAATATACAACTAAGAAGATACAAGGATTCCTCACACCGAAATCGCTGGGAAGTGGAAGAATGTCCAAAATATTTAGGGGAAAAATGGAAGAAACAGAGATTGCAATAAAGATATACAAGAAAAGTAATAGAATTCAATGGGAAGCCGAGAAAAAATTATTGACAGCATGCAGACATTCTAATATTGTACAACTACTGGGATATGGTTCGAGTAATGACACCTTCTACCTCCTACTTGAACTTATCGAGGGATCAACATTGCAAAAAGCAATAAAAGGTAAATGATTATAAATTAACTCATTCTAATATGTATAACCAACTAACTTCTGTCATTTGGCAGACTTGGATTGGCCGACACTTCCCAAGATTCTGAGCGAAATCTTGAAAGGGCTCACAGCAATTCATGAAGCAGGCTTTGTAGTAGGGGACATCAAACCAGACAACATAATGCTCACCCAGGTAATAATACAAATAATAAAATAACATAAATCCCAATTTTATGAGATTAATCATATCTATTTGAATTTAATTAAAATTATTCGAATTAACAGGCAAAGGAGGTAAAACTAATTGACTTTGGGTCTGCATCAAATGAAACAGTAAAAGTCATTCACTGCTGCACTCCAGGTTATGCAGCCCCAGAAGTCGATACAGGTAAATTTATAAAATTGTGAAATGTAGAGATATTAGCTTCCTTCAATAATGATCCGAATCCATGATGATTTGCCCTTTTACGAGATGTCCTAATCAGATCTATTTCCTTTCAAATTTAAGAAAATAAAATAATAATAAAGATTATAATGTGAACCAGAAGACAAAAATTAATAAGCTTTTTACATGAGTGTGCTGTTGACGTTTCCATTGCTAGGTGAATTTTTCCTTTTCTACATGTTTTCCTTCTAAATCGTTCTTAGAACTATTGTCAAATGCATAAACTTTGCTTCTAAGAATGCATATATTATGTGTTTTATCTACAACCTATATCTTCTACTTTGAACATAATACTGGATATTCCAAAATATGAAAACAATGTAGAAACTGCTGCCGCATATTCTAAAATGTAAGCTTAATTATCCGTCTCCTACTTTAAACATACGCTAGCAATTATAGAGCCATGAATTGCACCAATGCCTCTTGTAACGCCACACACAAGATAGAAAAATGAGCTTAATTAATGTTCATGTATGTATCCCAAGTATAGAGTTCCAACAAATAGTATGACTACTTAACTGATCTTATATGAGTTTAAACAGAGAAAGCAAGATGTTCCTGTGATCAATTCTAAAAAATGAAACCAAACCAAACCAAATAACCTTAATCCAAATACAAAAATATGACTACATGAACAAAAATAGATAAAAAGTTTATATCACATCCGAAAGTTTCAAACAGCTCTATTTCCTTTCAAATTCTATGTTTTGAGTGTGATGTTGAGGCTTCCATTACTAGATTAGTTTTACTTTCTCTAAATAGTTTCCTTTTAAATTGTTCTTAGAACTATTGTCAAATCCCTAAATTTTACTTAGGTTTTATCGACCACCTATGTCTTATAAGAATGGGAAAAACTATTTTCATAATATAAATTTCCACCAAATTAATGTCTACAGTACTTACCAACTTATTTACGGTCAAGTCAGAAACATAGAAACAACATATTATTTTAAATCTAAAATGACTTTAGGGCGACAAGTCATAATACAAGAAATCCTAATGTCAATTAAAGAAACCTGTAAATAAATTTATTTTCCTTTTTATTCTACCCCTATTAGATAATAATCATGCAAAATTCTCAACTTTATCAACAGTAGAACCCCTAGGTAAGAGTGGAATAATCCAAGCATTCCAAAATGAAACCTTACAGTCTCCTACTTTGAACATATGCTGCTGGATATTCCAAAATGTGAAAACAAAAGTAAAATCTACTGCTGCATATTCTAAAGTGTAAGCTTAAAGTGTTACAAGTTTAATCTACCACCTATATCTTCTAAGAATCGGAAAAACTATATCCATAATATAAATTTCCAGAAGATTCATGTCTAGCAGTACTTACCCAAATTATTTACAGTTGGATCAGAAACATACAAACAACATACTATTTTAAATCTTAAATGCCTTTAGGGAGACAAGTCGTCATACGAGAAATCATAATGTCAATTAAAGAAACCTGTAAATGAATTTATTTTCCTTTTTATGACTTTATCAACAGTAGAACCACTAGGTAAGAGTGGAATACGCCACTCTCATACTTTGAACATATGCTGCTGGAAATTCCAAAATGTGAAAACAAAAGTGGAATCTGCTGCCGCATATTCTAAAATGTAGGGTTAATTATCAGGCCCCAACTTTAAACATACGCTAGCAATTTCAATCACGTAATATGTGAAAACAAAAGTAGAATCTGCTGCTGCATACAAGGAATTATGGTCATGCATTGCATCAATGCATATCTTGTAACGCCACATACAAGAAGTATTCATAGGGTTGTATTTTGGAGAACAATATACATTTCTATTTACAATTAAAGGAATCAACTTCATTACTAAAATAGAAAAATGAGTTAAATTGGTTTTCATGTCTGTATCCCAAGTATAAAGTTCCAACAAATAGAACAGCTATTTAAGTGATCTTATCTGAGTTTAAAAACAGAGACAGCAAAGATGTTCCTGTGATCAATTCTAAAAAACCAAACCAACCAACCTTAATAGAAATAAAATAGATATGGCTATATAAAAAGTTTATATTACATCCAATAAACAGATATTCCAAACAGTTCTATTTCCATTTAAATTAAACAATAATAATAATAATAATAATAATAATAATGATAACAATGTCATTTAGAAGACATAAATTATTAAGCTTTTTTTGTTTTGAGTGGGATGTTGAGGCTTCCATTGCTAGATTAATTTTTCTTTTTCCAAATAGTTTGATTTTAAATTTTTCTTAGAACTATTGTCAAATGCATAAGTGTTACAAGTTTAATCTACCACCTATATCTTCTAAGAATCGGAAAAACTATATCCATAATATAAATTTCCAGCAGATTCATGTCTAGCAGTACTTACCCAAATTATTTACAGTTGGATCAGAAACATACAAACAACATACTATTTTAAATCTTAAATGCCTTTAGGGAGACAAGTCGTCATACGAGAAATCATAATGTCAATTAAAGAAACCTGTAAATGAATTTATTTTCCTTTTTATGACTTTATCAACAGTAGAACCACTAGGTAAGAGTAGAATACGCCACTCTTATACTTTGAACATATGCTGCTGGATATTCCAAAATGTAAAAACGAAAGTGGAATCTGCTGCCGCATATTCTAAAATGTAGGCTTAATTATCAGTCTCTAACTTTAAACATACGCTAGCAATTTAAATCAAGTAATATGTGAAAACAAAAGTAGAATCTGCTGCTGCATACAAGGAATTAGAGTCATGCATTGTACCAATGCCTATGTTGATACAAGAAGTATTCATAGGGTTGTACTTTGGAGAACAAGACTATACATTTCTATTTACAATTAAAGGAATTGACTTCATTACCAAATATAAAAATGAGTTTAATTCGTTTTCATGTCTGTATCCCAAGTATAAAGTTCCAACAAATAGAATAGCTATTTAACTGATCTTATGAGTTTAAACAGAGACAGCAAGATGAACATTGGGATAGTGCACCCATCTACTGCTCTATGCAAAAAATGTTTACTTGTTTTCATATTTTATCCAACTTCAACACATTTTTACAGCTTCCCCAATGGTCATGTGAGATTCTTAAAACTATAAAACATCCATAAACCCACAAATAACAAACAAGAGAATCTACTTCAGAAAATCATACTTTCTCTCCTGCATTGAGTTATATTGTAAATAACACTCAAATCTTCATTGAAATTGTTATATCTTAGCAATCAGGTTAATTGTTGGATTTTTATTTAGAACAAAAAATCATCATAATAGATTATTTTCTTAGCCTTTAAAAGTATAGTAAATAACGAACAAGAGAATCTACTTTGGAAAATCATACTTTCACTCCTGCATTGAGTTATATTGTAAATAACACTCAAATCTTCATTGAAATTGTCATATCTTAGCAATCAAGTTAATTGTTGATTTTTATTTAGAACAAAAAATCATCATTATAGATCATTTTCTTAACCTATAAAAGTATAGTATAGGGTATTACTTGGTCCAAAAAAGAATAGTTATAAGTTTGTCGTTCAAAACCACAAAAACAAGAGATAGAACAAAGCTTGTAATTCAAGCTTATATGGTACAACAATGATTTCTTCACAATTTTATTTATTTCTTTATTTATTTTTCTAACATTTAATGACTTTAGATGACAAGGAGAAAATCAAAGAAATATCTGAACAATCAGATATTTTCAGTTTTGGAGTGATCCTTCTCCAGCTCCTCACCAGTTCAGAAAAAGCCAACACCTCATTAAGGCAACTGGCGGTGGAAGCCAAACAAAACAAGACACACATTGTATCAGAGAATCTTATAAAGAGCGGATGCACAGAAGATCAAGCCAAGACACTCATGGACTTAGGGCTCAAGTGCACTGAAAAGGAACCAAAAAACCGTGGAGACCACAAATCTGCAAGGGATACTCTAGAATTACTGAAAGCAACAGGCCAAAGGGGAGAGAGGAAGAAGCAAAAGAAGCAAAAAAAGTGACTGGCGTGATAGAACACTTATTATTAGTATTACTATTGCTATTGTTATTAGCATCTCTTTACTGTTTTACCTGGTATGGTCGCCAGATAGTCATATATACTCTCTGACTGGATTTCTTTACGGTTTTACCTAAAAGCGACTATTATTATTATTATTATTATTATTATTATAAAAAATAAAAGTATAAGTCTTTACAGTTTTACCTGGTATGGTCAGCAAGCGGAAACAGGAATAGTAGAGGGAACCAACCACTACTCTTGGGCTTTGGGCATTGGCTTAATTCTTGGCCATGCGCAGTTGGCCTAAATAGATGACGATGAAGACTATTATTATTATCAAATAATAATAAAACCATTGCTTAAATCGGAGAAAAACGAAAAGCTTTGACTTCTACGGTTTTACCTGTATGGCATATCGTATGTACGCTTCGGATCTAGTCAGATAACGCACAGTTTATCCCCTCCTCACAGATAACACGAACCCCGAGCCAACGCATCTCGTCAGATAAGACGAAGAGAACATATAGATCAAGGGAGTTAGAACAATGGAAATCAATAATCATACAAGTAGATCAAGGGAGACAGGGACTGAAACAGGAAACCTTTTATTTGGGCTTTGGGGCGCAAAGAGATCCCGCGGGGCTGGCTTCAATTCTGGGCCATGCGCATGTGTCCTAAATCTATGACGATGAAGATTATTATTATTATTATCAAATAACAATAAATCATTGCTTGAAACGGCAAAAAAGAAAAACCTTTGACTTTTACGGTTTTACCTAGTATGGCATATCGTATGTACGCTTCGGATCTAGTCAGATAACGCGAACATCTGTCAGATCTCCTCACAGGTTGGATGTAGATTACATAAAACCATATAAACTTCATATGGGCCTTCGGATCTAGTCAGATAAGACGAAGATAACATATAGATCAAAGGAGTTAGAACAAGGGAGATCAATAAACAAAGAACGTAGAGGGAACCGGAAAGAGGAAGAGAGATCGTACGAGTTTTAGACAAAGGGAAGGAAGGAACTCAACCGTTCTCCATTCTTGTTGACCGGAGAGGTGAAGAAACAGAGAGAGAGAACTTACATGCTAGGGTAGGTAGGGTTCGTGTTTTGTTTGGTTGCGGGCGGGTGCGTGTCATTATATAACCTGATCAATATTATAAATAATTAAATAAATACCAAAAAAAGCTAAAATACTAAATAAGGTAATTTACTTCGATTAAAATTGATAAAACATTTTTTTTAAAAAAAAAAAGTGTACAATAAGGGCTGCCGACCACGTACATCTTCTACCTATTTTGGTAATTAAAATTAGCGAGAGTAATTAACATTCTACCCTATAAGAGCAATCAAAGCATACAATTTTTCAGTATATTCACTTCCTCCTACTGTAAATGATTATATAAGTCCCAGCAATCAATTACACAGAAAACAGAACACAGCTGTTGGATACTTCAAAACAAAACCCAGAAAAAAAAAACAAATATACATACGCACAAGAAATACAGAACTGAGTTTTACCTGGTATGGTACGTATTCATCCTCCGGCCCGCCTGTCAGATCTCCTATGTATTTTTTTTAAAAGAACAAGATATATAGATGACATAATTCGGATCTAGTCAGATCCGCTAGTCATGAAAGGCGAAGACAAGCAGGAACAGCATATAGATCTAGAATTATGGCAAGCCAGGCGAGAGGAGAGGGAAGAGAGAGCAGCATAACCATACAGATAGATCGAGGGAGTTAGGCATAAAAACAGGAAAACAGACCTAGATCAGAGACTTCCAGGGGGCAGGGGTCAGAGACTCAGAGAGATGGGACGAGTTTTAGACAAAGGGAAGGAAGGGACTCCTATAACACAACCGCCGAGAGAGCCAAATCTGATTCCGGAAAAGAGATAACCAGAGAGCCACCATGGGAAGAGAGACGAGGGGAAGAAGAGAAACGTCGGAATGAAACTTTGCCCTTCTCCGTTTTTGTTGGACGCCGGCCGGAGAAGTGCAGAAGAAGATGAAGAAGAAATCGAGAGAGCGAGAGAAAAACGTGACAACTCATTTTTGCTAGGGTTCGTGTTTTGTTCGATAGCGCGTGGGTGTCTCGCATGTCTTAAAGTAATTTACTTCGATACAACTTTTTTTCCTACCTATTTTGGTAATCAGGACTTTTTTTTTTCCCCATTAAAATTTAAAATCAGGACAGATCTAACTATTTTGGTAGCATTTGACTGGCAGCTCCACGGCCAGCTAGACTCCTTGGTTTTTTTTCTTTTAATATTTATCTACGATTAAATAACTTTAATATAACATTTGACACATTAACTATTACTTTTCATTCTGGCAGAAAATTCTCATATTCTAACCAATTTTAAAATTCACTAATGTTCAGCGTTATTTTTTTTATCTATTACCTTTTTATTTATAAAATTTATATAAGCTTATCTATAACATTTTCAAGTTAATTTAAGTTATAATTTTATGATTATATTTTAAATCAAAATAGTTAATTATCATGTAAATGAGATAATAATCGTCGGAATCTCATTATTTCTACGCATTTTTATAGCCTTTTGGCTTCCTAAATTTTACTTACTATTTTATATAAAAGCTATTTAAGCTAATTATTTTTAATGATCTACTCTAATCATACTTTCCGTCTTATATATTTATATAATATTTTATTATTATTTTTAAAAAATTTAAGTTAGACAAATATTTTATTTGTTTTACTAATTAATGTTTTATTATATTAAAGTATTAATAAAACTAATTTAGGAAGTGACAATAACTCCCTATATATTCTAAGCTAATTATACAATATTTTATTATTATTTAAAAAATAATAATTTAAATGATTATTTTTACATAACTAATTACTATTTTGTTGCATTAAAATATTAATAAAAATAATTTAGTAAGTGAAAATGTCTCCCTGTACTAAGCAATTTATGAAGCTACCTAATTTATAAAATATTTATGATGATAATGGCATAACAAAAGTATACATTAACTATTAGGCCACGTTTGGTAGGTGAAAACGAAAAGTAAATTAATGAATTTTTATTCCTTTTTCATGTTTGGCGCACCCATGGGAAAGGAATAAATCATTCACATATGAATGTTATATCTCCAACTAGGGGTATGTTGATTCCTTTCATGCCACATGTTTACAAAGGTTTCCTTACTTAATGGGAACCTTTTATCCTTTTTATCCTTTTTTTTCCTTTTTGGTTCGCTCAAACGTCTTCCTCACACACCATCGATATGGTTGTCTTCTCTGAATCCCATTATTACTTTGCATTTTTATAGCTTCTTGGCTTCCTAAATTTTACTCACTATTTTATATAAAAGCTATTTAAGCTAATTATTTTTAATGCTCTACTCTAATCATACTTCCTATCTTATATATTTATATAATATTTTATTATTACTTTTAAAAAATTTAAGTTAGATAATTATTTTATTTGTGTTACTAATTAATTTTTTTTTGTTATAAAGTATTAATAAAACTAATTTAGGAAGTGACAATGACTCCCTATATATTCTAAGCTAATTATACAGTTTTTTTTTTTTTTGAAAATAATGTCAATGATTATTTTTACATAACTAATTAATATTTAGTTGTATTAAAATATTAATAAAAATAATTTAGTAAGTGAAAATGTCTCCATGCATGTACTAACACTTTATGAAGCTACCTAACTCATATAATACTTATGATGATAATGGCAACAACAAAAGTATACATTAACGGTTAAGCCACATTTGGTACATGAGAACGAAAAGTAAATGGATGAAATTTCATTCCTTTCCCATGTTTGGTACACTTATGGGAAAGGAATAAATCATTCTCATATGAATGTTGTATCTTTAACCATGGGTATGTTGATTTCTCTCATATCACATGTTTACAAAAGTTTCTTTACTCAAAGGACCTTTTATCTTTTTCACTCTTTCTCTTGTTTTTCTTTGTTAGTTCACTAAAACGTCTTCCTCACACACCATCGATCTAGTCGTCTTCTCTATATGCTTGTCCTGGCATTCACCTGAGCGAGCCATGGCGGCATCATGTGGGTACGAGCAATGTGAGTGAGATACCGAGCCTGTCTGATTGCACCCACCAACATGACCGTCATCATGCCATTGAGAGTGTCGGCGGCAACCGCGTACTTTGCTCACCCCATCCCTGTAGCCTCAATGATACATTCGCGTCCACCTCTCTGTAGGGTAAACCCAACGATTTGCACGATCGTCTTCCTCACTACTTGTGCTTTGGCCATGTGAGCGGTGGGTCTGCCTGTTCGTCACTCCGACCTTGCGGGATTAGGTTGTACTTCGAGCTAGTGCAAATAGTTGGTTTATTGCATTGCAGTTGTTCTAGTTGCTGGTTTGGCGTAAATCGGTGGGTTTGCCCTTGCTTTGGTTACCTTGCAGTTGGCCCTGTGAACAGCGGCGCCTGGTCTGCTTTGGCTTCTACCATGCCTTCAAGTTATTTGACAAAAATCCCCGCTAATTTCTTCATTCATACCTGGTTTTCATTTCCTGTTTTTTCATATACTATTGGCCCAGTGGTCGACCACGCCCTAAACGGTCATGGAGTAGGAGGTCTTTTGGTTCCTCTTGGTGTGGCGCTTGTTGAAGTAGGTGCCGACACTAATCTTGAGGGCGATGATGGGTATGAGGACGATCTAGATGGTGGAGGCAAGGAAAAGATTACAAAAGTCTAATGATTTTTTGTGAATATTGTAAAAGTATTAAGGATATTTTCATAATTGTGTTAATTTATCATGATTCATTTCCTTGCATACCAAACACATTAAAAGGTAATGAATTATTCCATTCCATTCCCTTGTTAATTACATTTTTGTGCTAATTTTTTTTTATGTACACTGTACGAGTAATTCATGGAAGAAGGCCTTTATTGTCGTTGATATGGTATAAATATTAAAAAAATATCAATCTAACAGTAATGAAAGTATTCATATGTGATTTACATACACAATGTACTTACATGTAACATTACTCTATTTTTATTCACATCTTGCTCAAATATGTATTAAAAATTCCAAGCATGTTAAGTACGAGTTTTTAATAGAGTATATTTTTATGTTTGGTAGGTGATAACAAAGTGTTTAAAAAAGAGTATATTTGTTAAAATTATATCTAAAATAATTATAAAATCAATAATATTTGATCTGTTCAACTAATAAAATAGATAAAAAGAAAGAAAAAAATAAAATTATTTGGTTCACTCAACATGATTAAGTTTATATTTGAAAACAGAGAATATTTAGAATTTGCTTTAAAAAACAATTATGAGACTTATGTTCGTATTATTATTATTATTATTACACTTCTTATCTACTATAACTTTAACTTTATTGAATTATACTTTATATTAAGACCAATGCAGGTCTCCAATTTTCTGGGACCCCATTTTTTTTAAAGGTAACATTACGCTTCTTCGCCTTAGCCACCTATCGCCTCACGCCTGATGCAGTGATGCCTGACTTGCCCCTACAGTTGCAGCGTTACCATCCACCACTATCCCAAATCCTCTCTTCGCTCCGGCCAACTCTTCTATAGCTCCGACCTCTCCCCTTATGGCCTCTGACAAAGTGCCGTGCAAAGGCCCCTCGGCAGCTCGGCCCGTCGGCAGTCGGTCCCTTTGGCTCTCTCTAGTTGCCTTGGTTTGTCTTTCTCTCCTCTTTGGCCCGTCTTGTGACTCTCGTCATCCATTGGCAAAGGATGCAACAGACTTAGTTTGATTTTTGTATTTATACTTGAAACTGTAATAGAAAAAATTAGGATTGAGTTCGAACCGTTTAATCTTCAATGGTGAGGGAGATAATGTGGCGTGTAACTCCATCATATATACACGAGTTTTTTTAAAATTATTTCAAAAGCATAGTTAAAAATGTTCATCCATACCAAGCATAGGTCCTCTTCATTTGTATTGCCTAAGAATTAAGGTTTCTTAATCATTACCTTTATTGTTTTAATTATCTTCAAATTATCTTTTATCTACACAACTATTGAGTACTTCGCCTTTGACAAAAGTGATCACGGAATTATCAGAATATTAGGATCTGTTCATCATATGCTAAGTTACTAAACATATTTTGTTAGAATCTATTTTAAAAACTAAAATTTAAAATTAAATTATTTAAATTTTATTTATCGGTACCATCACCAAATTTATGGTAGCCATATATTTTCAAGTATTTGGAACAAAAGAGGCAAATTTAAAGTATAATATAAGTCGTCGTTAGTCGTTAAGGAAGTGGAAGGAGGAGGGACGGAGGGAGGGAAACGCAACGTACTAAATGAATGGGGGAGGCATAATCGAAAATGGAGTCGTTATCCAATTAGCCTATCTGATCTGATGCCCCGTCTGTTCGCCTACCCTTAAAAAACATCCAAGTATCAACTATCAACAACACGGCGTTAGATAGATCAACGGTACTGATTGGTTGATATCAGCACCTACTTACTTAACATACACCCGCAACGCAGAGCCGCTTCTCTCTCTCTCTTGTTGTTCTTGCTGTTGGTGAGTCCGATGATCCAATCCCATTAACTTATTTCGCGGTACAGACAAGGCGCCGACAACAACTCGCTTCGTCCCGGTTCTATTCGTCTCCGTTTCTGTTTCCGTCTTCGTCGTCCAACAGCTCCACTTCTCTGCGACGAATGGAGATGGACATGGCGGATTCGCTGTCGCACGCTCTCTCCCACGCACTTCGTCTGATGTTCTCTAGGGTTCGAAGGTCCTTCCTGTTTTCTATATGTCCCAATCCGGGTCCGATACGATGTTGTAAGTTTAGGTCTTAGGTTTCGAAGATTTTCGATTTCGTTTGCGCTTTCTTCTCTTCTTTTATGCACTGAGACGACTTTAAGGATTCAAGTCACGACTCACGATGGCGAGGCGGAGATTTGTGTGAATTTGATGTTATTTTCGTGCTTTGAAATTTAAATTCGAACCGTGTGTTGGAGATTTGAGCTCTCTAGGGTTTCATAAGAATGAAGGCCACGTGTTCGATTTGCCGTTTCTATGGAGTTCTTTTGAAAATTGCGTTTTCTAGGGTCCTGTGAAATATAATTTGGAGTTAGAATTAGGATGGAAGGAGGCAGGGAAGTAGGGTTTTTGCGGCCGATTGGTAGCAGCGTAAGGGAGCAAGCAGCGAGGATGACTCTTAACAATGTTAGAAAGCAGGGTCACACGTGTGTTGAGCTTCGTGAAGATGGGAAGCGCCTTATCTTCTTCTGTGCATTGTGTCTTTCCCCGTGTTATAGCGATACTGTTTTGTTTGATCACCTTAGGGGCAATATTCACACCCGAAGGAATACTGTTGCTAAGGCTACTCTCTTTGGATCGAATCCTTGGCCATTTAATGACGGGTTTCATTTCTTTGACACTTTGAATGAGAATGAGAATGAGAATCAATCTGGAAATTCAAATGGTAGTCCACTTAGCTTGTTAGATGCTAGTGAGAATACAAGTAGTCTTGCCCTTGTTAATTATAGTGGTTCTACTGCTGGAGGTAATATGGTGGTCTCAGGAAACCGGGACTTGAGCGTAGATGGAGGGGACTGTGATATGCTAATTCCAGGTGTTCTGATCAAGGAAGAAATATCTAATTTGAAGTTGACATATGTTGGCACTGGACAAATCGGTGCCAGAATCCTTGAAAAGAATGGTGATTCAAAGGGGATGAGTAGAATCTGGTGTGAATGGTTTGGGAAAAAAGATATTGCTGATGAAGATATATTCAATGTTCCACAACATGGCTTTGGTGTTGTTGTTTTCAGCTACACTTATGAGATGGGTCGACAGAGCTTGTTCACTGATGTAAAGCTTCTGGCATCATCCAAACACATTGGAAAACAAGGCGGTGTTGAAAGACCTAAAAAGAAAAGGAAATGTTATTCTGCCCCCGAGGACACAAATGAGTTGAGAAGTCTATATGATTCATCTGGGGGATATTCCCTCACTGCTCTTTCAACTAGTTCTCCTAGATTGCTCTTGGACCAAAATGGGGATGTAGGACTGATATCATCAAGTAAAACTGTCAGGCGTGAATTGAGGCGAAAACAGCGAGTGGCAGCAGAAAGAGCATGTGATATTTGTCAGCACAAGATGCTTCCAGGTAAAGATGTAGCAGCACTGCTGAACATGAAGACTGAGAGGCTAGCCTGCAACCGTAGAAATGAATATGGTGTAAGATTTTGTATTTTTCTTTTCTTTTCCCCTGTGATGTGGCTGTGGTCATCTTGTGTGTTTACATGTGCTTCCTGATGCCTTTATTCGCATTCTGCGCACGCATGATTGCATTGTACTTGACATTGTGTTATTATTCACTTGCAGGCCTTCCATATGTATCATACTTCCTGCCTCGTACACTGGATTCTTTTCTGTGAATATGAAATATATCAAAATCAGTTATTTACGGAACAGTTGTTTAAGCCTGAAGCTAAGGTAGGATCCAAGAAAAAGAAGAGTAGGGCTAAAGGCAGTTGCAAAGGAATGGGAAATGACAGTACCAAATCAAAAGGAAAGCAAATTTGTTGTGTATTTTGCCCACAGTGTCAAGGTACTGCAGACGTAGAAGGAGATGATCTGGAAAAGCCAACCATCACACTCTGAGGTTTTTTGTTTCGTGTTTTTTTTTTTTGCATCAATCCTTGTGCAATGTCAACGTCATGTGAAGAAGAGTTTCCTTATCTTACAGGCTGCTGCTATTGATTTTCAGATGTTCAATCACAAGATGAGATTGAGTGATGCGCACAGTGCATGGATGAAAAGTCCAGAAGTGTCGCAGAATTGCTCAACAGGTTTAACATTTCCGTCTGAGTCCAAAGATGCTATTGAGGTTTGGAAATCTCTGTTTAGCAGTTTACTATGCAAATTGATAGTCCCGGTTAATGATTTCTGTATGCAATTACTGTGTTGCAGGAAACGGTGTCACCGTTGAAGCTGCTGCATTTTTATCGTGCTTTGATCAATGAAAATCCTAATGGAATCAATTAAGCAACTAGATTCCAAGAATTTCCTGTCTTAGATTGTCCGTAGACTACTTGTGTATAGTTTGTGACTCGTAATATGATCCCATTAGAAATATCTGGTATCACTTTACTTAGGGTAATCTGCCTTCTAACAGTGTATATTCCTGTTCGCATAGATCGACGGCCTACGCGGTACAAATTTGAAATGTGCATGCAACCTATACTTCGAAAAAGTATGGTTTCGTTGAATTGTTCGTTTGCTGTTTTCATCATCGCGTGTAAAGCTTTTTGAATTGGCAGCTTTTTTAAGGGCGCAATTGTATGAATACCATACAAATAACCATAGGGACAAGGGGCAGGGAAACGGGATTACACCTGAAAGCTTTGCAGAAATAGCCAGAATCTATTATTCATTATTCGCTTCCAATGGAGCAGTTTAAAGAGTAATATGATATTGCAGCGAATCAAATTAATTCGGGAAGTATAGTTCAGCATTGATTTTGGTGCTTTGGCGGCAATTGAGATACATACGAGAATTCAAGAGGGTCAGAGTGTTTTGTTTTTTTTAAAAATCAATGTACAAGAACAGTTATTGTAAAGAAATTAACAATTATTTCAGAAAGCGAAGAGAAAACATCTCCAAATTGCTAGTTTTAAGCTTCCAATAAAGAACCTCTGAAACCCAGTGCCTAATGATTTTAAAGGTCCTTGCTCACCATACATAATACTCTTACAAAGTTAATTTGTGTTATTGTACTAAAATGAAAAAAAATGAAAAACTTGATGATAACGGGCATCAGAAACCGCTAAGAAATATATCTCCTATAATTCAAGTTAGTGTCTAAAGAAAGCGATAATATTTTCTGAAGGTACTTGTGCTCAATCACTACGTAACCGAAAAAATCCAAAGGATATTTCACACCACAGTCAATTATAGCAGTATATGACAAATTAAGGCATAGATGAACAATCACTCATGTCCAACAAAATGCCTGACACAAATTGAGTTAGGTGAAAATTTCTGGGTAAAAAATTCAATTTCCAAAAAATAAAACAAAATCAATTTCTATTTCAATTCCAAAACAAAAATCAATGTCAAAAAAAAAAAAAAAATAAATTTCAATTCAATTAGAAAATTGAATTTCAATTTCAAAAAATAAAAAAATAAAAAAAATCTAATTCAATTTCAATTCAACAAAAAAATATTCAATTCAATTAAAAAAATCAATTTCAGTCAGATTCAAATCAATTTCAATTCCCAAAAAAAAAAAAATCAATTTCAATTCAATTCAATTTTAAAAAATCAAATCAAGTTCAATTCAACATCAAAAATAACAATTTCAGTTTCAATTTAAAAAAATCAATTCAATTTCAATTTCAATTCAATAAAAAATTCAATTCAAATAATTTCCAACAAAAAAAAAAGCAATTTCAATTTCAATTCAAAAATTCGGATTTTAAAAAAATCAAATTGAATTTCAATCAATTCAATCAAATTCAAAAAGTTTCAATTCAATTTTCAAAAATCAATTTCAATGTCAAAACAACAACAACAAAATAATTCAATTTCAATTTCAAGCAAATTTCAATTCAATTCAATTTCAAAAACAAAAAAAAATCAACAATTTCAAAATTTTCAATTTCAATTCAATAAAAAACCAATTTAATTTCAATTCAACAAAATTCAATTTAAAAAAAACAATTACATTTGAATTCAATTTCAATTTCGATTCAATTCAATTTCAAAAAAAAAATTACATTTCAATTATTTAATTAAATGTATACTTTTTAAAATACGTCTGTATTGTTTTTACAATAAGTACATGTATACCAAAATTGGCATGCCGGCCTCGCCGCTTCCTCTGTCTTCATTTCTCGCAATTGCGGCGATAATATATCAAATGCGAGGCGATTGCGAGGTCGAGCTCTCTTGGCGTGTGGTGGGGGTGAGAAAATTTGCTGTTTGGTTTGTGGGAATGTGGAGGAATGATCATATAATAATAATAATAATAATATTAATTTATTATATATTAATATAATATATTAATTTATTTCCTAAGGTGAGTTTCAACATAATATATTAATTTATTTACTTACAAAAAGAATTTTATTACGAGATCTATAAAATTTTACAAAACTGTCACCAAAACTAAAATTTTTCATTTACAGTTCTTATTTCATGAAATCTAAGGAACTGAAATATGCTATCGAAATTATTTTATTATAAACTAACGAAAACTTAATAAACTATCGGAGATTTGTTACCTGCACTGAATAAATAACTTTTTTTTTTGTCTTTAATGGATGCATCCTCTTCCTAGTCTAATGTGAGATTTAACAATACAATTTAGTTTATTTATTTCTAATACTATTTCATGAGATCTGTTAGGAGAGTTGAGATAAAAACTATCGGATTTATCTACTTATAGATCAAAAGGAATTAACAAACTTCTATTGCATAAGTCATTTTTATTGTTACCTTTTATTCAATTCAGAAATCCATTTCATGATACTTACTCGAATTATTTTCCTATGATATTTTCCAAAATTATGATTTATATCTAAAAATCTCTAATAACTTCCAATGGTCATAATACGAGTTCTATTAAGTTACATTCATATTTTTCAACGTATATGAGCTTTGACTTTTCATAACAAACGAGTAATTATTTAGTCATCTGTATTATTATTATCTGATTCTCATAGAGCATGATTTAATACTGACCACAGATTGCGAATGCAGGAGATAAAATAATTCAAATTCAAACAGATTCCTGGATACACATGTTGCAAGCCTAACACACTTTCATGTGTAATCAATGTATTGGCTAATGAGATCCAATGAGACCAGGCAAGACAATAGTCGGAGAATGCCAGAGATTTCTTGACAACCTTCAGGGCAACAAAAAAATGTGCATATTTTCGTAAATTATTAATTAAATTTTTACTTTGCCGTTGAGTTGGATGCCTAAGGGATAATATTACAATTTCAAATCAAATTCGATATGACTATTTTATCACTGAATTACTTATGGGGATTAAATAATATTTTTGCGACAGCCTCGAAAAATAAAACCACAAGAATTTATGAGCCATGAAAAATTTTGATAATATAAAAAATATTATTAAATAAAAAAATATAAAATATTATTTTAATAATATAAAATTTAATTTATAAAATTTACTATGATGTATATTTGGATAGAAAAACATTCTCAATGGCCAGCCTTACTCAATGAACATTTTAATAGTATGGTTCGTTATGTTTAAATTAACTGTGCAATTACATTTCAAACTTGTGGGAGTCCAAATCTTGGACTAAATATAATTAACAGACACCTTTTTAATTTTTTAAAAGTATGGGCATTAAAATTTTATCCAACCACCCTTGAAAATTATATATAAGAAGTTGATTAAAATAGATTCATTAAAAATTTAAAATGTAATTTCACTCATTTTAAAAAAGTACTATGTCCTAACTATTGCTTTAAAAATAAAAATCAGCTATTTTTAAAATATATATCGTCAAAACTAAGCTGGTGCTTTTAATCCAAACTTGAACAAAGGAAGAGATAACATAGCACAGCTGGTGCTTACTGATGCTTGACAGCTCGACGCGCTTCCCACCTGCATCGCATTCGCCTTTGGTATACCCCCGCGCCGCTCGCCTCCGCCACCAAATCATATGATCAGTGAAGAGCTTGCATTTCTCTGCCCTGATCTTCTTCCTCCTGACCGGCCTCGCCGCTTCCTCTGTCTTCATTTCTCGCAATTGAGGCGACAATATATCGAATGCGAGGCGATTGCGAGGTCGAGCTCTGTTGGCATGTAGTGGGGGCAGAGAAAATTTGCTGTTGGGTTTGTGAGAAAGTGGAAGGATAATATAGAGATAATAATAATAATAATAATAATAATAATAATAATAATAATAGGAACGAGGGCTTCTTCGACTGTAGAGAAAAGCATTCTGCAGTCCGGGAGTTAGGTTTAGGGAGAAGATAAGGACGACAACACCACCACGTCAATAATTTGGAGTTAGACCCTTCTACTTTTTCTAATTAGTGTCTGTGCCCCGTTGAACCAACCCTTCTACTTCTGCTTATCGTGCATTTGCCCCAATAGCTTGTAAAAAACAAGTGATTCGGCAGGTTTTAGGGTGCAAATGGGTCAGTGCTCGGAATTGGAAACGAGTTTTTGATAAACAGTTCATTTTCTTGGAAGCAAAGCAAAACCCATGTCCTGGAAATTTCTAAAGTGGCAACCACTGGGATCTCAATTGTGTTTGGAATCAAATTAAAACTCTTGGCTGGCAATGATAGAATAACGATAACAAAAATTTCAGGTTTGAAGATTTATTGAAGGATATTTGCTTATTTTAATTTTTGCACAGTTATTGTTCTTCTTGTGTTGGTACACTAAAATAAGGACTACATGTGTTCACAAATTTTTTTTATTGCTACAGCCCACTTTGGCCGTGTTGGATTCATTAGTTGATATGAACCTCCAATGAATGTGTACTTTCCACGACCAAGAAATTCATGAAATATTGTACTCATACATTTGAATCGCTCAATTGCACAGTAGTAATAGCATTGCTACACATGAGGGTCATTTTTACATATTTGCCCGTTGTTAGGGTTGTTAAATACTCTTTTGAAAGCATCGCCCAAAAGAGAAATTTTTTGATAATTCGTGCATTACATAATACATACTCTTTATTACCACGTAATATTGGACCCTTATTCATATCGCTGAGATATTTGTTGGCATTCTCTTCAGATAATATCACTGAGAAATTTTGTAATGGCTTGCAGAAGAGGATTCTTTCTGTGCGAGAAGGATCTTGGCTAGTTCCTTCTGAGCCTCGGCAAGTTCCCGTTTGTCCCTCAAAATCTGTACTGACCAGTGAACCTGCAATCACGCATTAAAGAGCGAAGCGAGTCTAATAATTCAGAATATTGGAAAAGCAAAAAAAAAAAAAATTTTTTTTTAAAAAAAAAAAAAAAATATAAAAAAAAAAAAAAAAAAATTTTATTATTACAAAAATAAAATTTTTTCACCCCCCCAAACCCCACCCCAAAAAAAAAAAAAAAAAAAAAAAAAAAAAAAAAAAAAAAATTTATTTTATTTTTTTTTTCCCAAAAAAAAAAAAATAAAAAAAAAAAAAAAAAAAATATTTTTTTTTTTTTTTTTTTTTTTTTAATAAAACCCCCCAAAATTTTTAAAAAAAAAAAAAAAAAAAAAAAAAAAAAAAAAAAAAAAAAATAATTTTATTTATTAATTTTTTTAATTTAATAAAATAAATATTTTATAAAAAAAAAAAAAAAAAAAAAAAAAAAAAAAAAAAAATAAATAAAATATATAAATATTATATTTTTTTTTATTATTTTTATTAAATTAAAAGGGTAGGATATTCCCTCAAGAACAGCCATAAAGCTCCAATGCCTCATATAACCAATAACATGAAAGTACAGAGGAGGTACAAGTTGTACATAGAACAATAAATTCAGTTGTAGATTATTAGAAACCAAGATGAAAAACAAGGCAGTATTTACTTGTAACTCACTTCCTGGACGTGCTTCTCAAGAGACTTAAGCTTCACATCAACTTCCCCATGATCACGAATCAAATCCGATCGCATTTCTCCACTGGATTTATCAACATTGTAGCAATATAATTCCAGCTGAGACATCCGTGAACTGAGTCCCTCAAGGAAACGCATCAGATTGTCAGCATATTTTTTCATTGTCTTTTCAACAGTAACCATCACATCCTTGATGAAAGGAATCCTCTTGTGGGCTATGGGAAATAGTAGGGAACACAGAAGATCTAGCCATTCTGCTTTTATGACAATCCGGCTGAACAAAAAATGAACACATTCAGCATACAAAGAAAGTTATTCCATTTTAAAGTACTTGAAAAGGACAAAAAAAATATAGTATAAGATAAAATGAAAGGAATTGACTTCATTACAAAAATGGAAAAATGAGCTTAATTGGTGTTCATATCTGTATCCCAAGTATACAGTTCCAACAAATAGTACAACTATTTAATTGATGTGCACGCCTATAGGCTAAATAATGAAATGGCTCTCAGACTAAATGATTTTTAATGTCTCCATAGAGGATGCACATTCAAGAAACACGACTTTCATTTAACATCTTCATACCATTATAGGCTGAAATGGGGGTTCTATTAACAGACAGAATAACAAAGCCAGCGGATCAGATGGCAGATATAATAATAACTTCTGCGTCACTGGATCCATATTTACCATACCGTAATGGCGTGGAAGCTATCGCTGCCTTATTGGATGATGAGTCAGAACATGAGCTGATGAGCCAGTTTGGAATCACCTACTTTCACCATCCACCCCTCTGTCCCCCAGAAGAAGAGTGCCCGTTCAACCTGTCAAGCACAGAATTGAAATCCACAGGCTGACCATTCTCCTCCATCCTCTGGATCACATTAACAACATGCTCGCCCCTGTAACCCATGCTGACCAATTTTTCAACCAGCTCACTGTAGGGGTTGTTACGAAGGAAATGAGGTGGGCTTGAGTTGCGGATCCTAAGATTTGAACTTGATGGAGGATAGCTTCCGGGCGGAAAGGGAGACTGATGCGTGATGATGTTCTCTTGGCCCTTCAGAATCATAAACCATGTAGGCATTGGCATTTCCAGCAGGGTGTGAAGGAACAGGATAGCCATCACCTGGCTGGCTTCCAAATGCTCCCTTAACATGCTGTGGTGGCTGTGACTGTGGCTGCGACTGCTGAACAGGTATTCCAGGTACACCAAAGCCATAAGACATCATTTCAATTCGGTTTGCTCCTGGTTGAGGAATTCCTGAAAATGGTACTTGCATGGGCATGCTATTCGGGAGTGTCTCAGAAAGGGATGAATTTTGGGGTGGACTTGTCGAAGGTAGTGGTTGATGATGGGGGGTCTCATCTGGGGTTGTTGCACAGATGGCTGCTGCGATGCTTGCACCTGTTGGGGTGTTTGTTGGGACCACTGTTGTTGATACTGTGGGTGGGGATGAACTGGCGGTGCTGGACTGACTTGGGATTGTGCCTGTGGTGTCCATTTGGGCGATAACAGGAAACCCTGGTGCCCGTTATTGAGTATCAGACGAGAAGTACTGACCCTGATTAGTCTGGGCAGACGGATTTTAAAATATAACAAATTTTAAAAAGGTACAAAACCCCCCAAAAAAACCCCAAACCCCCCACCCCCCCAAAAAAAAAAAAAAAAAAAATATAAAAAGAAAAAAAAAGGGGGAAAGGTAATTGTAGTTTTAACCAGGCAAATAATAAGGCAGTACTGACTCCTAAGACTTAACCATCACATCCCTGATAGAAAATCGTCGAATTTCTCCAATTTTCTGGGCTAGCGAAATAGTTCAGGAGACACGAAGAATCAGCCCTTGTGGGCTATGGGAAATAGTAGGGAACACAGAAGTCTATCCATTCTGCTTTTATGAAAATCCGGCTGAACAAAAAATGAACACATTCAGCTTACAGAAAGTATTCAATTTTAAAGTACTTGAAAAGTATTCATAGGGTTGTATTTTGGAGAACACTACATTTCTATTTACAATCAAAGGAAAACACGGTAAAGGGAGCATCATTGAAATACAATATTGTTAATGTCCCAACCAACAACATTTTCCCATTCCTCGCTGTAATTCACGGCTATCACAATCACACCAAATATACAACTTTTATGTTTGTCGCATGAATTCTATGATACAACAGCTTCCCCGTCAATTAATCTGCCATTCCTTTCTCACAAGAGTTCCAGCACTGACTTATTAAATACAAAGCTAAATATTTACATAGAGAAAAGAGCAGGCAATCTAAAAAGTATAATGAATATTGAACAAATAGTTTCCATCTTTAGATAAAAAGCTATCATTCATGCTCTCACACTCCAATCGGTATGATCTAACATAGTTTGATTAATCAAACTATAAGCTATCATTCATGACTTAATGCACAGAGCTTTTAACTCACCGCAAAAACGATAAGGTTCGTCAATCAAAGTTATAATCCCCAAAATCACACTACTTGGGTCGCATCAACAGTGTGCAAAAGCCAAAAATGCGAAGCAAACGCATACGCGATCACATAAACACCTACAATCAAAAACATATCTTTATCCCAACCTAAAATCACACAAAACCCATGTGAATCCCAAAACAAAGGAAAAGAATAGTACCTTGACAGGGCTCACTTCGATTGCTGGATCGGAGGGGCCACCATTAGAGCCACCCTGCGCGCCATAGTCCTTGTACGAGCAAAGAATATCATCAGACCCGAAATCGAACCCCATGGACGCCATATGATGTCCTTGCTTATATTTGCCTAATCTACAAGACATACTTTCAAAGACATATACTTTCATAATTTTTACAATAATTGAACCCCTTGCACGCCAAATGATGTCCTTGCTTATATTCGCCTAATCAACAAGACTAGAAGTGTGAAAGATAAAAAAATATTTTTAAAGTAGAAATAAATTCAATTGATAAAAAGCGGATGAAGTTGAGATTTCATTTGAAATAAAAAAATATGCTAGTCGGGCTTCACCCGACATAGTGGGGTGAAGAGTCCTTCACTCAACTAGTTTTAAATTGCTCATAGTTTAAAAAAATTTCTTGTTTTTGGGATTCTATCTTCATTCCAATGATCTAATAAATTTTTTCTTAATTCTTGAATTAATATCAAAATATAGAAAAAATATCACAAGAACTAAAACAAATCTCTTTTTTCAGGTTAGGGCATAAAAATAAATAATGTAACTCAATCGGACAATAAATGAAACAAAGAGTATAAAAATATACCCAAAATAACGTAAAAGGAGAATATAAACACTCAATCAAACAAGTGAAAAAAAAAAAACACAAGTAAGATAATGATAAAACGAAAACACATATAACATATGAAAGTATATTGCATGATTGGTAGTACAACCCAAAATACTTTACATTGCCTTTTTATACTTAATCCAACAATTATATACAATCTTAACCAATACTAAGGAACAACCAAATTAAATAAGCTAAAAAAACATAACAAGCAAATCTATAGAGTCCTTACAATGAAAACAAAGCAACCTCACTAAAGTATAAGTCTCACACCACTCACTCTCAATACCTCTAAGGGTTTTCAGGACCTTAAGTAAGTACAAGCAGTCCTTTCTTATGGTGATACATCCAGTCTTACCACAAACCATAGCCTTTGCCACATGTCACCGTGAGAGGTGAGTTACCCAAATGATGCTCAACCTAAAAGTCGTAAACTCGGAAACTCTCAATTTCATCAAACACAAAATAAAAGTGGCACAACAATATGGGGTGTACAATAATTATTTGATAGAGATAAGAAATTATCCTAAAAAAATGATAAAACCCCATTTACAACAATTGCCACTATTCTTTCTGTTTTTTTTTTTTTTTTTTTTTTTTTTTTTTTTTTTTTGAATTTTGAAGTAGAGCCAATACTAAAGAGCATCAACTATGCTACCCACATCACCGTAACATGTGACTCTAGCCTATCTTAGCTAGCACAAGCCAATCACCATAAGTGGGTTAGACATGCACTTTCCCAAGCTCATCAACCAAGAGATAAAATCACTAATAAAAGAAAAATTATAGTGTATAAACTGTTTCTCTCAATCACACAACTCTAAAGATTAAGCAAGCTTTTGCATTTAAACTTAAAAAATCTAGTACGAACCCAAGTGTTGGCTCATGCATATAATGATATCATTCCAAGCATAAAAAAAATAATGTAAAGAGTATAAGGCATTATTACCAATACACACAATATACTTTAACTGGTATATGTGCTTCTATCATAAATCATATGCTATCTCCAAAGTCAAGCAAGCATTCATGCAATCACTCATTCATGCAATATGGACAAAGAATATAAAAACACGAAATCAAACAAAACAAAAAAAATACAAAGTGTGCAACACTTTTTACTCTTTCACACTTAAACCAAGGCATGATTCCCATGCCAAAAATGAGAAAAGTAAGAAGAAGAGTACCGGACTAAATGGAGAAGAAGTGAGAAAGAGAAAGAGAGAGCAACTTTTTAAACACAAAATAAAATTTTTAAAGTAAGTCATAAATAAAAAAAGAAAAACAAGTACCACCTTTATCGAGTGAGTAAGAGAGATCATACCAGGTGTGGAATTAATGATACTACCCCTATATACCCTTTAATTCGCTCACAAGACTGCAAAAAAATGTCCCACAAACTTAGTCCCTGCAAGTTAGGAACTACACACAAGCAAGAAAAAGAAAATTGCAAACTACAACTATAAATAGAAAAAGAAAAAAAAAAAAAAAAATAGAAAAAATTACATAGGGAGTGGGAGGATGGTTTATAATATTTAATAATTTTTACCTCCTCGGAATTAGAGCAAAAATGGATAGTTATCCCATGACTTACCTGTCCAGGCTCTCGGACATACAATTGAGAGTCTGCAATAATTACCTGTTCGGGGACATCTCCCTCCACAATGGCCTTATGAAAATGGTCAACTCCAATGATGCCATCAACCAATAGTGTACTCCGGGGCAACTGACCATCAATGATATCAGTCTTGGCCCTACAAAATAAATCAAAACACAACGAGAACCAAGAAAAAAATACTATGCTCGTCTTCCTTAATGTCATCTATCTCCCTAAGAGGATGCTCACTCACTAATCCGGAATTGTCAATAGGTGCATAAGGTGCTTCAACCCAAAACCCAACCTGCCCCGCCCCATTGCCATCTCTATATAAGAGCACTAACAATAGCTTCCCACAAAGTTTTCCTAAATTTAACTTTCCTATATAAATATACATCAAAATAGATTTCCTAAATCACCCTTTATATCATTAAAATGATATTTTTAAATAAATTATTTTATTTAATAATTTTTTTTTTATAATTTCATATCAAATAAAAATTAATATTATGAAAACCGTGAATAAGAGAGGTAAATAATGATAATAATAATAAAAATGAATATCTTCCCAACATATACACATTTATATTACAATAAGACACTAAATGTATTATTAATATTTTGACATAAAATATAAATCTAATTATATTCAAAATTAATGGTTTGTAGATATATATTAGTTCATTACTAAATTATAGCTATATAATTACTAAAATTTTTTATATATTTGTATTTAAATATATTAAATAGTGACATGTATTATCAAGTAGCTTTTAATAAATGTTGATAACTTTATTTAAATACAGAACGTACTATATAACTATAAGTGTGACGTAATATTATTTTTAAAACTAAAAAATTTACTCATTATTATTATTAGTGGTAATATTTTTGTTACTAATATTAAATTTACTCATTTATGATATATATAATAGTTATCAACAAACCTTTTAACATTAGTTGTTAGAGATAATATAAGTAATATAATTATCATCAATAATAAGTGATAATATGAGTGATAGTATTACCCAATAATAATAATTACATATCATGATTATCATATTACTTATGTTATAAACAATATAATAGTTCAAAAATCCGTGTTTGTCTAACTTATATTCACTTAACGTAATTAAAACTATCAATAAAAATTAAAAAATTCAATTTCAAAATTTACATATTTATATTCAAATAAGTACAAAATCTATTATTCAATTTCAATTCAAAAAAAAAATTGTCACACAATTCAATTTTGAAAAATCAATTACACTCATATTCAAATCAATTTCACTTTCAACCTTACAAATCATTATATTCAATTCTTCAATTTTATATTAAATCAATTTCTAACCCAAAAAAATGTTTAATTCAATTTCAATATAAAAATATATGATAATAATTTTTATAAAAAATTTCATTATTTGAATTTGAATCATTTCAATTAATATTTAAAAGTTTTGATATATTCAATAGTTTCAAAAATCATTTCAATGTCAAAAAACCAACAAAATAATTCAATTTCAACTTCAAACAAATTTAAATTCAATTCAATAAAAAACCAAATCAATTTTAGTTCAATTAAAAAAATAATTTCAAAAAAAAATTCAATTTCAATTTGAATTCAAAAAAAAATCCGAATAGATTTCAATTTCTACTTCAATTCAATTCAATTTCATTTGAAAAAAAATCAATCCAATTTCATTTTAATTTCATTCCAATTTCAATTTCAATTCAAAAATATTACATTTCAATTATTTAATTAAAAGTATCACTTAATTAAATAAAACGTTTATTGTTTTCACAATCAATTACATGTAAAAAAACCAAAATAATTCAGTTTCAGGACTTCAAACAAATTAATTTCAGTTCCCCAAAATTGGATAAAATTAATTAATAAATAATAAAAAATATATAATTCCTAACAATAATACATACTTCTAAAACAGTTCTTCATGCCTAATCCTATGGATATACTCTGGGAAAAAACAGACGCTAATGTCCGATGCCAATGGAGTTAGGTTTTGGGAGAAGATAAGGTCGACAATCATTGCGACCACGTCAATGTTAATGTTTGCGAGTTAGACACCTATCTATTATTTTTTTTTAGTTTAAGGTGATAATTATCACCGTTGAACCAAACCTTTTGCTTCATATGTTATTGAATGGCGTTTGCCACAAATTAGCTTGTAAAAACATTATCGTGATTTTTTGGCGGATACCTCTTTATTAAACATGATGTCTTTTTGACAGTTCCATTTGCGGACATTCCACATTATTTGAAGGCCGTCATAACGGTCAACTCCCTCTTGACCAGTATAACTATGATGATATCTTCGGTGAATGTATTGTTGAAGGCCTTTCCCTCTGCAATGATCTAAAGCCCATCACCAGCTCAAATCCCAAAGGTTGACTAAACGACATGAACTTAGGAATTTAGTGTCCAATTTGCTTCTCCAGGAGCACAAAATTCAAGGGGGTGAGTGAATGTATTTAAATATGAGAGTTCTTTTGATAAAAATGATTATTTTTCCTTAGAAGAAGATTCTTCTTCTTTCGTCAATGAACATTGCTCTCCTCAACAATGCAGTTGTTCAACAGGAAAAGATAATTCCAAAAATATAAAAGTAATCCAAACTCTAAATGGATTACAAATAAATGTTCTCTCTGCTTCCCATAATTATATTCTAGATCTGATACATAAAATAGCAAATCCCAAGGAGAGAGAGAGAGAAATTCAAAATTATCTTAATATTCAGATCCAAGAATCTAGGGACTCTAAAATCAAACATTATCGTAGAAAGAATGAGACAATTGAACCTTATACTTTCAAAGAGGTCCGCAATAGAAAGTTCTACTTGAACCCTAACTCTTGCAGAATTACACCAAGAAGTTAAAGCTTTCATTAAAACTTTTAAAGATAATCCAAATTGGATCCATGCATCCCCAAGCAGGATCAATTCAACTCGACGTTACATCTTAAACACTCACTTATGTTTAAATGGTGTAAAACTCATAAAGTCTCTTTACTTCAAACCCTTCAGGAAAAAATTTAGTTGAAGACGTTACATCTTAACTCTCTTCATCAAGAATATAAAGTTATTAAAATTCAGGATAGATTACAATCTTATGAATTCGAGAAAATCATTAAAAATATTGAGCTTAAATCACCTCATTTATATGTAGTGATTTACCACTACTTTTTGGGAATGCAAGAAGCATGTTATTCAAAAGATTTTACTGAGAAAATGATTCCCACTAAAGCTCGACCTGCTCAAATGAGCAAGGAGTTAGTAGAGTACTATACAAAAGAAATTAATGACCTTTTACATGAAAAGCTTATTAGAGAAACCCAATCTCTTTGGAGTTGCACCGCTTTCTATGTGAATAAAAACGCAGAATTAGAAAAAAGGAGTTCCCAGGTTAGTTATTAACTATAAACCCCTCAACAAAGCTTTACAATGGATAAGATATCCAATTCCAAACAAGAAAGATTTACTAAAAGCGTCTTAATGAAGAAGTTATATTAAAAATTGTTTTAAAAAAAAAACCCAAAAACACCCTGTTCTGAGCCAGCCTGAGACTAAGAATTTGAAATTTAAAATGTTGGTTTTTTAGGCCAACATTGAAACGAAAAAATTCCCAGAAAAGGTTTGAGTTTTGGTGATAGTGAATACAAGTATAAAATGACTATTACATTAACGGTTTCCACTAGCTCACTTCGTTAAGTTTTTTTTGGACAGATACAACTGGAATGTAATAGTCGTCAGACCTTGTTTAGTTTAACAAATGCACTTGGCTTTGTATCGTAAAAAACAATGCCAAAAAATTGATTATGAATGATATATCCTCACATCATTCCAATGCATTTTATCATTATTTATATTGATGATATTCTGATTTTTTAAGCACTCTAGTACCAACATGTTAAGCATCTTCATTGTTTTATTATAACTCTCACATCATGGTTTAGTTACTTTTGCTAAGAAAATGAAAATATTTCAACTTAATGTTTGTAGGAGGCCCCCCCCAATCCCCCCCCCCCCCCCCCCCCCCCCCCCCCCCCCCCCCCCCCCCCCCCCCCCCCCCCCCCCCCCCCCCATTTTTTTCCTCCTTTGTTGTTTTTAGGCCATAACATTAAAAAATGCAAAAAATTACCCATTTAAAAGAGCAAAATTTTGAGTTTCAATGGAAAAATGATACCCAAGTTGCATTAGATATTATAACGGATAAAAAACTCAACTTTGAACGATTCCTTGATAGTTTAAATTTATATTAATGATTTTCTAGAGAGGGCCAACACCTAAAAGTCTTAGAAGTAAGATTATGTTTCTTTATAAAAGATTATAAAAAAACACGTAGTAAACCTTCATTGAACTCATACCATAAGTTGTCGTACAAAATTAAATTAAAAGTTAAACAAATTTCTTGTTTAGCTTTAATCATGACTTCCTCGTATCTTGGCTTCTTCCATTATTCCCTAAATTATTTTGGACATGCTTCAATTTCTGATTTCCTTGTGGGCTCTTGTCCACTCATTCATTATGAAATAAGATTGAACAAGCCCTTCTCTATATGTGGGGAAATATATTATTTCAATATTGTTTTATCTTTGGTGAAATATGACTCATGTAATAAACTAATGTGATAAGAAATATTCCGAACCAGGTCTAGATCATTAGAAGTTTCTTTGATAAGAGTTCAAACCGATGGACTATGGAAATAATGTGAGATGGAATATATCTCCGCTTATGAACGTTAGTTTATAAAAAACAAATGCTTTACTATTTTGAAGGTAATAATAATTCTCTTACCGGACTTTTTAACCCTTAAAGAACTTCCAACAATTATGCGTAAAATTCATCATAAATCACCAAAAAGGAATTATGATAAATGATGAAGCATAACCCATAAGGTACGCTTCTTCCACCATCCACATCAAAACCAAGGGCAAAGAAGATTATGTTATTTCTAATCAATGGGTGAGGAATAATTGATTTTTATCCACCTCTCAACATCCTTCTAAAGATGATAAAAAGAGCCATTGAAGCTAAAGAGGCATAATCTTGTGCCGCAAGTGTCGAACACATTTTGTCAGGAAAAAGTCAACAAAAGATGCACTGGGGTTTGTGCTTTAAAATGGTTTTATTAATTTGTTTTTTATTATATTTTTTTTTAAAAACCCCCTACCAATTAATATCGAGAAAAAGGATAATTGTAATCTTCATTGTTGCCAATCCAAAAGATGATCTATTCAATGGAAAAATGATACCCAATATATTGCTTCCAAATATTTTAACGGAAATTGCAATTATCTATTTAGAAATTTAGGTTTTTCGTATTTATTTAATTATTTATAATATTAATAGTTGTATAATGACACGCACCCCCCCCCAACAAAAAAAAACAAAACCCCTACCCAAACAATAAATTTTTTTTTTCCCTTTTTCCCCCCCCCCCTGCCAACAAGAATGGAGCTGAGTTCCTTCCTTCCCTTTGCCTAAAAGTCTTACGATCTTTCCTCCCCCCCCCTCTATGGCTTCTTTGTTTATTGACCTCCCTTGTTTAACTCCTTTGATCTATATGTTATCTTCGTCTTATCGACTATCCGAAGGCCCATATGAAGTTTAAATGGTTTCCTAAATTTAAGTCAATCAAAGAGGAAATAAAAGCTTCCTCAAATTTTTTCCTTTGACTTCAAGCAAAGGTTTATTATTATTTGATAAAATAATAATAAAATAATGTTCATCATAATAAAATTTAGTAATCCCGATAATTTGATCTGTTCTAGTAATACTTAAAGTTTTACATTTTTTAAGCCAACAAACTGCCAAAACTATAAGTGAAATATTTTGTCTTATAGTTCACATTATTATTTATTATCTATCTTTATTTTATAAATTCGAATGTACAACGTAAACGTAAAAAGGCAAGCTTTTTTTTTCGTTTTAATAATGGTTTATTATTCTTTGATAATAACAATAATAATTCACGTCATCAATTTAGCCCATGGCCCATGGCCCCTATTGAAGCCCCGCGGGATCTCTTTGTGGCCCAAAGCCCAATTAAAGTTTCCTTGTTTTGTCCCCTCTCCCTTGATCTACATGTATGATTATTGATTTTCCTTGTTATAATTCCCTTTGATTTATATGTTATCTTCGCGTTATCCGAGTAGATCCGAAATGTACATATGATATACTAGTCGGGCTTTTCATTTTTTTTTTCCTTTTAAGCAATGGTTTATTATTATTTGATAATAATAATAGTCTTCATCGTCATCGATTTAGGCCACCCGCGTAATTGAAGCCAACCCCGTGTGTTCAACTTTTGTTGTGTTTGGATTATACTCCCCTCCTGTTTCCCTTCCTACCCTTTAATGTCCCTCGTCCGGTGTTCCGCTTATATTCCCCTAATTTAAAGCCCCTTGGCCCCCCCCCTGAAGGTGTTCTCACTTTAGCTGAGCGGATGGCCGAGGTTTAAAGGCCCCGTGGGATCCAAATGTCAAATGCTTCATGGACAATCCCAAACGCAAGGGCCTTTAAAGGTAAATATCTAATGGTCCCTTAACTCCTTACCTTATTTTTCGTCTCTTTTTTTTGTCTTACTATTTATATTTGCCTAATTTAAGTCCAATCAAAGAGGAGATGAATATTTGCCGACCATACAAGGTAAAACATCATAAAAATGTTAATTTAACAAAAATAATAGTAATGTCGATAATAATAAGTGTTCTAGTAATACTTAAAGCTTTTACTAAGATATTTTAAAAAATCAAAAACCTTTTTTGAAATATTAAGTCATAGTCCAAGATGAAATATCCTAGATAGTTATAAATGGTATGACACTTCTTTTGCTTGTTCTTCTTATTTCCACTTGGGCCTATTGTTCTCAATAGTATTACTTATAGTTTGTATTCTCGACGCTTTTTTGGATTATCTTCGGTGCACGTGATCCCTAACTCCGTGATTGCCTTTGCTTGGTCCTTTGAACATCCTGCCTCATAAGAACGTTTGATACAATGTGTTCCTTGTTGTGTTTGGATTCAAACGCCATAATGGCATCATATAATCTTGTGATGATTTGACCGATCATTCAAACAAATCGAAAATATCGATTTTTTAGTTATTTTTCTTTTGTGTTGTCATGCAATTAAAGAAATACACAAGTAAGAAGATACAAGGTTTAACTTCTTCAATACTATAATTAAATAAAAGAGCACTAGAAGCTTTCACATTTTTCCATGTCTCATTTGAAACAGTTTGCCACTAAGCATCAAAATCCTTAACTTGTAGAATTATAATTAAACAAAGTTAGGAGCACTAGACCCTCTAAGTTTGTAAATAGAAATGTACAGTGTTCCAAAAATACAACCCTATGAATTCTTCATGTATGTGGCGTTAAAAGATAGGCAATGGTAAAATGCATGGATATAATTTCTTGCATGGAGAAACACATTCTACTTTTGTTTTCACATATTACTTGATTCAAGTTGCTAGGGAATGTTTAAAGTAGGAAGATAATTAAGTTTACATTTTAGAAGATGCCAGATTCTACTTTTGTTTCTACATTTTGGAATATCCAACAATGTTCAAAGTAACAGGATGGGATAAGTAAGGGTTCATTTTGGAATATGCTTGGGTTTTTTCACTCTTACCTCCTACTGGAATTCATTGAGGGATCAACATTGCAAAAAGCAATAAAAGGTAAACGATCCAGGCTAACTCATTCTAATATTTATAATCAACTAATCTTTGTCAATCAACAGACTTGGATTGGCCCACACTTATCAAGATTTTGAGCCAAATCTTGGAAGGGCTCAAAGCAATTCATGGAGCAGGTTACGTGGTGGGGGACATCAAACCCGACAACTAACGTTAATGCTCGATCAGGTAATAATACAAATAATATAAATCTTGAGATTAATCCTATTTATTTGAATTAGTAAACAAAGGAGGCAAAACTTATTGACTTCGGATCAGCTTCAAAAGAAACAGAAAAGCTCATTAAATGCCGCACTCGTGGTTATGTAGCTCCCAAGTCGATCCAGGTAAACTTACAAAATTATTAGTGTAGAGATATTAGCTTTCTTCAATAATGTGTCCAAACCCATACTTTTACTCTTTTCAAGATGTCATAACCAATAATGGATTCTCTATCGTAACTCAATCATTAACTTGTTTATTTATTACCATCATAAAAAGCCTATAGTTTTTATTGATACTTCCCAACTCCACCTCGAGTTCAAATCAACAACTGTTAGGTAAGGTAAAATTACATAACAAAACATACTTAAAACAGTTAATCATCCAAAGAGCTTTCAAACAAGTTACCGAATTCTAATTTTTCAAACTTACCACAAACAACCTAACTATAATCTTATTTCAACCGAGAAACGTATAGACAGAAGTTAGTGCTTCTAGTGCTCCCACCTATATTTAATTATAACATTGCTTGCTTTGGATGAAAGGAATTGAATAAATTACTAAACAGCACAATTTCCTTACAAATTATAAATAAAATAATAATAACGACAATAATGAACAATAATAAGTTTTTTATATTTTGTGTGTCTGAGACGAACTTATTTTCCTTTTTATACTTACCCCTAATAAGGTCTATAATCATGCAAAATTCTCAACTTTATCAACAGTAGAACCACTAGGTAAGAGTGAAAAAACCCAAGCATATTCCAAAATGAACCCTTACTTATGCCAGTCTCCTACTTTGAACATATGTTGCTTGGATATTCCAAAATGTAGAAACAAAAGTAGAATCACTGCGCATCTTCTAAAATGTAAACTTAATTATCAGTCTCCTACTTTAAACATTCCCTAGCAACTTCAATCAAGTAATATGTGAAAACAAAAGTAGAATCTGCTGCTCCATACAAGAAATTATAGCCATGCATTGTACCATTGCCTATCATGTAACGCCACATACATGAAGAATTCATAGGGTTGTATTTTGGAGAACACTATACATTTCTATTTACAAAGTTAGAGCTTCTAGTGCTCCAAACTTTGTTTAATTATAGTATTGCTACAAGTTAAGGAGTTTTGATGCTTAGTGGCAAACTTGTTTCAAATGAGAACATGAAAAAATGTGAAAGCTTCTAGTGCTCTTTTATTTAATTATAGTATTGAAGAAGTTAAATAGTTATGATGCTTGCTGGCAAATATTCTAACAGTTAATGCCTTGATGTGCAGACACAAAAGAAAAAATAACTAAAAAATCAGATATTTTCAGTTTTGGAATGATCGTTCTCCAGCTCATCACAAGATCCGAAAAGGCCAACGGTTCATTACGTCATCGGGCGTTGGAATCCAAACACAACAAGGAACACATTGTATCAAACGTTTTTATGAGGACAGGATGTTCAAAGGACCAAGCAAAGGCAATCACGGAGTTAGGGATCACGTGCACCGAAGATAATCCAAAAAACCGTCGAGACCACAACTCTATAAGTAATACTCGAATTCAATGAGAACAATAGGCCCAAGTGGAAAGAAGAAGAACAAGCAAAAGAAGTGTCATACCATTTATAACTATCTAGGATATTTCATCTTGCGGCTATGACTTAATATTTCACTTACTAGTTTTCGGATTTTAGAAAAAATCTTAGTAAAAGCTTTAAGTATTACTAGAACACTTATTATTATCGGTATTACTATTATTTTTGTTATTAACATTTTTTTTACGGTTTTACCTTGTATGGTCGCCAACCAGTCATCTCCTCTTTGATTGGACTTAAATTAGGCAAATATAAAGATAAGACAAAAAGTGAGACGAGAGATAATGAAGGGAGTTAAGGGAACCACTACATATTTACCTTTAAAGGCCCTTGCGTTTGGGCATTGGTCCATGAAGCATTTGACATTTGGATCCCACCGCACGACTATAAACCTCGGCCATCCGCTTAGGCCCTGAAAGTTAGAACACCTTCAACGTTTTACCTGGTGTGGTCGGTCGGCTTTAAATTAGGGGAATATAAGCAGGAACACCAGGACGAGGGACATTAAAGGGAAGGAAGGGAAACAGGAGGGGAGTAGAGGGAACCAACCACTACATGTTTTGGGCCGCAAAGTGACCCTAGCGGGGTTGGCTTCAATTCTTGGGCCATGCGCGGGTGGCCTAAATCGATGACGATGAAGACTATTATTATTATCAAATAATAATAAACCATTGCTTAAAAAAAACAAAAAAAAAAACGAAAAGCCCGACTAGTATATCATATGTACATTTACGGTTTTACCTAAATGGTATATCATATGTACATTTCGGATCTACTCGGATAACGCGAAGATAACATATAGATCAAGGGAATTATAACAAGGAAAATCAATAATCATACATGTAGATCAAGGGAGACAGGGACGAAACAAGGAAACTTTTATTTGGGCTTTGGGCCACAAAGAGATCCCGCGTGGCCGGCTTCAATTCCTGGGCCATGCGCAAGTGGCCTAAATTGATGACGATGAAGATTATTATTGTTGTTATCAAATAATAATAAACCATGGATTAAAACGAAAAAAAAAGCTTTGCCTTTTTTACGTTTTACCTGATATGGCATATCGTATGTACGCTTCGGATCTAGTCGGATAACGCGAACATCCGACGGATCTCCTCCTCACAAATAACAGGAAACCCAAGCCTACACATCTACTCGGATAAGACGAAGATAACATATAGATCAAGGCAGTTAGAACAAGGGAAATCAATAATCATACAACTAGATCGAGGGAGACAGGGATTGAAACAGAAACCTTTTATTTGGGCTTTGGGCCGCAAAGAGATCCCGCGGGGCTGGCTTCAATCTGGGCCATGCGCAGGTGGCCTAAATCTATGACGATGAAGATTATTATTATTATTATTATCAAATAATAATAAACCTTTGCTTGAAGTGGAAAAAAAAGGAAAAGCTTTGACTTTTACGGTTTTACCTAGTATGACATATCGTATATACGCTTCGGATCTAGTCGGATAACGCGAAGATCCGTCAGATCTACTCACATGTTGGATCTAGATTACAGAAAACCATATAAACTTTATATGGGCCTTCGGATCTAGTCGGATAAGACGAAGATAACATATAGATCAAAGGAGTTAGAACAAGGGAGGTCAATAAACAAAGAACATAGAGGGAACCGGAAAGAGAAAGAGAGATCGTACGACTTTTAGGCAAAGGGAAGGAAGGAACTCAATCGTTCTCCATTCTTGTTGGCAGGAGAGGTGAAGAAAGCAGAGAGAGAACTTACATGCTAGGATAGGGTTCGTGTTTTGTTTGGTTGTGGGCGGGTGCGTGTCATTATATAACCTGATCAATATTATAAATAATTAAATAAATACCAAAAAAAGCTAAAATACTAAATAAGGTAATTTACTTCGATTAGAATTGATAAAACATTTTAAAAAAAAAGTGTACAATCAGGGCTGCCGACCACGTACATCTTCTACCTATTTTGGTAATTAGAATTAGCGAGAGTAATTAACATTCTACACTATAAGAGCAATCAAAGCATACAATTTTTCAGTATATTCACTTCCTCCTACTGTAAATGATTATATAAGTCCCAGCAATCAATTACACAGAAAACAGAACACAGCTGTTGGAGACTTCAAAACAAAACCCAGGAAAAAAAAAACAAATATACATACGCACAAGAAATACAGAACTGAGTTTTACCTGGTATGGTATGAATTCATCCGCCCGCCCGCCTGTCAGATCTCCTATGTATTTATTTTTTAAAGAAAAATGATATATAGATGACATAATTCGGATCTAGTCAGATCCGCTAGTCATGAAAGGCGAAGACAAGCAGGAACAGCATATAGATCTAGAATTATGGCAAGCCAGGCGAGAGGAGAGGGAAGAGAGAGCAGCATAACCATACAGATAGATCGAGGGAGTTAGGCACAAAAACATGAAAACAGACCTAGAGAAGAGACTTCCAGGGAGCAGGGGTCAGAGAGATGGGACGAGTTTTAGACAAAGGGAAGGAAGGGACTCCTATAACACAACCGCCGAGAGAGCCAAATCTGATTCCGGAAAAGAGATAACCAGAGAGCCACCATGGGAAGAGAGACGAGGGGAAAAAGAGAGACGAGGGAATGAAACTTTGCCCTTCTCCGTTTTTGTTGGACGCCGGCCGGAGAAGTGCAGAAGAAGATGAAGAAGAAATCGAGAGAGCGAGAGAAAAACGTGACAACTCATTTTTGCTAGGGTTCGTGTTTTGTTCGATAGCGCGTGGGTGTCTCGCATGTCTTAAAGTTATTTACTTCGATAAAACTTTTTTTCCTACCTATTTTGATAATCAGGACATTTGTTTTTCCCATTAAAATTTAAAATCAGGACAGATCTAACTATTTTAGTAGCATTTGACTGGCAGCTCCACGGCCAGCAAGACTCTTCGTTTTTTTTTCTTTTAATATTTATCTATGATTAAATAACCTTAATATGACATTTGACACATTAACTATTAATTTTCATTCTGGCAGAAATTCTCATATTCTAACCAATTTTAAAACTCACTAATGTTCTTCAAAATATAAAAATAAACTTATTTTTTTATCTATTACCTTTTTATTTATTCAATTTATATAAGTTTACTTATAACATTTTCAAGTTAATTTAAATTATAATTTTTTGATTATATTTTAAATCAAAATAATTAATTATCATGCAAATGAGATAATAATCGCGTGTGAATTCCATTATTACTTCGCATTTTTATAGTCTTTTGGCTTTCTAAATTTTACTCACTATTTTATATAAAAGCTATTTAAGTTAATTATTTTTAATGATCTACTCTAATCATACTTCCTGTCTTCTATATTTATATAATATTTTATTATTATTTTTAAAACATTTAAGTTAGATAATTATTTTATTTGTGTTACTAATTAATGTTTTATTGTATTAAAGTATTAATAAAACTAATTTAGGAAGTGACAATAACTCCCTATATATTCTAAGCTAATTATATAGTATTTTATTATTATTTTTTAAAAAATAATTTCAATTATTATTTTTACATAACTAATTAATATTTTATTACATACCTAATAAGTAGCACTTTATGAAGCTACCTAATTTATAAAATATTTATGATGATAATGGCAGCAACAAAAGTATACATTAACTGTTAGGTCACGCTACTGAAAACGATACATTCGCGTCCACCTCTCCGTAGAGTAAACCTAACGATTTGCGCGATCGTGTTCCTCACTACTTGTGCTTTGGCCATGTGAGCGGTGGGTCTGCCTGTTCGTCACTCTGGCCTTGCGGGATCAGGTCGTACTTCGGGCTAGTGCAAATATTTGGGTTATTGTGTTGCAGTTGTTCTGGTTGCTGGTTTGGCGCAAATCGGCGGGTTTGCCTGTTCCCTCGTTGCTTTGGTTGCCTTGCAGTTGGCCCTGTGAACAGCGGCGCCTGGTCTGCTTTGGCTTCTACCATGCCTTCAAGTTATTTGACAAAAATCCCCACTAATTTCTTCATTCATACGTGGTTTGCGTTTCCTGTTTTTTCATATACTGTTGCCCCAGTGGTCACCGTTGAAGCTGCTGCATTTTTATCGTGCTTTGATCAATGAAAATCCTAATGGAATCAATTAAGCAACTAGATTCCAAGAATTTCCTGTCTTAGATTGTCCGTAGACTACTTGTGTATAGTTTGTGACTCGTAATATGATCCCATTAGAAATATCTGGTATCACTTTACTTAGGGTAATCTGCCTTCTAACAGTGTATATTCCTGTTCGCATAGATCGACGGCCTACGCGGTACAAATTTGAAATGTGCATGCAACCTATACTTCGAAAAAGTATGGTTTCGTTGAATTGTTCGTTTGCTTTTTTCATCATCGCGCGTGTAAAGCTTTTTGAATTGACAGCTTTTGTAAGGGCGCAATTGTATGAATACCATACAAATAACCATAGGGACAAGGGGCAGGGAAACGGGATTACACCTGAAAGCTTTGCAGAAATAGCCAGAATCTATTATTCATTATTCGCTTCCAATGGAGCAGTTTAAAGAGTAATATGATATTGCAGCGAATCAAATTAATTCGGGAAGTAGAGTTCAGCATTGATTTTTTTTTGGCGGCAATTGAGGAATGCCATCTAAGGTCTGATGCCAGCGATGCGCGGAGAATTATAAACGATAGAATGGTCGCGTGCAAAATTTGTGTGGATATCAAGAAATCGACTCTTCATTTATTTACGTGATTCATTGAAAGTACAGTTTTAGTGGTTTATTAAAAATGATTTTGTTAATATTTTAAATAAAATATGGTTATACTATCTGTTGTGCAATAAAGTGGTCTCGTAGCAAAAAAAAGTATAAACGACTAAGCCAAATAGTCACACCTATTACTCTAGATGTATGTGCGTCATTACAGAATCAGAAATACTAGTTAGACACCCTTCATTTTAGGCACCTTGTTTAAAGCAACAATTTTGTGATCGGTATCAGTTAAGACACGTACCCACCATTCTGGAATAGCCTTACCAGCCCGACTCGTGATATTTGACATATACCAAGAGGAAACTGCGTAGATACTTGATACAAATATGCACAACTCCACATCATCTAGTTGGTGTGCCCTTTATGCGTGTGTATTTCATTGTAAAATAATATTGGGGGGCGGGGTTGGGCGTCAACTGATGCGAGTAAACAGTTACTATCTGAAGAATTCAGCTAAAAAAGAGAGGTTACAATCAGAACAAAATAAGGCAAGCAACTACACAGTAGCACAGGAAAAGATATATTCTGCTGAGCGATTTATTTGCTTGTGCCACGCTCCTCAACCTAGGATTACTGCCCCGTGCAATATGGTAGACGTTCTGATTCGTATATAAATCTTCCAAAGAGCTTGCGAACATCCTTGCATACATGATCTCTTCAAGGCCCACCATTGCCGTATCATTGCTGTGGCTGCCAAGGTGAGAATAGTGTGACTGTGATTGAACATGGGGCTGAGAAACTTGCCGATGCTCGCCGCTGCTAGTAGTTATCAACTGTGCCCTGGTGTTGCAGGTAGGACCGGAGGGTCTCTGTGGTATGACAAGACCGGCATGGTGGGATTCGCCTTTTGAAGGTTTTCCCAAGCCATATAGAGGGATTAAGGTGGTGTGCGAGACAGCACATTTGCATACAGGGCATTGTTGTTTTTGTTGTACCTGAGTCGGGTTGGTCTGGAAATGAAGCCATTTGTAAATGCAGGGCCAGCAGAAGAGGTGCCCGCAGAGGGTCACCACTGGGTCCTGTACAAACTCTAGGCAGATGTTGCAGTCTACACCTTCATGGCAGTTACTGTCAGAGGCGGGAGCTGAGATGCACTTCAGCTTCTCAAAAGAAGAGGTGTCTTCTTCTGTGAAGCTGTTCTGCACCATGGCCAGTTGAGTGCACTGTTCTGTGTCCATTTGCTATGTTTTGTATCCAACTAGTTAATCAGTGCTGCGTAATATGAGATACATACGAGAATTCAAGAGGGTCAGAGTGTTTTTTTTTTAAATCAATGTACAAAAACAGTTATTATAAAGAAATTAACAATTATTTCAGAAAGCAAAGAGAAAACATCTCCAAATTGCTAGTTTTGAACTTCCTACAAAGAACCTCTGAAACCAAGTGCCTAATGATTTTAAAGGTTCTTGTTCACCATACATATGCCTACGAAAAGCTGATGATAACGTGCATCAGAAACCGCTAAGAAACATATAACTCCTATAATTCAAATTAGTGCCTAAAAAAAGCGATAATATTTTCTGAAGGTCCTTGTGCGCAATCACTACGAAACCGAAAAAATCCAAAGGATATTTCACACCCACAGTCAACTATAGTAGTATATGACAAATTAAGGGATAGACGAACAATCACTCATGTCCAACAAAATGCCTATGACACAAACTGAGTTAGGTGAAAATTTCTGGGTAAAAGATTTTATATATATATATTAAAAAAAAATCCGCTATCCTTCAAAACCATATTTCAGGCCACGGAGATAAAGATAGAGAGGGATCCAATAGCACAAACCCATGCTTAGTTAGTAGTTACACAGTCAATAATAACACTTGAGAAAAATCGAACACAGTAAAATCACTCACCAGTAAAACGGCAACAAAGAAGGACACGGGATCGGAATCTACAGATACGTACAGGTGGTGGGAACGAATTTTAGAGACAGAAGAAGTGAAGTTAAACTCTAGAGAGAGAGAGAGAGGCGGTGAAGCTGGTATGTGCTCAGCAATGGAGGCGGGATGGGGAGGATGGTGCTGTTTGGCAATATATAAGTGCAGAGGGGGGGGGGGAGGTGGATAAACGTGTCTTCAGGAGGGACCCACTGACGGGAGATGTGTTGTCACTGCGTCGGCTTACTAGAAGGCCGTCTCGTCGATCGGTGTTGCCGACTCGCGGGCCCGTCGAACCGTCCAAGATTCTTCAGAGATAACAACGTTGGACGTGGTCGGACCATATGATAAGACACGTCACGTTTAATCAATTATTCCCCTTTTTGTGTTTTTTTTCAAAGGAAAGTTATTTATTTATTTTTGTTATTTTTAATGCTTTGAAACAAAGGGCGAGGATATCTAGAAGGGCGAGGCGAATTCGTCGGATTGATTGAATCTTCCATCTGTTTAAGAATATATCAAATCCTATCTAGAAGGTGAGGATGTGAATATCTAGATTTGTTTTTTAACCAAAAAAAACAAACAAAGTGAATATCTAGAAGGTTAACTTCAGTCAATTACATCCGTTAAAAACATCAAAAATCAGTTGCAGGTCAACATTAATTGAGACCACCCGGTTTGGTTGTCGTGAGATTGTTACAATCACGGTTGGGTCCAGGTGATTTTGAATCATATAATTATTAGGTTTAATAATAACACAATCAAAATCTTAAATTTAATACTCGCGTCGGGTGATTTCGTGTGAGCATCAGCTGTTAATAAGATTTAAAATTTTATAACCAATTTGAATTTTTTTTGTGAAGCATCTTTTAAAAGTTTTGAAATTGAAAATTTTGTGTCAAGCATCTTTTAAAAGTTGTCGGAATTACAAATTTTACACCTCATCCATAAAATTTGATTTCAACTATTGCATTTCAATTTCAATTCAAAAAATAAAAAAAATCAATTTAAATTTCATATGTAAAAAACAAAAAAAATCAAATTCCAAAAAAAAATATCAATTCAATATCAATTTTAAAAAAACAAATCAAAAAAATAATAATTTCAATTTCAATTCAATTTCAAAAGCAAAGATTCAATTCAATTTTAATTTCAAAAAACAATTTTCAAATTCAACAAAAAAAATCAATTTCAAAAAACAATTTCCAAATTCAACAAAAAATGTCAATTCATATTCGAATTTAAATTAAAAAAACAATTCAACGCATTTAACGGATCGCGGCCGTTAAAAACAAATCTATACAAGCTTCGGCCCATGTGTGGACGCAAGAGTGCCAAGGTAAACAATATAGTGATAGTGAGTAGTTAGGTCCAAAACTCCCGTGGGGAGTTTATAGTACAAGTCCCACATCGGTCAGATGGAACATAAGAGTTGTCATAGAAAAGGAGGTTTATGCATCTTGTCATAACGTATTTTAACGGGTTGTGGCCTGTTAAAAACAAATTCGTGTGGATGCGGCCCCAAGCAAACAATATTATAGTAATGTGTGATCCCGACCGAGGTCTAACAAGTGGTATCAAAGTTAAGTCATCCTAGACCGATGGTGGGCTTGGTGGGAAGACTGTTGGGTCTGTAGATCTTACAGGAAGTCTATGGTGCAAGTCCCACACAGGTCACAAGGAACACAAAAATTATTGTGGAAAAGGAGCTTCGTATACCTTGTCACAACACGTTTTAATGGGTTGCGGCCCATTAAAAATAAATTCGTGCGAATGCGGTTCAAAGCAGACAATATTATGATAGTGTATGATTCCGACCAAGGTCCAACATGAGTGTTTTGGACGAGATCTACTATTTTCAATTCAATTCAGTTTAAAAAAATCATTTACATTTCAATTTCAAAAAAGAAAAACAAATAATTTCAATTCAAAAAAAATCAAACAAAAAGTTCAATTTCAATTCAACAAATTTGTTTTTAATTTTTTACTTTTTTTTAGTTTTATTTTGTTCCGTTTATTTCCCTTAAGGTTCTATTTTTTAAAAAATTTCCTTAAAAGGTTTTAAGGTAACAGGTGAGAATACATGGCATGGGAGCCCAATATGGGTTGAAGTGGGGCTAAGAGCATTAACAGCAGCTTCCAACAAGTTTCCTTGACTTCATAGTTTTAAACTACTTTTTGCTTCCCTATACAAATATACATCACAATAGATTCTCTAAATTATCACCTATATTATTAAAATAATATTTTATACTTCTTATTTATTTAATAATATTTTGTTATAATTTAATATGAAATAAAAATTAATGTTATGTGAAACGTGAAGAAGATATGTGAAAGAAATTTTTTAGATATAATTTAATAATTAGAAGGAGTAAATAGTGCTTCCCAATATATTGGGAAACACCGTACAAACCCTATAGAGAAAGTTAAATATATGGCATCTGCTGTGGAAATGATTTTATGACTTTTTAATTTTTTTTCCCTTAAATATAAGGAAACAGACCTATATAGGGAATCTGCTACTAGTACTCTAAGGGGGTGGCCAGTTAGCATACCAAATCGAGGTGTTAAGCCCATTCCCAATCGCCAGCCCTTATTTAATGAACATTTTAATAGTTGGTTTGCTAGGTTTAAATTAATTGTGATTTTTTTTACGCTATTATATAACGTGTATAATGAAGAAAATTAATGAGATTTGAAAATTATTACAGATGCTTTTATGCCAACACATAATTACATTATATATGTTTGTATCAGATTTGTGCGCTATGAGAACATCCATACTAGTATTTTAATTTTTATTTCTATTTTAGATAATAAATAAATAATATACCTTATTATCTTTTACATATTATTTTCAATCTCTGTACTTTTAAATTATAATTTATTTCTTTTATTTATTTATTGTAACTAATCAAAAGTATATATAAGTTAAAAAAATATAATAAAAAATATATGTGGAGGATGAATATTAATTATTCAAATATGAATATTCTCTTTCCAATATTTATTTTTATCTCTAAATTTTGAGTTTATCGGATTTGATGTGGTGTAATTTTTATCTAAAAGTTTAAATTTTCTCTAATTTTTTTAAAAGTATATTTTAAACGAGCTAATGTAAATTCTTGTATGAAATAAATATTACTCACAAAACTTTATGTTTTATTTTGTTAAATTAAAATTAGCATAATCATAAATTTATTAAAATTTATGAGCATAATCATAAATTAAAATTATGTTTATAAATAAAAAATCACAAATTATGATTTATGAATTAAATTATAAATTATGAATTCATAAAATTATGATTACGAATTAAAATCATAAATTAAAATCATGAATTAAAATTTATGGGCATAATCATAAATTAAAATTAGAATTAACATAATCACAAAGCATGAATATAATTAATAGAATACTTTTAAATTTTTTAAATGTGCGGGCATTAAAATTTTACCACCCTCCCTTGAAAATTATATATATAAGAAGTTGATTTAAATATTTTTATCAAATCGATTGGATAAAAATTCAAAATGTAATTTCACTCATTTTTAAAAAGTACTAACTCCTAACTATTGGTTTAAAATTTTAAAATAAAAAACAGATATTTTTAAAATATATATCGTCAAAACTAAGCCGGTGCTTTTAATCCAAACTTGGAACAAAGAAAGACATAACATAGCACAGCTGGTGCTGGACTGATGCTTGACAGCTCGACGCGCTTCCCACCTGCATCGCATTCACCTTTGGTATACCCCCGCGCCGCTCGCCTCCGCCACCAAATGATATGATCAGTGAAGAGTCAAATCAGCAATGGCGTTAACCCTGCATTTCTCTGCCCTGATCTTCTTCCTCCTGACCGGCCTCGCCGCTTCCTCTGTCTTCATTTCTGGTAACTTTAATCAATCGTTTGTCTAATGGATGTTGGGTTTTGGGAATTTAGAAAATTGGGTTTGATTCGGGTTTTTATGAGTTTTGATTTTGTGGGTTTTGTTGTATTTGGCAGATGGCGCATTTGGATCGCATGGGTCTACTGGCCGTAACCTCCTCCAGGCTAAGAAAAGTTTGATCCTGTCCCATCTTGAATTTTCTTTTTCTTTTTCATTTTTAGTTGGCGATTTGCATTTCTTACCCTTTTCCATAATGGGATATTGATATTGATGTCCAATTTTTTAAATCTTCGGATCGAGTTGGAATTTGTTGGAGCGAAGTCGAATTTCCTTTTTTTTTTTTTTCACAAAACCAGCCTAAAATTTCGGATTACTTTTTATAGGGAAAATGTTGTCTCCCCCGCTCTTTACATTATAATTTTTAAGCGGCATCATTTGACTGTGTAAAACTAAGTTTTTAGAGGCATAAATCATAGATCAGTTTATTAAAAAAAATCGTCTTCCCTTTGCCTTATTCACAATTGGAGTGTGTCTAATGAAGGCAGGCAGTTTAATGTTTACTATTGAAAAGAATGAAGTACCGGAAGCCTTAAGGACCCTTTTTTTTGTAACGAATGCAAACTTGCTTCATTACATGTAGGAAATTTTTTCAGTTGTGAAAGCTGAGGTTCTTATTTTTATTTTTTAAGAAAGGGGATAATAACTGGTTGATAGCGTTTTGCAGACTCCCACAAGTGTTTAGAACATAGGTCGGTGGAGAATTGATGCCGAAATCTCATTACTAATGGATTTTCCCCTCAGATATTTCTTCAGCTTTTGGGCCAATTTATGATGAGTTCTTAATTGCATACAAGAATGAGGCTATAGATTAGCTAATTAGTTTTTTTTAATATCCTGCACAAACAAAGTAGGGGTGTATTGGCTTCTTGATATGTCACCCCTTCTACTGACCTTATCATTGCTAGTTGGTAATTTTGTGTGTATGTTTGTTTTGCAATTACTCCTGTGTCATGGTAATAGTTGGCCATGATATTTTGCTCATGCCTACATGAGGAGGTTAAGATCTTGTTAGGGAATTCTTCTAAAGAACTCTGTGCATTATATCACATATCCTACTATTGTCTAAATCACATCATATTATGTGTGACACTGCAACACTTCTTGAAGTCACACTATGGGTGAGAGTCTTTAAACTAGTGTAATGGTGCCATTGCATTTCCGTGTTACTGACTATATTACAGATGCACTCCAATCCAATGTTGTAATTTCCACAGTGTCTTCTGTTATTCTGTTTTCAATATACCCTGTGGAAGGCAAAGCAGAATTTGGATCTTCTGCTTTGCCTTGATTATCTTTCTTTTACCAACGGGAAAATACTTAATTATCCTCCATTAAGTTGCTTTGTGGTTTCTTGTTTCACTTTCCTTTTTTCTTTTTTATTCCTGAACTGAAAGTTTGCATTTTTGTCTCTTGATTTTACCATGAGGAAGGTATCTTTTCTTTTCAGTTTTATTTTCTGGGAATCTCTTCATCCCCATGGCTCCATAAATTCATCAACATGGAATCCCTATTTATCTTTTTTTTTTTGGTTGGTTCATCCCTATTTTACGCAAACACTTTAATGTAGCATGCAGATTTTTTCATTCACATTCAATTTGATATTGAAGTCTTGAAGTCTTGATTTTGTTTGTTTGACCCAACCTCAAAACATTGGCTCTATGTGCAGCAATATTTTTGTTTGACAGATAATATGGAGGATATAGATGCACTAATTTTTAGCTGTTTACATATTTGGATCAAAGAGAAAGGCCTTTTTACACAATCCATACAGTTGAATTTTAATCTTGTAAAGTGCTCGATTGACTGCTTCTGTGTCAGCACTTAGTGATCCATAATAATAATCCATTAAGCAATTTGTGCAGGTTGTTATGTAGACTTTGAGTCTGCTAATTATACAACTGTGTTGAGCAAGTGCAAAGGACCTCAATATGCTGTTACTCCCTGCTGCGGTGCCCTGAAAGAATTCGCCTGTCCTTACGCAGATGCAATTAACGACTTAACAACCAACTGTGCTGACAGCATGTTCAGCTACCTAAATCTCCATGGAAATTACCCAGCTGGCCTGTTTGCAAATGAATGTAAGGAAGGTAAGGAGGGTCTTGCCTGTCCCGCGGAAGCCCCAGCCCCCACTACTGACAAATCTGCTTGCAGTAGCACGTACGGAGCTAATATTCTATTAACTGTTTTCCCCTTGCTGGTAATCACAGTAGGATTCCATGCAGTGCCGTTCCAATTGTTCTGAAGGGTAATCTCGTGGAGGATTCAATGACTTTGATTTTTTTACTGTCTCTAACATTTGTGAATAGTGTTTTCATTTTTTTAATTATTATTATTATTATTATGATTATGATTGTGCGTGAAAAATCTGAAAGGCATGGAGAAAGAAATGACATAAAGTGTGGTTTTTAGTTCAAGGATTCCAATTTTTGGTTGAAGTCATGGTCTAGGCTCGTGTGTTTTGATTTTGTGAGTTTTTTTTTTTTTTTTGTAGTCCTAAATTAGAAGATTTTTATCATGTAATGCTTTTGGTTATTACATGAGATATCGGACAATTTTTACCATATATAATTTTTTTTACCATGTATAGTTTTTTGTTTTGGTAATTACATACAAAACAAATTGCTAGCGGCAAATGGCGTTAGCTAGAGACCATCCATCCATCATCCACCACTCGATCAACCGGCGAGTCCTTACAATCCTCAACCACGTACGTACCTTGCCTCTGTGTCACGATATATTATTATATTTATCATTTTGCATTGGACTCGCACTCGCTCCCGTCGCGTCTCTACTGGTGTAGAGACCATCCATCCCTACACTAGTTTTGGCTTTCTATGCGTGGCCACCGTTTTTTATTTTTATTTTTTATTTTTTTTGGTGCTGATCTGAAATTTAGAGAACAAGAAATCAAGAACGAGGAAATGATGTGGGACATGTACATGAGATTTGCCCACGCACAACACTTGCGTCAGTTTGTCGACACATAACCCCACTTGGAATTTGGTGTTCCGAATGATAACTAATCTTGAACCAGGTCAGTCGCCCAGTATGATACAGCCCAGTCGATACAGATACAACCACGGAAGACTTGGGCTATGGTTGGCCCAATACGATTACTATAATTGTTTTTAAAATTTATAAGCTCACATAAATTTTTATTAACTATAAATATTTTAAAATTTATTAGACTTATTATTTTTAAAAATAATATTACAGAACCTTAAATATTCAAAAACTATTGTGAAAACTTAAAATTTGAAATGGATGAATGTTTAAAATTGAATTTAATGACCTTAAATATTAAATGTTGTCATTCACATTTATTTGAAGATATGAATAATTGTATTTTATAAATTTATTAAAAAAATTCAATTCTAATTTAAAAAAATTAAAATTATATATATATATATATATATATATATATATATATATATATATCTAAAGCAATATGAGAATCAAATTTGTTTTTGATCGCACAAAAGCTACTTCTCTCATATAGATCATAATTTTTGAACAGAGGGATATCCGAATGCCTGCACAGTAATTCATAAACTGAGATAAAACAAGCTCACACCATCCCTGCTTTCAATTCCAAAACTAAATCAAACCACTCCATTTTGTTTCATCTGATTAAGCAGGGAGTAATTATATATATATATAAACGAAATAAAATTAAAATTACAACTGATTGACGTTGGCAGAGCCTCCAGCTCCAAGGAGGCTATATCTTATCTATGCGCAGTGATCAGAGTTTCTATGAATCTCAACCCGTCAAATCTCAGCGCAAATTGATCGGCCTGGGGCGATGATTCCTCCTGCTTCTCCTTGCTCGATCCGTCCTCCTGAAATCATTTTTTTGTCAACCGACCCATGAGAAAACCAAAAACTTTCTTGCCAACCAAACAGGTCGACATTTTTGTTTCGTGTACGCGTGTGTGTGTGTATCTATATATATATATATATATATATTGGGGGAGAGGGGGGGTGGTAAACAACAAGGGGAATGCAGGGAGCTTATTTTACCCGATGAACATTCTGAATTTTGGAGGTGCACGAGAACTTCGAGGTAGAGGAAACAGAGATGGAGAAGGCAGTGGCAGAAGCCGCAGCCGCCGTGGAGGCTGCAAAGAGGTCCGGTCTCTTCATTTGTTTGGGGGGGGGGGGGGGGGGGGGGCGAGAGAGATATCGATCAGCAGGTAATTAAGGAGACCTGGGAAAAATGTTTTCTAGCAGCTGGAAAATAAAATTAGGAGAGAGAAAATCTTGGTACTGGATGCGGCGTCGGACGGCACATATATATATGCGAGCGCGCACACATACACCTGCCACGGCATTGAATCGGCGTGCTTGACATTTACGCGGCAAGGATGCGGCCTCAATTCCGGTTTTACCCTTATCTTGTTTGCTTGGCGTTACTTGTGCCTGTGATGAATGATGATATTAACAACAAAAGAAAACAACACCAAACACGTGTTCACGCCTGTTTGTGTCAGTCCAGACTCTAGAGTTGTTTTGTGTTAACACACGTAACGAGAGAGAATCTAAAAAGGGTGCGCGCACCGCCGTTGAGGCTTTCAGATTTACTCTAGTTTTTATAATTAGATTAAGATTATGCAATATATTATTATAACGTTTTAATAATATACCTCCCCATCATATTGATATAATTATTAAACTAAATCATAGGTTTAACTAATTCAATATAAATTATAACATCTCAAATTCATTAGCTTTAAACTTGATCTTTAATGTATTAGTTATATAATCATTATATAAAATATAGCAAATAATTTTTTTAGTTTAAAATGAGCCCCCCCCCCCCCTTTGATGAAAGCAAAATTAAGGGATATATGAATATATATATATAAAGTATGAGATATATATATGAACAATTAATGAAAAAACCAAATAAACCAATATAATTTTAAAAACCAACTTTTTTTTCACGCACGAATGACGTTTGGTTCGTTCTTTTTTTTTTTTTTTCCCCTCCCCCCCCCCCTATAAATTATTAATAAATATAGGTTTACTAATTCAATATAAATTATAACATCTCAAATTCATTAGCTTTAAACTTATCTTTAATGTATTAGTTATATAAAAAATATAGCAAATAATTTTTTTAGTTTAAAATGAGTTTGATGAAAACATATATATATATATATATATATATATATATGAACAATTAATGAAAAAATCAGCCCCTCACGCACGAATGAGCTTGAAGATCTTGTTGGTTTACACGCCTGATACCATCCACTGAATGGATGGTATGAAATTATGATGGCCAATTCTTTCATTCACATCCACAGTTTTCTCAAAATAAGCAGTACTGTTGGTATTATGTATCCAGCATCCCGATGGCGCATCTCATCATCTCGATCCCCACAAATAACAAATATGCTGAAGTAGCACTTGTTGATTTGCTCATAAAACTGATAAAAGTACTTAATCACGTTCAATCATATATCACAATAGCAAAAATTAAATAAGATGAAAAAGGCACAGATGAGTCGACTTACGTGCATGAGCTGTAACATGGCCGTGTCAGCAAGCGCCCATGGATTGGATGGAAATTAAATTTTTCACCCCATTTTCACTCCGCCGTTGCACGGGGCGGGGCGGGGTGGGACGGGAATTCCTCGCCCCCTCCAGTTAAAGCCCATTCCATCCCTTGTCCAACTGCGAGCCCAACCCACCAACCCAGCCAGCCACCTTACTCCAGTGCCAGTTGCCCCGCCCAATTGACCCGTGCAAAAATTTTTGTTAAAATATTGTCAAGATGAGGAATTAAACTCAAGACCTCTCCATGTCACTCGTATAAATAATTATAACAATAATAATACTATTAATATTATTATTATTATTAATGATAATACTAATAATACTACTAATAATAATAAGAGTGTATGATTTATTTTAATAATAATAATAATAATTACAAATGGGGTAAACGGGGTGGGGATTTTTGGCGGATAGAGGCGGGTATGCAGGGTGGGGCATGCTTGCTCCACTCCCGCCCCATTATCCGGCGGGACAAAAAATTGTTGTCTCGTATCTGTCCCGTTACCCGTTAAATTTAAAAAATATTCATTCCATCGGGGCAGATACGGGCGAATCGGAACAAATACGGATCAAATTGTCATCCCTAAAGCACCCAACCAAGCAACTATGAATGCATATATGCATGCACGATGCATGAACAACATGTCCAAATTAAAGGCCATGCATGGCCCAATATATAATTTTTATTTATTTTTCTACGCTGCCCTCTGTAGTCTGTAGTTACTAGCGCCGCTTAATTGGTCACCCTGCGGTAACCTTCGCTGACGTGGAATCATCATCCACCACTCGATCAACCGGCGAGTCCTCACAATCCTCAACCACGTACCTTGCCTCTGTGTCACGATACATTATTATATTTGTAGAAAAAATGAATCCACACACCCCCCCCCATTTCCGGTTCCCACAAAAAATTTCCCCAAACCAAGAAAGTATCTTTTTTTTTTTTTATTATCCACAACAAAAAAAAATCAAAAAAAATAAAAAAAAAAAAAAAAACCCCCCCCCCCCCCCCCCCCCCCCCCCCCCCCCCCCCCCCCCCCCCCCCCCCCCCCCCCCCCCCCCCCCCCCCCCCCCCCATTATCTATTCCCCCCCCCCCCCCCCCCCCACCCATATTTTTATCATTTTGCATTGGACTCGCACTCGCTCGCGCTATAGGAATAATATAGGATTAGGAATTTAGGATAGACTCAGGGAAGCGGAACGATCAGTGTCCTCTCAGACCAGACCAATGGAAACCCAAAGCACTAAAAACCACTATAAAAGAGAATCCACTAAAACCAAAACCAAAAATAATTAATATATAGCCATGAAATTTTAAAACAATAAAACAATATTATTTTTTAAAAATCGTTATGAAAAATATTTCTAATTTTCAATCTTTTTATTTAAAAATAATTATCACATTTTTTAAAAACGCCCATACACATTATAAAAACTTTTTCCCCTTTTTTTCGAGAAAAAAAACTATAAAGTAATACCTAAATATTAATATAAACCTGCTTTCCACTGGGCTAAAAAGGCTAGGCCCCCAATCATGTCAAACAGTGTCCACTTGGCGTGAAGCTTACGGCAGGAGCAGGATAGATCAATGGAAGTGCGAAAGTGAACTTGTTCTTTATATCTTTGTTGTGTGTTTTAATTATCTCAGCCCTGAACACATTGGCAGCCATAAAACTTGGAAAAAAAGTATATTCCCTACCATCTTAATTAACTCTTATCACTGTGTTGCTTCGACCTACCAAGAAAACAAAAAACAAACAAACAAAAAGCAAATGACTGCTACTTCGGGATTGAAGTTTGAAGGAAACATTTTGATGAAAAACAAATATGATAAATTGAAAGCGGAAAAACTTCAATGAAGCTGTTACAGTGAATTTTATTTATATTAAATTTTTATTTAATTATAGAAAATAAAATTCTAATATTAATCATTAAATATAAATTTAATAATTTAGATTAAAATTTTACATGTTCTCATTCTATTATAAATCTCGATCGCTGAATCTCTTAGGATAAACTTTTATTAATTGTAGTAAATTATTATAACAGAGTAACATAAGAGTTAAATGAAATATAATATCTACACCGTTTGTGACTCAAATTAAAAATTTTTTATGTTAAAAATGAATTTTCATATTCTCATTCTATTTAATAGCATCTCCAATATTGTTTTTTATTTTTTTTATGTGCAGATTTTTTTTATACGTATATATATTACTCTTTGAAAAATTCATACGTCCTTAATTTAAGGTTTGTCATTAATTAGTATCATTTAATTTTTTCAATGCCACGTGGCTTAAAATGAATAAATCCCATTTGCACATTTTGACAAATGATTAAAACAATCATTTCATATAAAAACATATGATATGGCTTTAAAGTGTTTTATATTATTCACGACCTGTCACTGGTGGCAGGTGGCTAGTGTTTATCGCGAAGGCAAAATATTTGGACTCAAATCCATGTAATAATGGCCACAAAGCAGAAAAGTTGGTGAAACCCATCTGATAAATGATAACATGTAAAAGCACACAAAACAAAACAAAAAAATGTTTTCTATGGAGAAGAAAACGGAACCAAAAGGAACCCGCATGTGAGGAAATGCCAACGCCACATAATTTTGACTGCCAAGTAAAAATTCCAACAGTTAATAAACTTTTTTTTTATTACTGCTGAATAATTTTAGTTGTTTAATTACCATATTATATGAGTGTAGTTTTATATGTTTAACCTTATGTAAAAAATAGTATTTCTATTTTTTGAGATAAATTATCTGTTAACATATCAAGTAAAAATCATGACACCTCTACCAGTATAAACAAAGAAAAATGGGCAGTAAATTTTTTTTTTGTTGAAGTACATAAGTTTAAAATAATCATTAAAAAACAAAAACATGATAAACTAATAACGCATTCAAAAACATGGTAACTTGTTTCTGAATCACACAACTCACTTCATTTAAGTATTATGTATTTTTTTCTGTGATTGTAATGGTTCGAGTATACAAAAAAGGAATATGGTATTTTGGACCGAATTATCAATTAGCAGGTATTTTTAAACAAGTAATTAGTAAAGAAAGTTGACGGATTCCTCTCTACGCTTTCCCTTCGAAAGAATCTACTGCAATTCAAATCCGAAATGGAAAGTAGCCTTTGGGAAAGAGAGAGGGGACAGGGCCTGGTGCATTGCGGAGTTGGTACCAGCAGGGGTGGTGGAAGGGAGGAGCAAGAAGACTGAGCGGCAAAGAGGTAGCTGTGTGTAAAGCCCTGACTCAACAATGAAGAAAGACAAAAATGGAAAACAACAAGAGGACATAATGATTTGAGTGGATGGGTTAAGTCTGTTTTTAATTCAACAAAAACATGTTATATCCTTAAAATTATTACCAGGCTTAAGATTTATGCTTTTATTATTTTACTATCCAAACGTAAAAAGTCATAAGCACCTTTTAAGCCTTTTATTTTATAAGTCTAACCAAATGAGTCCTTAGTTTTTCATTTTAGTAGAGAGTAACAATCCATAAATTCATTTCATGGATATGATCACAATAGTTAACAAAATCAAATGACCTGAGCCACATCAACTGCAGGATAATTGACTCACCAAAAAGGGCTAACCAAGTCGGTGGTGCATTGGTGCTACACGGATCATAAGCCCATAGTAAATAGAGTCAACTTTACTTATGGGAACAGGGTGTCACACAATAAGTCCAGAAAAGTGGAAAAGAACAAGGGCAAGGGTTTGGGAAACAAATGAATACCGGTCTAAGCAATAAAAAATAGCAGTAATTTGGAGGAAAGGACGCTCAACAAGCTACTTCAGTTCAAAATATACATATTAAATGTCATTGTAAACGAAAAAAGGAAAGAAAAGAAATTATGCATATAATTACTTCTTCAGTTATTCTGACACAAGGTTCGAAAATTCTGACAAACATAAACTAAACCATATAATAATAAAAAAGATAGATAGAGTAAGACTTGTTATGATCATCCGGCTATCTTTGATTGCACTCCGACCACAAACACAATCAAGAACGCCTTCTTGATAAAATTGAATCTTCTCCTTGGCTTAGAAAGGTTTCAAAGCTCTCAAAAGCCTCTAAAATATGAATAAACACGTCTCTGAATATCTCTAGGGCCAACGCCCTTCTCCCCTAGGATTGGTGTACTTCCCCCCTCATAAATCCAAGTCCCCTTTATATAGATAGTCTCAGAAGAAGAATTTTTGATAAGTAGTCTCAGAAGAAGAATTAAATTAAAAATAAATTTCACAATGTGTTTAAGTGGTCTAAGGCACTTCAATAACATCTAGAAGATGGTGTTAACAACATCTCGAATGGCAAATTCGAACGCGCATCAATAATAAAAGAAGGCTTTTGGACGCTTTATGAGTCTTAATAGAGGCATTCAGATAAAAGGACCTTTCAAACATAGATGGCCTTCAGACAAAGCTGAGCGTTCATCTTAAAGGGGAGAGCATTCGAACGCTTCAAGGGATGGTCATTTGTCAAGGAAGTTAAAATGCAGTTGTCACTCTCAAATATCCTCAAAAGTATCAAAGTAAATGCAATTTTCCAGTTACCGAATCCACCAACGCCTTTTCTCCTGCTCAAAATATGGTTGGATGCATCCATGTCAAAGGGTATTCAAGATAAAATATCAATCAAGTTAATGCAAAGCCTGTTTCAAATGTAGTATCCACCATATCATGTTATAGCCGATTCATGGAGTCATTTGTTCACATGCAAATCATGTAAAAACCACTTCATGACCATTTCTTTCACATGCAAATCATGCAAAAACCAATTCTTGGTCATTTGCTTCACATGCAAATCATGCAATAACTAGTTCTTGGTCATTTGTTTCAAATGCAAAATCATTTAGTGTTATGTTGCTATAACCAACACATGTTTGTTTATTTCACATGAAGGATCAATCCAGTATTCATCCTTTGGCTAGTTCATCGTGAACATTTTAGTTCCTAAACTTGAAACGGACCAAATGCTTTGACCAACACTACAAAACACTAAATTCTATCGATCAATTACTGAGGTTATAATTAACTACAAGTCTTATTGTGTTTTATACCACCTTCAAAAGTTTGAGAACATTTTCTTGATGAACATTGTTGAAATTATTTTTCTATTCCTTTAGTTTTAAATTTTCTCATTAGTATCATAGTTCAAGCCATGTGACATAGATAGTTGTATACGCTAATAGGAACACCACCAATAAACCAACATCACTATGGTATTATGAATTACAAAACTACAAAATTAAATCATTTGTTTACAAATCAGAAAACTTTAATGTGTACAAAATAACTAAGCCTAAATCCTAAAGCAATTTCAATAGAAAGGTATGGTTTAATTTTGAAACTTACATAGGAAAGCATCACATGGGATGCTACTAAACGAGGAAAAAACTCACCAGGTCCAATAGCAAGAACTGTCCTTGAGCCAGCCAAAACCTGCAAGAAAATCAAAACCCAACATCATTTTGTATCAAAGCTATATTGACAAGTTATTCTGGCCATGGCCTTGTATGGTAGGAATCAAGAAAGCCATTTAACTAGGAACGTCCCGGGACCATACTCGATGACAAATGAAAACGGGATGATGCAAGCCAATTTGGGTCTTTGATGCCATGGAACTTCCTCAACAACTTTTGGTTAGCCAATTGCCCTCCATCCATACCATGTAGACAAAACTTTATTTTGGTGGGAATAACACGAATCATCTTTATGATGTAACAACAAACCTATTCAAAGCTTAAAAGGACAATAAGACTCATGTGGAGTTCAAGAAAGCTTTTGATAACTAGAATGTGGTATGCCTCTCTTTACTTCCATCGAATGCCATGCACGAGCAACGCGAACAATTAGCTGTCATGACTTATCTTGGTGGATATCCAATCGTTTCGTCCAAATACACTCTAATGTTCTTTAGAAGGATACAATTCCTTACCCCTCCACTGCTTCCCCTCGTATTCTTTACATTTGTATTGATTCCAAGCCTAATCTTGTCAATATAGTTGCACTAGCAGCATCCAATACATACTGCAGTGGTAGGGCCGTAGGGGTGGTTGAGGTTGCCCCAACAATCATAGTGGTTGTGGTAGTCGTAGTGGTAGCAATCATAACCAGGTTGATGGTACCGGCTATTGCCATTATTGTTATGAAAAAGGTCTTATAACATCCCTAAAATTGACAATCTCGTGACACAACGGCTATTGCTCTTGAGGTATCACAACTCCCTTTGGAATGTTGTTGTATCTTATGTCACTCACATAGGTATCCTTACTACACTGGCACCAACAAGTCAACTATAGTGGGTAATTAATTCATCGGTTACAGATCATATGACTAGCCTAGCAAATATCTTTGATGCTTATAGCAACTCCACCTAGTATCCCACCTTGCCTTTGGTCGATGGCTCATTTCTCTTGTTGAAGGCACTGGCTCTATGATGTGTCACACAAACATGCCCTTATCCACAATTTTACATTTATCATTTTTTGTTTCGTAATATTTTTTTCTTGTATACTTTTTAGGATTTGTATACAGGCCGAACGATTGGAGTTTGATGTGAACATGCTAGTTCATATGTTATAGATTCTCCATCTCCCACTCATTTTGGGCATCCACATAAAGTTTGAAGTGCATCATTCACACCTTACCACATTTATTGTATTTAGATTGTGAACGCCAAACAACATCATATCACTATCTCCATTTTATAAGTGTGTTGCCTAATCATTTGATCTTATTCATTCTGATATTGGGTCCCTCACAAGTACCCTTCAGTTTGGTTTTCATTATTTTATTTCAATTATAAATTATTGTACTTGTCTAACTTTGTCTTAATAAAACATCATTCATAAATTTTCTCTTTCAAGCCTTTTGTTTTTAAAATGAATATTCAATATGACAAGTCAAAAAGTGCTTTGTATTGATAATGCCCTTTAATATTTGTATCGTGATATGCAATTCTTTATTCGCCAAAATGTTATTCTCGTTGAAAGTTTTTATGCCTACACATCCGAACAAAATGGTGTGATTGAACGTAAGAATTGACATATTCTCAAAGTCATCCTAGCTCTTCCATTTAAGATGAAAGTCTTAAAATATTTTGAGCTAATGTTGTATTATTGCTTGTCATGTCATCGATGACAAGCCATCCTCCTTAGTTGGTTACACACCTTTCTCCCTTTTCCATACAAAAATTCATTCCCTTTATGACCCCGCCAATTTGGTCGTTTGAGCCTTTCCAAATCAAAACCTCATAATCTTTGATGTATCTTTCTTGGTTATTCTCGGTCCCAAAAGGGATACTGATACTATCTTACTGGGTTAAATCATCTATTTCCACCTTGGCGGGCTACACACCTTTTTCCCTTCTCCATACAAAAATTCATTCCCTTTATCACCCCACCAATTTGGTCATTTCATCTTTATTTGTGATACTAGTCTGAGTCTTTCTGAATTAGATCCTTATAATCTATGATGTAATTTTTTTTTTTGGTAATTCTTGATTCCAAAAGGGATACTCATATTATCTTCCCAAGTTAAATCGCCTATTTATCTCCACAGATGTCTCCTTCCAAGTAGGAATGACAATGGGACTAGATAGTAGATAATCCAAACTAGCCCCGGGTGAATTCGGGTCAGGTTGGGACTGGTATTTTAAGCTAGAACATTTTTTAAAACCTTAGAAAAAATCAAGGCAGGATGGGACAGTTAATACCTGCTCCTGTCCCATTGTCTCTTTGGGTCAGGACAGGTCAGGTAAAATCTACCTGAGTTGGGCCAGAATTACCATCCCTACTTTCAAGAATTTGCCTCCATTTACTCTGCCCATCCTTCTCCAACACAGCCTTCTCCCTCCTCCACCGCCTAGCCTGATGCATCCATCACCACTGACCATCATCCTAACAAGCCTCTTATTTCCTATCAACACCACTATCATTGTCATCCTTTTCCAAAAAAATTACCAGCTAATCTTGTTGTTCCTCCATCATTTGATTTGTCCTTAGATCCGTTTCCACCACTGCATTCTCTACTTATGGTTTCCAAAACAAATTGAGAAACAATTACTCATCCAGTCATCCTATTACTCAATTTGTTTCTTATGCTCAAATGAGTCCCACTTATTGCTCTTTCCTTCACTTCCTTGGTAACACTTAATAACACTGATGAAATGGCATCCCTTAATCAGAATGACAAATGGCATCTCTTACCACTTGGATCTTTTATTATTATTATTTCCCTATTTTTGTGGTCTAATCCCAGCCTTTCTGGGCATCTGTAGGTCTATACTATAACAACCTCAAACTTCCAATGAATATTCCTAAATATCTCATTCAAGCAATAGTCATCAAATATTCATTCTTTTAAGTTAATATAAGATATTATCGAACTCCGTGATTATACTGAAGGAACAAAATACCTGTGTGCGCCCTGCATCAGCAACAAGAAAAGTTGGAAGGCCAATGCTTTCAGCTGCTCCCTTCAGGTTGTTCCTGATGGTGTGACAAGATTGTAATTAAAGCAAACAATATAAGGGAGGTGTACGTAAGTGTAAGTCAAAAGCTGCATACTTGAGTCCAACATCACTTTCTTACATTTCCTGTTGATTCTTGCATGTTACAACTATTTTGGCTTGCCCACATTGTTCCCACCGTCTCAGAAGGGATTGTTGACTGTTTCAAGGACACATTTTTGACAAAGCATAACTAATTCAATTTGCAGATGAATGTCAAACACAAAGTACATTGATCATAAAAGGCACTTCCACTACAACTTGTAGATTGTATTATCTATCAGCATTGAAGTGAGGAAAACAAATAAATATATTATGATAGTTGTCCTATAGTTTGAGAGATTTAAGGGCTAAGGAAACCATTACTCATGCATGATTAAGGCATTAGCTTTTCTCAATGATTGTTCAAGTGCTGCAAGATTTGATTAAAAAACTAGAACTTTATGGCAAAATTGAGTTGCACATGAAGAAAAAATTCAAAATTTTTGTTTTACATACCCAAACAATCCTCAATTGATCTCATAACACTCATTAAAGATATATTTTATCAAGTATCAACAATAAACTTTTCAAACCATTTCAGGAAACGTAAACACATTCCATCACTGTATTTTAGAGGCCTGAGATTAGCAGTAGACTATATGTGAACTAGTTTTATATCATTTTGAATAAAATTCATGCCTTGAAAGGAGTCGATACAGCTGTTAACTAGATGCGACAAGTTGTATACCTCCGCATCAATTCAGCATATGTACCAGTGGCAGCATCTGAAAATTTTAAACACATATTATGTCAAACAGAAACAATAAAATACACGGAGATGTTGAATAGCACCACACCAAAAAAAAAAAAACTATCTACTTGTTATATGAAATTCGTATATCTTACGGGCACATTGAGAAGCAATTTTTCCTGCCCTCATTCTCAGGTCTTGTCTAACTACCAAAACCTGGCAATGCGAAATCAGGTAATGTTCATCAGTACCTAGAAATCAGAAGGAACCAATTCAATGGAACGAAGAGCCCTACTACATAAGTACCGTTAATCCTAGAAATGAAAAATCATAACCAGGCTGAAACATAGTGGTGCAATGCAAATTAAAACTCAAGTATAATCATCACGCCATTAAAGTTCAAATCTAATGAAGGGTGACATAGAGCAACGACAAACACACCATTTTAAGCTCTTCGCCGCTGCCATCTGAGACCAGCCTCTGCTTCTTTTGGTGCTTTCCCATGAAGGAATTGCTGGGTTTTGTTCCATTTCTGGTGGGTTTGGTCAAATCCAAGAACAACCCAAAAATGATACCAATTATGAGTCCTGGAATAAAGTTTTCTGGCCTGAAACTCACAGGCAGCCATTCTCCTTCATGTTGCTGCTGCTCCTGGTACGTCATACGAGAGTAGAGACAGTGAGAAAGACGATAATGTTTCTTCTATAAACCGCAGCAAAATTGGGTATAATAAATACCTTTTTCGGTGGCCGAGAATGGCTCCGAAACCACCCCACCATGGGGATTTGGCTCTCGATGTGTGATGGGCCTCTGCTAAAGAGTGAACACAACACTGAATATTAGTAGTATTGTCTATCTGCTAGTACCAGTCTACCAGACAGGTGAGGTGGTGATTAGATTTGATTTTGTTGGGAAAAGAGATGAACAAATGAATGCGGATTTGATTTTACGCAGTGAAGTGTGAACTATAGTCGATAGAGCTTCGGCAAAAGTTCTCATAGGTCCCTGCATCTTTTTTATTTTACATGTACATAAATGGTATCTTTTTGTTTTTCAATGAACATACCACGCAACATAGCGGATTAATTTTACGAATAAAAAAATAAACGGGAAAACGGAAATTCCAAAACAGTGACTTGATTGGAGTGTTTTTTTTAAATGTGATAATTATTTTTAAGTATAAAATAATAAAAATTTATTTTTAGTTTTTAGGTTTTAACGAAGGTAAATAATATTTTATTTATTTTAATTTTATGTTTTTTATATTAAAAAATAATTAGTATATTTTAAAAATAAAAATAGTTAAAACAAATATGTTCTTACTTTTCATGTAATTTAAACCCCTACAAATCAAAAATAAAAAAATTGAGAAAATCATTTTATCATTTTATTCTTTTATCATTTCACGCATTCAAATACGACATCATTTTAATTATTGAACAAAAATCACAAAAAATAAAGTAAAAAATAATACTTTGCTTACTTCACTTAAATATATGAAGACGTATCAAGCCATCAAAAGCTCTAGTTGATATGAGCATGATGGACAAGATCTTTTGAAGTTTTAAAGCGATACCATTTCCATGTGAACAAAATTATAAAAGAAATGATTGACTTGTCACTTAGAGAAATGACAATATTTAACAATACTAAAAGCTCCACATTACATTGGTGTGACACATTAGAAGCCCTCAACTCCCAAAATGATAATGCTTCTTAAATCAAAAGTTTCATTATATGCTAGGATAATGAACTGAAAACTCTAGAGAATCTCAACGATAATGTTTTTAATTAAAAAAAGCTTATTTGCAAAGAAAATTTCAAGTCTTAGTACATCGATGATGTTTTGGATGATACCTCAACATCTCTAATGCACAATAAGACTTGAACCAAAAAATTTAGAGTATGTTAATGCACTAGCCGCTCTTCTTGACGTCATCACGACCAAGAAAAAATGTATATAATCTAGATTATAAAACTTCTAGTGAATTAGAAACTAGTTGAGAAAGACTAAACAATATCATTTAACACTATAATACATTCACAAGCATTTAAACTGATTGAGATCGATCAAAAGTGGCACGTTAGCTGAAGTAAAGTTTAGATTGCTACAATATTACTTTAACTAATCATTTTTTAATGCTACACCATGTAACAAGTGGCTAGGCATGCTTATTGAATTGTTAGTTTACATATATTATTTTGTATAACAATAGATGTAGTATAATCGCGATTACAAGTACGATTGACCCGATGGTGCTTTCGTGAACGCTCGACGCACCACGCCTAGTCTCTGCCATCGCCACTTACGCCTAAGCTGGTGTCAAGAGTACATATATATCATTATAGATTTTTGACCACAAGAGTAGTTATATTAAAGTATATGAAATTGGAGCAAGGTGAACAACCAAATAAAGGATATAGTCTATTCTCAATTTATTTTGTATGAAAAATATAATTGCATCAATGTTTCAATTTTTGTAAAAGCAATTAGCAACCCTCCTCGCTAGGCTCAACATAGGATGATGGGAGGCAATAAACATTTCACCGTTCTTATCACCTCAATTGACAACTTGGACTAGCAAGTCCATTAATATGAATGAAAGTTTAAACTCACAGTTTCACTTTACATTCTGATCCTCGAGCAAGAGCCATCTTATTAGGTTGCTTTTTTAAGCTCGGCTTGGATTGATATTTATGATAAAACGAAATAGAGATGATGAGATCATTGTTGTATGCCATCAAACTCACACTAAAACCTTCCAACCCAATTGACTTGCTGAGATGTGACATTTCTTTGAAGGTTGTAAGGAGCAAAATATAAAGATACCACTGAAGCCACTCCATGGAGCACTATGTCAATTCTCAAGTGAGTTTCATGAACCTTGATAAATTTTCTACATGTTTTATGTTATATGATAATTTTGACTTTGGATATGTAAAAGCAGAAATGTAAGACCTCAAGGTTACAAACATATAAAAATGAAAAAGATAGATCCAATTACCATCGGAATCCTCACTGCAAACTGCTGGAATGGCAATCTATAAACAATATAGAATTCATAAATAAACTGTAATAGCAATACGTAAATTATTGTAATGGCGATATATAACCAAGTATTTCGAGGCATACTAAATAATAATTAAATATGTATATGACATTCTGGATTAGTTAACATAATTAGTGATAGAGGTAAAAGAACCTTCACACTTATAACACAACACAGTTCAGGGTGGAACTGAAATCAATAAAATTATGAATTATGAAGAAATATTAAAGATAGAGAATCAAATATTTTATCATTTTTTTTTAAATTACTAGCATAAAGCAAAAGTTTAGATATTTTGAAGAATAATTGCACTTCAAGCAAAATATTTGCATTTATTAATAAGAAACCCAAACAACAAAGATAACCTATTTTATGATTGAGGCTACAAATCATTGTCTACCATTCATGACATTGGCAAGTTAACTAGTTTTTTGTTGTTGATGAAGTGCTTCATTGCAATGACTTTTTAATGAGCAAACAACAGCTTGAAGCATAATTTATATGGCAAATTTAGAAGAATAAGGCCTCCTGGACTAGCATGGTTGAGATACATGCTCACATGTGGTGAGATTAGAGGTTTGAAACCTTATATTTGTGGAGTTGAGAGTTTTGAAATAGGAAAGGTGAAGTGGGTTTAGGTGCCATTATTGTAAAATAAAAAATTACAAAAAATACTTCTACTAGCCAATAATATATGCCTTCGAGAATATCTGTCCCATAAATGTCTACCACATAATTGCAGTGCTTTACTTACATTGAGATTCTATAGGCATTAACTATTGATTTATTATAGTTTTTCTCCTCATCAAACCAACATGGCTACAGGCACTTAAAACTATGCTAACCTTTTCTTTTTCCTTTTTATTATTCGCCAACACTATTTGCAAGTAGCCTAACAGCCAACAGCAACAACCAACAAGTAGCCGGCACCATAGCATTCATTGATTTAATGTTCTCCATACCAATCAGATGTTTAATTATAGTAATCTAAAACATTTTAACCCCTTTTGGTGTTTTATTTTTTGTGTGAGGCATAAACCCTGAATATGATGAATTTGCCTCTTTTCTTTATATGATTATTAATTTTAAAATATTTGCTTCGAAGCGTTCTGCATAATGGATATTTGAATTAGTTTGTGATTAGACTCCAAAAATGCTTTCCTTATTATTATTAGCTTTTGTTGCATCATGAAAAAAAAGGTAACCAGCAGTTCAAAATGCCAGACGTAGGACAAGTGATGGCAAAAATAGTCTATTTTAAAGCTATCACAACTTAGGCAGGCATACAAGGAGGGACAAATGATTGATGAGAATAGAATTGTTTTGGCCTATTCTTTATCAGTTAATAGTAAATATAATCAAAACACGTTTCACTTCAGTCAAGAAAGGTAAAAACTAGTCACATAGAAAGGATACGAAGTTATTGCTCAATTGGACATCCGTTTGAAAGTAGACACATTGAAAAGGAAAGAATTTAAGCACATTCAAATCTTCGAGGTGAAATTTTCTAACACTTGTCCGAATACACTCCCTGTTGACTTCCACATCAGGGTATATGCAACGGGATTACATTAAGAGCTTGTGTGTAGCCCTCTTCATGAAATAGAAGCAATGCTTCTGAGGAGAAACCACTGCGGAGTGCGGCCATAACCAGTTATTGAATTCCAACACACGACATTCTTTGCAGGCATCTCCGAGAATACTTTATGTCCATATTCTATGTTTCCACATTTCGAGTGCATGTCAAACAATGCACTTCCCACAATGAACGTATGCTGAAGCCCACCTTAGAACACATGGGTATGCAACAAGTAAATAGAATTGCAGCTGGTAATTGCTTTGAGAGCACTTGAAGAGTTGAACTCATCCATTCTCTCAGACCAGTCAGATTTCTTCTGCATTTTGCAGAAAAAACTGAGGCCTTTCTCTCCATCTCCATTTTGTGCAAAACCAGATATAATTCCAGCCCAAGTAATGGCATTAGGTGCATGTATAGATTTAAAAGCCTTCAATGCGCAATCCATGAGGCCACACTAGGAATTGAATTTTATTAAAGAATTAACAAAAAATACATGTGTTCAGCCCAAACATGATTGAATGAGCATGAACCTGTCAACCTGATCTCCTTCAGAGACAACATCCTTAAAAGTGAAGCATGAAAGAAGGCCCACGAATGTGAATGGGTCGGGTTTGAAACCTTGCACTTGAAGCTCGATATAAGCTCTCATTGCCTCCTCATGTCCACCGATTAGACCATAAGCTGTAATAAGAGCATTAAAAGATATTAGATTCCTCGTTTTCATCTCAACAAAAGCTCTTTTTGCATTTTCCATTTGCAACATTTTTGAGTTGAGGTCCCTCAGCCATGCAGAAATGATGTAATTTATTAACACTTGTACCTGCATAGATAAAGTTATCAAAAGTTGAACCCATCGTTACCGGTCATTCCACTTGCTTTTTACTTATTTATTTATTTATATATGGAAGATTTCTTTTTAGCATGGCAGCAAGTGATTTGATGACATCAGTAATTCTTCAGCAGCTGCCACCAAACATGTCCCAGTAGAATCGATAACACGCATGCTCTTAAATTCCAAGCTTGGAGTGATATACAACACAAGTTAGGTCATAGGCCACTAACTAAAATTTTCATCCAACTACCATCAAACATTTCAATTTTCTTTCATAATTTTCTCCTCAATTAGTTTTGATCAAGACTGGAAGCCTAGATTTGGGTTTCTATATCTGAATCAGAATAAATGAAAACAGAAAAGCCACAAATTCACCAACGGCAAACCAACCTAAACATTCTCCAATTAGAGACCGTCAGACCCTTTTACACATAAATAGACCTCCCAGGGAAAAAAGTAATACGTAGCATTCTACAAACTTGAAATCTACAAAGCCTACCCTTCCAAACTATCAAAACATTTCCAAAATCAGCACATAAAAAGTATGTTTTTGACCCCTGATTCACTAAAATTCCACAAAGCCAATCATATTGCATTTTATTGTGATACAACAAGATGAAAATATAATTCAATATTGTATTAAAGATTAAATATAAAATTATATTATCTGAGACTGAGGTCCCAGATGAGAAAAATTAGTGTTTCATATGCATCATTTACTGAATACACACAGGCACGCATATAAAATACCGTTCAAGAAGCAAAAACAAAGTGCATACCTCTCCATCATGAAGATTGAACAGAACTAGACGACCCAGATCTGAGAATCCTCTCTACGTACTTGCCAAGAACATCCACTTCTAGATTCACCTTCTGCCCAACATTCTTCCTAGAAACCACAACCTCTTTCTGGGTATAAGCAACCAACATGAAATTAAAACATTGTTCTTCATCAAACACCTTCACTACAGTCAAGCTCGTCCCGTCCACCGTAATATAGCCCTTGGGCACGATGTATCTCAAAACCTCCGGCACTGTCCTCACCTTTATCCACAGCGAGTCTCCCTCCAGTTCCATCGCCACAATTTCGCCAGTCCCGTCCACGTGTCCCTGCACGAAATGCCCCCCCCATTCGCGACTCCGGCGTGAGCGCCCTCTCCAAGTTGACTTCCGATCCCGGAGCGAGCTCTGACAGCGACGTCTTCCGGAGTGTCTCCGGCGACAGGCCGACCGTGAATTCGGAAAATTGAGTGTCGAATTCCGTCACCGTGAGGCATGTCCCATTGACGGAGATGCTGTCGCCGAGGTTGACCCCGCCGAGAACCTTCTTCGCGGCGATCCTCATCTCGAATCCGCCGTCCGCCGCGGTGCCCAGTTGCTTAATTTCGCCCATTTCTTCGACGATTCCGGTGAAGAGTGACCGAATCGGGGATTGAATTGGGGCAGTCCTTCGATGGGGCCTGAATTGGGTATTGGGCTTATGGCCTGGGATTAGGATTTGTGGCGAAGGGGGTTTGAAAGTGGGGTTGAATCGGAGATAGGCATTGGGGGGATTGAAAATTAGGGGTGTTGGAGGGGAGGGTTCTAGGGTTTTGTAGAGAGGGGATAGATATCTGGTAATGGCCATTGCTGGGGGCGTTAGTGCGAAGAACTTGAAATTTATGCAGATCGGAGAGAGGCTCGATGCAAGAAGTGTGGAGAGGAACCCTCGACGACTAAATACAACGGGCGGGGGGGACTGCGGACTGCGTACGACGGTGTGGTTGGTTTTACGAACATAACAGAAGAATTATTTTTAATTACAGAAAAAAAAGGAAAAAGAAAAATTTTATTTGAAGTACCAAAATAAGAATTATTTGTAAGTAAAACTATTGATAAATAAAATTTAATCAAAATTATGTAATTTTAATAAATAATATTTAATTAAAATGATTTCATTTTAATTATTTGTAGTTCGAAAGAACTACAAATAATATTATTTAATAAAAAAATAATGTGTAAATAAAATGATATTTAATTTAAATTTAAATATGAATATTTTAATTACTTTTTATTTGAATATTATTATTTTTTTTAAAATATTTTTATTATTAAATTAAAAGGGAGAAATAAAAATCGAATGAGCAGTAAAATGGATAAAAAATAAACTAATCAATAATAAAGTAATACTTTACAAATAAAAAGTAAGAGCGTTCTTATTTGACTCCCTATAATGGTTTTAAGGATAAATTTTAAATTTTACAACAAAAGTTTTAGATCTGATTCCTTAAAATAGGATCTGTGGCTCTGGTATGTATAGTAAATATATAAAATTAGAGATTTACTAGTTTTTCATATTTTTTATATGTTTATTAATACGTAAAGATTTTGAATGGCTATAATAAATTTTTAAAAAAGTCTGTGAAAAATAATTTAATAAATATTATTTAAAAAATAAAAATAAAAATGGGAAATGAAATGTTGAAGGATTTTAAAAAATAAATAAATTATATGAAAATAATATACAGCAAATCCCAAAATAGGAATAAAAATTAAAACTGAATGAGAATATTTTAAGATAATAAAGTATTGTTAGGCAAGAGGAAAATAAATATCAATTAGTTGTCATAATTTTTATCAACTGTTAGCGTGCATGGCACTAAATTGTAAACCCGCGCATTATTATAATAAATTAATTATTTTAGAGGTGTATTTAGTTTTAAAATATGAAATATTATTTTATTATATTTATAATGTTTTGTTATGATATTTATTTTATTTCGTAATATTAATTATTCCAATTAAATTATAATATTTAAATTAATTATGTCATGTAAGTAATTTATTGCACTTAATGATAAGTTTAGATAAAACGGATTATGAATTTAAATTCAACATGTCGAAATTAGCAAAGAAATTTAAAATGTAAATATTGATAAATAGTAAAAACAGTTTAAAAATATAAAACAATAAAAATATTTTAAAATAGTATAAATTAAATAGATGTCATTTAGTATGCTGACATAAGCCGGGAGATTATAAGCCGGTGACATATTATAATAGTAAGCCAATGATAGAGTGGAGACATATTGATTATATGTACGACAAATTTAATAGGTAAATGATATATTAAATTAAATAAAAATTTATAATTTACATAAATATCATTTAATATTTATTACAAAATTTCCATTTAACTTACGCTCAATATTGAGTTATTTTTAACTCATAATTGTTATTTATATGTTTCATCACCTAATATATCTATGTATTATAAGCTAGTTTAACCATCACGTTGAGGCAAATTACTTAAACTGGGCTTATGTCTAATGAGTCGATTTAATCTTGTGATGAAAAAAAAAACTAAATTAAGTGATTTAAATTATAGCCTTATGAGACGATTTGCAATAATAATAATTATTATTATTATTTTAAATATTAATCTAGTGTTTTAATTTGTAAGATTTTTCTTTCTCACTTTTTTTACCTAATGTTTCATTCATTTTTTTTATTTCTTTATCTCATTTGTAAGAGAACTTTAGTCTTTGTTTTGATATCACTTAATAATTAATCCATGACAATTAACCATTTTCTATATCAAAAGTTGTCATTGCATGATGTATCCCTTTATATTATTAAATATTTTAGTATTATTCCAATGCTATCGAATTATTTATATAGACAATATCACAAATGCTATGATATTATTATGTGTAGTAAGTTATTTGGGTTTACCCTTTCATACTTTCTCTTAGAAAATGACTGGGGGATATTAATAAAAGTGATAATTTAAATTTATGATACAGTTGACTTTAGCATAAATAGTATATTTAAATTCGGTACGAGTCCTGCGAGTGCGCGCGCCTGCTAACTCATGTGCTATACGTTATTGGCGATCAGACAACGACAACACACCCCTCTCCGCGCTGTGTTTTTGGCTTATTGTTTTGAGGAGGATTTTAAAATATATTGCACTTTATTTTATTGTTTTTTAGGACGATTTATTACCCTTTTATAGTTGTATTGAGGTACAGGGAGTCCCTACAAATATAATGACATTGACATTACCTTTCTTCAAAAATTTGTACTTCAAATCAAACGAAAAAAAAATTAGAGTTTAGATTAGGTTTTCAGTTTGAAATAAAATATAATAGTATAGTAGACAATATTTTATAGTTCTTACAATGAAAAGAATAAATATGAAAAAAAAAACACAAAATGACGCACATGCAAGGAAATAGAACACTAAGAACAGAATATGTAGATATGTCACATCAAAGAGGATCAATACATTAGAATCGATAAATGTCAACAAAGAAAGATCACGCACACAAAATAAGAAATAAAAACGCAAAAACTTGGGACACACCCTAAAAGCCTCCAAATCTTACATTATAAAATCTTTGATGAAGATAGAGTACATATATAAAACACTTAAAAATGTGCAGATTTTGCAAAAAACCTGATCAACGCCTGAGCATGACCCAAACGGACTTAGCATGTGCTCCGTCCGTACCACAGAGAAGTAGAGAGTAGTATCATTTGGAGCCACGGTTAACACTCACGAGGGAGGATACCTATTGATATCATATATATATATATATATATATATATATATATCCATATATATATATAAGAACTCTCATTAGAAAGAAAAAAAATATATATATATATATATATATATATATAGAGAGAGAGAGAGAGAGAGAGAGAGAGATGGACAGAAAACATAATATGATCGTCACGTTCATCAATACACCATGGACTAGTACTATATATATCATTTATTATATATTGGCGGGTGTGGCTAACCTTGTGCAAGCCTTTCTTGAAGGACTCTCCCCCTTTCTTGAAGGACTCTCCCACTACCTTCATACTCCTCTTGAAGAAGCCAGCCAGCCCCTTGGTTGTATCCTTCAGGAAATCACCCATTGCAACGCCACCCGCTGATGAAACTCAAACTGATGAAAGAAACAGAGACGACACAGGGGGAGAGAGAGAAAGACAGCGTCTGCGTCTGCGTCTGGTGTGAATGTGAAGTAAAATGATCCCAAGCTTTTTAAACGCGGTGGAGGCATTGGGATCCAACGCATTGCCAGACACGTGGCCATAATCCAGTGGACTTTATTTCCAGCCCAGCCAAGCTGGATTCGTGGTCCCCAAGTATAGTTGGCAAGGCTTACAATAATTATAAGCTAGTACCCACAAAATTTCACCCTGCGTTGTATTCTCCATTTAAATAATAATAATAATAATAGTAATAGTAATGTTCATCTTCCACCGCTTCTAAGGAAAAATCTAAAGAAGAGAAAGTTTTTTTATTTGTAGAAACAATATTATTACGCCTTCATTTGGATGGGTCTAACTAACCTATTATAAAAAAACTTGTAACTAAGCCTTCATTTCAATTTGTACATTACTAATATATGCAAAAGGCAACAACGATTGTTTCCAATGGACTGCGAGGCTTTTAATGAACACGGTAAAGACTAAAGATAAATTTTGTGTATAATTATGGGGGGTGTTGTCCAAAAGATTAATAGGGGTGCGGAGAATCCTAAGCGATCAATTACTTGCTATATAAACAAACAAAAAACCCAAAAAAAAAAAAAACACCATTAAAGTCGTAATGACAGTTGGAAAAGCCATTTCCAAGTGTGGGCCTTCAAACTTTACAAAGTAATTGAAACGGCCCAATATTTGTCCTGTAATAATGATTTGCAATTTGGAATATATATCTATATAAACATAGCATAAATAAACAGTTGAACTTTAGAGTAGTTTGACATTGTCAGAATCCCTATTGTCAAGTGACTTGTTGTTCTATTTCTTAGCCATGTTCCTAGGTTAGTGCACAAACGTGGGGTAATTTCTTTTCTGTTTTTCTGTTATGAGCATTTAAAGCCAATTTGTTTAATTATAATATAGTACGTGATACTATATTTTAACATTTGGTATCATAGTTTGATTAGGCCACATTTTGACACACAAATAAATTTCTAAGCGTGTAAAAAAAGTAGATATAACATCACAGAATGAATTCATATAACTATCAATATTAATTGTTTTTGAGTGTTTAACTTTGTATCTCATATTTGTATATCATATAATAAAAAGGACAAAGGTTGATAAGAAGAGCCTAAAATGTGTTTTACTTGGGATAATTAAAATTGTATGATCTAGATTCTCAAAATATAATAGTAAGGAAGTATATAGTGTTTGAGGAAGACCAAAGTTGAGATTGGGATGAGGTTTACATAGCAATAATTACAACTAATTCTATATGGGGTGAGAGTGATGAAAATAATGGCCTAGTTAAATCAAATAACCAGGAAAAATGACATTAAAACTGATCTCAATGTTAGTACAAATGAAGATATAAAGATAACTACTTTAACTGGATAATTAAGAAGAAATTCAATTGCTTAATTCTAGTGAAAAAGATAATTAGGAGGCAACCAATTTGGATCGATGGTTATAAAATTAGAGAAGGAATATCCGATGAGGAAAAATGTCTCATATAGGTAAAAATAGTAATCCTATTTCATATGTAGATACTATGAAAAGTGCCAAACGAAGAAAAGCAATAGATTTAGATATAAAAACGGTAGAGAAAAATGGTGCGTAAGAGTTAACAAACTTTCTTAATGGAGGAAAGAAGATTGGAGTATAACTGAGTCCATAAAATAATGCTAAATGAGAATGAAAAAATAGATAAATACAAGTATTGGTTGGTAGCAAAAGGATACACTCAATAATATGGTGTAAATTATGTAAAAGTTTTTGCCCTTGTAATAAGAACAATTCGTCTTATTTTTTCACCTGCAGCTCATAAACAATAACAATAGATAATATGTCAAATGGATGTGTAGTCGGCCTTTTTTGCTGGTGAATTGATAGAATAGTATTTATGGAGCAATCTCATGGTTATGAACAGAAGGATAATAGGTAAAAAGTACACGAACAAAAAAAATATTTATATGGAGAGTGTGAGATGGTGGTGCACTTAGGATTCCGTATTCTATGACGTATATTATATTATTTTTAACTACTTCATTTATTTTATTTTAAATTTAGCTAATTTAATTTAACAAGTTATTTTAATTTGTCTTTTAATTACATTTTGTCAGGTTCATAATGTCGAAAAACGCTGACTATGCCTGAACGCTTGCGGTGAAAAGCATTTTTTTCAAGAAACGAGGACTTATGGTCTTTGTTAATCGATGTTGCATATAATTGTAATTTCTATTATATTTTACTTTATCTGTATAATTTTTCGCATATTTAAGAAAATTTTTATTTTGCTGCTAAAAACCATAATTTTGTTTTCTTCTTCTTAAAGTGAGCATTTTAAAAAAGTATATGAATAATTATATTTAAATCCATGCCCGTTGCCCCAAAAAAAGTAACTAATTTTGTTTTCCATGTGCGTTGCCGCAAAAATATTATTTAAGTATAATACAGCCATATATAATACGAAAATAATCATATAATAGAATATGACCATTAATTTATAACCGTGTCCGAGACGATAGCATCATTTATTTCGATTATTTATTAAATTAATATTATATTGATTAATACAATATTTTTTATTTATATTTGTATAATTGTAGTAACTTAAATATACTGAAGCCATTTCTGAATCCTTACTTATTCTTGAAAGTTTCAATTATATAAAGGTAAACAACTCACAATTTAATTATTTTTATCCTTGTGTTTAAGTATAAAAATTAAATTAAATTAAAGTACAAAATTTTAATTTGAAAAGGAATTAATAACTTTATAATATTGCTTTTGTTAATAAATTAAAATTTTAACCCAATGTTAAATTAGAGGACAGATTTAGTTAAAAAAACGAATGAAAAGGTTAATAATTACATTTGGAAAGAACATTAAAGCATCACTTAGCCCAGTTTAGGGTGTTCCCGCCTGCTGAATGAAAAATCCTGTCTGTCACTTCAGTCATAGATTCAAAGAATACTTTTTCTTCTTTAATAAAAATCTGGACATTAATGTCATGGCGGTGTACAGGGAATTTATATTTATGAAAGGTCAAAGGTTCCCAGACCAAAAATAAGAACTTTCCATGGATGACTATGTACAACCGACGAACCCATGGAACGAATATATAGACACGAACACACACACACACACACACACACACACACACACACACACACACACACACTCTCTCTCTCACACACACACACACCCCCCTCTCTCTCTCTCTCTCTATGATAAAAATGTAAACAACAGTGTCATTGCATTGTACAAGAAATGTATAGCAATGGACGAACTTAGATTCGCACACCAACAGTAAGAACACCCTAAGACACATCCAATAATAAAAAATTGCACCGCATACTCACCAGAGAAGTGGGCAGCGCTGAAAATAGCAGAGCTTATGACAACTGCTTGCGGCCATTTCATTTGGGAAGCCAGTGAAGTCAGCAGAAATCCTCTGTAGACAGTTTCTTCCAGCAGGGGAGTGACCATGCAGTAAACAGTGATGCAGGCAATTGCAGCAGGAATGTTGCCACTTTGAAGAATTTGCTTCACAGTCGGGTTATTAACAGCCTACAAGAATGAGGAGCAATGACACGGGAGACAAAGGGATTCATGTCAGGAAAGATACTATTCTACACATCGCAAGCCATGTGAACCTTGAGCATTATTAATCCTCCAATTCAGGGTTTGACCACTTCAATTCTAACTATCCTATGTATAATGTATGTTCTTTCCACTCAGGCGCTAATATTCAATTATTCATTTCTTTTAACTTCATTTGAACTCAAATAATGTCTGCTCGCCCCTTGTCTATCTATACAATATTAAAAAATTCATCTCTAACCAGGTAAGATTCATATATGAAGGGCGCGCCCTTGCTCACAGCCCCAAACCCAAGGAATAAAGTCGTAAACAGATAGACAAATCAGAGCCCAACCCTGAATCATGTTAACACCATTGACCATAAAAGCCTCAGCTCAATGTACTACAATAAGTTCTTAATTTAATTTAATTTTTTAAATCTCTGGAATTAAAAAAAAAAAACAACAAACAAACAAACCTCGGACCCATATAATATATCGGCAAGGAATGATGAAAAAAACAACAACAATATGAGAGACCCAAAACCAAGCATAGATGCCAGCAACCAGTTCCTTCCTTCAGATGATTTGCCAGCACCGAAGAAGCTAACAAACCAAAAGTCTGACTTTGCAGTGCAGCCAAGTAGCAGCAGAGCTCCAATGAGCTCAAGGGTCTGAGTTACAAGTATAGATAATGCCTGCACTAAAATGAAATAACTCAGCCTTGGATCAGAATAGTACTTCGTGAAACTCATAAATGGCGTAATGCAGAAACATACTCAACACAATAGTACTAGATAGGTAAAAAAGAGTCTCCTGGATATTGGGAGGAATAAATCAAACTTTGAGCGTGGAAACTCATGTGTTTACATTGAGCTCTGTGGAGAAATCTGGTCCAAAATCCAAATGATATTATTTTTCCTAATAAGATGGGTGATGAAATGAACAAATCTTCATTTGGTTTACAAATAATAATAATAATAATAATAATAAAGAAAGAAAGAAAGAAAGTTCATCAAAATAAAATAATATCCCATGAAATCCCCAGATACAATAGAAAATCCCAGAAAAGCAAAAAAACCAACAACTTCTAAAATCTTAATCCCATTCATGTCAAAAGTAATTGAGTTGGAATCTCACTTTAGTCTGCGAATCAAGAACGGCCTGGTTCACTATCAGCGCAGTCACAGACAAGCTCCCAAAACTCAGAGGAATGTGCAGACTGAAAAAATACAAAGCCATGATACTCCATAAACTCCCACTTTCCCAAGGAGTATCAGGGTCCAGTACTGAAAAGCGCTTCTGTAAAACCCCATTTCAACATAAATCCGAATTCGTTGATTTCATACAACTTGAAGCCCAAGAAAACTAATTCAATGTTAAGGGGGAAACCATTCAATACTTCAAAAAATGACTAAAAGCGCAAATTGTACCGCGAAAAAAATGTTACCATGAAGACGTTTTTGGGATTCTGATTTTTGAGGCAATAAGACTTGAATGATGCTTTGAGGCCATGATTTGACCTGAAGATGGAGGACCCAATAGCAAAATCTGAAGATAAAAGTAAAGGGCTTCTGAATTTATGGACTAATTTAGGGGTTGTAATTGTAATGGGGTATCCCAAAGCCAGCAACATTCCTGTTTCCTGATGGTAACCACACAACCAGTTCCGCGTCTGAACCCCTTCCAGTGTATGTGTATCCTTCGAGTGCGTTCAGTCAACGTGACCTTCCGGTATAATTTAAGGATTATAATTTACGTAACCAATTCTTTTCATTAGATAAAACTAACTTAATAAATTAAAATTTAGAAAATATTTGAGAGGAAACCCTAGAAACCATCCAAGTAGTTGTTTGAAAGTAATATTGGATTTTTTTGTCAACGACTGGGTTAGCAAGCGATGTCTTAAGTGGCTTTCCAACGTATATTTTCCAACATATATTGTCTCGCTTGTAGTGTAAAAGTTTTTTTTTTCTTCCAAGAAATGGGGACTTATGGTCTTTGTGAATTAATGTTGCATATAATTGTAATTTTTATTGTATTTTACATTATCTTGAAAGCATTACAGGGAATACTTAGTACCAATTGTTTATTATGTTTAGATAGTTTTTTTAGAATGATTGCTTAACTTGAAGTAGTAGAACTTAAGTTGCTTAATTCTGGTGATAATAAGTTATTGTTTTATTATTTGTTAAAAATAATTAAAGTAAATTTATATATCTAAATTTGTATATCATTAAAAAAGCATTGTATACAAATCTGTCTTCCGTCTTCATTGTTTTTTGTATCAAACTGTTTTTTTTATATGTTTACCGTTGTCATTCAGAAAAGGATGGATTAATGCTCTCGCTGTGTTTTAAAAATCAGCCTGGTAAAATGTTACCACTATCTTTTATCATTCCATCATGTTGGCAGCAAGCTTCATCAGCTCAACTGGGGCTCGGGATTATGCTGTTCCACTCCAGATCTTTTGGCGCAGACAACGGGTTTTTGGGTATGGAATGATTGTTAACTATGAGCCAAACATCCATTAACTCACATTTCTCACTACCATTAGATTGAAAGGGAATGCGTACAGGTAATTGGGACAAAAAAGAGGAAGAAAAAACTACAAAAACGATGAATGAATGGAAAAGGATTTCACCATCAAAACAAAATGTCTCGCTTTTGGTCCAAGACTGTCATTTCTTGCTGTTAGTTGCAATGAGCATACATGAACTCACAAATAATTTTCCACTTGTTTTCAAAGGTATCAGAAACATTTCACTGAATTTATGCTTTAGCAAGCGATAGATTCAATCATAATAGAGGAACTTTTATCGAAGCCCAGCAAAACAGTGAAGTGTCAGTTTTTTCCAGTAAAAAAATAAAAAGAAAATTCAACAAAAGTGATAGCTAACAACGTTGTCAAAAAAACAAAACATCCATCTTTTTTAGCTCGGTAGTCTGTTAGGAGCTAGCTGTGTTGGCCTGAGTTTTTTTCGCACGTAAATGTCGAAACTCACTGTTATGCTTCAATTGTAGATAGCTAACGAGACTTCAAACAATCACAGAGCCAACCATCAACCAAAGACAATAGTCTCATTCGAACATAAAAACAGCTCATTTTCATAACAAAATAAACATTGGCGGGTGGATAATAATCTGAACATTAGAACTGTCAAAACAAAGCTAGTCATTGTTAGCCCATTGTCGTAAATATCGATTTTCTTTATATTTTTTACCATCTCTTTCAAGGTGGTATACTCCATTCATCATCTTCATGTATCAACTTGAATCGGAGAAGGGATATAAGGGCCAAGCGAACCAAGTAAACTGAAACGCCAGGCTATGTACAGTATGGCAGCCTTAGTTTGGTTCCCAAACAGTGAAGGATTTCATGGTATGGCAATGTGTGATATTAGTTTGACTATGCATATTTCTTTGCAAATCATTTTCACTCTGCCTATTTGGCGGTTGATTCTATAGCATACTTCCGTGTTGAGTTAACTCCCCGTGTATTCTAGAGGCTATCATATGCATGTGCCAATTGCATTTGAGTTGAACATCTAATTCTAGACCTACGAGAAGCATAGGTTCTTATTGGTCCCAGCAAGCTTGTTGATTGCTGTCGGCGTGTTTTTAATGCTAAAGAATGCCTTATATTTATGCTATATGTTGTTAATATTTATATTCCATGCTAAAGAAAGTGATTCTTGATATACTTTTTTAATCCTTGCTAAGAATAGCTTCAACGGGTAGTGAAGTTCTATCTATTACAGCATGCACTCTGGAAGCTCACAGCACAAAAATAATAACAGAACAGAGATGACAATAACCGTGTGTACAAAAACAATTATTAAGTTCATTCCTTCACCTGGCCTACTTTGCATGAGGCACTTAAGGCGTATCCATGTAATCGAAATGGCAAAAATACCTGAATAGCATCAAAACATTTCCCTAGGACATCTAGATCATTCATTTGGCGACGAAACCTGTTGGAAATCTGCAATCAATCAAAGTGGCAAGTCAACCTTCAGGCAGAATGACCAAGATCAACAGAGCTAATCAATGAATTTCATTCCATGTCTCAAGCTGTGTCAAAACACAAACACTCACGGGTCAAGCCACAAATTTGAGGCAACGGATTGGGCAGAAGCGAATCCCACACCTCACACATGTATAGTAGGCAGTGAAGCCGCATACAGTGCAAAAGCTACGCCTGGAGGTGCAGCTTGAGGTCCAACCGCTGCCGTCAAATACGAAGGAACATGGGCGGCAATGATTCAAGGTTTGCCTGTACATTTACAGTAGATGTTGAAGGAAGAATAAGATTAAAATCTTGGGGCAATGTGAATCTTTTCACTTGAAAAACCTCGTGTAATAGCTCCACGAATGTTCTAGGTGTCTTCTTAGCATTTTCACGAGTCTTCCGCTTAGTGTTCTAGGACTGCCTTTTTTGTACGTATGCTGTAGGGGAATAGTTAGTTAAATACAAAAAAACAAAACAAAATGCGAAAAAAAACAAACAACTCAAGCACACAAGGAAGGAACAGAAAATTGAAGAAAGTAGTTCTATTTACACTAAAAATAAAAAAAATGTTATATTTGTATGTGTGTGAGCGTGTGAAATAGGGAGACCTTGATCATCATCGTCTAAAGAAGCATCGTCGTCGTCATTGACCTCAATCGTTTCCGCAGCTGCATTGTCGTTTTTCAGTGCTTCCAGACGAGCAAGAGTTGCCTGAAGGAAAAAAAAAAAGAAAAGAAATGCGAACACAAATGACAAATGACAAACAAAACACCGACCGTAGGTAGGTAGGAAGGAAAAGCGGCGAAAAGGAAAGAAACACGACACACCTGTGCTCGATTGTCGGTGCTTGAGAGAGCAGCAGACATTTTAGGAGCAACCTTCCGCGTTCGGCGACCCAAGACCAGGGCGTCATCGTCCATTTCTGTGCCAAAAAGGGTTGTTACCAGTTGGTTGAATTAGAATTTAGATGGAGGGTGAATATCTCAAATTCAACAATACAAGAATTGACACACAATATGGTTAAACAGAGCAGCTACCTATATGAATTACAAAGGAATTGAAACCTCAGTTATCCCTCTCCGTCACTTGTGCCGCGCGCCGTTACCCCCGTCCTTCGCGCCGCCGCCGCGGGATGAGAAACCCTCTGTCGCGACTCCCGACTCGCCCCTGGCGTGTGTGCGTGTGATACTATGATGTAAATAGTTATTAAGAGTATTCGAGCATTCAGTTTTATAATAAAATAATTTTTAAAATTATATCCATTAAATTTTGAAAGACCCAAAGGCATTAGAAAAAACAAACAGTATTCTGTCTGGAATGGTGAAGATCACTCTTGTTTTCTCTCAATACCTAACTCTTGTTTTCCCTCAATACCTAAGCGATTCAATAGATGGCCTGGATGGGCTGGCTGGAATAGATGATAATAAATTTGTTGGCATTGGCAATGGTAATTATATTTATTTAACTTTCCATCAGTTTTTGGAAAGAGAAGCATTTTTACAAACCAGACATCTGGGTAAAGCTTGCTGTATTATATTTCTTTAAAATTTTATTTTAGAAACACCAGTCTTGAATTTCCAAAGAGATGATGTTTAATGGATATCCATAAAATGGACCAGAAGAGGTGTGCACTTGTGGGTTACATGGGGGGAAGCCTGGGCATTCAGGGTTGGCACCATAATTTTCACATATTAACATAGATGCACACACCAAAAAAGAACTCATAATTACCATGATTTCCTCCAAGTTATAATGTACAAAATAATTCTTCAATTTGATTTGCAATGTTCTGATTTTTTATAAATATAATTTAAAGTTAGTTTTTTGTCCACACAACCTCAGAAGTATTGTAATGTGTCATTGATTGTTTTACTATTTTAATTTTGTTCCGTACTGTAAGTTTTTTCATTTATTATCTACTGTTATATTGTATCATACTATAACATTATTTGCTTATAAAATCATTTGTTTAGGGATGTTTAACAAAGAATTGATTGCGAAGTTGAAGAAAGGAGTGTTAATCGTTAATAATGGTAGAGGAGCAATAATGGATGCACAAGCTGTTGTTGCGGGCTCCAATGGACAAATAGGATGTAACTCTGACCCGAAGGTTCAAAACCTTAACGTTACGCAAGAAGAAGCACCAGACAAATCGTGAAGCAGAGATTGCAATGAGAAGCGGAAACACATGGGGTTCAAAGGATGAAACAGAACTAGGCTAACACTCCTCAGCACCCATTCATTCTTCAGCAGCAATATTATTAGCTGCATGGGACCTGCAAAACATACACTGAATGTTAGAGCAAACGAAATTAATTATCTATTCTCCATTATTAACTGTATACGATTGCACATCTCATTTTGTCAACTTATATGAAACATTTACGACTATTATTTATGTCCCAAAGAATAAACCCCCAGCTAACGAGATAATATAATAGAGAGGAAAGAGCCTGCTGGGCATCCAAAGAAATCATGGTCACTGGCATTAAAAAAAAGGAGATAAATGATAAATAAAGAAAAAACTGTCCCAGTAAGAGACTGTCGTGACCCCTGATCAGGGAGAAAAAATAGGAGTTAGTAGGAATAAAGCACCCGACTGTGATGCCAGAACATCTCCATAAAACATTAACAAAAAAAATTGGAGAAGTAGGGAGTAAAAAAAGAGAAGAAATTACTGAAAAATAGATATAGGAACTGTGTTGTCAAAAAAACAAAACATCCATATTTAGCTCATTAGTCTGTTAGGAACTGTGTTGGCCTGGGTTTTTTTAGCACGCAAATATCAAAAATCACGGTTATGCTTCAATTGTAAATAGCTAACGAGTCTTCAAACAATCACAGAGCCAACCATCAACCAAAGACAATAGTCTCAATCTCATTCGAACATAAAAACAGCTCATAAACATTGTCGGGTGAATAATAATCAGAACATTAGAACTGTCAAAACAAAGCTACTCACATGGATAGTGAAACAATGTCTCTGGCAAGGTTGAATTTCCTTGCTGGAGGTGTGTCTCTGTTGGTTTGATTCTCTTCATGGGCAATTAGGTAATTAAATGACCAAGTAATTGCCAGGTCCATGGCATTAGCCGAGGTGCTCGTTTTGTCCTAGACACTAATGTCACAATATATATATATATATAATAAAAGAGTAGAAGTGTAGAACCCTGGTAAACAAAATAATTCACAATTCAATTTCCATTCATAGCCGAGATAGAGAGATGCTATTGCTTCTAAGTCTCAGAAAACTTTGAATGTAACAAAACTTGAAAGAATGTTCATTTCTAAAAGCTAATTGGCACCAGAATCCAAGCACATTCTATATGCACTTCTTTCTGGAGAATAGTAGCCTTTAACCAAAGTATCAACACGAAAACCAATTTTCTTATAGAGATTCACGGCAGGAGTCCTTGAGGGATCAACATGGAGGGATATATATTGGACATTTCTACTTCTGCATTTCTCAATTGCAGCTCTCAGCAATGCTTCCCCGTGCCCTTGCCTTCTATATTTCTCCTTCACTGATTCCAGTTTCCCATTGTAGAAAAAGGATATTGACATGTGAGACAATAAGTATCAGTTCATGAGTAAATCAAGAAATTGGGTGACAGAATCAGCATGGATTGAGGGGAAGGGAGGGCATTAGATTAGAGAAGGATGGTTGTTGCCATCATCCATCTTTCTTCTCCATTCCCATCAATCCAAATTGCCATACCCTACATAATAACCAGAGGTAGTTGAAACCAAATTTGGAGAACATCCAGAGGTAGTTGAAACATGCATTATACTTCTGTTAGTACTCAAAATTGGACTATGGCCTTTTTAAGGTTTATGGTAACATAACATGCAGTAATAACATACAATCCATAATAATTGAAGCCAAGCATCAGTTCCTGTTTGTTTTGTTTTTGTTTTTCGGGTTTTTATTAAAAATGCAAATACTTGCACTTCTAGTCTAGTCGCTAACAACAAGTTTTTTTAGTAAAACATGTACGTGGAACTAGATATATTAGGCAACTAGCATAAGTCCAGCTTCAGCTTATTGCATATAAGAGAACTGTCCATTACCCAAAAGAACCAATTCGCATGATAGGTGTGAATGTGTAACCATAAATATATAGATTTAAGTAAAACCCAGGGTAATTTTAGAGTTTTTTTTTTTTCATTCATTCATGAACTGAATCAGTTTCTTAAACTAAGATGTTCAATGCATCACCCATCGAAAGGCTTATAATAGAAAGAAGTGCAAGAGAATTGGCATCAAATAATAATCGGTGGAACAAAACATATGATACGAGGAATGGGAAAAAAAAAAAACAACCTGCGAGCTTCGTGATGGAGGCGGCGAGGGAAGAGGGGCGAGCGTACATGACATAGCCGGCGAGTTGGCCCTGCACCAGGCAGTAGAGCAATCCAGTGTTGTTCTTGGCGAGCTCTTGGTGGAAAGACGTGGATAGAGACTCGTGTTTGGGGAAGGTTTTCTTCTCTAACCTCGCCATTTCGTCCACTAACTCACTCCTTTTATTGTTGTCGTTGGTTTTAGATGTCTGCAGTTCCACGATCACCCCACTCCCCATGCATTCTTCTCTTCTTCCATTCTTCGTCTCCATGGCTCAACTTTGGATCTCTGTGGCATGTAATTGAACAATTTATAATTATCAGATCAAGTTTAGGGGGAAAAATGTAGGTTACTTTATATATATATATAATATTTTAATTACTGCGTGTGTAATTAATTCGATATAGTAATTACCACAGTTTAATATGAGATTATTAATTAGGATAGTTCTGCGCCCGCGGCGGGGGGGGGTACACTGTTTTGTCATTTTATTTTATTTTTGATTCTTTGATTGGAAGTAGGGCTGGCGTTTTTTTTTTTTTTTTTGGGTAGTTTTTCTTTCTCTACCTGAGCTTTGAATCATAGATTGGGTAGCTGTTTGTTTGTTTCTTGGGAACGTTACTTTTCTCGGCATGGCCGCAATGGCGAGGACCTGCGTGCAATCCCTCCTCAAGTTCCTCTGCTCCATCACGGCTATGTTTGGCATCGCCATGATTCTCTATGCTATCTGGATGCTCAGGGCCTGGCAGCGCCAACTCCCCTACCCTTTTCCACCCCCAGAGTCCCCATTTCCATGGTAAAACTCTCAACTTCCACGCCTTCTGTTTGTTTTTCCTGAAAATATGGCAAGTGATGTAAATTTCATCCCTACCTCGCTCTTGTGTTTCTTCCTGGGTTTAATTAAACTGGGTTTGTTGTTGACTCTGGTGATAATTGAAAGTCGCATTGAAGTAGGGTCAGTTGTTGACTTGGGTCTTCAAATTATGAGAATTTGATTATCAAAAAGTCGCATGTGTGTGTGTGTTCATCGCTATTTGTTAAATAGACCGTTGAGAAACTCTATGAGCTTGGTGTTTTAGTTTTCCTGGGTATAAATTGCTGGTGGGAAGCGGGTAGTCAGTTTAAGTGTAAGTTTAATGTTTCTACATGAGCTTTAGCTGCTTTTTTGGGTATCACATATGATATATGGGAAGTGGCTTGTCAGATCGGTTTCATGGTTTATGTTTATTTCTATATTTGTCTTTTCTTTTTGTACTTTATTGGTTATGTGGAGCTTACGTCTTACTATGTGTTCAATTTTATTATTTATTAGTTTGAGTTTCTATGGAGGGAGATGCACGTCCTTGCCATCTCCAAAAGATTGGTGACATAATTATCAACTTCCTAGGAATTATTGTACTATAGTACCTTTTATTTTGCTAAAATTTTAAAAGTAAACCAAGAACCTTTTGATTTCAATCCACTTTTTAGTTTAGATTACTTGTTATTAAGCATGTGTTTGGTATACGCGTTTCAAATCGTGATTTTGGACTCGAAACCAAAAAAATCACGAGTTATACAAAAAAAAAAAATTGGACACAAGATTTGAATGAGGATTTAAATCCCAACTCAAATAAAGTGCGAGTCTTATGGCTGCTTTTGAGTTCATTTCTTCAGCTGTTTTTGAATCCATACCGGATTCAAATCTAGACTCAATTTTTATGGGGCTCAATTTATTATTTTATCCTTTTTTCTAATTCATCTTGCTCTTCCACTCTCTCTCATTGACTTTACTTTATTTAAGTTTTAAAATAAAAACTGTATCAAACACAATTTTTAAAAAAAATTATGATTTCAATTATGAAACCAAAACTATATATCCAACATTTTTTTCTTATAATCTTGAATCCAATCATGATTCTTCAACTTCAATAAAGTAAAAAGTCATGAAATCAAAACACAAAAACAAAAACATATACCAAACATTCCCCAAATTATTGTGTTTTGTGATCCACCTTCCTCTTGGAAGGATATAAGATCTTAGATCTTCGAATTGGACTTTTACAATTTTTAAAATTGTTTTATATTTATATGCAGGTTCATCTACACTATTCTTGGTTTGGGAATCACATTGTGTGCAGTCACATGCTCAGGTCATATTGCTGCAGACACTGCAAATGGAATCTGCCTTTATCTTGTATCCTTTGATTGAACTGGTCTCATTCAATATTAATCCTTGCATTTCCCCCTTCTTTTTCAAATGTGCCAATTTATGTGGCATTAAGATATTTTTTTCTTACTTGGTGGAGATGTTGTGGCGTAATTGGAAAAACTACAAACTACAAGTGTGACAATCATTTGACATATACAATAGGCTTCCACATCATTAACAGAACATATAGGATACAAAGGAGTCGTTCTGTTAATGCTCTAGAAGCCTATTGTTAATGTCAAAGGATTGTCACACTTATAGTTTGTAGCTTTTCCAATTATGCCACAACATCTCCACCATTTAAACAAAAATAACTTAATATCACATAAAGTGGCTCATCTACGACTTTTAATTTTAACTGCTATAAAATTTAACAGTATTTGAGGGTTTGATGAAAGAGGAAAAAAGAGTGCCTTGGTTTTGCTTCATTGATGTTAGGGTTTCTGATACACACTGACATTGCATAGTAAAATGGAGCTTATCTTGTACAAAATAAGATATTTGGTTTATGTGGAAAACATTTTTAACAATTTGGAAATTAAACGACTAATTAATTCTTTTAGGGTTTATCTTTTTTCGACTAGCTATAAAGTTATTATTAGAAATGTCTTACTTCTCCATTGAGATGGGTAATTCTCTAATCTTTTATATGTAGACCCACTTTCATCTTGATACTCAACCCTCGTTCTAGGATCAATTGGTGTTCTACTGGAATATTGCGCACTTAATTGATTTCATGTTAGTTATGTTCTTTTTGGGTGTAGAAGGAGCTAAATTTAATGCCTTTTTTTAAGAGTTAGCTCTTTATTGGGGTTTCGTTTTGTTTATTCTTCTCCTAGGGAGCTACTGGAACCACAGAATTTTCAGTTCCTTGTTGTTGTGTATGGTGATATTATTGTATATGTTTGCTCTTTTTAGTAATCTTTTTAAACTATTAGAGCATGCGCATGATTTTTTACAGTAATCCAAAAACAGAACAAAAGATCAATCGGTTCAAATTTCCCCAAAAATAAATATCTGAAGAATCTTATGTGAAATGAAATTCCCAAACTGCCAGTCATTGCTGCCTGATATTAGTATTTTTTATAATTGTACTAAAATAAATATTCCAGGGAATATGGGCATTGACATTATGAAATATATGTTATGAGTTCCAATTCATTATTGTCCTTAACATGCTAAGTACATGTTTATTGTTTTTGTGCTTATGATGCTGGAAGCTGCAGTGACCACGGAAGTGTTTTTTAACTATAACTGGGAAAAGGTATGTTGTTTATAAGTCTTCATCAGTCCTTACGTGATCCAATGTTTATTGGTTTTTATGAATCCATTTTGCCAAACATTGAGATAGCTGTTCTGATTTGATCTGGTTTTTGTTGTAGGATTTCCCTGAGGACCCAAGCGGCCATTTTGATGAGTTCAAAGATTTTGTTAGGTCTAACTTCGAGTTCTGCAAGTGGATTGGTTTGACTCTTGTAGCTGTTCAGGTTCCTCACTAATCCTTTCTGTCTCAATCCTTTCCCTTCAATTCTCTCATGGGCATGGTGACAGACCCATGCGCACAATTTTTACATCTTTTTAATGGAGTAGATGTTTTTTTTTCCATTTAATTTTTGTCTCTGCTGTATCATTATTTCCCGTGTTTTATAGTTGGATTTTTTTTTAGTTGTTTTTGATAGTCGAGTTATTTCATTTTGGTTTGACCCACATTTTTTGTTACCCCAACACAGTTTTAGTCGTTTAGGATATCTATGGATGGGCCTGTTTGGCCTTGCTTCTGTAAAAGTTAAATTCATAGTTTTCTTCCACAGTAGGCACATAATTAAGGTTTTAATGCCGTTTGGTGTCATGACCCATGAATCTACATGCAAAATCTAGAGGCAAAAGAACAGATTCTTTGTAACTTGTTTGTAAGCTTTTTTCCAATAAAATTGTCTTACTTATTAAAAAAAACAAAACTTGCTTGTAAGCTATAAGCAGCTCTCCGCCATATGGTCTTGCAGGAACTTGTTTTAGTGGTTACTTTTGTATTTACGATATGTTCATACATGAGGGGCTGTTTGATACCTGAGTGCCTTTGTATGTGTAAAGGTTAGAATTTTTCTACCAACCCTCACTCTCTTGCATGTGCTTCACTTGCAGGGACTGTCTATTATTTTGGCACTAATCCTCAAAGCCCTTGGTCCACAGCAAACATATGAAGATAGTGATGACGATTATTCTCCTGCTAGGGTTCCGCTCTTGAAGAATTCTGTGCATCAACCTCCTGTTGTTGCTAGTGACCCTGTCTTTGGATCTAAGAGTAATGAAAGGAAACTGTGGATTAATGAAAAGGTGCAGATAATAAGATAAATTTAATTGCTGGTAATTCTACTATTTTTTTTATGTGAACCATCAATGGTAGAGGACATTTCCTTTATCCTTCCTTTTTGCACCTTACGTCAGCTGTATTACATACATCAATGTATTGGTTTTATATGGGTTCTTGTTGTGCATGAACAAGCTATCTTAGCTCAGTGACATCTTTTTTAATTTAAAATTCTCACTTTTTTTTCCCTTGGCAATTATCTTTTGTAAAATCTACCGGGAGACTAGGTTTTCCAAAATCCTACAACTCTTGCCCATTGTATCTGCATTGTCTAATGCTAGGTGTAATAGCTACGTCTCCATGGATCATTTGGATTCTACACTAGGCTTCTTTTAATTCGTCCCAGTCCTGCTATGATAAGAGTTGATTCTGATGTACTTTATTCTTGGGAAATAACATCAAGAAACTTAATCTATTTTGCTTTAGTATCAGTAAGGACTAATAAGTCTGCAATATTAAGATAGAAGCTGAGTCACTAATTTAGCCATTTAGCCCATAGAAGCTAGAGATGCCTCCCGTTTGTTTCTTTTCCTGTTGTTTTCTTTGAAACATGTGGCAACCAGCAGGCTTACTAATCCCCAGGGCAAAAGAACCCAACACCACAAATCCACATCTAGATTCACATCATTACTACCTGTTGACAAAGTTATTTGTTATTCTTGTGAGTGGACTTCACTTCATTGGTGTTATTTGAAACTGTGTTGTCCGAGAGCGGCTAGCTTATTACAGCTTTTATGGTAAGCCTGCTGAAGAACTGAAAACACAGTAGCCTTCCCTCTTTCATGCATGACTGATCCTTGATGGAAGTCTCTGGGTCATTGATTTCTTTGAGAAAGATATCAACATTGATCTCCCGTTTCTACAAATTCATGGTTGCATTCTTTTTATAATTAATGTCTTAACATTTTCTTGTGTTTTACCATCAGTCAAACAGTTAAGCAGATGGGATTGCAAGATCTGGTATATCAGGGACAAAGGGAGTGTCAGGCATGCATGCAGCGACCTTTTTTTTTTTTTTTTTGTGGTTATCTGTAATACATCTCAGCTGATCACGGATGTGGATTCGACTCTGACAAGGAAACGCCATTCCAGGTGGGTTTACGGTGGAGACTCTAGATTTGGATCGGGATATGACCATTTGTTGGAAATGTTTAAATGACATGCAACCATACCCGACACCTAACGATTCAGTAGATTCATATTCAATATTTCCATTTTTGTACCCTAACTCAATGGTAAAAGTAGAACATCCTGAACAAGGTTTGTTTTGTAGGCACGTGTACCTGTCCGTTTCATATGTTATTACATTTTAATAGAAATGACTTGCAGGAAAGAGTTACATTTTGAAAAATGTAGTTTCAGCAAAGTGCGATTGCGTGCGATGTTATTTCTTAGTATTATATTTGTAGGTAATTTTGCTAACATCTCAATTCCTCGTCTGGACTATCTAAAATAACCATTTGTGTAATATTTATGAATGGGACTGACTGTGTAATAGTTTTATGACAAATAAATATAATTTAGTCCATATTCTTATATGTTATCCTATTTATAAGCTCATTAGACTCATCTAATTTTAAAATATTTTTCACGAGTTTATAGAGGTGTTGACTTCATAAATGACAGTAAGATGTTATTTATTTATTATTCCTTAATAATGTAAAAGGTTTTGCATTTACACTGGAGTACACGGGAGATGATGGTCAGTTCAAATTAAATGAGCTAAAAGAAATTTTAAAAATGATCAAAAGTGGTGTTGCTACGCTCAATTTCAAGTTGGCTCTCATGTCTTGTTATCTCAATATATGAGCCATGATTGTTGTTTTGGACAGCTTTATAATCCTTAATCTTTCATAAACATGTCTTTAATATGCTGTCCTGAGCGCTCGAGTTTGAGTTTGGGATGATGCTACAATACTAATCTCAACTTATCACGAATTAACCAATGCACGCTGGCTTAACTTACAGGAGCTTTGAGTTCATGTTGTGTTGCGACTGCTACACCCCTGTATAGTGAAACGACTAAACGTCCCCCGGCAGTGACTGTATCACTGTCACGTTGGCATTGATGGAAAATAAATGGAATCATCAATTTAAAACAGCTGCGTATGAAAATTTAAAACACAATTATTATCAATTTAAAACAGCTGCGTATGAAAATTTAGAACACAATTATCATCAATTTGGAACAGCGACGTATGAAATTGTTTTTTGATAAAAAAAATTGTTGTCAAGAGTTAAAGTTAGGCTCATCTGGTATGATTTCTAAGATTTAGTCATTATTAGTTCAATTGATTCCTTGACGTTGCGATAGAGGATTGAAAGGACATTAATTTGCTCATCCAATCAAAGCACAATTATTGAAGTTGGCAAAGCCCGTAGGAAGATTATCTTGTTCCACCTAGATAAAGCATTATTCATGGTTTTATAAGATTGTCTTCCTTAAGTAACTAGGAGTCTAAGTCTATGACCCACAACAATAACTTTAAGTCCTTAGTTAACCCTAAACAATGAATAATCTCAAGCTGAAATTTAAAAATAATAAATTTGGGTACCTAATTAAATTTCTGTGGGATCAATTGAGGTTAGAACAAAGATGGAAGAGAAATTATCAAATAGAAGTTCAAAGACCAATGGAGATCGGGTAAAAGAATGTTGGCTGGAGTGGAGGATGGACTGCTACTGCCCATGGGCCCAATGACATAAGTTTCGACCATGGAGGCATCATAAAGGCTTGCCAACACAGGAATTAGCAATATACTTTTAATATTTTATTTTAAAATTAAATATTAATATATTATTATCATGTATTAATTTACAACTGTATTTATAAATAATTTTTATAAATTTAACATTAATATTAAATTATTTTAAAATTATATTTCACCCTGGGTGTGGAAATTAAATCAAATTTTTATTTGTTTTTTGTTTGGATTTTTTTGGTTTAATTTAATGATAATAATATTAATACTAATACTCTTAAATAATAATAATTACAATATAGAAAAAAAGTAAATAATATAAACTAAAAACAATAACCCGGTAAGACAAGGTTAATTGTTGAATGGTATTATCCAAAATGTTCATAAATGAAGATTTTAAACATGTCTAAAAATATCATAATACGTTTTAACGCGAACTAATATGAACTAATATGACTGGTCGAAAACAAACGTGACATACCAATTTTAACATGGTCTAAAGGTTATATAAGACTCCAGCCCAAAGGCATGGGGGAGCAAAAAGGACTCCAGTGAGGCCACTCATTGGTCGAGCATTAGTCTCTAGCCAAAAATGAAGCCAAAATGTCTCTATAAATTATTTTTAAAATTTAATAAAAAATTCAAAATCTTAGAACACAAAATATAAAAATTAAAAGCACGAAGGAATCGGTTTCTAGCAAATTACGAAAAAATCATGGAAAATTACGTGATTTCACAAGATTTTGTTCAGTTGCGGATTATTTTTTTCAATAAAAAAAGAAAAGAAAACAGACCGATGGCGATGACGAGTAGGGATCATGGACCGAGGCATGTCTGTTTTTTCTATGCTTGCATGAGGCGTGCACTGTTGCACATGCTCCGATGACAAGTACCGACGAAATAAATGATTAGTTTATATATTTTTATTAACATGTTTTTTAAGTTACGTTTTTTATAACATAAAGTCATATAAAGGAAAATTTCAGGGGTTTGGATTTTAGCACTTAGGTCACTAGTGAGAGGCCGTATTAATAATGACTAGGGATGATAATGGATTAGATTGGATTTAAGTACGCCTTAATTTGAATTCAATTTAAATTAGAGTATAATTTTAAATCAGTTTAAACCTATCCAATAAAATTGCTAATTTATTAAATTATTAAAATAAAAAAAAGTAATTTAATTTAATTATACTATATCAATTTGGTTTTAAGATTTCAAAATCGCAATTTAAATCAAATCAAATCAAATCAAATAATATTATTATTTACTTATTTAATTTTATTTTATGTTTTGAGATTTATTTAAAATTATTTGTTAATACTTAATGTGTTATATTTGTGAATTATATTATCTAATTTTAAAATTTATAATCATAAATTTAACATATATCAGTATTAATATACTTACATACTATTTATTTTACATCATTTTAATTTTAAACACTCAAACTGAAAATATTTTAAACCACCGATTCAAACCAAACCAAATGAGTTTCGGTCCAGGTCCAGTTTGATTTGGTCTAAGCAACAGGCTTGATTTAATTTAATTTTGTCCAAATTAAAACACATCAATTTAATTTAAAAAATGACTTTAGATTCAAACGAACTAATTTCACTCCTAGTTTGAATATGTTTTGGTGATTTGGGTTTGATCGACGAACCGAAATATTTTAACTTAAATTTATTTAAAATATCAAATTAGAGTGGATTGGACTAGATGCGATCCAATAGCCTATCAGATGTGACAGGACAAAATTGTCACCCATAAGGACACGACATTACAACGCTCAATCAAGCAGGGTGAAATAAAACGCAGGTATATTCCGTCGTTTTTGGAAGAAATTGAAATGCGAACACCGTCAATCAGATCTCATCGCTCATCGCTTATCCCCTACCTCTTCTACCCCTCGCCGTTCTCTCTGGCGCATGGCCTCCGACAACCCGAAACGGAGCGGCTGGCGGGGTGGAAGACTTTTTCTCCGTTATGGTGTTGTGGGCAGATTCATGGGCGGTGGGGCCATGTTTCATGTAATTCCAGGAGTGATTAGTGAGCTTGACTTTGCACAGCCAAAGACTCAGCGATCGGTGAGAATTTAACTGGTGTTAATATATAGTTGTACAAGATCCAATTATTTATATGCCACAATTAATAGATAGATTGATGCATATATATCATTATACCATATTACTTTTATTCGCACTAACTAGGTTTCTAATAACATTGTTCCCGTTACATTCACACATGCATAAGTACTCTAAATTCTAGCTTCAGTTTATTACGTAGGATTTACCTTGTTTAAGTCTCTCGTAAATGCATTTATTAATTACTTTCTAGATCAATTCTATAATTTAGATATTTTTTTATTTGGCATCTTTATTTATATTTTATTCATTAATGTTTCTACTTTTAAGGAGAAAATATATATATCATTCATTTTCCGACTTTTTAGAATTTTAAAAACGACAAATGAAAAAAAAATATAAATTAAAACACCAACAACAACAAATAACAAATTAAAAGTTAATTAAAATAGAGCTATTTACACTTACATTTCTGGTATCTTTTAATTTTATTTATCACGGGAAAAAATCCATACATGAAGCTAAAAATATTTATATCAAAAATTATTCAAAAACACATTTATATTTAAATTTTATCATTATTTTTGTTGTAAATGATATTTTTATATGGCGTTAATTTTTAGTTTAATGTAAAATTATAACTTTTTAGAAATAAGCATAACCATAGTAGCAACATTAAATAATATTTTCCAAATAAAATAAATCTATAAATTCATTTTTATAAGAAATATCTATTAAATACTTTTTACATGAAACACTTTTACTAAATTTTTTGTTGTTATATGGGATTTTAGGTACTATATTTTAAACAAATAGAGAATTATTAGTGAATGGAGAGCAACTCCCCTCGCCGGCCCAGTCGCCCTTCATTCATCTTTGTCTTACTTTTAAATGATCGAAGTCTATTTTCAATTCTATATTTATTTGAATAAGAATATATATAATTAATATTTTTCGTATGTAATTTTCTTGAAATTCATATTTGTATTACATACACATTGCTTTTTATAAGGTGATATATTGCTATTATTGATCCTTCCATTATGTGAATAGCCTGGACTACAGTAAATGAAATCGGGTCCCAGTCATATGCAATCGACCGACATGGTACCTATGTTTCAAAATTAAATTATAATAATAGGTTTTCTTTACGCATTCCATCCGAAAGTAATCGGAACCCTGCAGGTGTGGCGTGATTCACCTGGGCAAAAAAAAAAATAATTTGTTGGTACTCAAAAAATAAAATTATTATTTAAAAAATAAAAATATAAACACATGCTAATTTAAATTTTGGGATATAGTTTACAGAACGTGAGAGAGCTGGTGCCTGGAGCACCCCCTCCTTGGCCCATAATTCCTAATTTAGGTGTGATTGCAACATTTCTCACGCTTTTGCGTAACCGCATTCAATCATTATTTATTGGACCACCCCAAATTGATCTGATCGGCGGTTAAAACTTAAAAGCAACCAACTTTCAAAAATATAATAATAATTATAGACCAGTAACTAAAACAGAATAAAAATAACAATAAATAATTTTAATTATGGAGGGGCACAAACTAAACACTATATTTGTCCGAATAATATAATAAAAATTCGAACTATTTATTATAAATTAAATACTAAAAAACGAAAAAAAAAAAGAGACAAGAATTAAATAAATTTTTTAAAAAAAAATCAAAGGCGCATGAGTTGGCTTCGCCTGTGTTCAAGTTTCCTTCTTCCTCGGTCAAAGCAAAACATTTGGTATATTTCCGCATTGCATTTCTATGATAAGTTGGCAACTTGGTAATTATATGTTTCCAATAAAACTCTAATGGCCTAAAAGTACTTAGTTTTCTACTTGTAGTAAATTTATAATTAATATCCCGTATAATTACGGGAAAGTCTGTTATTTAGGCCCCACGGCCAGGCCTGTAATCTAGTTGGTACTTAATTAAATGTTCAATGGTGACTCGTATGATGCGATGAGATCAAATCACGCACGATTAGAAGCATAGAAGAAGATTTGAGGGGAAAAAACAATCATATCATATGAGATTAATATTATACAAATGGGTTAACACAAGCTCTTAACAATATAGATTACAGACGTGTGAACTACCCCTCTTTACGTGAGAAGGCAAAAAACTAATGAAAATGCAAGTTCATATATATATATATATACTGTCAATACTCAAAAAAGCAAATAAAAATGAGATAGCTCCGTGGGTATTGCATGCATGGAATACAAAATCAGAAGTAATAAAAGACATCTTTATATATTTCATCCATCCAGAACAATCCTGCATGTAATCTTATTTGGGAACTAGGGATTTGCAATATATTTACAGATTTATGGAGTGCTTTTAAAATTCCCATGCATGTATATTCACTGCGTAGATTTTTGTTCCCTCCAGCCCGTTTTCATTCAATTCAGAGAAAAATGAACGGTTCTAGCCAATAACTAATTTGGAAAATTTTTAGCCTACTAAAAAGAAAAGAATACCCTATTTTAAAAAAAAAACAGTCCTTACTTTACTATCTAAATTAAAATGTTTTATATTTTGTTTTTGTTTTTTTCGCAAGGATTTGCCATTAATTGGTAACAAAAATATTTGAAAAGTCAGTTTAATAATAAAAATACATACCCTAAATTCAATTAAATAGTTTTTAAGTCGTGGAAAGATAGCCCCATTTAATTTTTATTATATTTTTCTACCCCCATACAATGATTAGATATAGCAAGTTGTTGCTAAGATTAATGAGCTATATAAACTCAAGCCAATAATGTTCGATTAAACATTTAAAACAATCTATATAGTTGATATATATCATTAATTTACCTATACCTTTTAGGACAATCCTCCATGGAGCATTTAAGAAAATTAATAGTTACAACCATTAATTGGCAAATAAATTAGTGTGGAATCCTGGAATGACTTTCAACGAGATTAACGTGTAATGATGAAAATTAATTTTACTTAATTAAGATTTGAATATCTGACTAGAAGTGTATGTTTTCAAGTATCTATACAAGTATTAGGCTTAACTGTACTTTGAGAGTGGATCAACTGGTATTGAGATTGCATAAGTGGTTATGAGATTTTTGAATTGGATTCTCATACGATTATCCTTTGAACTAAAGTGTACAATTTTAAATTTATTGAATTTATTATTTTTAAAAAATAATTTTATTTTTAAAAAATAATAATACCATATCAAAAGCATCTAATAATTTAAAAAAGAATAATATTATATATAACTGAGATTGAATAATTTTTAAATAACCATGACAACATTGACAACATAATAACACACCAATTCATCCAAAAAAAATCATAATCCTTTAATCAAATTTCACAACAATATAGCGAATATTTATTAAAAAAAAACACCTTCAACTTTACACCGTTATGTAACCGACAAAACTAACGAGTAACGACTCTTTCTCGCTCCGGTCGTTCTCACATGGGCCTTCGTTCCGTAGAGAATCTCGCAGGGTGGACAATAAATTAAATAGATTTAAAAGCAATAATAATAGCAGATTACATACAGTACACCTTTTATTGAATTACCGTATTACCCTCATGCTTTTATCACAAAGACCGACAGTGCGGCTGGGCGGAATTATCGCCAAAACTGCCGTCGGGCCCCACTTCCCCTAACTGACGGGCAGTGGCATCGTGGTCAATAACGTGAAATTTAAAGGGTAAGCTGGGAACAGCAAAATCCGCGCGTATATAATCGCGCGCCCAGGTCCGCTGGGATCGCAATCGCAGAGTACGAAGCGAGCCCTGGGAGTGAGGAACCGTCGGCGGCGGCGGTGCGGTGCAATTCAAAGTTGCCGCCGGTGAACGGAGACCAGAATACGAGGTGAAAGAGCCTACGCGCAGCCGTATCCGACCAAGAAAAATGCGCTCCCGAAGCCAGATTGGCCGCACTGCTGCGGCGGTCTGCCTCATTTTAGGGCTTCTCGCTGCCGCCTCCGGCTACTCGACTCAGCGGCTGCCGGGCTCAATGTGGAGTTCTGCTGTGGCCACGTGGTACGGTGATCCAGAAGGCGACGGAAGCACTGGTAATTTCCGCTCTCATTTCACTCGTTTAAGCTCGAGAGGCCCTCACTCGGACTGGGTTGACTCAGAGCACGTCCGTGTCAACTCAGTCGTCCGCACGCTAGCGTTGTACAGCGCCCTCTCCTTTCACTTTTTTTTCTTATTTACGATTTTGCCACTTTTTTAAATTCTGTTTTTTCTTTCCATCGACAATTTTTTTTGGGAAAAATATAAATTGGAGTTGTTTCATTGGACGCCGCCGTTTAGAGTTCCTAGCATATGAAAAATAAAATTTAAAGCCTTTTTTTCGGGTTTTTTTATGTATAAATTGATTTTTTAACAGCCGTATTTTTATCTAAAGTGTTCCTTTTTTCTACCGAAAATAATTAATGTTTAACAGCCGTATTTTTATCTAAAGAGTTTAGGGCAAAACTGTTTTCTTACACCCTAAGCATATTTGATTGGATTATTTTTTTTTGTTTTTTTTTTATAATATAATAAATAAAAATAAAAAAGTATTATATGAATCCTTTACATTGAAATTTTTTCAGATTTTAACTTTTTATATTTAAAAACATTAATTATTACTTTGTAAAAAATAAAAAAATATCCTTAAACTAATTTTTATTTACACATTAACCTATAAATACTATGGAAGAAAGAAGAAGTAGGCTTGTAGCATCGAAATCAAATCCACAAGATACGTAACGTACGATTGTATGTCACGCACGTAGTAATTAAATAGTTTGTATTTAAGGGGGTTAGGTGTTTGGGGCATAATTGTTTTAAATTTATTATATGTGCATTAATTTGGTGCAGGCGGGGCATGTGGGTACGGGACATTAGTGGACGTGAAGCCCTTCAGGGCAAGGGTTGGGGCGGTGGGGCCGGTGCTTTTCAAGAATGGCGAAGGGTGTGGGGCCTGCTACAAAGTGAAGTGTTTGGACTCGAGCATCTGCTCCCGGCGGGCGGTCACCATAATCATCACCGACGAGTGCCCCGGATGCCTCACCACGGTGCCTCATTTCGACATGAGCGGCGCCGCCTTCGGCCGCCTTGCCGTGGCCGGCGATGGAGGTTCGATCCGCAACCGCGGCCAGATTTCGGTCATGTTCCGTCGGTACGTTCTTCTTCTTATTATTATTAATATAATAGTATCCTGGGTCTGCGTCGTTGATTTATTTTATTTTTTTAGAAAAAACAAGTCTAACGTGTCGGCTCAGCTCAGCTAAGGATGCGCACGGGGATTGCATTACTTATTTATTACATTCTCCATTTTTTGTGGCTTTATTTTTAGGCTCTGTTTGTTTGGTAAGACAGTAAAAAGAAAAAAAAAACGTGAAAAATATATATTATTTAATTGGAATGAAAGAGTGTTTAGAATATCATTTTCTTGTATAATTGTGTAAATTTTAATAATATTTTAAAAAGTGATAATTTTTGTAATTACGATTTTTAACAGTTACAAAAATTATATCAATTTTTTTTCATATATTTTCTATATCTTTTAATCCATCTTTTTCACCATTTGCTAGAAAATTATTATTATTATTATTATTATTATTATTATTATCACGCACCCCTCGTTTTTTCATATCAACCAAACACATTCTTTACAGAATTTGACTTTCTAGGCTCCGTGTTCACACACGCTGACACGCGACACGCCGCAACTTGGATCGGAATGATTTTTATGTTTCCTGTGGTGGTTTAATTACTTTTGTGTATGATTGGTTAGCATAATTGTTTTTCTTCGTATAAAGTTATAAAAATATGTAATTTTTTTTTAAATATTTTAATATAATATAAAATCTTAAGATATAAAGCTTTACCAAGCTTTAGTATTATAAAAGTTTTTATTTTTATCCTGGGCGGTGGTAGTTCACACGACTACCTAATATTCCCATTAAAGTTGGAGATTCTATACATTGACGGAAATACCCATTTAGGGCTGTAGTGAAAAATTGTTAGCGAAGGTGATGTAGTCACTGTATACCTACCAAGCATCGAAGACCGTAACCCCACCCTGCGTGCCACGCTTTTTGACCTGGCTTTCTCGGTGCGCGGGTGCCTGGTCTGCTTTTGTTGTTCCTATGGCGTGCCTGTCTGTCATATCTATATGTTTAATAGCCTGCTACCGTCTTTTTTCATTAATTGATCGATGTCGCACATTAGCTGCTTATATAAGGATATAATATAATGTTTCAACGTGTTGTAGGACGCTATGCAAATACGGCGGGAAGAACATTGCCTTTCTCATTAACGAGGGTTCCACTAACTACTGGTTATCGCTTCTAGTATTGTTCGAAAACAGTGATGGAGATATTGGATCCATGCAGCTCAAAGAAGTAAACATCTTTACCTCTTTTTTTTTTTTTTTGGTTACTTCTTCTTTCCTTAATGTATGATATTTTAATCACTGGGTTACATAGATTTGGAATTTGATTGACTGACCAATTGCCCCCATAAAAAAATGTAGTGAGCTTCTCTAGGACATGTGATCCCCCTAAACCAAAAAGGAAACCTTTTCCAATAATTTAATAGGCAAAATTACCTTCGTAGGGTCTTCTTCTCCAATAATATGGACATGGTGAGCTGAAAATTGTAGCTTTTATAAAGTAGTGTACTGACGTCTCGTGGCATGTTTTGGGATATGGCAGGCGGGGTCGAATCGATGGCTGGAGATGAGCCACGTGTGGGGTGCCACGTGGTGCATGTATGGAGGACCCTTGCAGGGGCCGTTCTCGGTGAGGTTGACCACCCTCTCTAGGGGGCTCACCCTCACCGCAGCCGACGTGATTCCGGCCAATTGGGTTCCCAAGGCCAACTACACTTCACGCCTCAACTTCTTCAATTAAGGATAGATGTATGCCAATCCTCCCCGACCCGACAGAAAAAGTAGCCGTTGAGATTTTCTTTTTTCTTTTTTCTTTTTTTTATTATATATGTACGTATGTATGAACATAAATGTGTCTCCCGTGAAAAGTAGCCGTTGGGGGATGTGAAAGCGTCCATCCGTGGCTCTTTCTTCTGGTTGATTTTCCATTTTGCTGTGCGTAGCCATCTCCAAAGGAGAGAGAGCGTGCGTTAGCTTGATGTCATGTCAGGATTGGTGGAAGCATATGGACCGTTATTCTATAATTATGTAATGTGTGGGCTCGGTGGTACCTTGTTATGTATGTGCCGCCATGTGGGCGCTTTTGCATGTAGGCAGGCTATTGTAACGGATCGATTGTCTTTTGCGGGGGTGGTCTTGGTCCTGCTTTCCAAATTGGATTTTTTAGCAAGGTGGGGTATGTTAGCATTAATGAAGCAAAGTTAAACCAATTATGTTACTACCCGGTCATGATCCGACCCAAAAGAACACTGTGACCCAAATTTCAAATTAACAAAAGAAGTAATCTCCCCAAGCCCACGGCTACACGGAGAATAACTCATTAGCCCACCACTATGGCCTTGTTGTCCCTGGTGCTTTCAAGGCGTCCACTCAAACAAGAAGTTACCCAAAGCCAACCCAAAATTTTTGCACATCGCTCTACTGGGAAGGCGCAAAATCAATATGTACAGATGAATGACAATTTGATTGGCGACCTAACCTTGTGGCATATTGAATACACATCAGCCAAATACTACCAATTTATTTTAAGCTGATCAATTGTCAATGCTCAATTGTACGCTCATTAGTTTTCTTGGTGTGTTTAGTATATATCAAAAGATATTTGAAAGATCTAAGAGCATATAGTGAGTTAAAATTATATTTAACTTGTTAAAGCAATTTAAATTACTCTGTATTTTTTACATATAAATAGTAAAATTTAATTATTATTTTTTTCCAACGGACTCTTTAAATCACTATTTACATCTGAAAATTACTATAATAACTCTTCACAAATAAAAAATTATTATTTATTATTTATATTTTATTTATTATTTTTTATCTCTCCTCCCCCTTCCAACCCCCATCCTCTCATGTGTAGCTAGGGGCACATGTTACTGCTCCTAGACTTTGCCGACAACCTCGCCGCCGCCAGTCTCCGTCACCGTCCTTACCCCAAAGAACCTCCCTTTCCTTACTCCCCCTCCTCTCCCGAAGCCCCTCTGTCACCCCCTTGTCCTTCCCTTCCCATCCTCCACCGCGACCGAACCCTCCGTCCCTGCCGGCATCGAGAACGTCAAGGACTTGCCCACCACCTTGTCGTCCAACTCGCCATTCGTTGGATCGTGTTCTCCCCATCTGGCGCCCTCGCATTGTCATTAATCCATTTCGTCTGGCGCAACATGCCCAGCGGATCTGATCACCTCTCGTTCCCCAAAATACCCTTGGTGGCAGCTCTCCCCCATCTACCGCAGCTACGTCACTGCGAGCCGGCATCAGAGTTCATCAAAGGTGACTTTGTGGATCAGTGGATAGAGATGCGTACGGACAAAGAATTCTTTGGGTTTTAAAAAAATATTATTTTAACTTTAATGCATATAAAATAAATAATTTGTTGAAGTTAACTTACAAAATAATAAAAAAAATAGTATTCACTATTATTTTAGTTAGTAATATATTATTTGTTTTTTTCATCGAATTGGTAGCCGACTATGATTGGATGCCGCTTAACTGAGGAGAGTAGAATGGCGGGACCGTTCGGAAGAGTTTCCCAAATGAATACAGGGTAGATTCAATCAATCCACTATAAATTAAAAAAAGGATATTACCTGAGATGATTACACAACTAAAATTTGTTTTCTTTTTCATTTGGATTGCCGGTTTAATGTTGAAAAGAGATATTTGAGGTGTATACTTTTTCTCCTTTTTTTAAAACCAAAAAACATTTTCAAAAAGGATGAAATGACATTATATATATATAAATTAACTCTTGAACTTTATTTTTAATATTGTTCTTGTTAATTATATAGATTTTGATTAGTAGATTTCAAATAAACTTTTTATTTTTTATTTATTGTTATTATTTGTATAAACATATAGATTATATGTATATTGGAGGAGGGAGGGAAAACGAGAGAGGGGTATAAATGAAAATCAGAAAGCCTAGCCTAGATATGTTTCCTTGGGTGTAATCTTCTTCAATCCCGACACTTGAATCAATAACATTCTTGAGTGCCTCTTTTCAAGAAGTCTTACTATCATTTATTGGGAGAGGGTTTGCTCTTAAAGCAATGGTTGACGCAATGGTTTTAGGCAGCACCTTAATAAATGTTTTTTACCAAAAAAAACAAAAGAAAAACAAAAAAAACTTCACGGCGGCACAAACGACTGACTCGTTCCCACGCCACCTGCTGCCTGTGGTTTCCAAATCCCACACTTGGGCCTTGGCTCCGCATAGAGATTGCTGCAGAGTCGAGTAAGGCAACAAACAAGTCAGTAATGACGTAATTAAAATCAATATTATCGGGCAGGTCGACAACGTTATTATACAAGACAACACAAACCGTATTACCCCTTATAACCGCCGTCGGGGCGGGATTAACGCCGTAACTGTCGTCGGGCCCCACTGAAAAAGAGGAAGTAGTGTATGGAATATTAACAAACTGGAACACAAGGTACGACTTTTCTTTTAAGGCGCGCTGAAATCTGCGCCATTTTCCTATATATATTCATTTTCCTATATATATATATATATTGAGTACATACGCCTTCTCGGATATCATAATTCATAAATAAAAAAAAATGCATTCCGGAAATCAGATTGGCCTCAGCAATGTCATCATCGCCGCCTCTGTCTGCCTTTTTTTATGGCCTTTCGGGGCCGCCGGCGCCGGCTACCTTACACAGCAGCTTCCTAACTCGACGTGGAGTCCCGCCGTCGCCACGTGGTATGGCGAGCCAGAAGGCGACGGCAGCACCGGTATGTCGTCCTGTCTCTCTCATTTCACTCCTTCAACCTTGAAAGCTATATACATATTGGCGGGTCTCGATCGGTGCGCATTATCCCCGGCCGTACGTGCGTGTCTATTAAAACCTCCCAGCTTGGGGTTTTGGATTCGAGAGCAGTCTCACGTAAAAATCATATATAACACACACACACACACACATGTATGCATGTATTTTACATTAAATTAATTTGTATAAAAACAATATTTTATAGACAGTTAACTGAATTTGGAACTGCCAAATAATGCATGGGTCCAAATTAGTAGCAGCTTTGCTTTGGGGTAACAATTTGTTTCTAGTCAGGTGGCAGTGCATTAATTAATTTGTTTCATTAATTTGGTTTGCGCATAATCCATTAATAATTGGTGCAGGAGGGGCATGCGGGTACGGTCCATTAGTGGACGCGCAGCCCTTTAGGGGGAGGGTTGGGGCGGTGGGGTCGTCGCTGTTCAGGAACGGGGGTGGGTGTGGGGCCTGCTACCAAGTCAAGTGTTTGGACTCCCGCGTTTGCTCCCCGCAGCCAGTCACCATGATTGTCGCCGACGAGTGCCCCGGCTGCATCACCACGGTGCCTCATTTCGACATGAGCGGCTCCGTTTTTGGCCTCCTCGCCGTCCCTGGCCGTGCTGGTTTACTCCGCAACCTCGGCCAGATTCCGGTCCAGTTCCGACGGTATCTATATATATTCTTCTCATCATCATTTTACTAGCTATTTAATGTATATATCCACTCTTTTATTTTAATTAATGGCTTGACAGTTGATCATGGCAATAGGCGTTACGAGGGCACAATGCATATATAGCTGTGACTTACATATATAGTAGTACGTGTAGCGAAGGCTTTTTTTGTTTTGACATAGTTAGTATGTGTGTGTGTGTGTGTGTGTGTATGTAGAAGTTTTAAGAACTTTTATTGCATGCATATTAATACATTAATTGCATACGTGTGCTGTAGGATTCCGTGCCAATATGGGAGGAACATTGCCTTTCGCATCAATGAGGGTTCCACTAACTACTGGCTGTCACTTCTGGTGTTGTTCGAAAATAGCGATGGTGACATTGGATCTATGCAGCTCAAAGAAGTAAACATCTATCTGTATATACTACGTACTTGATTACGACGCATCTAGCTCCTTGTTTTTCCTGATGTCTAATTTTCGATTTACTAGGCCATATTGGGTATAAATTTGGATTGTGTCCTATTTCTCTTGCTGTCTTTTTTTTTTATTTAGTCATACATATTTACTTTTTTCAATGTGTATATATAATTAATTACATGATTTCGAAATTAAGGCCCTTTTAATTAGATGGTCGAATAAGTTTTTTAAAGAAAAAAAATTATTGTGGTAATTAATTCCAGGGTGAATTGATCTGTCCTACTAATAAAATATGGTGAGTTTTTCATATATATAGTTGAATAATATATATATATGGTGAGTTTTTGCTTCTAAAATATTGACGGCGTGGCGACAGGCAAGTTCGAATCAATGGCTAGAGATGAACCACGTGTGGGGTGCCACGTGGTGCATGTATGGAGGACCCTTACAAGGCCCGTTCTCAGTGAGATTGACCACCCTCTCTAGGGGGCTCACCCTGACAGCCACCAACGTGCTTCCCGCCAATTGGTATCCCACTGCCACCTACACTTCAAACCTCAACTTCCGCCCCTGAGGATATATATAGCCCAATATTCCTCTGCTGGGACAGGAGAAATTAAAGAAGTAGCCGTTGCGGCACAATTGTTTTTTGTTTTTTTGTTTTTGTTTTTCCTTCTTTTTTTGTCTTTTATAGAAAGCTATCTTTAATTTCAAAAAAAAAAAAAAAAAGTAGCCGTTGTGGGGATGTGATAGCGTCCATCCGTCCGTGGTTCTTTGTTCTAGTTGTTTTTCCATGTTACTGCTGTTTGCCCTCTGCTTTTCTAAGCATATGGTGCTGTTGGTAGTGCAGTTGCAGTCTATATATGGTTGCCTCCTCCAAACTCCAGAGGAGAGAGAGCGTTCATTGATTTTATATATTGGCAGTGTTGTATGTCTTTTGGGCCATTAGTATGCATAATGCATTTGAGGTTTTTCAATTTCTTCAATGGACGGCTCAGATATCAGAATACTGTCGTATCATTGAGATGCAATGACATCGGGGGAGTCCATATTAATTTTGGCTTTTCTACAACAATTTAGTATAACAATATATATACTCCATAGCTCACAGGAAATTGTGACAATTCACACCCCTCTTACCTCATCTGATGGTGAATTTTTGAAATCGCACGCATGTTAAAATAAAATTATTGGCTAATATAATTTTATTAGCTCAATATAAAATTACATAAATTTATACTCTAAAATAAATTACTTATAAAGGCGTTTGTAATAATATATTAAAATATGGTTCAAAGTTAAATTACAAAAAAAAAAGCTTTGTATATCAGCGAAGTAAAATTATGCTGATATACATGATTGATTATGAATAATACTACCAGTAGTATATCTGATATTTGTTGTGTTTTGGGTTAAATCTTTGTTCTTGGTCGATAACTTTTTCTAAAGTATATCTCTTTTAATTTATAAGAAAAATAGTTACCAACCAACCAACATGAATATATTCAAACATAAAAAATCTAATTTTAGGTCAAGCATAAAACCGTACAATGAACACCCTTCTTTCAATGCTGAATATATAAAACCGTCCAATGTCTCTCCAGCGTGCACTGGCATCTCCTTCATCCTTGAATAACCACCTCAATGCTGCTGCTATCGTATCGCTTTCTTGAAGCTGACCCTGTGGCCGCATAGTTCCATTGCATTTGCTCCACCACCACACCACCTCCTCGACTACCCATCTCGCTGCCGCCGCTCCAGGGTGATCCATCATCATCCATCCCAATTTTAAAAGCCATATTTTTCTTAATTTTCGGTAAGGATGTGTAATTTTACGAGCAATTTCATGTCTTCAGTTTCTAATCTTGAGGCGTTGAGATGTTCTATATAGTTAGTTTAATGGTCCAATTAAATACTTCATTTTCAAGCTACCAAAATTGTTGGCCAAACGCTTTATGGCATCAACGGAGAAATACAGTTCGCGTGCAGCTGCAGAAAAGTTTTACCATGAATGCTAACAAATCTAGAAGCAAAACAATCTAGAGACGCTGCCAAACAAGTATCAACCCAACAAGGAAAATAACACATACCTGAGCTTAAAATTGTACGAGCACGCTAACACAAACAAGCTATCCTTATAATAGCACAACAAATTTTCGACTAAAAAGTTCTCCAAACTCTTCAAAACAAAACAAAAAAAAAAACCAAAATAAATTGGAGAGCTCCTAAATAAGGGGAGCATTTAGATCAAACTATCCTTATTGTTCAGAATGACAGTATGATTTTGTCAAAAATAATCCAACAGAACACCTCTTAAAAGAGGGGGGAAAGAAACTGAAGATAATAGTAGTCAGGGCAGGGCAGGCAATGAGGTGTCAGACAGCAGCAACCGGCTTGACATCCATCTTCGCTGCTAGAACACCAACATCCGTGGCAGTATCCTTACCAGGAGTAGCTGATTTATCTCCATCAGTTTTGGAGGTGGTTGGTGCAGCAGTTTTCCCATCCTTTTCATCCTTTACTTTCTTTGGATCATCCTTTCCATCTTTAGCAGGTGCGGGTGGGGGCGGTACCATGTGCTGTGGAGGTTTCTGTTTCAGCTTCAGGAGTAGCTGCCGCATCCTCGACATGTCAGTCGGCTTCCCGGGCTTTGGACCCTGAATGACCACAATTGAAGGCTTCTTCTCTGCATCCTTCTTCGCTCTCTTTTTTTCAATATTAGGGACCTCACGAGGGACGAGCTCTGCAATGGCTTTCCAGTATTGTTTGTCCGCCTCTTTGTGGAATTTCTCTTGGTTGGCCAAGTAAAGCTACACAAGCACGAAAATTCATTTGTATTAATTTTAAAAGACATTTTTAAGTAAGGCAATAAGAGAGGAAGCGTACAAGACATGAGGATAAAAGGAAAACATGGAGGTGTGCAGGGAAATTAATTTCCTATCAGCCTTACCTTTTCTTTTTCTCTATTTTGTACCCTATTAGTCTCAGCATTGAGCTTCCTTTTCTCATAAAAAGATTGTTTGTACTCATCAGCTTCATCAATGATCTGATTTCGCATTTCCTTTTCTCTTTTTTCTTTCTCTCCAAGATGGATTGCATTTTGGCTGTACCAGGTGAACAGGAAATCATTTCAAAGTGTCAGATAAGTTATCTTTCAATTCTTAATATCCTATTGAGCTTTTAAAAATCTATTGATCCCACAGACTTAATTTGGACTCAATACCAAACGTTTAAAGCCATGCCTGTCCAAATAAACAGAGACAAACCCAAACAGTGGTCTGACAAATAGCAAATTCAGTTATTGAAATTTCTGGCCTCAAAATAGAGTAGACAGAAAAAGGAAAAACTAAATAAAGAAAGTGTGATGCCATTCAAGGTAATGAAATAAAGTGTACAGAAAAACATGTATGACATTAGGCAGAACACAACAGAGTTCCAATCTAGTCAGAATAAATTTAAAACAAAGCATAGGATGCTAGACCAGGAAAAAAGTACAAATTAAGAAAGGTCCCAACATAACCATCCATAAGGGTAAACCATAACCATCCAATGGTTAGGACTTAGGAGGAAGTATGGAAGAAGAAAGCTGGATGTCACCAAATAATGTGATGCCACTTGGTCAGTCATGGAAAGAGTGAATTATAAATTATGAAACCGGAGAACCTTCGCACAGCTAATGTTTTTTCATCCATAGGCCCACATAATCAGAATTTAAAATTTTATATTTAATAGATGAAATGATCAATAAAATCAAATTTGGCATCAGATTAAATATAGTTTCACACCAAAACACTGCTGCTAATTCGGCCCAGTCACTGTGGTTTCTAAGACTAACAAAAAACTATAATGGGACAATGACATGTGACATGTCTAAGATCTAATGGAAATAACCAAAGAAAAGAAAAACTACAATGAAAAATCTGAGATCCAACGAAAGAATAACAGTTGCAGGAGCTGAAGTCACTAATTTACAGTCACCCTTAAAACCAAATAAATAAATAAGAAGCATCATACAATTACAAGCTCCATTCATTGCAGGAAGACCAATCTATGGACTCTCAAAAATAATACAAAAGACATTGGAAAATTGGAGAAAAACATGTATAAATTTTAGAAATTATAGAAGCAACATTTGACTTTGGAGTGTCACTTAAGCCCATCACCTAAGAAGAGTGAGCTCGTCATCACAATCAGTTTCTGTCAATTCTCAGGAACCTCATCATTCCATGGTACAAATATGAGTGTAACACATGACAACTCATTTGTAGGGGTAACGGGGTAAGAGATGGGTTCATTACTTTCAAAATAAGAAATTAAAGCAACACTCAAAGGACACAGATAACATCAAACTTAGGAAGACGATGTGAACAAAACATGCATCATTTTAACATATGTAGGTAGAAGAAACCAAGCAAAGCAAAGACCAAATCAGGCAAGCACCAAATTTTTGCTTTTCCTTCATTCAAAGAGAAACAAATTTATGATATTTTCAACAATTACTTTCACACTTCTTTCAAGAAAAGGACACAAATATTGTGGCTGCTAATGTGCACTTACTAATAGCTTCGTTATTTTAAACTATGGTTCATGCTCTATAGACCCATTTTATTCTAGATGCAAAGATGCAAAACTTTAGAGTGGGCAGCGCAGCTCCTATTTATATATCGAAAGATCATCAATGAAAACTTTTATCATTTATCAAGCGCTAGACCAATGACTCAATTCCATGGTCAATATAGAGTTGCCTAACATCATAATCCAATTTTATATTTGCTTCATTGGAATTCTCCATCATCAGATCAAACAATGTCGATCTCAGACGCAATATTCCAAGGATCTCTTATTTCCATGTTCTATATCTCATCAATTCCTTGGGGCCTAGTGCTAAAAATATTCACATCGACGTGAGGAAATTCATATAAATCGCCTCGGTACTCAACAGCCCAAAATTCAACGACACACACAAACACAGACAAAACAAAAAAAAAAACTTGACCCTAACCCAGATCCAATGGAATTCCAAACACCAACGCTCAAATACAAAAGCATGACACGGATCAGGTCCAACGACCACGCACGCGAGAATCCCAAAATCGAAAGCACTCACCGACGCCACTCGCGGAGGGCTGCCCCCTCCTCCTGCATCTCGTTGGGCGGCGGCAGGACCGGACCGTCAGAGCTGAAAAGCCCGTCGGCGTCGGCGCCTAAGTCGTAGGGCTTTCCGTGGCCATTCGCTACAGGAACGGACTGCTCAAACGGAGACGGAGCGTAGTCACCTGGGATCGGGGGCGATCCAAAGCCGTAGTCTCCATCGCCGGAAACGTGCTCGACGGAGACGCCGTCGTCTTCGACGGCGACTGGGGGAGGAAGGTCGGCGGCGGGGTCGAAGGAGTCGTAGCGGTGGGAGGGGAGGCGGGGGTCGTAGCCGACGAAAGAGCCGTCGGCGTCGTCAAAGGGGCGGGTCGTCGCCCTCATGTCATCGCCGTCGTTGCTGAAGGTGTCGAACGACGACATTTTTGGAACCTCACCGTCGATTTCTCTCTCTCTCTCTCTCTCTCTAGAAATTTCAGGCAGGCTGGCTGCGGCTGGCCGCTCTCTCTCTCTCTCTCTCTCTCTCTCAATCGCAAAGCTTTGGATCTGAAGCAAGCCAAGTAGCAGCCTTGGGGGTTGGGGAGGTGGGAATTGAGCGTCGGACGATTTAAGCATGTGCGGTGACGAAACGGCGCCGTTTTGTTGTGGCTTAATTTACTTTTGTCGCTTGTTTCTGTTTTGGGCCACATTAGTCATCAATCATCACCGATCATCAATCATAATCATCCACGGGACGGGACGGGACGGATCAACTCGCGAATTATCACCGAACATGATTATTACTCCTCTAATTATCCCGTTTCGGGAGCGTTTGAAATCCATAAATATTTTTAGCCCCGGGGGATTTAATGGGGGGATTCGATCAAAAAAAACATATAACATATTATATGACTGCGCGACGCATGATTATTTTTAATATTTTTTAAAAACTTTTTACATGTAAATATATTATTTTATAACTTTAATCCTAATATTATTTTTTTAAAATAATAATTATTAAGTTTTTTATTTATTTTATTAATTCTTGTGAATAAGATAAATGTAAAGGGATAAAAAAATAATATTATATAATATAAAAAATTATTTAATATTTATAAATGAAAAAGAATAAATATAATTGACTTATTCTGAAATGAATATGTACCGGCATAATTTATTTATATTTTTTTTTTAATAATTATGATATTATTATAGTTATTCACTAATTACACAATCCCAAAATATATATAACATTACACAAAGAAAAAAATTCCTATAACAGTTTTATATATATATATATATATAATTTGACACATCCAAGTCGATCTCACCATTTCATGACACATCCAAATCAACAATTGGATGGATCATGAGTGGTTGGAAAAGCAAACTTTATGAGTGTCAATCTCTCACCATTTTATTTTATTTTTTTTTCATTTCCATGATATTAGTTTGGGCACTCATCCACTAGTTTTTCTTTTTCCTTATTTCATCAATGACATTTCGGAAAATTTCCATGATAATTTTCTTTATAGGTTTTAGATATGGGCAAGGAAATACATGTGTAAAATGTACTAGTTTAACCTGGCTTACGATGGAGCAAAGCAGGCTAACTCGTTTATGCTCATGTTTAATTGTTTAAACGGATTGAATAAATTCGGTCCGCAAGGATTCACGGGAGCCCACAAGTTGCCTGTGATTTTTTTTTATTTTATAAATTTAAAATTAATTAATATAATTAAATTAAATTAATATTAATTTTACTTTTATTTATATGTATATAGGTCAACATTATAATATTAACATATATAATATTAAATAACTTTAATATATTATACGTAATTAAATATATATCAAGTATCTTTATATTTTTAAAAATTATATTATTTACATGAAATATTAAATTTGATTATTCAATTAAAATTTTATAATATAATATATATTTAAGATATTTAAAAATAAACAAATAAACAAAACAAAACACAAAACGCTCTGGAGTCAGCCCAGCCCGCATCCGCACAGACAGACCAAGCCTAAAAAGCCAACATTTTAAACAAATCAAACCTTGATCGGTCCACTCCAGGCCCCGGACCCGTTTTACATGCCTACAAGAAAACAACACCACAAGAGAAATTCAGAATAATAATCTTATTACTGCACAAACCGACAACATCTAATATTGTCTTGGACAAATTCGAGTGTCCCTGGGAAAAAAAAATAATAAAATTAATAACCACATCATACATAACATGTGTCATATAGGCAATGTATTGGGGGGACAGCCCGCACCCTCCCTCAACAGCAACGATTCAAAAACAGAATCTCTCTACTGGCTGTTACTGTATTGTGTTGGGTTCTCTACTCCGGTATAAGGCCGGCGGCCACTTGGAAGAAATCCCAGTATCATCCGATGAAAAGCTTCTACATGATTTGAGGCCATTCAAATAGACCAGTCATTGTTTCTGAAAAAGTTGCTGGGCATCTCCTTGCTGGGCATCTCTTTCCGGATGCAACCCACATTTATCCTGGAACAGCGACTCGATCTGTTCTAAAGATTTTCCCTTCGTTTCTGGAACATACAAGAACACAAACACCACAGCAAGAGAAGATATTGCAGAGAAGATGAAGAATGTTCCACCCATGGAGATGGCATTGGAGACGGAGAGGAATGACATCGCAACAATGCCACTGGACACCCTGTTCCCCACACTTCCAAGCGCCGATGCCTGGGCACGCAGCCTCAAAGGGAATATCTCAGAGGTCAAGACCCAGCAGATTGGACCCACCCCCACAGAAAAGAAACCAACATTCCCACAAACCAACAGGATCGCCATTGCAATGCCAGCCTGGGTATCCCTGAATAAGGTTAATACAAGACCCACGCTGAACAAGCAAATGGTCATCCCAATCGTGCTCACATAGAGTAGGGGCTTCCGCCCAAGCCTGTCGATCAGTAAAATAGCTACCAATATGAAAATGGTCTTTGAGATCCCCACAGCCACTGTGGCAGCCAGGACCTTCGTTGGATCTTCAATTCCAGCCGATTGGAATATCTCAGGGCTGTAGTACACGGTTGCGTCAATACCACTAATCTGTTGGAAGCACTGGATTCCAACACCAGCAATCAGCATGCGGCGAAGCGGAGGAGAAGGCGTCAGGAGTTCATGCCACACAGCTTTCTCTTCATATTTCTCTGCATTATTGGTTCCAGCAGCTGCTTGTATTTCAGCCAGCCTGTCCTCCACCTCTGCCTCATTCTCGTTGGTTTTAAGCAGAACCATCCTTGCTTCCTCAATTCGGTTCTGCACGACCAACCACCTTGGAGATTCAGGGATGACAAAAAGCGCAAACCCAATGAACACTGACGGCAAAATGCCCACGGCAAGCATGATCCTCCAGCTCAGGTGTGACGGCAGGCCTGAAAGTGCATAATTTGAGACATAACCAAGGAGGATGCCCAGGTTTATGAAGATTTCTGGGAATGAAGTGAAAGAGCCTCTAGCAACCGTGGGTGATATTTCAACAATGTAGACTGGGGCAATCATGACGCCAAAGCCAATCCCAATCCCAGCAAGCAATCTTCCAATCATTAAGACTTGGAACGAAGGAGCAAATGTCATTATGGCTGCACCACTTTGGAAGACAATAGCAGCAGAGGCTATCGTCCATTTTCTACCTATAGCATCTGATATTCTGCCACCCGCAATGCTGCCAAAAAGTGATATGATGCTCAATGACCCAACAAGGACTTCTTCTTGTACCTCTGTTATCTTTAGGTCCTCCTGAATGAATATGATTGCTCCACTCATGACACCGACATCTGCAGATTAAGATAAACTTTGGGCGGTTTATAGTGTTTACTGAAATCAATCGACGGGTTGACAAATCAACAAATCTTTGCTTTTGAAGGATATTGAGAGCAAGGGGACCACTAAAAACATATAAGCAAAATTGAAATAATGTCTTCCATCGTCTCCTAGCATAAATAGAAGCTCATAAACATATAAATCTATGTATAATCACGGGAGCTGACCAATGACAGGTGAGAAGACTCCCACCTGAATCATTTCCTGAATCCTGATTAATTTATCATCATTTCAATAAGAAAGAAAGAAAAAACCTCTGCATATCAACAACACCATAGATAAATTTAATTTGGATCATCTGTAGAGATATATACCCAATTGTCAAACACCAAGCAGTTTCATGTCTTCTGGATCATAATCAATGCACAACGAAGGGGGCACTAATCGCCTCAACAAGAGTCATCTCAATAATCAATGCACAACAACCAAAGTCATCTCAATAATCAATGAACAGCAACCAGAGTCATCTCAATAATCAATGCACAGCAACCAGAGTCATCATCATATTCAATGCACAGCGACGGGCACACGAATATCCCATCCAAATAGACCGAAACCAAAAAATAAATTTTCAAGACAATCATATGTATGTAGGCTGGTTTTGACTTGTGGTTCTGGTTATGTGAGTTTTTCTATTGTTCAATTACATTTAATGATTTGTTGTGGTTTTACGAGTTAAAAAGCCTACATTGGTTCCTAATTACATGACATCTAGAGATTGGCACACTTTCCAGATTCAACACTCCCTAAATTTATATAAACAGTGTTATCTGGTATTTCCGAAGGAGATCTAGGAAATTAACTTCATTATCTTTCTAGATCGAAGAGTGTCAACCATGTTGAAGGCGTTGATCTACCTCCACACAAGGTCCCCACAGCACAGAATACCAAAAAACGAGGGAAAGTGTTTAACTATGTGCTACTGCAGTGTGAAACTCAAAAGCCTTCCCAGGATTCACTTCAGATCACAAAGGTGAAAACAAAAAAACTAAGGACTAAACTAAAGGGAACAGGGGAAAATTTTACCATAGCCGAGAAGAACCGAGTTCAAAGATGCAAAAACGGCACAAGCAAGGACATAGTTTCTGGTAGTTCTACTCCGTTCCTGCTGATGCGAGGAATCGAGATCACCATCCTCTCTAGCCACAGAATCCATCCTCTTGTACTTGTTCTTGCTGCCAAGAGACATACCCGACAAAGCAATCTCCCCATTTCGATTTTCCTCCAAACCCACCAAACCCATCTCTCCAATCTTCAATCTGAGCCTCGTAGGAATCACCAAGTGCTAAAACAACAACGGACCCAGAAACGTTTTTCTGGGATTTCAAGCCTTAAACCTCTGAACAAGGCCTCGACGTATGAACTGCATTTAGATCTGTAGAATTGTGGGAGGACTCGACAGCAGGAGTTAGTATGAGCCGGTCTTATTTTCTTCACATTTTTTCTATTCCCCGCACAACACGGCAACCCGATTTACAGACGGTTTATGTTTAAACATCACGCGGCCCTAATTCAAGGTGTCTTAAATGGCGCTTTCCTTGTGAGTTGTAAATTTGTAACAGCTGTGACGCCTTTTTTACTCATTTACAATAAAAAATAATTAATATAACGGATTTATAAAATTCCAGAATCTCATTCAAAATATAACCCCATTTGATTTTTGGAACACTTATCCACTCTACTAGTGATTCTTTTATTACTTTTTAAGGGAAACTCGAAATGTGCCTATTAAAAACACATACCCAATGAAATCTAAACAATGTGACCCGGGTGTGGGTTGGCCCTCCAGGGGGTGTATCCATTGGCCTAGTTTAAATTTAATTTGAACTTTAGTTTTTGTTCTTCATGAGGGACAGTCTAGGGTACACGGCTTATAGTTCAACCAACAGAAATATAATCTAGAGTGAAGCTTGAGTTGCTGAAGCTTCTGACAATGGCAATTCAAATGGGTATAAAAAAAAATAGCCCGGGCAAGGAAGAGTGACAAATGAGATCGGTTGCTACTCTTAACCAAATATTTAGTTAGTGTCCCAACTAGTCCTGACTGTTTAAAATTAGTGGGGAATATTCTAGAATTTTATGTTGATTTATTTTCAAATAAAGTTGGTCGCCAACCTTTTCATCAATTATTATTGTGAGATAGATATATGTATTAACGCTAAAAAAAATAAATGGCAGCCCTTCCTACAATTTTCCAAAAACTCATTATTCACCTCATTATCTCATTAATAATCGTGTAATTAATTCACTAAAATTACTCAATAATTCCATGATTGGTTATTTCCATTTTATTTTCCATAAATTATTATTTAAATCTATCATACTCAAAAACACATTTAAAGTAATAAAATCATCATTTCATAACCTGAAATTCAAATCAATTCAAGTATAATTAAAATGCTAGCATCTAAACACTACCAACATCATCTAACTACTATTTTATTATATTCAAATATAATCTTTAAATTTTATATATTTATTTAAGAGTTAAATATTATAGTATTGAATATATAATTATATGTTTAATTAAGTATTTGTTAAATGAGATTGAATGAATAATTGAATTAATTATATTTATTTATTATATAAGTAAATAATATTGAATAGTTATTAAATTATTTAGCTCAAATTATCCTATTACTTTAAATAATTTAAATTATTGGAATGATATATGTGAAATTATTAATTAATTCAATTACTAAATTACTTTAATGTAACTTATTGATGACTTGGTAAAGGTAATAATTATTTATCAATGAATAAATGTTTGTGCAATTGGCTTGCGGCATTGTCACAAAGTCGTAACTGATTGAACGGTGATGATATTTTCTTTCATTTTTCTCTTCATCGTCCGATGAATTATTATGTTATTACGTTATCACGATTACCCAAAAATTATTCAATCCTGATTATATATATATATAGCATTGCTCTTCACCAATTGAAAACCCTAACTTTGTGAATAGATTATGTTAAATTTTGTAAAAGTCACACATATAAAGAAAACATCTCGTACTATACTCCTATAAAAAAATTTATATCAAGGAAAATTTGTGAGAAAGCATAAAAAACTGATCAATATATTCCACACCATTATTAATTATTGAAAAGGTGTTAAGTTTTTTTAAGCATTAGTGTGTTTTCCTATTTGAATGAATAAGAGTTTCTGATTGATTATAACATCAATATTTGTAATAAAAACTTGTTGTGATCAATGATAACATATTTCTTAGTTTGTAAATGATGACCCTATTAATTTGTATTAAAAAAATGAAATACTTTTTTGGTTGTGGTATATTAAAATTATTGAATAACATTCCAACAAAAACAATGAGATGTCCACATACATATATGCAGTTCAACAAAGGAGATTTGAGACAAATTATACATTAGTAAAGAAAGAAGAAAAAGGAAACAAAAGGTATTTTATAATAGAATAAAAAAAGTAATAAAATGATCAAATAGTATTATATTTATTATTGATATATTCTTAATATTAAAATTTAAATAATTATTGTATATTTAATATTAATTTTTCATACAAAAATTGGAGTATTGAGCACCACAGCCAGTTTGGTATATTAGTTTCCCCTATAATCTAGGGAAAAAAACCGATTATCAAAATTACACCCTTCCAATCCCCCAAATAGAGATAGGGAATGAAAGTAACCCTAAAATGATATCCCAAATATTTCCCCCGTAATTTTTTAATATGTATTATTATACTTGTAATATTTTTATTGGTGATAATAAATGAAAAGATGAAAGAGAAAATAATATAAAATAAATTAAGTAATAAATGTAGATAGAATTAGTGAATGAGATATTTGATGTTTTTGAAAAATAAGCAATTAAATATTATTCATCCCCAAAATAGATAAAAATACCAAAATTGTGTGGATCCTAGGTGTCAAATTTATTTTGTTTCTTTTGTATATGAAATACTAAATAATTGTTAAAATAATTAATATTATTATAAATGTTAAAAATAATATATTATAATGACTATACATTTTAAAATAATATATGTTAATAATTGCCTTTATACTTTTATCCGGACAAATTGTCCCAACCGACAGATTTGTCGGTTTGCATAATTTTATGCATGAGAAAGGGCATTTAGGACATTTAAAATTTTTAGCGTGGGCCCGCGATGCATCTCCATGGCATCGATTTTTGTTGGGTAATGATATTTCCAATAGCATTGGAATATGATGAATGGAGTGATTTATCTTAATTCTTACGCTTTTAATTACGTAATAGTTATTTTTTTAGAGCATTCATAGGTTTGTCGTAATTAATTGTTTTTATAATTTTAAAATAAAATATATAAATTTGTCAGACTCCCTAAAATTGAATATACGATAGAAAAACAATCAAATGCTTTTTATATAATTTTTTAATATATATTTTTGTGCTTGTAAATTATAAATTTATTATAATAAATAAAAAATGATAATAAAAAATATATATAATATTTTTTAAATTTTAAAAAATTAACTAATTTTTAATGAATATATATACTATTCATCTGAAAAATTGTGAAAATCTTATATGCAGTATTATCATCCAAGTCTCACGGATTTAACAACATATCATCAGAGCTTATTGCATTATCAATACGTCATTCAATCACATGCCCCCACAACTGTAAAACTTTGCAAGAAAACTTTTTCTCCATTTTTTTTAACTCATTCCCATTCCTTGTTTTCTGCTGCTCAGATTACATATGAGACGGACACAATTTCTTATCATCATTATCATTATTATTAATTATTACTATTATTTGTATCTGCGCGTGTGATTGCACGATTTCCACCACCGACTTTGTCAAATTCCAACCCCACAACACCACAATGAAAGTGCTATGACTGGCTAGAAAATGGCAAAAAAGAAAGAAAAGAAAAGGAAAGAAAATGATGGTCATGAAGCAAAGCCAACTCTATCTACCTTATTTTGCATTCAATATTGACCCATTTAAAACGCCTAAACATGTAAATCATGCATACACCGACCCAAATGGCTCGTGTCCGGACGATGGCCTCACCGCCCTTGAAATATGGCCGGCGATTGACCAGATGGGGACCGGATAGTTTGACATCAACCGCGGTCTTGGGGAAGTTATATTATATATATATATATATATATATATATATATTAAAAGATATGAAAAAAACAAGGGATATATATATATAAGTCAGTATTTATATTTCAATAATAGATGAATTTAGGGTTTATATTAAAATAATTCAATTTTAGTGAATCGTATCATGCAGATCCTAATTAAGAATTTTTACATTGCATTGACCAAGTATGATGGTCTAGTCACGTCAAGTTTGGCATATGGTGAGTTGGAGTATTGACTGCGGTATCATTAATGAATGTAAAAAAAAAAAAGATATTATCAAACAGCAAATCTGAAATTTTAAGTTATAGTCTTTTTTTAATTCTAGCTAAATTTACAGCTGACGTATAAAATATAAGTATAATTTATAATTAGTATTATTTCATATAAATAAATTTTCTATACGTCCGTTCAAAACATCTATGTCAGACCCAAGACTTTTAATCGGTCTCGAACATATCTAACATAGGACTTTTCCCTGATCCATCTGGAGCCCAAATGTTAAAGTTTGAAACGTGTTTATAAGCTTCAAAAGCACAAAAAAAAAAAAAAAAAAAACTGGCACGGTTGGACCAGCTCTTGGAAGGACACGGTTGCATTAGATAGCATGGGGTCATTTTTCCCTTGGTAATTGTGATCCTGATATTTTACAACAGAGCCCAATGTGTCCAAGTCAAAGTGGGCGGTGAAAAGACGCGGGACAATGAAGGTGTGTTGGGATTTATTACGCAGCCTGAGGTCCAAATCCAAGTGGACTATGAGCCTATTGTCCAAGTGACAACACACCTTCATTAGTGTCCCACGTCCAAATCCAATCTCAAAGGAACATAAACTTTGAAATGAAAATACAAGACACATATTAGGAACTATCAATACAAAATCATGTTTTCAGTTAAATATATGCCTTTGATCCTATAATGTTCTAGACTTTTAGTTACTCACTAAAATTAGCTGTTCAATTAATATTGTGTTAATTACTTGATGTGAAAGTTTTTTTTATGTAGATGTATTAACCTAAATATAGTAAGAAGTTATTTTAATTATTAAAATATAAATATTATATAAACATAATTTATTATAATATATACATTTACACACACGCTATAAATTAAGAGAGAAAAATATTATGAGATAATTACTATCATTTAAATTATTTTTATGAGATATATTTGGTTTATCTTTTGAATTATCTAATATATTTATTTATTATTTGAAGTAATCGTTATAGTTTTTTTATATGTATTTATTATATTAATATATTAAAATCATACATTGATGTTAAATTATGATAAAAATTAGAAATTGAAAACTTAATTAAAAAGCTAACTATAGCATTTTAAAAATTTGAAGTAAGATTCGGTAATCTAATTTTGCAAACTCTTGTTTTTATATATGATAAAATATTTTAAAAAATAGAGACTAATAACAACATAAAATAATAATCACAATAATATGTTATATGTGAATTATATATATATATATATGGGAGTTCATTTGATGAATTGGTTTTTTAGATGCATATGTAGGTATAACAATTAATTACATAATAAATTTTCTAAAAACTCATCGGATAAGATATATGATCCTTTTATGTTGGTCGGATCAAATTAGTATGCAATCGAAATATTATATCTCTCTTGAAACAAAAATGACTATATCAATTATCGATCGAATGCCAAAAATATTTAATTACCTAAACCTCAATAGATTGATCTCGTTCCATACGCATGCGCTGCCCCTGGCCATTTTGTCCTTTTGCTAACAATTGATTTTTATGGATATACAATACAAGCCTATATTATATATAATACCACACGCATCGGCACAATTTTAAATAGTAATAAATACCTATCAATAAATAAAAGACTGTGGTACCGCGCCAACCAATATTTAAAGCTTCGAAAAGGGACAGTGGGACACACAACAGCGACAACCTTGAACTTTTGCGAAGAATTCACCCCCGGCCCGGAGGACAATTGGTGTTTTTTTTATTATTGTTAGGGTGATTTTTTTTTTTTTTATTTTGTTAGAATGGAATGAGATTGTGTTGAGATTGAAAACCCAATGAGATTAAGATTAAATAAATTTTAAATACCATGTTGGATGTGCAGAGTAATTAGATTAGGAATGAAATTTATAAAGTTAAATGGATGAAAATTATTTAATCTTAAGTATGAATTTAGGTAAAAGTAAATAATTTCTTTTTTAATTTATACCATACCACATATTAAAGATGCTTTACTATTATTACTTGCATTGCACTGCACTGGAGGGATGAGTGGCTATGATGAAACCGCAAAGCATGCATGCATGCTTTGATATAATAATATTAATAATTGCTATTATAGAAACAAACAAACAAAAGTAGAAACTGCAAGCAGGCTCATGCAGTACAATGCGTGTTCTTTCTCATTTGATATACCTATTATTATTGAATTAATTAAGAGGGTTATATATGGTGCCCACGGGATGGAGCAGCTAGTTAGTAGCGGCCGGCGACAGCGTCGATGATTGTTGGTCGTGTCTTACTTACTTTGTTGTCCTGATTTCGAGTTTCATATATATGTGATAGTGTATTTATTTTGGAGGTCTCATATTTGATTTGATGGGAGATAATTAAGAAACCACTACCCTGTAAGTTTTACTGTTACAATTAACTTGATGGCAGCATCGGTTCACAATATGGCCTTGACCATTGACCATCAGGAACAGGAGTTGGCTTTGGCCAATACCTGCCGTCCTCTGTGATAAATTGATAATGAGGCGGAAAACCATTTCTCATATATTTAGTTGGTTTATTTACCTTTTTTAAAATTGAATTAATATAAAATAATAAATATTATATTAATAATCTTTTACCACATGCTGCGTAAGCAGATGATAATCGCGGCGTCACCGTGATATCGGCTCCGCCAGGGTCATATTTTAATTGTTTTTTTATTAAAATAATAAGTACGGTTAATTATTATGTTTTAAGAATTTTTAAAAAATATAATGAAGGTTCGTTCGTCAATGTCGTGGCGTCGGGGGTAAGAAACGCGGATGGTCTCATGGGGGCCGGCTGGTTGCCACCCCTACCCAGGCTACCCTAATCCAAATCATCCCCCGATTATTAATTATTACGTTAAACAAATTAGTTGTTACAGAAGTAATAATAGTTTTATTTAATTCGAAAAGGACTCCCTGGTTTTGCACGCCCCATTATTTATATGAGAAATGTTTTTATCATGGACTTACCGCACGAAAGAGAGAGTTGTTACCGCGCCCACATTCAACGCTTCCACAATTTTCTTCTCCTTACACTAATTTTCGTTAATATATATATATATATATATATATATATATATAATAACTATCAATGACCATAATTTTAAAATACATATCTATCTGCCCACGCACAAATATTTTAAAAATAAATATTAAATATGAAAAGTGTGCGGTTGTAATTCATATCATATTAATCTTGTTTTTACAACGTACACTTTTAAGTAGGGTTATCATCGGTCAGGTTATATTATTTTTCAAAACATAATTTTTAGTTTTTGATCGAATTGATAAAATTATTTTACTCTCTCAAATCGATTTATTTAATTTTTAATTTATTTAGTTTTTTGTTGGTCGATTTGTTGAATTAAATCGGACTAATAGTTTTTCTGTACAACTTTAGAATCGTTAATTTCTCACCTTAAATTCACAACATCAATACAAATTAGAATAAAAAATCTAATATATAATCTCAACAAACCAAATCAATAAATTATCGCCATAAAAAACACATTTAGATTAAACCTAAGAGATCAACAATTAAAAGACTTTCACTTCTAATTTATAAATTTTTTATATTTTTTACCGTGTTAGAGAAAATTTATCATCCAAAAGTGGTCACCCGTTGATTTGGACGGGTTACACTATTTATCTAATCACTTTATTCGATTTTCGGTCGGATTGAGAGGTTAGTCTACTTGCACAAATAAACATCAATTTATTTGATTTTTGGTTTATTCTGTTTCGGTCAATCGGCTTATTGGGATAAATCAGTTTGTCAGTTTTTTTTCTCAATTCTGCTAATGTTAAAAGAACATGTTTGTTTGTTTTTTTAAATTTTAAAATATAATATTTATTTTGAGTAAAATAAATAAAAATTTTAAATAATAAAAACAATTTTCAAGTAATAAAAATAAAAATAACTATTGGATGTTTTTAGTTTTTTGTTTGTGTACTCAAAAATAACTCTCCAATTTTGAAAATAAAATTAGAAAACAAGTAAAACCAACATCTTTGTATATTATAGTGTTCCATCATAACATATTGATATCAAAGTTAGCATATACAATGACACACAAATATATTAAAGCATATAAACAAATTGGTTACAAAATGGTATCCTAACAACTCCTGTTGTTCACCAACAATCCCAAACTGCTGGACACCAAGGATTTGGCGTGTCATTCAAACACCATGTCGCGAGACCAATGCCACAATCCGTTACCTATCATCATAAGAGGGCTTGTTTTTGAATCCACACTCCAGAAAGGAGGTACGATCAATTGTTTTTTAGCAAAGGACTGTCGATTTGGGGAGACGAGGAGAAAAGAGTAGTATTAGCATATGGTTCACATAATATTTGATTAATAGAGTAAAAAAAATGTTATACATATTGGACTTAATATTTTAACTTTATATTTATTTTAATAATATTTTATTATTATTTTTTAAAATTTTAATATTTTTCACTTATTTAAAGCGTTCATTTAAAATATACGTATCTAATAATTTTTTATTAATATTTTAATTTATCGAGTGGTATAGTAGCTAATCAAATTTAATTACTATTCATACATAATAATTTGTAGAGATATTTGTTAAGTGGAAGAAGTTTTTTTGCATTCAATTCGATAAATTGATAAAAAAAATTCAATTTCTTAGCCGGATGTCAATGTTTATAGAGAATAATTTTCTTAAAGGAGCTTTAAAAGAAGGTTGTATTGAGTTATGGAGTGTGTGTGTATATATAGAGATAGATGTTGAAAAAAAGAAAAGAAAAGAAAGAGGAGTGATTGATTTACGTGTTTGGTAGGCGTGAAAATTAAACAGGAAAAGATAGAAAACGAGTTATGAAATAGCCCTTAACGACTACTATTTTTGACGGATATAATTTACTATGGAAAAATGACAGTCAAATTGTATGTACAAAATATTCTTTTTACTATTGCTCAATATGGTACAACAAATGATAAAAATAATATTTCATGAATATATTTATAAATAAATATACATATATAAATATATATATATATATATATATATAATATTTTCTTCCAGACTAATAAAAAGAAACACATATTTTAAACGTTTTTACGCTTTTCTAACTCAATCAAACAGCGACACGAAAACTTTTTTCATGCTCTTTTTCTTTCAATATCTTTTTTTTCATTTCGTTTTCACTTTAAATTTTTTTTCACTCATTTTGTATATCTCACCGAACCGAGGGCAAATGAAATATTTTTATCTACGCCTTCTAAGTTTAGCTTACATGCTCATCATTTTCGTACGTGATATACCAAATGCACTAACAAAATTTTCTTCCTATATTTTAAAAAATAATAATTTAAAAGTCATAAAATTATTACATATTTTATATTTAATTTTCTTTATAAAATTTATACAATATTTTTTTATATATTAAAAATATTATTTATTATTTATAATTATTAAATTATATATTTATTTTTATTTCTCATAATATTTACTTTTATTTCATATTTAATAATATAAAAAACTTATTATGATATATATTTATAGTTTAAAAAAATAAAAAATAATTTAAATACATAATTTTTTTAAAAATAATTATGTGTTTGAAGTTATTCGTGTAAGAATGCGTTCATGTTTGTTTATTTATATATGGGAAGTAAATCGCTGTCAAGACCTTACCCTTGCTGTTCAGAAAAGGCAGGAATTTTTCCCTTGCTTGGCCAGGAGCGGGATGGATGCCAATGTGATTTTTCCTTTCAAAGGCAGGGAAAAGCCGTTTCACCCCCTACCCATTCTATATTTAATTATTTCCTCTATTCTTTTTTTTTTTTCTTTACAAAAAACACCTTTCCCACCACCTTTTCCCCTTTTTTCCCTATTTTCTTCACTTTCAATTCTTCCACCTCCGTTAAAGTACATGAATTGGGTAGAAAGCTGTTAGTGATATCGTGAAAAACAACTCCAAAGGGCGTGCATTCCTTTAACAGTACAACAAGGTAACATGGGGTCATACGACACAGGCTCTCAAAAGCGAAAGACAGAACATGTGCATGCCATGAACCCAATACAAAATGAAACGGCAATCGATGCTTTCAGATCACAAATTCAAGTACCATATATATAGTAGTAACGCATAAAGCAAGAGGGTGATAGTTGATAGCATACATTATGATCATCCATACAGCCACGTACACTACCGCGATCGTGGACCGATCCGTCTCATCATCGCAGTTCCAAAAAAATCGACCAAGCGATAGACGGATTGATGGAGGGGATCACAAAACTGTCCCCTCCATGATGGTCCAGCGCTAAATTCACCTCATGCTAGCACAATCTTTTCCATACAACAACAACATACATCCAAAAAATCAAAAAAAAAAAAAAAAAAAACCGACCCATACAGTGAGAGGCATAGTAGGCTGGCTATATTATAAGATACTAATACTGCTGCTGATGATTCTAATACTAGAATTGATAGGAAGCTGAAAGCCACTGAGGAAAATACACACTGCTGGGAGGCCAAAAAAATATGCAGCCTCGGTGTAGCAGATGAGGATGAGTAACAGAATAGGAGTCTCAAGATCAGATTATGACAGAATAGGAAATCAAAGATACCAAAAACCGAAAAGTGGAGTTTGAAAAGCTCACGATCTGAAAGAAAGCGACAGAGGACCAAGGGTATCACAAGTTGTCTTACGAAAAAATCTGCAACCAGTGGTAGAGAGAGAGAGAGAGAGGCAACACAAAGGGCGTGAAATTGGGGGGTAGGGAAGAAAAGGTAAAAAGGGCAAGGAAAGCCCATGTTGCTGCTTTCTGAAAGAGAAAAGTTAATGAAAAATCTTCAAGCTGATTAGGACTCTCCTGTGAGCTCAATTGTGCGGGCGTCGTGTGCAGAGAGAGAGAGAGAGAGAGAGAGAGAGAGAGAGAGAGAGAGAGAGAGAGATTTTAAAAGAAAGGCCTCATGGGGCAGGAAGACGATGATGACGAAGTGGCAGAACCAGAGTGGTCCTCCTGGCGGTTTTTGAAGTCGAAGTCGCCGAAATACTGCTGGTTGGTGTCAGGAAACGGGAGGTTTCCGGGCATGAGAAGGTTGTTGGTGGGATCAAAATCGTCCCAAACAGGGCTTCCGGGTCCCCAACCCTCTGGGATTGCATTGAACCACTCCGCCGCCGCCATTTCCCTCCACATCAACTCCGAACCCCCTTCTCCTCCAGCAGCAGTCGCCGTAACCTCATCAACCGCCACGCTCTCACCAGACCCAGTTCCTAAATAATCCTCAGAAACGGCTGGCGGAGGCTGCAAATCGGCCTGCGGCGGAATCGGCTCTGGGCCTGCCTGAGGCTGGCTGGGGTACTGGGAGGAGCCGCCGGAAGTGGGTTGTGACGACGCAGGGGACTCTGTTTCTGCTTCCCTGTTTTTGTTGAGGAAGTGCTCGGGGAAGTTGAGGCGGGCGTTCTCGCCACGGAGCCTGAAGGCCTCGCGGTCGTAGGCCATAGCGGCTTCCTCGGCGGTGTCGAAGGTGCCTAGCCAGAGGCGGGCGCGGTCACGGGGGAGGCGTATCTCGGCGACCCATTTCCCCCAATGCCGCTGGCGGACGCCCCGGTAGAGCTTGGTGGTGCTGATGTGCTGCGCCAGAGGCCTGAGCTGAGGCCTCCCGTCCGGTCCCAGCCTGTTCATCATCATCATCCTCCCTCTGGGGCTCAGATTCAGGGCATCGCTCCAGTACTGGAGCAGGTGCTGCTGCTGCGCCGCCGGCAGCGCGGCCAACTTTCCTGATTCCGGTGCCGCGGCGTAGAGCGCCTGATTAGGGTACTCCACACCGCCGTAGCTCTGCCCGGGGGCGAAGGAAATCATCTGTGGGTGCTGCGTTTGGAGGTAGTGATGCAGGGTGGGTGGTGCTGCTGCTGTTGTTCCTGAGGCGTCGAACGCGAAAGGAAATTGGTGTCCGGAACCGGAAATGGAGGAGACAGAAGAGGAGGGGGGTGTATGGTTTGGAGGGGTCTGGTAGGTGGAGAAGAATTGGGGGTTTGGGTGGTCGGGGCTTCGGATCTTCTTCAAGGGTCTGGTGGGCGTGGAAGCCTCATCAAAAACTGGCTTCCGATGCCGCCCCTCGCCGTCCACATCCATGTGACGCCTCATCTGAATCTGCGTCTCGTCGTCCACGCCTTTCTTGGATTTCCCACTCTTCTTCCTTGCTGCTGCTGCTGCTGCCGCCATGTGGAAAGCAAGCACTCCAATTCTAATCGATTCCCCCACTCAAGAATGTTAAAATTTGGCCGCCCACTCTCTCCCAATCTCTTACCAAATCTTAGGATCTGATATTGACAGAAACCAACAGGATGAGATATTAGGAGATTACAACTGGGAAACAACAAACTCTTTCTTTTTTTTTTCTTTTCTTCTCAAAAAGAAAAGAAAAAGATCAAATTTTCAAGAAAGACTCAGATTGGATTTATATTGAGAGGAGAGTGAGCGGCGAGCAGCATGGGGGGAATCAGAGGTTGAAGATGGTGTTTTGTCCGTGCTTGCTTGGGCGTGTGTATAAGGCGAGAAGCAGAGAGGGAGAGAGAGTGCTGTGAGAGATTTGAGAAAGAAATGAGGGGGCAGAGAGAGAGTTTATAAGGGAGCAGGAAAAGATACGGAAGAGAAAAGAAGAGAGAGAGAGAGAGAGAGAGAGAGAGAGAGAGAGAGTGGTGGGGGGACGGAAGGGAAGACCGGAGAGGTTTCTCGTGATTCGTGGTTGGTTGGGTTTTGGGTTTGGGCTTGGGTTTGGGTTTGTTTTTTCCCATACGTGGGGGCCACGAAGGACCCGGATTTTCCCGATTACCTTGCTTCCACTCTACCCCCCCTCTCGTCACTCAGATATTTATTTGTCTCTCTCTCTCTCTCTCTCTCTCTCTCTACAGAGCATAAACAAGACAGAGCTGTCTGCTCTGCTGCCTATAGATTTGAAGCAACCAGATGAGTAAAATATAGTAATGTTTCGCTTCCTCATTCTTTTATTTTATATTTATATTCATATTAATTTGATTTATTTATATTAAAATTATTGGAAAAGTCACTAATGTATGTAGCTTCATATAAATATAAGCCATTCTTTCTTGCCTTCTAATAATCTTAAGTTGTTAACTTTTGAATTTTAATATGATATTATTCGGATGTTTTGTTTTATTTTATTTATGATTTGTTATTGTGCATATTATTTACATTAATTGTCAAAGTGTGGAATATTAGAATAATTTCATATTAATTAAGTATAATTTAATATAAATTCGTTAATGAATATTTAGATTCTAATAATTTATTATTTTTTCAATGTAACTTGGTGGGGGTACTGTGTGACCTGGTAACATTCACATAGGTATTTAAATAATAAAGGTAATGAACAAAAAAAATGTCTGCCGGTGGACTTGGACCATGGATGAGCTGAAATGAGCGACTTCTCTTCTAAAATATCTTTCGCACCTGCGAGAATTTCATATTATGACCAAGTCTTTTTCCTCATATAGGAAATTAATTAAATATTTTGCATGCGGTTTAGATAGTATTGTTCTTGTTAAATAAGTCATAGGCGTGGAGGTAGGAAAAGAATATATATATTCATCATTGCAGCTACGAGCGTGACTAAGTATATGTGATATTTACTGTGTTATTATAATTATCCTTTAAGTAAACAGACGGTGAATTTGAAAATTTAGATGAGATTGTTTGTGTATTGATCATTTTTTTAATCAAATAGTATCCGCTTTAGGTATTAAAAAATTGGTCTCTCAGTTGAAAATGTTAAAACTTATAATAATAAAAAAATTTAGGTAAAAACATTTTTTTTAAAAAAAATGAGTAGTAATTTTGGATAAGGTTCGTTTAAAAGGGAAAAAAAAAATCCTTGAACAAACAATTATTTTTTTAAAATAACTGAACTTGTTTTTTATATTTAATATTGTTTGCTTTGCTTCTATTTCTAATCTGCTCTCCAGCCAGTTACCTACCATATCGACAAACTTGTTGTTTTCCCTTTCTATTCTATTATATAATTAATGGCTCTTTTTTTGTGTTTTAAAAAAAAAAAAACAAATTTGCCAGATGGAGCAACTTTTGGGGGGGTGTGGGTGGGTGGGCCGTCCGTACGGGCGTGGCAGGCCGTGGGCGGTGAGAAGTGAGGAAGAAGAAAATGCGGGGTTGAAAATTGGAGGAAATGGTTGAGGGTGGGATACGGTGTGTTGCTGTCCACCGAATACTAGTCAACTCAGCCCCGCGATTCCATTTTGCCACGTCCCGACACATGGAAGGGTCCCACTCCGACTTCGTATGTTACCCACGCACACATGGCACCCTCCTAAACAAATGTAAACATAAAACAAACCAAAACTCAAAACCTCGACAAACTAATCAAAAATCCTAGAATGATTCACCTTCTAGAATGATTGGGTAACGTTTACATTCACGTTCAGAATTATTATACGCAACGCAGCTATGTCAGATCTCATCCATCCATCGCAATTTTCTAACGATTGAGTTTGATCCCTTTATATTTGAATTAAAATCAATTTTGTGAGATGGAACCATAATATATTCTCGCAATAAAAACTATATATATATAAATAAATCAAAGCATAAAGCATGAACATGATTGAACGACGTGTGACCTCACTCAAACGTATCAGTACATATTAACTTGTGATTTCCATAGCAGCCTATATTTTACAACACAAACATCACCCTAACAAGTCTTTCATTATTTAATTAAAATATTAATTTTATTTATTTTTATATTTTAAATTATCTCCCTGTTTTTTTTCTCCTCACCTGACTGAATTGGTGAAAATATATTTTCAATGTTAAAATAAATGTTAACCAGGTAAATAAATTTGGCTAGTCATTTAGTTGAATATTAAATTCAAGCCTTGTTTCATTTGCAATTTCTTATTTCATTAGAGAGAAATTAGGTATCACTACGATTAGATAAGACTAATAATGAATTAGTTATTATTATTGATTGTAATGCTGAAATATATTACCTAATCTTATTTTTTTTGGTATTATTCTAAATTTGTTATAAGTTTTTCACCGAAGGAAACATACATATTGGACTTTTTAATACAACGTAGACAATAGATATTCTATTTATGTAAATACTAGCAACATATATAATAAATTAAGTAAAAATTCGGAAAGTGCAATGAAACTATTTTTTTGCTTCCCCCCCCCCCCCCGGCGTAAATGCATTCGCCCAAACTGCTCAAACTTTCACATAAGTTTTTTAATAATGTTTTAAATTTTTTAAATTTAAATTAATTTTTTTCTTTTATATAACATAGATTTCATAAATCATTCTCTATTTTATTAAAATAAATTTTTTACTTCAATATGAAATAAAAGTAAATACCATAGAAACATAAAGCGGATAAAAGAATATATATATATATATATAATTTAATAACTATAATAGGTGAACAGTACCTCTTAAGACATTACGAAAATACTGGATAAATATTTTATAACTTTTTTAATTTTTTCCTATAAATATAATGAAACAGTCTGTAATACGAATTTATACTACTAGTGCTCTAAGTGCATTATCCGTAATACCGGCTTTGCTCGAATAATATTAAAGAGTTAAGCCATAATCTTAAAAAGATTTAGCTAATGGTGTTAAATAATTTTGGTATAACATGATTTGATAATTGTTTTTAAAAATGATAGAATCAAATGAATTTTAAATTATTTAATTTTAAAATTTAATTTTCATAGTCCAATAACTGTTTTAAAAATTATTTTATGTTTTCAAATTAATTTAAATTCAATTTCAAAGAAAAAATCTATTTTTTTACCTTTTATCTTTACTTTTATTTTATTTTATTATTTGTGCTTACTATTTTTTTGTAATTTTTATGATATTTAATTATTAAAAATATTATTCTTAAAATATATTTTCTCCCTTAATAAATAAAATTTATTTTAAAATTAAAATTTTAAATAAACTCTAACAAAATAAACAGAAATTTGTAAGTTGTACCAAACAGATCCCTATTTTTTACCCCTATAACTATGAGGGCAAAACTTGACTCCAAATCAGTTTGCAGGTATTTCCTTCAATCTCGTTACGTGGCAGCACTTAAAGCTGCCACGTTCACTATAGTAACATACGTAGCATACGCGTGTAACTCCGTTAATCTCGTTGTCTTTCCGTGATCATTCTCTCAACCGGTGCACAGGGCAGCGAGGGGATAGGGTCGGTGGTGGTCCTGCGGAACAGCAGTGTCGGTGGCGGAAGGGTGGCAGCAGCGGCGTTCGTGATGGACGCGGTCACGATATGGAGCACATTGTGGCGGCCTCGAGGCTGCCCAGGGGCTGGAAGAGTTTCACGCGCATGCAGCGCCTCATCTTGCTCGTCTACGTACAGCTTCTTCCCACCAGCTAGCGCGCCTGGATATTGCGAACGGAGAAGCTCCACCTGCTCTCTTACGTCGGTGGAGTCGTGTTTCAACCCCAACTCCAACTCCTCTAATGGGAACATATGTATGTCTAGGAGGGCTGAGATCTCTTGAGAGCGAACGTGTGGAAGAGGCCCGAGCTCGACTGCGCACAGTAATCAAGGATCATCTTAGATCAGTAGAGGACCTGATAGAGCTCCTTGAAGCAGAGCGTGGTCGTGGGTGACAGGCTGATGGTAGACTCTAGCATCACGCCCAAGATCTACACCTTCCATATCAGAAACCGCGAATTCAAGCGCTGGAACGCCGGTGATTTGTCCGAGTAGGAGGCGATCAGGTCCGTTGACACTGCCGTGACTGCGTGAAGGAGGCCGTCATCGATGAGGCTCGCCGGCGCCAAAAAAGACTCCGGTGAGTACTGCAGCCATTATTACCTCCTTAGAAGATGCCCTGGAAAGTGCAGATTAAATCCCACTCCGCTTCCCTTCGATTCAACTATTTTTATTTATTTATTTTGGAGCACCAACGAAATCTAATTTAGTTCGTGCGGATTCCAACTATATCTGCAACTTTGGTGGGACAAATAGGTAATAATAATAATAATAATAATAATAATAATAATAATAATAAATATTAAAAAATATATTAGAATCAAAGAGCCGATTGGGAATATGATTGACTCACGTGACAACGTAGATGATACACATGATCGAAAATCATGAATAAGGTGAAATATTGAAAATAAACTCCTCATGAAATAAAATTGATGAGTTCAAACACAAATCTGATACCATATTAGAATTAAATGATCAATATTATAAAACCAGATGATTGGAAGAGAGACTATCCTTATTCCTTACATCTATAACTTCTGAAACTAAAAAAAAAATGATACACAACTATTTTTGAATTTTAAATGGTAATGTAATATTTTTATATTTGTATTATATATTTTAGACATTGGTTCAATAAATTTCATCAGACTAACAAATGACACAAAGTTGGCCGTACATAATATCTTCACTATTTACTGTTACTTTTTAACGTTTACCATGCCATAAAAAGAAGAGGAAAAAAAGAAAAGAGAAGTTTTTCATGGGTGCACGGCACGGATAAACGGGTGGTACGTGAATTGGAGTCGAGACCAGACATGAGACAACGATGGAAACAGTAACCCAACGTGGATATTGGAGCAGCAGGCAGTGCACTTTCGACTTTCGGTAGTGGTTCTCCAAGTGTCAAATGGCACGCACGCACCGGGGTCAAACGCTAAGGCGCTTTAAATTCAAGGAGGTCGGTTCCACCGACACGTGTTGGAATCCCACGTCCCCGGCCAAAATCTCGGTCTTTTCCAATTGTCCAATCAGGCTCTGCAGCGCAGCACTCTCCGGGGATGTGGGCGCCACAAAATGCGACACGCGTCCCCCTAGTTTGCTCACAGGCCAAGAAACAAGATGGGTGGTGTCGCTGTCTTTGACCCAAAAAGGCGTCAAATAGAAAAAAGGCGAAGCAATGTATTATGGGAAAAAAACAAACGATCGAGGCCGAAGCGAAGCATGCAATGAGGCCAATCATGCTTCGTGTCCCTCTTTGCTTTGCGCTGCAATTTGGATGTTTGAATTTTTGATGCGCCCGTGTGTTGTTGAGTCATCCGCGTGGTTTGCCTTCCGTCAACTGTCAACCCAAGTTCGCGGCTTGAATGGGCTAGGAATTGAAGCAGGGGCGAAACAAGAATTTCAGATTAGTTTTGGAGGAACAAAATTTACTCAAATAAATTAGTTTAAATAAAACAAATTTTAAAGGCTCCCCAATTACTTCAAAAAAAATTTGGCCCTTAAGCGATGCCTTAGGTTGCAAAAGAGTAAGGCTGACTTTGGTATTTGGATGGTGACCAAATCTGCAGTAGTATTGTAATGTTGTGTCCAATATTGTAGAGCTTTTTTTTTGTTTCTTTCCATATTTTACCTATTATATAGAATAGAATAGAGTAGAGAGAACCATATAAGAACATGGTAGGAGATCCTCTAACGACTCATTTTGAAAGTTATCATATTAAGAATTAGACTACACGTTCACAATGCATCATGACTTATTCTATATATTTATTAAATAATAAATATTTCTTTATTAATATACATATATGTATTTTCATAATTATATATAGTATTTACATAAACTATTTCATATATAAAAATAATATATTGCATATTATATGAAAACTATTTATATTATATTTATATATTAATATATACAAATACACTTATATGTGTGTGTTTTACAAAACTATAAACAATTAATATATAACATATTATATAGCTATATGTCTATATAATATCTACATATGAAATATATTAGTTGTTGAGCATGAGCTATATATCACTCACATGGTATAAGTATTAATTTTCATATCTCATAACATAATGCATAGCTAATAAAGCATGAAAGAAATCAAAATAATAAGAATCTTATAGTTAATTGCGTGCATATATCAGAGTAATATAACCATGAGTTACCTAATGAAAACTTAGTAAAATTGGATTTATAACATGCTTAAAGTGTTAGAGGTACCGATCTTAAGCCCAATTTATTAAAAAAATTAATTTAAAAAATGACGGAATACCTTGAGCGATGAAAGAAAACATCTGTCACCTAAGGCTACCTTGGGCGAGAAAAAAAAATCCCTAAAGCATAACCTTAATAAAAAATTTACACTTAAACGCATAACCTTTAAGTGACGAAATTCAAGCCTCAAGCATTAAAAAATTGTTTTTGCCTCGTGTTTTGTGTGATGTTTGAAAATAGTATTAATCCTTTCCCAACAATAGCGGTTTCCATGAATTATTTTAACATAAGTAAATATATAACAAGTCTTAATTGACTTGGTATTAACATCCCTAACACGTACGTTACTCTCTTAAAACATTTAAATCACAGTTAATGGTGATAACCACTTTAGCTCAGTTTATTGGTTGACCACTGTAAACACTAATGTTGTGCTTGGATACCATGAAAAACGTATAGAAGTAAGGATAATGGGTGAAAAAATTCATTTCTACTGTTTGGGTGATATAAAAATCTTGGTAAAAGTTAAAAACTGATATAAAAAATATCTCGGTATTGGTAAGAGTTTTCTCACCCAAAATAACATAAAAATATAAAAAAAGTATATAGTAAAAAGAAAATTATAAAATTACCCTTAAAAGTAAACTAACATCAGCATTGCAGGCCCAAAAAAGAGAGGAGGTAAGGATAAAATTAACCGATGGTCTTTTTAATTTTTTATTATAAATTAAAAAAATTTATATCATTTTCACCTTTTTTTTCTATCTTAACCAACTATACCTTTTTTCTTTCTATTTTTTCATCTCTTTTCCATCTTTTTTTTACTCCCTACTTCCACATCTAGCGTAGCAGAGGCTAAGGGATTGGATTGCTAAAATAAAGGTCCACACATTAAATAATAGACCGTACTACTACTACTGTATATAATATAGCTATATTAATAATACATATAACCTCTATGTGACATCAGATATATATCATTTTTTATTAACACCTAAGATTATGATATTGTTTTTTTTCAATAACAAGGTATTCACGGTTCAATACCACACCATGACTAGCCCCGGATACCGTCCACTGCCTGACTTGCCCTCCTATATAAGTATAGGGAAAAGTAGGAGTAAAAATTGAACTCGAAACCTCCTATAAGGCATAAAATGTGCCTTACCAACAGGTAGGGGCCTAATAAGAATGATAATGGGGAAGATTAAGATTGGGTAATGGGTGACCTGAATCCATCATGGGTGGATTCGGGTCGAGTCAGGGTTAAACATATGACCTTGGCATGTTGGGAGCACATATTTTAAGTTAAAACTACTTTTTTTAAAAAAAAATTAGAGCGAAAAGGTTCTACCCATACTCGTGCCTACTCCAATATTTTTTTTTTTGGACAAAATAAGTAGGTAAAATCTGCCTACAAGCCAGAGTAAATTTGTCATTTATGGGGCCAAGATTATGTTATTCTTTTATAAGACATTGTATTTTATATAATAAAAAATAAACTTTTCAAAATCAAATAGTTTTAGGGTAATGCTACATGTAGGTACATTGTACATGTAATTTGCGCAAGAGTATCTTCATTACCGTTGGATTGGTATTATTATTTTTAAAAACTTTTTATTCATACCAATCTAATGACAGGAAGAGTGTTCCTAGACAGATTACCTACACAATATACCTGTAAATAAATTTTTTCTTTAAAGCTTATGTTATATATATATATATTAACTAGTAATTATATGTGCAATGATGCACTTGGCCATGGCACTCCTAAATATCTCCGAGTTTTAGTGACCCGATTATGGCGATGATGGCAGTGTTAGATATGGGCATTAGTATGAGATCCGCCACATCGATTCTCGTGGAAGTTCAAATGATTTAATGATTTAAAATTCATTCATTAATTGTCGGCTAATAGATAATCAAAGTCAGCATATCCCCAGCCAATGGGGTTAATGTGGTTCGCATGACATTAGCAACGTAATCTGATCCCCAAATCATTACCATAATCTTTTTTTTTTTACTGTCCATTTTCATCTATCATTATGTAGTTCTGTTGAGCTACCGCCAAACCAACTCCTCACAACTCCGTTTGAAAGTGCCTTTATGAACTAAAAGAAGTACGTTTGATCTCCACTTTTACCGTCTGCGCTGACGAAAACAATGATATTATTCTCCATTTTATCATCAAATCTTTTTTGATTAAAAAAATTCTTGGTTGACTTTGACCGTTTTGTGAAATGGGGTTCACGATGTCAAGTACGACCGCACACAATTTTGTCATGCTACGATTATTTGTACGATGTGATGGATTTTATTTTTGTTTTTAAAATACAATTAATGTTTTCAAGTATATAAAATTAAAAATAAAAAATTATCTAATTATAAAGAATGAAAATAATTTTTGCTTTCTCAGTGAATTAAAAATAATGTTTTATTGTTTTAAATTTTTTTATTTTTCTATACTTAAAAATAAATTATTATTATATTTTAAAAACGAAAAAAAACATAAAAAAAAAACAAATAAGCCCTACATTTGCATAAAATTTTACTCATCAATAGAATGACTTCAATACTTTTGCTTGTAGGTTGGTATGATAATATTATTTTTAAAAATATAATTATTTTTTTAAATAATAAGTCTTATAAATTTAAAATTATTTATGAGTTATAAAAATTCATTTGAATTCATAATTTTTTTAAAAAATCTTATTATCTAATATACTATCACATCATCACATCGAAACAATTACTCATTAATTATGTAACTCCAATAACATATATTGAATCATTATAGTATAGTCTTTTCGTAGTTTTCAATACTAATCGCTATGACACTTCATTAGGAATATGTTACCGCTGTGGAGTATGTCACTTTGAGAAAATCATGTGTGTTAAATGTTTTTTAACCGACCAAAAACATATTTGCTGTTTTGCACTACTAATGCTATTTCAACTAAAAAACTTGTATGCTTAAGTAATTAAATGTTTCAACTCTGAAAATAAGCATAGATATATAAAATTCAGAAAATCTCATACAAACTCATACATACAAAATTTTGAATAATTGATTCATTTGGTTCAATAACAGGCGCAAGTGTAATCATTTTGTATTCTCTGATTTTGATCGATATATTAATAATTTAATTCCCTGGCCTCACACTGTTTTCTTTCAATGGGACGGTACTGGAAAAATATTTTTCACAACCAAAGCATATCGTTAATTATGTATTTTTTTAAAAGTTTGGTTTGAAAGTTTGATGAAAAATAATACCTTGCAAATTTGATGAAAATATTTAAAAACTCTACGTATTTAAAATTTTAAAAATAAATTAAACCTCTTATATATACTCGATATTAGTCATGTTGGATAGATCTTGGATAATAGATTTTAAATATATATATATATTTATATATTCCACATAATTATAATTATTATGTATGTAAATATAATTTGTTGTATATGGGTTAAAAGAGAGGAGAGATGGCATGGGCATGGTAAGACCATCTCTAGCAGTCTACTAAATTTAGCTCTATTTTTATATCTAAATTATAATTTTCTACTACTTTTTAAAGAACAACTCTAGCGGCAGTAATTTGTTATTACTCTTGTCATAAATAATTAATCAGATTTATTTTGTACCTAACGTTGGCGTGGAAAAAAATTCATAATTTTTACAAATTATTTTTCTCCTTGTTTGTGAAGAGTAAAAAGTTCACTTTAAAAAAATTTAAAGACAAAAAACTATTTTGAATGATTGCTCGAGCGGAGTTTTCTATTTTTTAATCTACACATAGAGATAAAGTATACTTTTAAATGATTCATGAAAATGGCCTAGTATGACACAAAAAAGAGCAATTGTCCCCTTACAAAAATGTGTGTGTTGATATATTATTTTATCCACTTTTATAATTTGAATAACCAATCTATTCACTTCCTATATAGACTGGTTTGAGACATAGCTATCATAATTATTTGGATCAACAATAAATTGTGATAATTATTTTTCTTTATTTTTTATAGTATATTAAAGCATATTTTTAAATTTTTCCTGAACGGACACTTGTCCTACATTCCAATGATTTCAAAAATAAAGTCCAAAAATGTACTTAAAATCAAACCAAATACAAAATTAATTTGGAAAAGTAATGACTCAACTAAGTATCCTTTGAATAAAATTATTCATTATAAGAATCAGTTGATATTTTATTCCACAAACAAGTTTTAATCAAACTAAAATAAGAAAAAAATTACTTTTAGGTACTAATTTTTAGTATCGTAGAGGTGTTTATTCTTTCCCATACATAATTGATTTTTGAAGCCAATTGCTTCTTATTTGGTTGTTTGTGACTTTAACAAATAAAAAAAAATCATCACAATAATATAAGATTAAGACGGCATCCAAAATGATTCTTGAACCACTAATGTTTCAAAGGGTCAACCAACGAGCCCAAACAAAATCAAGTAATGACAACATATGTGCCTATTTTTTAGCAAAAATACAACATTTGTTAGACTACTTAAATAATAAAATTGTAAACACAATTCAATGATTATTCAATTAAGATTACTCATCTTGACAATGTTGTGGAATTTAAATCAAATGAATATTGCACATCTATTGAGATTGCGATCAAATATTCCATGTTAAATATCCGTACATACAATGGCCTAATTCAGCTATTTATAAGATGCTTACACCTCATTACTATACCATTACAAATTAAAACAAATCTAACTAGTTTTGTTTGTGACATGATGTGTATTATTAGTTCATAATAGGCCAACAATTGATTGTGAATATTTACCTATACAACTTGCTTTTGGTTAAGACCTTGATATTTCTCACTTATAGATTTTTGGTTGTGTTATTCAAGTTCTTATTTCACCCCCACGGCATACTAAAATAGGTCACAAAAGAAGACTTAGGATTAATGTAGATTTTAATTTGACATTTATTATGAAGTACCTCAAACCATTAATGTGCAATTTATTTACTATCTATTTGCATACTTTTATTTTGATAGAATGACTTTCCTAACTTTAAGAGAGGGAAAATCATGTCTGGTATGAAACAACTTATCTCACCTTGATTCCTGTGGCAATCAATGTGAGAAAAAAGGTTAAGAAAATCATTCCGTTGCAAAGAGTTACAAACTAATTGCTTAATGTATTTGTTGACACAAAAAAGTAACAAAATCATATATTCTAACAGAAAATTGATGAAAAATTGATGTCCTATATGATAATTTACTATTGTTAATGAATTTATTATACGGCAAAAGTGTGGCTGACCATTTGGTTCAAAAGATTTTATACCTTCAAAAAGAATAGTATAAAAAAATCAACACAGAATTTCCGAAGAAGCCATGTTATAAATTAATGTTTAAAAAATCAAATAGTGAAAACATGATTATTAAAGAATCAGCCGAAAATAATAAGATTTTAATTAATTTTATGTTATCTCATAAATTATGGGCAAATAATAATAAAATTTTTAGATGATATTTTTTCCTTTAATATATATGTTATTGTTATTATAAAAAGTCAGGATACTGAACCTTAGTTAAAGACTCTTAACATAGCAGCATGGTCCGTTTGTCATTTGCCAAACAAATGAGTTGTTGTTTTTTTTTTTGAAAAAAATGGGTAATTTGTTGTCCAGCTCATATTGGGCTGGGCCGAAGCTGGTAAAGCGACGTGAATTCCATAAGCACTGACGTCTGACAATATGGACTTCTGACCCCAAATAAAAGTCAGGAGATTTGCAGCTAGAGAAAAGAAGCAAACAGTAAAAGCTTTTTCTGTTCCATTGATTGCTCGCTTTTTTTTTTTTTTTTTTTTTAAATTCTTAGAAGTGGTATATATTATTAAAAAACAGATACGAGCCACTGGCCCGTGAGTCAGACGGGCTGGCTTGATTTTTTGCGTGTAGGACTGTAAATTTCGATCCTGTGGCTTGCAGGTTGCCGGTCGAGTGCATAGGTTCACAGGCCAGCATTATTTTTATAGATATTTTAATTTTTTTATTAAAATTTTACATATACTATTAATATTTTATAATTTTAATCGTTTTTATATTTATTTGTAGGTTACTCATCAAAATTAAAATTATTTGGGGAAATAAGATATTTAAATAAACTATTTTAAAAAAAATAAAATTTTAAATAAACTTGACTGGACTAAAAATTTCTAACTCATTTAAAAGTAGGCCCATCTCCCTGCCGACTCGTTTAGCACGCACGCGAGTGATTATGATGTGCTGCCCAGAAATAGGGGTATAAAACGGATGGGTCTGGTTTGCGACGGAGCGGGCCTAAACTGGTTGGCCCGTTTAGGCCACACTTTTAATGAATCAGATTTTTTTTGGTCCGGTCCGGTCCGCGTACCGATTCATATTTATTTATTTATTTAAAATTTTATTATAAATTAATTTTGTTTAAAAAAATTTAAATTTTAAAATTATATTTAATAGTTTATATTTCTAAATATTAATTTTAAAATTAATAGGTTTAAGCTCAAAGTACTAATATACTAAATAGAATATATAATAATTTTAAAAAAAATTATTTTAAAAAAATAAAAAAGCCAGTTCGCGGATTGGTCCGCGTCCACACGGATTTGGTCCGCATGGACCGGTCCGTTTAGGCCCGTAATTGAAATGGACTAGAATATTTTTGGTCTAGTCTGCTCTGGTCCGCACGGACCATAGACTGGTCCGCAGACCGGCAATCGATTTTACACTCCTACCCAAAAATGAATAAATCCAATAAAAAATTTACTATTTTTGTTATTATTTTTAAAATGGATCAATATATAGAATGTTATTCTTTGATCTAATTTATTGAACTAGGAGATCTACTTGTTTATCAGTCGGACAATTAACTGAAAATAGCTAGGATTAAAACTAAACCAAAAAGAGTGATGGATATTATATATATAAGAAACAGGTCACTAACGCCATTTAGATTGCTATTATATACATGGGTAATGCTAGGTACAAATATTTATTCTATATACATATATCAAAGTGGTGCCCAACAGTTTGATGAGTCTAAACGTTTGTACTCGTACAAAAGTGGTGCCTGCACTTTGCTTTGCTGGTTCTGCTACAGAACCTATGTCTGATGTATATGCATACCTGTATAGTTGCTACATGCAAGCCACATCTTTTTTTGTTTTGTTTTGTTTTTGCTTTTTTCCTTTTGTCTTGAGTGGGTACATGCAAACCATATATATGGTTTTGCATTATGGGTATTGATCAGGATGAAACTTCTCCGAGGGATTAGGCATCTTTCCAGCCTTTCCCTGTAGTTGAAGCAGGTTGGAATATCATCGCTTTCCAATTCCATCTCTTAAAAGATTTACGGGTGTTGAGGATGTGTCTCTATCTCTTTTGCTAATTCCTTGCTTAGCGTGTCTGCTCGATCATCCTGCCCACCTGCAAAGGAATAGACCCGAAACGCAAGCTGAAAGGCCCTCCAAAGAATCTTTATGCATTCCTTTTTTTGGCCATCAGGCTTGGCTGATCCGTTCCGCTCGGACATGGCTGCATCTCTCCGTTCCTGGATTACAAATAAAGGGTCCAATAATTGAGTTTGAAATTTCTCAAGGTAATGTTTGGGCAATGTTATGTCTGCTGGTTGGTTTAAACTTGTTTATCTAAATTAATCTTAGTTTCATAGTACAACAATATAACACATCGCAGCTAATTAATAAGATTCACATGACATGACAAATATAAAATTACAGTTTTAATTAGATGTTTATAGAATGCCGCCATGCCATAACTGTTGCAAGGATTGCTGGAGTCAAATACAACCTTAGTAACACGTTTTTGAGCTCCATTCTCGATATAAATAACTAGTAACTATGTTGATGCAATCACTTTCTTTTCTTTCTTTCTTACTCATCGTCAAAGATATCTTTTGTGGTATATGTTTGTGTTGTGGATGAATATAATATATATATATATATATGTCCTTTTAAAAGGTAACGCATACCTTAAGTGCTAACTCCATGCAGCTCGACGAGACATCTACCATTGATTCCTTGATTCGCTCTAAGATGTTGAAGTCGAATTGGATTCTGTGACTTTGGAACCGCTTCGACTCTTCATCTTTGCTTCGTTCTAGTGTGTCTATTTCACCCTTAATCTGTTGCGAGGAACATACTTTTCAGATCATATGTTGTGTAGAATTTGTAGGAATTATTTCACTCTGGTACTAAAATATACCTTGTTGTAGTAGGACTCAACCTTGTCAAGCAACTGGTTCAGCGGAGGAACTATTTTCCAGTCCTGGAGCGTGGCAAGTATCCCTTCCAATTTAGAGTACAGGGCTGCTGCTGTCCTCAATGACTCTAGTTTCTTTGTTGGAAAATCCTCAAACCTTGCCAGCACCTATATTTAACGTCAAAATTAGACTTGGAAAGCAGAAACAGAGATGCAAAATCTATTTGAAGAAGTTAAGACACCTGTGTCTCATCTGTTAGTTTCTCAAGACATAGTTCAACGTGTTTGTGGAATCTCAGAAGCTCCACCATGTCCTTCGTTTCAAAGGAATTAATGGAAGATTTGATTTCAATGAGTGAGTTTGCGTACTTTTGAACATCTTCTTCAATCTGTCGGAAATACGCTGATCTAGGACACCCATAACAAAAAAAGAAACAAAAAAAAAAACATTTGATAAGTGAATGGCATTTAATAAGAAATTAAAATGTTATTTCCTTCTTTGACATGAAATGGACCTCTTTGTTATCTCCGCAAGTGCATCAGCCATCCCCTGCTTTCCATCTGTAGATCCTCCAACGCTACTTTTTCTTCCCTGAGATTGCTTGCCATGTAAGGGAGACCCTTCCACCCTTCCCTTGAGAGCTCGGTACAGGTTGGCCATCTGGGTCGATCTTCTCAACTTGGTACTTGTTTTCTTTGGGCGCAGTGTCTTTGCTGCTCCAAGTGGCGGAGGGGGTGGTGGAGCAACCCCCTTTCCCATTGGCCCTGGTGGTGTAGGGGCTGGGGTTGATGAGCCCTTAAACGCCAGAATCGGTGGTGGGGGTGGGGGTGGGGTCGGAGCTGATGATCCTTCAGTCGGCAGGATCTGTGGTGGAGGTGGTAGTCCATTCACTTTCGTACATAATTTGGATGGATGTGATGCAGGGAGGTTAGACAATGGGGGTGGGGTGGGAGGCACTTCTAGCCCTCCTGCTTCTTGCATCTCATCTGTACTAAATTTCGGTAGCTCCAACGTGTCGAGTTTGGCCTTGGATGATCTTGGTCCCATAGTGGCTTGTTCTTTTGCTGTGCACTTGGGTTTTTGTGGTTCTTCAGCCTCTATTTTGTCGATTTTTCTCTTCATATCTTTCTGATGGAGGTTGCCGGATCCTCGTTCAAATGCTTCAGGGAACGTAGGGAGTGAAAGTGGATTCAGTTTTTCCACAGCCTCAAGTCTGAGAGGCAACAGCAGAGGGCGGGAGTTTGAAACACTGGCAGGAGGGGCTGAAGCCTGATCTGGAAATGTAATGCCGCTGTCCGAATGGGAATTAATCAAGGTACGTCCAATAATGGCGGAGTCTTGTATGCTCACCTCTTTGACCATCCTGTCTTGCTCCTTCAGATGCAAAACTTGCTTGGCCACTTTTATTGTGAAATCGAGGTTAGCCAGCGCTCTTTCACCTTCATGGGCGGCAAAAGCTATTGATTTCAGTATATACCAGTACTAAATCCAGTCTAAAGTTGACAATTAATGTGTGTAGTCTTAATCTAGATAGACAATCATATAGATTAATTCCTAATTAATTACCAGGTTGCTCCGAATGGATATTATTCCCCAAGCTTTGTTCCACGTAGTGTCTAAGATTGGCAATCCACTGGTGAACTTTGGTCCACAAATCTAGAACTTGTTCTAAAGCTCTGTTCAAGTGTGTCAATCCCTAAATTAAATAACCACGTGTCCTTCCATTAGCTACTATATATAAGAACAGGAACAGCACAGGGGTATGGGGAAGTACAAATTTCAGGGGCTGACATTGACATACCTGGTGAATTGAAGTTTCTGAGGTAACAATCAGGGGCACAAGATTAGGGAACAGACTGCGGAGATCCTCTATGGTTCCGATTACCAACTGCCATAAGGTGTAAAATGAAGGACAATATTCAAGTAATTAATACTTTGGGATATATAAAAAGGGGCCGGCCTGTATTAGTATAAAGGTCCATTTAATATAAGCACTACTAGCATATCATTTTGTGCTGTTTTCGTTTCCATTTTTGCTTATTTTTGTCTAGTGTTCAAATTAAGTCTGAAAAACAGGAAACAAGTTTGGTAATTAATGCATTTTCCCTTTTGTGTTGTGTTGTCTTGTTTGTTTTTCTTCAGGAAAATGTAAGCATACATATATACATACCTTGTTAATGGGACCTGATCCATCACAAGGAGGGAGGCCTAAAATGTCTCTGAAGGTCAGTATTTTGTTTCTAAGCTCGATCATGAGCACGACATTTGCCGACCACCCGCATGCACCTTCGTTCTCAATGATCACACCTGCGGCCGCTTGCTTCTGAATTCCCGGCATATTCAATTTCAGGCTTCTCCTCTCCTGTGCATGCAACAAATTATATACACACAATACATTCAAGCATTAATTGCACATTGCTACGTACGATTGTGACATTTAATGTTTCCCCCTCACACACACACACACACACACACACACACACACACACACATATATATTTCACTTGCCTTGGATCTGTTGGAAATGGTGCGAGCCAAGAAGGGACGTGAAAGGCCGCACAAGCCGAAGGACATTGTCGATTGCTTGAATTGAATCACGTAAAATCGATTTTGGACGATGGCGATGGTGATTGAAGAAGGCAAATAAATAAGTACGAAATATTTGGAACGCTAGGAAGGGAGAAGAAACTCCGCCACCTCGTACGGCTTGTTTGCATGGCTTCTTCATGCGTGTTCCTATATGATGAAAGGCGAAACCGCGTCGTGCGGCCTCAACCATTTTTTGCGTTTTCTGTTTGGCCTCTCTCTCTCTCTCGGAAATGGAGGCTGTTTGATGAAAAAAGGGACGGCCTTCATTATAGGAACCGCCCACTTATCAATCAGTTCAGGGGCAGTCGCAGCTCACATATCTTTTGCCTTTTGGAACGATGGTACGTAACAACAAATGTCCTTTTTTTAATCATTCATTAAATTTAATTTTTTAAATTTATTTTTAGGATGATATCCTAAATATTGATTAAAATATTCGAAATCAGTCTAGTAAATGTTCAAAACTTTTTTTTTAAATCCATCCAAATTATATGCTTGTTTTGATATTTAGTTCATCAAAAAATTTTACACGGTATAAAAAAATCATTCTTGTACTCCCTTATGTTACACGGTATATATATATAAGTGCGCGCGTGATTGATCTTAGAAAGCATAGTATTATACTATCTTTCATCTTACTCCATCTATCAATTTTGGTTTCCATTAAGTCAAATCAGTTACATATTAGAAAAATTATCAATTAAGTACACTGTAATATAGAATATCAAGAATAACTTATCTTATAGTCGATTATGTTAGGATGTGATTTTTAAATTATAATATGATATAAGTTGTATTTTTATTTATAATATTGGACCTATTATACTATTTATAAAGGTTACAAAGAACAGAATACATACAAAAGGTCGGTAGAATCTATTGGAAAGTTATCACAATGAATCAGGCCCAGAAAATATCACAATGTATCGATATGGCGAGCCCAAAATTGTAACATGAAGCAATAAAGTGATAAAGCCATTGTTAACCGCATTGTCATAAAGTCTTACTAAATTATTAGCTACGGCAGGCAATGAAGTGATAATTTGACCTTACTCTATTATATTAATCTCTTTTGACTTTCTTAATTCCTTTTACGTGGTACAAACGCAGGCCATGAACGGCAATTACGGTACAGATCCATTTCCTGTTAGTCTTATAGTTACACGCATATCAATAAACAAGAAAGGAAAAGGTTTATAGAAGATTAGAGTTTACATACACCAACAGATCTTTGACGCCTCTTGCAGTGACAAAGAGACGAACAGATCTTCCCCGAGAGATAAAACACACGAACGAATTTTGCCAGCGAAAGAGACGACCCAACCCAAGAGTTTGAGATCGGGGAAGGAGGGATCGACGGCGGCGACACGTTGGACAGCGCTGGTAGATTTGTTCGGGCTTAAGCAAATAGCTAGCTAGAATGCTAATCCTCAATGCTAATCCGGTAAATTGACCTTGTGCAAAGAATTGTTTTGATATATTTGAGCTCACTATTTTTTTAAAATAATGTCATTTAATTAAACGTATATATAGATACCACTATGTCATACAATTATAGTTAATGATGCCCGTTGATTACATAAGTAAAATCTATGATCAATCGACACGTGTGGAAGCACAATTGTATCTAGTTTTTTGTTTTAAATAAGGTGACATTTTTCTTTCTTTAATAAGACATTGATAACTTTCCTAGAGCCATTGAGTGCATATAGCTATAGCGGGTAATATTAAACCCTTTTTAAATTGTAATGGCCTTGCAGAAATAGAATCATTCTATTTATCTCTCCATCCAATAAAATTAAACCATTTAATCAATTAGTGATTAACAAAAAAAAAAAGAAAAAGAAAAAAGAAGGCCCGTATTAATACTTACATCCGAAAGTCGTAGCTAGATATCAACTAACATCTAAAATTTTAAAAACATGTAAAACTATGAATTAATCAATTCCGACCGATACGTTCTTCTCGTGCATTCTCTCTGTTCCCCATGCATGCATGCAGATTCCATGCCGCCGATGGACACGGGAACAAAAAAAAAACAATGTAAATCTCCAAATTCATCGGATAATAAAATCAAGCAATGTCAACGCGAAAGCCGTCGTACGAGGTGGATAAAATCTTAATCTTCTCGAGGGGCGAGATACTGCTGACAACCAAAGTGCAGTTGACCCTAACGGTGACCTCCCCCGTCGTCATCCCTCCTACGACGGCGCTTGCCGGAACCACTACGACGACCAGCAGCGGAATCTTCCCGAAGCGGCGGTTCTCAGCGAGTGCCTCTTGCAGCCCGGAGCCGACCGGGCTGGTCCCCTCGAGCAGCACGTCCATGATCGTCACGTTCCGGTAGCCCTGGTAAAACCCCGGAAATGCCCCGGAGCACAGAGGCGTGTCCTTGTACATCACCGTCACGCTGCTGCCCTCGTGGTAGATGAATCCGATGTGGTCGTTCGGGTTCTGCGCGCGGACCTTGACTGCGAACTGGGCGTAGAGGGTGAGGTCCGACATCTTGGGGTTGAAGACCTTGACGGAGAAGTCGTCGACCGTGTACGACGGCGCGCGGGGGTTGTAGGCGAGGACGAAGTAGAGTCCCAGCGCAGAGAGGAGGAGGAGGAGGACGAAGAGGAAGCAGTAGAGGCAACACATGCAGCGGAGGCATGTCCGGCTGCCGTGGTGGGGGGCGTGGGTGTTGTAGCGGGGAACGCTGCGGCGGCCTGACGGAGGAGGGCGGAGGCTTCCGCTGGTCTCAAGGTTGACGTAGCGGGGCGGCGGCGTCGTCATTGAGGAGGCGGTGATGATGACTTCACCAGCGGCGGGAGAAGGGCGGTGATGGTGGTAGGGGCCTCGGGTGTAGTCCATTAATGGGTAAGATGAACAAGAATCTCTCTCTCTGTTTTTTTTTTTTTTTGCCTCTCTATCTCTCTCTCTCTTTATTTTTGGGCTGTCTTTTTCTATTTTTTTTGCTCTCTCCCCCCTTGTTTTTGCCTCTAATTTTGATATTGTCTACACCATTGAATTGACAAAGGGCACCGTTATGTGCGTGTGGACGAGGGTGGGACTGGGGCTCTGGCCTAGTTAGCTTGTATACGGATTTGTCTTCTCTTGTTGAATTTATTGGGTAAAGTTGTCTAAAGTTTGTAATGGCAATATTTAGTAAATGACAGGCAACTTTACATTGCTGTTCTAATATGAATTATACGTTCCGGTAAGCAATATTATTTAGCCCATCCCAATGGATTTAGTTGAAATCGACCCTAAAAGTTTACGATATATATATGACCAACCTCACTTCTTGAAAAAGTGGTCAATCGATCGACTTTAAGCAGTTCACTCCTGTCGAGGTCGAGCAATTGACTAGTAGTCTCCTATGGATGCATATATATTGCTTTAAAGCATCTAGCAACCTCTTGAGTGGTTATAAACTTCTGGCCTAATGTCTAAGGAAGACGACTGCTACGAACTTCAACTTCACAAAGATCAACTCCTTCCGGTCAATAGACTTTCAAGCTCTAAAAAGGATTGTTAGTAATGATACTTAGCTCAATGGCTCTTTCTTATCTTCTTTATACTTCCTCGCTACTATATATGCATGCAACAAATGCCCCTCAGCCCATCTTGTCGGGTTATTGTGCAGTGAGTTCAATCTTGGACCTAGTGCATTTGAGTGACTTTGTGTATGTTTTCACTATCAGGATCCCCTCCCTTCCAATGTTTATAATAGCCACTCTTTTCTAGAATATCTAGCAGTTGAAACAATAGATCACTAATCTAATCAACTCTATGTGAGACAGTCTCAGTTCAGTCTACACGCGCGAAATCCAAAAACATGACTGCTCTCTATGCCAGATCAATCCCCACTAAAATCCAAGAATATTTAGTAGAAGTAAGAGAAACTCAACTTCCCACCATAGCTTAAAGTCAAACTCTATGGTATCTTGAGAATATACAACCCAGTTATGAAAAATAGTTATTGAAGTAAGATGTAGATTTTCTATAACATATATGTGATTTTCTTCGCCAAATCACTTTAATTAACCGGTACTCTTCTAAAAAGGATTCATTGATTATATTGATTTTAGTATCAAACAGTCAAATTAAAGTATTTTAAAGATAGACAGACAAATAATTTACGGATTTAACTAATGCATGTAATTTATAGAATGTAACTCAATCCACTGAAAACACATAGCAGAGAAACTGAAGCATGCTATATAAGTGGGTGCTTAGCTAGAATGTAACTCAATTTACTAAACATACCTGGCACTAGAGGTATTAAACGGGTAGACCCAGCTGGGTTGAGCTCAGCCTATTTAGTCTTCTTTTAAAAGGATTAGAAATCTTCGGTCCGGCCTAGGCCGAGTGTGAGCCGGGCTGACCCGTAGGCTAGGCTCTTCTTATTATTATTATTATTATTATTATTAAACTAATTATGTAAATATATTTAACAAGTAATATATAACCTAATGATAGGCTACGTGAGTTGGATTGGGTGTAGATTTTGAGCCAAGCTTATATAAGGCTATAGCTTATGGGCAAGCTCGTTTAAGAATATAAAGCCTGACCCGGCCTATATTACAGGCCAACATGCGTGGCACATAATTAAACAAATGACAATTTCATAAATAGCTATTAACATTTTATAATTGTGAATTCTAATAAAATATTTAAATATTTTCTTACATATCACTTACCAATTACTTGATGTACTATATCTATCATATGTCACATAATTGGTAGATTTACATATCAATTATTTTATTATTTACTTTTATTCTTAATATATATATATATATATATATATATATATATATATATATATATATATATATACACACACACTACAATTACTATTTATTGAAATTTTATTGTTTAGTCTTCTTAACTAGTTTTGATATACCAAGTTTAAATAGGTGATTCGTTTTAACTAAATGAATCATTAAACATAAGAAATTATTTATTTAATATATTTATGAAAATAAAATAATTATTAATACCAAAACTTAATATAATAAAATAAAATTATTCATACTACAACTTTCTATGAAATATTTGATATTTTTAAATTATATTTATAAGTACCAATCAAATAAGCTTTTATAAGCTTTCAAGTCACATTGCCTTTCTACGGATATTGTTAAAATTATATATAGTGTCAAAAATTTTCCTCCACTCTACTCTAGTGGGCTCTAATTTTCGTCTATCATTGCAAGTTATCATGATCGGCTCTCTGATTCAAACACATTTTTATCCGGTTGGATTTTGGTAAATTCAACGCATCTCAAAATCGCGTATATTTTTTGTACTGTTTTCCATCGAAGTATACCAAATAAAAAGTAACGTGTGGACCAAATTAAGTATAAAAAATAAAAACAAAAACCACCCCGGTATCAATATCATACATTAATGGCAATCACATAAGTTCTCCTGCCTTTACTCTCTCTCTCTCTCTCTCTCACCCCATAGCTTATGCTTTCGAATTTGAATCGTGAAAGAGAGAAGAGAGAGGAGAGGGGATTCATAGATGATGCATTTATGGTGATGAGTACTAACCCAAGCTCAAATGTGTCAGAAACTCACGAAAAACAGCATTTCAATTCTGCCACTTTCCCTGGAAATCACTCGTCTCCCATGGCCTTAATTACCACAAAAAAGACTCGTTATACATTTCAATCTGTTTTTCTCCGGTTTCATGTGACCTTCCCATGGCTTTGCCTGTGACCTACATCAATTCAACACCTCTCTCTCTGCGCTCCAATCTTTTAAATCTTCTTCCCCCTCTCACTTTTTTCCTCATTCTCACCATTCTCGCCAACATCTCCTGTTCAAGATAGACTAGCTAGCTTGGTATAACAAACTCCATCAAAATCTATAGATGAAGGGTCACGGCTGTATTGCAGTATTATTGATCTGTCTCCTTCTCCTCCCCGCCTCAGCTTTTGCCCGCCGGAGTCGCTCCCGTATGTGCCCTGTCCGTTAGCTTATATCCATTTATGTTGAATTTCATGTGCATGTTTTTGCTGGTAATATATATGTTAGTTGTTGCCTTAGCTAGCCACTCACTCCAATGGCACATATACTCATTTATCATGACTTGCTATCAATTTTTATCATTATCTTGTTCAGTATTCTAAAACTCTTTACGGGTCTAACTGATCACGATATATATTAATCATGATCCATTGGATTTGGTTACGTTGATTTTCCGCACTTAATTTGCTGGGTATATATGTACATATAATCAATACATAAATAACATAACATAATTTCTATATGCGCCCATTTTGTGTCAATATGTATAGGTCATGGGAATCATCATCCAAGCGTGAGTGTGAACCCAGAGGAGACATATACTTGGAAAACAAAGACAGCAGCCAAGACGATGCAACAGGCGCAGGCTGAAACACTGCAGGTGGCTGGATCGAGACTGCCAGACTGCTCCCACGCCTGCGGGTCGTGCTCACCGTGCAGGCTCGTTACTGTGAGCTTCGTTTGCGCATCACTGGAAGAGGCCGAGACTTGTCCCATTGCTTATAAGTGCATGTGCAAGAACAAGTCTTATCCTATTCCTTAATTGTTCCTACTCCCTCTATCTCCCTTCGTACCGCAATTTTAATCCTCTCCGTCTGTTACGTAATGTGTAATGAAAGAGCTGTTCAGTTTATGCATCAAAAAAGAGCTTGTATTTCTTTTATTATTTATAAATCATTTCTCTCAAGGTTGTGCACAAACACCCAACAAAGGATGCACTTATTAATTGCACAAACACAATAACAACGCAAATTAAGAAAACAGAAATGGAAAAATGGCACAAAAATTTTACGACTAATTAAGAAGCTTAATTAATTGATACAAGGAGGGAGAGAGAGAGAGAGATTAAACTATGAATCATGAGAAACAATACAATCCACAACGCCTCACATGCATGTAAATCCGAATAATCCCTACAATGAAAGACCGAGGAGCCGACATGATGAGGAGTACTGTGCTGTCGTGGTTGACGCCGACCGGACCAGTGGGAACGTGTCCACCGCGAGGCTGACTTCTGACTTCACTTTGTTTTTAACCTGATATATGTCATTAAAAATATTTAAAAAAATATATTATATATGTCACCATCTAAAGGCTGTCATCATTATTTAACACTGTTAATATTTTTCATTAAATTTGAGTTATCAAAAGTTAATTGGAGCCAAACCAAAAAATATAAAAATCCACTCACATTGCATGTTTCACCCTAGCATTTTTAAAAAAACAAATATATAGTCTGAGGGGGAGTTTGGTAAAGTTATATTATTTTTAAAAATAGTAAATTTTATGAATTTAAAATTATGTATGATGGATGAAAATTCACTTTCATATATAATTTTATATAATTCCATCAAAGTTAGCTGCCAAAAAGGTTTGAGATGGATGACTCATACTTTAAATCCATTTCATTTGAGAAAAAAACTCATTACTGATTATGTCTACTATAAATCTGTTCCAATAAGATTAGGATGAGGCGGCATGACACACAAGATTGACATTCACTATATGCAACGAAATGAATTTGAAACGGATCAAGCCCGTTAGGAGTAAAATCTAAAAAAAAAGTAAGTCTCAAGCCCGTAAGGAGGCAGACAAAGTAGTCCTACTTTCAATTACGTTAGGCTGAGATTGGGACGGAATGGCCATTGCAGGAACAAAATAATAATAATAATTAAAATAAAAAAACAACAACGACCCAATACGAGAAAAGAAAGAGCGTCGGCGATCCTGAAGCAAATTGTTTGGTGAGGAAACCCAAACCCTTTTCATCGATGAACATGCCCTGTGGTGGTGTGCCTCCTCGATTCCCACCCATTTCGTCCCAATGAACCCACTTTGCTTTCTGTCTTTTTTCATTGTCCTTCGTCTTCTTTTTTGTGTATCTCATCACGCCTGTGCCTTTTGGTCGAATCGAGGCCTCTTCTCCACCACATTGTTTCCCCAGACGCCACGCATGACGTTAAAAGGTGCTCCTGTTGATACCCAACTAAGTTTTTTTTTTTTTTTTTGGACATAGCAAATGAAATAATGATGATAAGGATTGTGTGTCCGTTTGTTCTGTTTCAGTTCTTGTTCTTTGTTGTCTAGTTGGAGATGTATTATCGATGTACATTTACCTTTCGTTTTCTTTACTGTTGTTTTTGTTATTATTATTATTAAATTATTATTGCAATTTGTGTTGACTCTTTTGGGAATTACCTTTCGTACATTTACTCTTTCTTCATAGAAATCCTATGACTGAGCTGCTACCCCCATTCTCTTTGTATTTTCTATCTACCATTGTGTATTTTTTAACTCACATACATGCAATCTCTCTCTCTCTTGTGTGGTAAGAAATCAAATCAAACTAACAAGCCTTAATTTCCCATAAATGGGATAAAAAGAGAAAATTTCGAAACTCTTATTGATAAGTGCTAATGTTGCACAGTAAGCTTTCTATCTTTTTCCTTCATAAAGAAAAGAAAAGGGTTTAGTCCTTTTTATGTATATACTTATTTATACAAGAATAAACATTTAAAAATGATATTTTCTTTGCGGAATCTACTTGATTTTCTCATATTAGCTTTCAATCAATGAAAGGTGGGAAAAAGTGCATTACTATGTATCACCTGGGATCATTCTTTCCTCGACAGTCAGAAGATCATTGCTTTTTCTCCCATGTTTCCGTGTTTAATCCCATGGTTCTGAGTCAATATTTTACCCCTCAGCTCTAAGTAAAAAAAGATAAAATAACTATGGTTTCATATGCCATATTTATCAGTTTTCTGTATTTTTTTTTAAAAAATAGATAGTTTAATCGAGAAATTTGAATGAATATGTGATTTCATCAGCTCGTTGGACAATGTTAAGCATATACTCTGTCCTCATGGCAGGTTCATGAGGATGAAGTTTATTGAAGAGAAAAAACAGCGGAGAGTTGGCATTTTGATACGATTCTCCTTGTGTGATATGGCAGTCAGCTCAATGATTTTGTGAGTGGAATTTCCAACTTCATGTGGGATTTAATTCACTCTGAAATTAAGAAAAACAATCTATGAATTTGCGAGCCTCTGAACATATTTTCTGATTTTATTTGCATATATGCTTCTTGGGAGGAATATCAACCTGGTTATTTATTACACGCATGTGTATAGCTAATGTATGTGTATAGCTAATTTATGCAGCACCTAATATTGGAGCGTAAATATATCTTTGTATAACTGCAGAATGCCTTATGGTTAAATGAAGGAGCTTTAGCGTATCTTCTATTAAATTGCATTAAGAATTTTTGTTGTTGTTGCTGTTCATTAGATTCTACTGCAAAATCCAATATTTGGAACAAACCCATTAATAGGTTTTGTTAGGATGATCAACTAAGTGTACAAAATAACAAAGGACCTTGCTTTCAACCCCAGAAGTGTATGCTGTCTATGGAAACAAAAATAAGAAGTCATAGAATGTACATGTATATATAATTTGTTTCGTAACTCATTCTTATCCAAAACTCTTAGGGTTGTCTATATATATCTCAATACGGTTAAGACATTTGAAATATTTTTAATTATTGACTGAGGGTCTGTCGAGCCTTATTTTGAGGAAGTTGGAATATAATTCATCAAAGTTGGTAATTTTTTCTATAAAATGTTGTTCGTTCATTATATAAGTTCACACTAAGGTTTAATTTTCTGGAAATTCCCTTAATAAAACATGAAAAGGCTTCCTACCTCATTTTCATATGAAGGAAGAAGAAAATTAGTCCCTCTTTCCCACATTAATTGTCCAATTTCTATTATGGTCATAATTTAAGTTTTTTGGGGGGATCTTAACCTACTTCTCTTTAATTTTTTATTCTGTATTTAATTATTATCTACTTCCCCCATAAACAATTCTCCCAGTAAAATACAATCAATGAAATTGAAGGATGATCAGTATTGGAAATTATGAATAAGATAGTATGACAGTACGGATTGGACAATTCTTTTGGTACAATTTAAAATGGAAATGTGGGAGAGTATAATTTATTAATCAATGTTTTATCATTCGTTCATTCAAAAAAAAAAAAGAGTAATTTCTCACAGAAAAGTTTTAGCATTGTCCAAAACGCATTCTGTTTCAACATTTGGACCAATGTCAGAATGTTTTGAAAAGAAATATAAAATTTCATTGGAAACTGCCTTGTATAGATCTAGTTCAACGTTTTACATACTGTCATAAATTATTACTTCATATTGTGATCGGTATCTGATGACTTCATTTAATTATATAAATTCTGCAATTTCTTTAATCCGTCTTTGGTGGTTGAAGCTAATGCTATGGTTGGCTCACGGTCATGGCTTGGAGGACTTTTTAGCCGTGCTAGCTATAGACGTAACCAGAGCCTTGACATTTTTTTGAGCCCCTTTCAGGTAACTGGATATGTAGCTGGATATATTTTTTTGAGCCCCTTTCAAAATAGGTTCATAATTTGTAGCTGGATATGTTTTGCTTACTGTGCACTCTGCTGATCATCAAGCATGCCATTCTATTGCTCCTAAGTTAACCGTCTGCTTGTTACTTCTTTTACCAGGAACAAAGGCTGCAAAGACTTCATGAACGATTACGTGTACCTTTTGATGAGACTTGCCCTGATCATCAAGTATGCTTCTTTGGAAAAATTTGTTTTTTTATTCTGACCCTTGTGTTTAATTTTGAACTCGGAGACCATGAAGGATTAATCTGAGAATTCAAATTTCTTCTTGTTTAAATAGGAAAGTCAATAAAATTCTTAAATATAAAATATATAAATGAGCAACTATGACTAAGGCTGCAGTCATTTAATGTCTTGGACTAGGATCAGATAATTTGTTTGTTTAGATAGCCGACATTCTTACTAAGGCTCAGCCAAGAAAGATTTTTGATGATCTAAGGATTAATTGACATTTACCATCCAGCTTGAAGGGGGTGTGGAATTATTAGGTAGTTACAGGTTCTAGATTTAGTGTGTAGTAAATGCTAAGCCATAGATTTTTTTTTTGTTAGTAACTTATTAAGAACACCAAGCACACAAGAAGAGCATAAGAAAGAAAATTACAATAAAGAAAAAAACCAACTCAAAAGGAACACACATCAATAACATCAAATGCATAATATAAATAATAGTAACCTAAAACTGACATCCAATTCAAAAGTATGCAGGAAAAAAACTGCCTGCCTGTCAGAGGGCTAGAATTAAGGAGATCTAGACTTAATTTGATTCCATATATTTAGGGGATTTTTGTAGCTTGTTACCATATTTGTATATAATTTATTTCCTATTTTATTGTTTTTTGTTTTAGTTAAATTTAATCTAGTAAGTTGTAAATCCCTAGAAATTAGGTGTATCAACTTCAATTTATAGGGAGCTTGTATCTATTTTTTATGGATCAGAATAATCAAGAATTTCTCTACTTTCAACATTATTACTTGGGTCTTAAACGTATTCTTTTTCTTAATTCTAGATGTTTCTAATTTTTTTAAAAAAGTAAGAATGTAGGATCAAAATTTAGTGCCTTCATATCCTTATCTTTGCCTTTACTATTCCTGGGAGAAAACCTTGATCTAAAAAGAATCTTAAAAGCACAAAGGTCACATCAGATGAGGGATTTTTTGTTTTGTTTTTCTTTTCCCTTTCTGTGGTGTAACTTATGTGCACGCCTTGATCCAAACTAAGAAATTTAAAAAAAGCTGCAACTTATGCTTGGTAGGACACACACACACACACACATACATACATACATATATATATGTATGTATATATTTGTGCGTATATGTAACACATGTTCGGTCAGCCCATGTATTAAATATGGTACACAGATGCCTAGGAGTGTTTGTTAAACAAGGAATTGGGGAATTAGGGTTTGTCCTTTATGCAGCCTATTCGTCATTATATACTGTATAATTTCCAATATAAAGTAGGAGAGAGCTAGATGGAGTTGGAACATACTGTATAATCCCATACATACATGGAGGATGGGATGAATTGTAAGGATTTGAGGTAGATAGAAAACAGTGAGTGAAACATTTTGGACTTAGAGCTTGAGAACATTGTCTGAACAAGGAAACAATTGTTGTTTCAGAGCTCGAGTTTAGTGTCAGGTTGGGCCATTTGGGTCTGTCTGCCAGTAACTAATATAATTTCTCTTGATTTAGTGAATATTTTTCCAGGGTCCAGTTGGTGGAGGTAGCTAAGTTTATGTGACACTTGTAGTTTTGTCCGAATGAAATTTGCATTGATAGTTTGTGTTTTTCCCAGTAAGGTATAAAATTGTTTTAAATTTTTGTAATATTTGAGAATTTTGTACTCTCCTTGCCTAGGGATTTGTCTTTAGAAGTAAATTTTTCTCATTCCTAAATGGCAGGAAGCTCTTATAGCATTGTGGCAAGCTGCCTTTCCCAAAGTTGCTTTGAAGGGTTTAATCTCAGAGCAATGGAAAGAAATGGGCTGGCAAGGTCCTAATCCGTCCACTGACTTTAGGTACAGTTCTATGACTTAGAAATGCGCTCACACTTTTTCTTGCACCTTTCCATCTCTGAAATAAGCTACTGGATGAAGGGATTTGTAAAGAAATAGTAATAAAATACCAGTCAATATTTGATTAGGTATCATTGGTTATTATTCTCCTCTGATCATCCCAATGAAGAGAAGAATGATACTGCCTAGATTAGAAAAGGATTATTTTTAATGCCTGTAGCAGTTTCAAAGCTTTTCATGTTCTGGTCAATGTAAAATAAGTCCAGTTGGAGGCTTGGAGCTTTTATGGAAAATTCTTAGAATGTAGTGGTTCTTAATTTAAACTGAGGGCTAGAACAGAATAGCTTTGCAATATTTAAAACTTCATTTACAGAAGATTGGATTTGTGTGGAGTGGGGAGAATACTAAATGGAACCAAAAATATGTTTCCACTTTGGAGGAACACTGATGACAATATCCTTGGTTAAAAATTATGTTAAAGGGGTACCTTCAAAGTAGTATGTCCTTGCTGAAGGTTCATATAATGTTAAAAGGGTACCTTCATAGTGTCAAACGAAAAGGGAAAATTACAAAATTTGGCTTTGTTTATGTAATCTGGTACTCTTACTAAAATTCAAAAAGAAAAATCTCATTGCCACATCCTTTTTCCTAGGGGCTGTGGCTTTATTTCGCTAGAGAATTTGCTTTTTTTTGCCAGGACATATCCGGTACGCCTTTTATTATCAGCTGTGTATAGTCTTCATCTTAATTGGTACAGAATGGTTTATCACTAATTGTATAAAATCCAAAATGAAGGCTTCTTTTCATAGGTTATTGTTCAAGCAAGATGGGGAACGGGCAACTTGGGAGTACCCATTTGCTGTTGCTGGCATTAATGTATCATTCATGTTGATCCAGATGTTGGACTTATATTCAGGTTTTCTGTGAAATTAGTTAAAATTCCATTCTTGGATTTTTTTTGAGCGTGCTGTCTTACTATTCTCATTTACAACTTGGGATGTTTGCCTTAGAAGCTAAGCTATTGTCCATATAATAGTATTATATTTTGTTTCGCATCCTTAAAGTTATTATGTTAATGGTAATTTGGTTGGAACAACAGCTAAAGAGGTAGAATGGCAATGATGTTGGTGTCATGACTGATGGTGCAATGACAGTTGGGTGTGTTGGCAACAATGGTGACACTGGTGGATATGGTTTAGAGTGGTGTTAGTATAGTATTGAAATTTCATATTTAGAATGAAGGCCAATTTTGATTTATTTGTGGAACATTTGATTAATGTGTGTTGGTATGATGGTGGAAAATAACTTCATTGTAGAAGGACATACATTCTCCTTCATATTATGGATATATTTTTCATGGGAACAAGGAAAATATTATATTCCTGAAAATGTTTTCTGTCTAGCCAAATGAAGCCTGAATGCAATGGGATTTTATTTTTATGATGGCCTGAATAAATTTTGGCTATTGATTTTGAGGCTGCAACTTGGCATGGGATTTTAGTCTCTTGCTCTGATTCTTACCAACAGCCTAGTTTTGCTCAAGTGAACATTATCTCTGTGAATTCGTAGATTGTTAAATTTCACACTACCTCTTCATTTTTTATACAGCAAAACCAAAATGTCGGCCAGGAATCAATTTCCTCAAGTTATTAGGAGGTAATATATTAGTGCTGCACTTTACTTCCGATCAAGTAACTTGAATCTTCAAAAATGCAAATTTCGAATTGATAGATGGCATGCTCAAATTGATTTTTCAAACCTTTTGTATTCAAATGCAGAAAATGAAGAAGCATTCGACATTTTATACTGCATAGCTTTTGAGATGATGGATGCCCAATGGCTTGCTATGCATGCTTCGTACATGGAATTTAATGTACTCTCTTTCCATCCCCTCATAGACACACACACACACATACAGCATTTTGAATAATGCTGTGTTCACGATAAAATATACCATATTTTAACACCAAGTGTTGCTGCCTGCTTCACATTCTGCTAGAAATTGGCCTATTATTTGTAGCTCTTCTCCTTAACAATGTCCTCAACAGTAGACAGGGTTGCAGTGAATTTCAATTAATTTTTCTATATTTTTTTCTATCACTTGCATGTTGTCCTCAAAGTTACTTCGATGTTCACTTCCGTAACAGTTTGTAATATGTTTTGCTTCAGGAAGTTTTGAGTGTAACGCGGGAACAATTAGAAAGGGAGCTGTCTTTAGAAGATATATACCGGATACAAGATTTACCGGCATATAACCTGCTATACCAGTCACTTTCTGAGTAACGTCGTCTGCAACAGCCACATAAACATACGACTCTGCAACACATAAAAAAAATGATCTCTTGAGAGTCCATCCTTGACGAATCAGTAAGTGGATCCATTTTTTTGAAGATTCTTAACTTGGAGTTTTGCACGTCAAACACATCACTCTACCTGGGGAAGTTTGGACACGCGTGATAAATCATTGAAACCTATTTCCAGTATAGATATTGCTTGCACTCTTAGATTGGAATGGGGTCCCCCAAAATATGTTCGCAGGTTCACATGCACACCCATTAGTTCTCATCATACGTTGAATTGTGTTATCGATCTCTTGTAATAGCTGATTCATCTCTCCTGTGATGTTCGAGTCCCTGTCACGTTTTAATCGGCCTTGTGATTTAAAGTGTGGTGATGGGGAGTTGGCTAGATGTCATGTATCGCACTTTCATGGCGGAAACGAGCCATATGTAACTAAAAAAAGTTTAAAAATAATAATAATAAACATAACGATTCTTGTTTAATAATGTTCATCATTTTTCTATGATGCATCAATTGGTTTTAGTTTTTGTTTTTTGGGGAGGGGGGATTGGGCTATTTTCCAAGAGTAATGCTACTTGTGCATTGCAAAAATCATATAGTTTTGATTAAAAAATTATTAATTAAAATGACATTTCGATATATAAAGTACTTGAAACGTAGTCTTAAATCTCATGCCCATTTGTTTTAAAATATAGTTAAAAATTAAGTTTATTAAAATTATAATTTACCTTACAATAATTTTTTTTGTTGAAAATGTATGATTAGAAGGTTAAAATCATAATTTGCTTGATTTTGAAGTAGTCAGAAAATATATTTAATAAAATACAATTCTTTTTGCATTTGTGAAATAAAATTTAAAATCCAAAATTTAAGGAGATATGAAGAAAAAAAATTGAAACACCTCATGTCATGAAATCCAAAGTAACTCAAGTTTTATTATACACCATGATTTATTTTAAAACTAAGAAGTCCTCATTGAGGGTTGAGGCTTTGTTATTGGTGGATACAATGTTTGAATGAGTTACTCTGTACTTTTATTGTTAGAAAAATAACCATAAATATATGTAAAATCAAAGACAACTAGTATGGAATGTTGAGTTTCAAAATTTTAAAAGACTAAGAGTTTTAAGAATAAATATGTTAAGGTCTCTAAAAGTAAACAAATATAGGCACCCAAAAATAAAGTGTAAAAAAGATTATTTCAATATCTATATTCTCACTATCGTAAAAGCTAAAATTAATCAAGATGAATTACTTTTTTTACACTAGTGAGTACATGAGTTTTTTTTTTTTTTTTTTGCGAGAAAAGGATATGAATTCATCTCTTCTTCCACAACCTCACAATTTATTTACTTTCAATATTGACAAAAACTTATCTATTACCTTAGTTGCACTATCAAAATCATTTACGAATTAGATACCTCCCTTCCATGTCTTCACTATTATTTACTTTCTAATATTGCTGGAAATAGGTCTCTTTCATCATATTATTTTATCAAAGGCCAAGTATCGAGTAATTAAGGAAACATACAATTCAAGTATGTCAATATAAAAAAAATAGAATGCAAACATTTTCACCAAGGCCTTTGAACACAAATATGTTTAAGAATCATAGATAGAATTTGTCTATACATTTACATCTTTAAGCCTAAAAATTCAGGTAATTTTTTTATCTCAATCTTGCATATATATTCATTTTTGTAATTAGTTGACGAAGAGAGAGAAAAACAACCGTGTAAGGTGAAAAGTGACTTTGTAATTCATTTACAAGCATGCTCATATTCTTTATGAGTTCAAGGTAAATACAAATAAAGTTGACCTAGTTAGGATAAGAGTGACTTGATTTTCATCTTCATTTTTAATACTTCAGATTTTATTGAAACATCAAGAGTTGTTGAAGTAGTTACTTGTTTTTGATAAGTGAATACATTGCAAGGCTACCTTTATAGAGGTAGGGAAAATATTGAAAGCACGGTTCTTTTTGTTCATCTTTGAAATGTTTTAAAAGATTATTTACGAGCATTATTATTTTTTATTCAAATTTTAAGGATAAGTGATAGTAATGAGAGACCAGCCTTACTTAAAATTTATATAACAATGGGAGAGAAAAAAAACATAAATTTCTTTTAGGGAGGATCAAAATTTATGGAATAAAATTATTGCGATTATTAATAAGCAGTTAAAGAATGAAATGGATAAATCACTATATTTTACTATGTTTTCTCTCAAGCAAATATTTCAAAATCATTCAAATAAATCCCGAGAATTCATTACATATTTGACAATACATTAGTTTAATGTAAAACTACATTAATACTTAAAATTTTTATTTTAAAATAAGTTAGTTGTATATTTGACAATACATTTAAACTATGATACAAAGTTAAATCACAATAAAATTTAAGTTTGATGAAAAAAACTATTATGGTATTTACATTTAAAAAAAATTTAAGGTAATCAGATTTTTTAATCATATTCATGTAGTAAGAGCCAAAATTCAGTTATTCATATGCATAGATCATAGATGATCTTTTTTTGCATAAGAATCTTCTATAGATAAAATTATGATATATTAACTTCTAACTGATAATTCGAATGAAATTATTTGATTAAATTTTTTTAACATTTAAATTGATTGATAAGAAAAGATTACGACCAGGAAATAATTTTCCATCCCTAGAGAAAAAGAATTTGCTTCTTATAAATGACACCATTAAAAAGGTATATTTTAAGAATCATTTATGATGGAGATGAAGTTGAATTTTCATAGAAAAAAAAACTGTCATAAATGTAACCAAAAGTAGATTGTTGGCATTAAAATCAACATGCACCACCACTTTATATAAGTTTCCTTAATTAAATAACACTGCATTAACTGTGTTAAATTATTTAATGCCCTTAATCATAGAAAATCCCTGGGAAAATATTATAAAATAACACGAATGGGGCTCTGAGTCTCTGACGCATTCCACCCTACGAATGGGATTCGGTGATGAATCATCAATGCATTATCCAAAAACATTTGAAAAAGAAAAAAGAAAAAAAAAAGTCAATGCCGCTTGCATGCCCGTCAGGAAAACAGTAATGACCTCAATAACACAAGCAATCAAGATGGAGGCTCCATAAACACCAAATATCCATTACAGTCAAAAGTGAGTTCATCAAAGCATCCATAGAAAGTTCAACGATGCTAGGAGCCCATGGACTATACCTGCCCCCCTCCCTCCCACCCTACCTCTCTCTCCCTCGCTCGGGTGACTAACTCTGACAATTTACCAAACAGTGGCAAAAAACATAGTTTCAGCTCAGCAGTCATCTATGTGTACCCTCGGATCAATCTACAATGGACTGGGTTCTCATAAACGGGTAAAAAAGAAGGAAAAAAAGCCTCACAACAGAAGCTCAGCAAGAGAAGAGTCCCACAATCCTCACTCTCTAGGGGAGCCACCCCAAGCAACAACAGATAGCTCTTTATATAGACCAAGCAAAAACAGACAGCAGAAGGGACTGTTCAGGCAACTTTTAGTTGAATTCCCGGAAATATAATGCCGCAGTCATTCAGCCACGGCGAACCCCGGTGAAGTAGTTGAAGTCATGGTGCTGGACCCTCAACTGCTTCAGCCATGAATCTGCCACACTTAAGAGGGATGCCAGCCTTTCTTGGTCCAGGCCACTACCACTTGAGCCCCACACATTCCCTTGCAACTTGTAAGTCGCTAAACCGAAGGGTTGGAGTGCAATGCCCTCCCCCACCTTCCGCTTCTTCTCCGTGCTCTCCATGTCAGCATCAGGGTCTGAGTCTGCATTCAAAATGTACAATAAATTAGCATGTGGGGAAACGTCCCCGAGAAAGGGCAAAATTAACACGATGACAGAAAATTAACCTTGGAAAGAAGACGAGAGAGTGTGGTACGTGAGGAAGCATGTGGACAAGTCCTTAATAGTTCTTCCCATGGGGATGTGATAAATGGGGTACCTAAAAGACAATGAAACAAAACAGACGCTTAAAATTGTGCATTTATTCATAGTTGTATTATTGCAAAGTAATGAAAAAGTGCCGATATATGAGCTAATTATTAGGCTATTTAAAACAAGGTTCAGCAAACAAGACAGAATTTCAATCTCAAATGCACAGGTAACAAAAAAACGTAGATCCCAATTGAGGCATTTTATGATAACCATAATGTGAAAGATCGAAGATCCCAAAACCATGTTGGTTAAAAGACTACAAATCAATGCAAACGAACAAACATGTTTATTAGTCAATAATTTCTATATACATGTGCAGTAGAAAGTGAGAAACAGGGACCAAGAGATATACCAAGCAACGGCCATCCAGCTAGCAGGTGAAAGATCTACACTTCGCAGTGACATCAAGCCTGGGTATCTTCGAGCTAATCCATTAATCTGAATTTAAAGAACCATGCCAAAGTATACCAAATTGTATTTAGTTAGGTTTTACACACTTGCAAACCTTATAGAGGTAATGTTATCAGCTGTAAAATTACCCTAAAAACCCAAATGGCAAAAAATTCCAAATAAGTATAAATAAAACAAAACAAGACAAATGTTCATGAAATCTATTGATCACAGCACGAGAAACGTAAAATTATCTAAATTAATATGCCAGAGCTTTCATCACCTGATTGTACATTTCGTCAGTGTGAACACATGATATAGAGGGTGGTTACAACAATAAAACAGGAGTGGTGGGGGGTGTTTCATACTTGACCTCTAAATCAGATATTCCATGAAAAAATAATTTCATATTATCTTATTACTCTACAATTTATATCTCAATCTCATTAAAAAAAATTGGGAACAACACAAACAAAAGATGAATCGTCCGAGATGAAAACCCACAACCAAAATCAGCAGAACTGGAAAATCTACCTTATCCATGAGAGGGACCCTTCCATAAGGAGTTGACCTCTCAAAGTACTGAAAGTAAAGGGACCCCAATCTATCATTCACATGCCAGAGAGTGTCCTGCTCGAAAACTCCATCCTCAGAGGAACACCCATCCCATCTCCATGACTTCTCATTCTCACTTTCATCACTGCATGAATCGCTGAAGGAATCCCTTGTCTCACTGTCCCCCGACTCCGTCTCATCCCTAAAACAGGCATTTCTTGAAGTCATTTCCACCATGACATTACTCAATTAATCATCATCATCAATTACATAAATCCACAGAAGTTAACCATCTGTGTTGGACCAAGACATGTAAAGATAAACAAAAACTCAGGAAATTCAACACTACTTAATTTCAAAACCGCGTTGTATATTCCCTGTTGTTGTGCAGAGCAAATTCTCCTAAACTCACAGGAATCCTGATTAGTCTATTTATCTTGCATATTTAAAGCAAGAACAAACTTGAAATTTGTAATTAAATCGGTCAATTTCAAACTACAACAACAAAGAGTTATCGAGTATAGTAATTGAACAATCTCTCAGAAAGAGCGCATGAAGTAGACCATTGCACGGGTCAAAAAATCCCATAAAGTAAACTAACGAACTAAAACATGGGGTGGCTTTTACCTGAAACTAGGAACAGAAGAATTGCTGGTGAAAATCTGGATAGCTGAAAGATAAGGCACATAGTACTGCACTAGGGTCTCGCCCGTGGAGAGGCCGACCGGAACGCCGGCCCCGTAAGCGCTCCATTCGTCGTAGCAACTCCATAGATCGGCCAGGGTGAAATACTCGACCGTTTCTCTCTCCCACGGGTTCCATAGCCGATTAAGGTTCCTCATCTCACTCTGCCACGAAAACAAACACAAGACAGATAAATTCTTAAATAACCCACAAACGAAAACAGATGAACGAAATCAAAATCCTCAAAACCAGCTACAAATAATTGTGCTTGAATGAAAATTTATTATGGGAAAAACAAAGAAAAGAAACTGACCTTTGGGAGGAATTGGTGAGAGACGACGGGCGTTGTGCAATCGAGGAAGCAACCCAGGTTTGATTGCATTGTTCTGTTGTCAAGCATCATTTTTGTGAGACACAACACAAACAATCAGAGAGAGAGAAGGGGGGTTTCTTTCTCTCTCAAGGTTGGAAACAGGGGAAAGGCGCAGAGAAGGGAAAATAGAGAGAGAGAGAGAGAGAGGGAGGGAGGGAGAGAGAGAGAGAGGGAGAGATTGTCGGGATATGATTATCTACAGAGAGAGACAGACAGAGAGAGAGAGGGGGAGGGAGGGAGAATGGAAAAGGGTCTACAGGAATTCTATATTCCGACGTTTAGACGGCTAATTTTAGGGGGAGAAATCTTGTTGTCTTCTCTCTTTCCCTCTCTCTCCAAACAGGAAAAGAGGAGACTTCCGTGTTGGCAAATGCCTTGTCCTTTGCAATTCAACTCTTTTCCAGCACACAACCCTCCGAAACCGGGCGAAGTTTTCGGCCACAGTGACGACCAAAACAGCAACAACAAAGAAAGTGACTGCTTCTCTATCACCTTCAAAATCTATCGCCTGTGAATATGTCCTTTCCCCTAATCTTAAAGGAAACTCCAATCGCTTCACACCGTTATAAGATAAGAAAAAAAAAATTAAAAACCAGAAACGGATGATCAGAAGCGACGTTCCCTTTCGATCAATCTTCAAGGTAAATCAAAAAAGACCCACAAAGCCCAAATCCATAAATCCCACAAAAACTCACAAAAACCCAGAGAACTCAAGACGGCTCGCGGCAGGAAATGAACCAAAACAGCAAAAAACAGACACCACTTTCGTTTGTTTTTGTTTCGATCTCAACGGAAACGCATGTTTAGGGGAGAAATATTGATGGGTTAGGTGACTTTTGTATGTTTGTTCCTCTCTCTATCTCTCACACAGACACACGTACACACAAAACCCACACAGTATCTCGCGTAAGGGACCGAAAGTGAACTTAACTTCCCAACAAAAGGAATCGACTTTCCCAGTGGGACGGGGGAGGGAAAATGAACCACACGATCACTCACACACCACTCCAGAGATGCAGAAATGAAAAAGCTTGTCTAGACTCCTTCTTCTTCTTCTTCTTCTTTCTTCCTCTGAATATCTGGAATGCGACCCAAAATTCGCAGAGAAAAGAGATTGATTCGAGGGAGACGAAGGAATTCGATGCCGCACAGCTCTTAAGAAATCAAGCCCCTCCGGTTTTTCATTTATGGGCATCTGTCTCCTCAATCCAGCTTCGATGTTAATGTTTTATTTATTTATTTATTTATCTATATTATATATTAAATATCCCTTTTCGGTTTTCAGCACTATAAAGTGGGTCCTTTATGCATCCTTGATAGATAAATGGATTTGATATATAAAAACAAAAAAAAAAAACAAAAAAGTAATAGAAACCGAATTTCCGCGTTGCTACAGGAAATTGATATATATATATATATGTAATAAAATAATAAAAACAAAATATTAAATCACACACCCTGTGCTGTGTTTAACTAAACTCAAGATCTCTAATTTTGGTGTGTTACCAAGGTCAATGTCTCATATTTCCAAAGTAATCGATGTAGGCTATAAAATACTAAACCTACATCGATATGTTTCTTTTTTTTTTAAATATATATATATATATGCCAATTTTTTATTTTATTTTATTAGTGAAAAAATCAATTTACGAGAGTTTGGCATAAGAGTTTTCATTAAAAAAAATATTTCGCAGTACACTTTGTGATGTCAGTTACTGCGTCATGTAAATAGCTTATAAATTAAAGTAACTCTAATTGTTTTCTATAACGTTATAAATTTAAAAAAAAAAAGGAAAAAGGTACTTAGTTTGTTAAGCCATTAAAAAGATGGTAAAAATTTATGACCATACTTAAAAATTATGCATTTTAATGTTCTAGCCAATCAGCATGTGAGTTATTAGATCATTACGGGACATAATCTTAACTCGGAAACAAAAAGGTTAATCTATTCCTAGAAAGGGAATAGATTTTTGACAAATTAACGGCCGAGTTAATAAAATAAAAGCATGCATGAGTTACCCATCAACCCAAGGTAAATGAAAAACAAAACTTATGCCTGTATGTTGGTGTATATTTATGTGTAATATGAAGTTTCCTGTTTTCACCCTAATAAATTGAGTAATTAGTCGCATTGAATGTTAAGCCAAAATGTATGTTTTTCACAAATCAGTGGTATTTGAGGCCTAAAATGGAAAAATCAAATTTAAGAGTTTTGATTGGGCTGAAATTTATACCCCTAAACTCTGATTTTACGGCAATAAATTCAATACAAATATTTATTTTTTAAAAGAAAATAACAGTTTATTTAGGGTTGACCTGGATATGAGATTCTCTGAATGGTTGACTTGGTGCTAACAGTTGAAGTGAGCATTAATGTCATTCATTTCATAAATGCCCTCATATCCGTAATGAAGTGGGTTTCAAATACGGTAATGTTTTCTTCCATTACCTCCACAAACGCAAATAACCATAATAATAATGCCCATCCATAATCGCCACATGAGTTACACCACAGAATTAATTAATTAATTAGGCAACTCCTCCACAAATTATTTTCTTAAAAAAACAATATTATTTTATCTAGTAATACATAATTTATATATATATATACCCCATTTGATTTGATAGGTATAATACAGAGACGATAATAAGTGTTATCTTTTGATGATCTTATCAAGGTTGTTTATCAAGTTTGTTTATCATCAAGACAATTCATGATATAGTAAATAACCATTCATGATATATAACCATTCATTTTTCAAATACAGAGTAAAACATTTTTTAAAAAAAAAAAGTACGCAATTGTATTCCTCAATTCTATTTCCTAAAAAACATTAGCGTTATCATATCATATAGACATATACATCCACTGACACATACAAAACCATTCATATTCAAGAAAATTTAAAATACTGCTTGTTACTTTTTTTTGTTTTTGTTATATGCGGATTATGACTGCTCTTCACCTAATTTTTACAAGGACTCTTTCAGCTGTTTGGTTGGCATTGACAGCAAAGGAAAAAGGTTTTAGGATTTGGACAAACCGCGTGAACGCAGCGATCTTCACACGTAAGATAGATGTCCATTGCGGCGAGGCATGGGGCATGGGGCATGGGGCATGGGGCATGAAGAAGCTTATAGTTAATGCTATACTCAAGCTGGCCCCAATCACGTACGTATTGACCACTTCCTTTTGAGTGTAACGTCCTTGAGATATTGGGAAAGATGGTGGAGATGGTGGAGATGGTGGTGATGTTGGAAATGACAACTTAACCATGATCAAAATTGTCAGAGGCGGAAGACTTGAGGAAAATGGAATAGGTTGCGTAGAAGTTATTAGTTTCAAAAATAAGATGAGGATCATGGTTTAGTTATGAACTAATGTCAGGTACACGTTGTTGCAGCTTGCTCTATATGTAATCCTAATCTTATCATGTAGATTAATTAGAAACAGCAACACGCACATACGAGGTGAAGCAGCGTTTTGGGGTTTGTGACGTTTATCATATGTCAGTAGATCATGTATATGTTAAGTTGTGATTTGATTTTGTTCATTTCGAGATTTATTTATTTTTTTGAAAGTTAAATTTTAGAAGAAAAAAAATTACTTTTAGTTAGTTACATTATAACGCTTCATGAAATTATTTTCAACTTTTTTAAAATAATCTTTTGATTAATGAAAAATAGTGTGACACTCGTTAAATTCCTAGAGGAACGGGTCTTCGGGAAAAGTTACGTAAGAATGTTTTTTATTTTAGAAATACTCGAAATTAAAAATAATTTTTTTATTATTTTTAATTTTTAGTTTCTTTATTCGAAATCGTTATTATTTAAAAAAAAAATACTCCAAACAAATATGCTATTTAATTTATTTTCCAAAAGAAATCTTAATTTATTTTATATTATCTTATAACCTACATAATTTCACAACCAGTACTATTATATAATGATACAATACAAAAATAATTTGGTGGTCAGGGATCAATCCCAAGCCTCCGTCAGGTAGGGGGATTTTAGGGGATAGGATCAAGTAGATGGAAATTGGGGATCATACCGTAAAAAAAACACGAAGAGAAAGAGAACGTACGTGGATTAATTGAGTTTCGATCCTTATAAATTTAATTCGGATGAAGATTTATTTTAAAAAGTCAAAAGCATTGACATTTAAATTTATTACAAAATAAAATAAATTTAAATTTTAAAAAATAATGTAGATTATTATTATTGAAAAAGTAAATAATACACAACATTAAATAGGCGTGGTTCCTTTTGGAAATCAATAAAAATGGTAATAAAAAATATCTACCTCATCTCATTCACATGATATTTAAATTTTTTAATTAAATTATTAATATTATATTAATAATTTGATAAATAACAAGCGCGAATTCAGGATTTCAATCTAGTGGAAGCCAAGACGGACAGAGGCATATTAGGAGTGAACCTTGAACTGAGCGTTAGATGGGATTGTTGTGTCTGACACAGCACCTCACTGCTTCGGGCTTTCAGCAATGAGAGACAAGAGTAAGAGAGTTGAAGACTAAAAGTCATGTGTATATTAAAATATATATTTAAAATTACTAATATGCCTTGATGGGAGGGAGTTCTTTGTGTTGCTTATCTGATTGTGGGTATTTGTTATTTTTTTAAATAGTCAATCCAAAAGTTACCTGCAATTAACTTTTTCAACAAAGAAAAAAATAACATAGTTAAAAAAAAAGTATTTCCTTTTATCAGTTAAAATATTTTTCTCCCAATTATATCTGGAGTTACTAAGTCATGGATAAGAATTCGGTTAATTAAATTTAATTTGTCCACATCATAATAATTAGAACTTTTGAGTAAGCATTTCGTTGTCGCGAGGCCAGAGGTGTTACAACTTACAATTACTATCGCCACATATTGGATACAATTTAATGAGTCGCTGTATATCTAGTGGTTGGATTGCCTAGACCACAAAAATAGTTGTGGAGGCAGCACCACTAATTATGAAAAATCTACACATCATTGTCAACAAATAATTTTCTTGAAAGGGGTACTATTATGGTCATTTATTTTTCAACTAAACAAAAAAAAATGGACCATTCATATGGAATCAGAGCTCCCATATGTGGCCAAGATGTCGTCATGTTTCTCATACAAATAAAATGAGTAAAACATGTTTGATTGTCATGTTTTTTAAATTTAGTAGCTGTTATTCAATATAAGAAATTAAAAATTAAAAATAATATAATATTATTTTTATTTTAAGAAAACTTAAGACTGAAAATAATATTTTATTATTTTAAATTTTAAATTTTTTTACTTAAAAATAACTATTATATTTTGTCATGTTTTGAACACATTGTGGTTCCAATAGGTGCTATTCTTATGTAAGTTCCAAGTTCGAGTCCGAGAGAAGGGTAGTACATAGTGTGTCTTAATTTAGCCTCATCCTCCTCCCTTTTGGCTGCTCAATTGGAAGGATCAACCAACATAAAAAATAAGCTTATATGTGAAAATAAAACGTATTAAATAAGGCTATGAATGTGTTATAAGTTCGATTAAAGTGGACTAAATTGTTTTTTAGTAATTTGAACCGAAACGTATCAAATTAAAGCTTGAAAACTCTTGTGCAGATATCAATTTGCAATTTTGAAAATCCGTTCGTATAATTTGTTTTAAATTTCATCACACAACCTTCAGCTATTCATAAATTGATTTATTATGAAACTATAACTAATTTAGTCAACTGTAATTTATTCTTAATTATTTTTTTCGGATATCACGATTATTTAACTTTAAACAAGTCCTGTAATACATAGCATTGCTGCCTATAAAAATATTATATTTTCGGTTAAAACTCATGATATGCTTAACTTAAATCCTGAATGCAGGCCGAATGACGTTAGTGCTCACGTCATCCTCATTGTTCATCGATCCACTGGAACTGGCTGGCTGTTACTGTTAGTAATAAATTATGATTTTGTGTTTTTCTTCGCCTTATTCGTCCGCATGACATAATAATTAAACAGGTAAATCTAGTATTAGCTAAATTACCATGAATTGAGCGACGATCGAGCTTCACGGGTCATGGTCTAACCATGGAATTAATTAAGGCGTGTCTTCCGCGATAATATGATTATATATACAATTACGATATTACAATAACATATTCAATGCTTTTGTCTAATTGACACTTACCCATACATTGATTGAAAAACATAACAAAATAAAAATAGCTATCAAATTTTATAATTTTAAAATTTTGTATGGAAACTTTATCAAAACTTTTTAAATTGCTATCGAGTTTAATTAGCCATGTATGTATATATAGTTTCCTTCTGTAGCCATTTTTGCTATCCGTTTTAGAAACATTCTATACTCATATATAGTAAAAAGTAATTACTTTCCAAATTATAATTTTTTTTATTGGAATGAATGTAATCCGTACAAAATCCAAATGTTTTTGGTTCCTGCTTTGATTGAAAATTTTTCCGTCCTCTGTTAACCAAATAATGGTATATGAAAGGTGCAGCATCATTATCTTTGACTAGTATATTATATAGTTATCATTACTAATTGACATTTATGTAATTGTCATTGTTGTTTTCCTTTTTTTTTTTTTTTTTAAATCTGCTATATATCCCGGTCGCCACGCCCACTTGTGTCCCTCAAAATCTTTCATTAACCTTTCTTTCAATTTATTTAAATCAAATTATGAATAATTAAATATACTATTTATCTTTTGATATGCCTTTATGAAGCATTCGTGTCGATCAAGGCATGTGTAATTCAATAATAAAAAAAACTCGTGAATAATTTAAATGTTTTACTTTGACTATACATCTTTTGATATATGCCTTTATAAAGCACACTTGAATGATTTCTGTTAGCAAGACCCATAAGTTGTAGCCTTAGCAGCCTCTCTCAGGTCAAGTCATGTATACGATGGATATATATATATATAATTTTTTATTATAAAAAAAATAATTTGGACTATCAAATTAAAATTTAACTGTAACTTCAGTACAGTTAAATAAATTTCAAGATCTAATAATCTAAATTAAAATTTTCATAATAATAAACTTTCATGTTGTAGTAAGATTATATATATGTTTATATAAAACACAACGATACTATTAAGGCAGTATATTAAATTAAATAGCCGACAAAGAAAAAACCAAAGAGGTACCAGTCAAGGGACGGTGGTGTCCTTTATGCTTGATGTTATGTCGTCCATATATATATAGATAGAGAGGAGCGACCGGGGATGCCCCATGGGCGTGGCCTAATGGTCAAGTGAGCGGTGGTGATCTTGATGGGATACCACGGTTGGCTCAGACTCTATCTTGAATCTGTGTAACGGGGGCACGGCATATTCGAAGGATTAATACATCATACTATATATGCGACCGGTGCTGGTATGTCTTGCCCCATTTTTTGTGTGTGTCTAACTAAGACCCATTTATTTTTATTTGAAAAAAATAAAAGAAAGAAGAAAGAAGTTACTATTTAAAAAAAAAAAGTGATGGAGTTTTGCACTCTTTTTGACTACACAGGCACACTACTTAAATCAATCAATTTGTAACTTTAGCGTGACATAAAATCATTCACAAACCAAAAAAAAAAAAAAAAAAGACAAAGAAATTCCACCGTCCAAAAAGTCTCGAATCAGGAGACACAAACAATAATCTGCGACAATCATGCCACCCAAACCAAAATTGTACAGCAGATTTAAAGTCCGGTGTTTACAAATTATTATATTAAAAAAAAAAAGCAGCTCAACCCTCAAATTTATATACCAATATTTACGTTTGAGAAACTGGTATACGTGTGTGAAATGGAAACTTTTAAAAATATATGATAGAAATAAATTAATCGACTATCCCAAAACAATATTATAAGATTTACCAAAACTCTTCCAAGAATCGCTTAGATGTTTTGTTCGAGAAAAATATCCAAAAATAAAAACAGAAATTAAATTGATATCGATCCAACATATGAATGAAACACCTCTCCTCTCCATACAAAAAATAATAATAATTTGACCTCACGAAAAATACCCAAAAAAATATATTTATTTTTTTCAATAATATTTGTTTTCCTTTACTTTTTCGATCGTCTTTTTTTAAAAAAAAAAAATTATCTGTTGCGACATTCAAATTAGATTTATAATATTCTTATTTCTATTTTAACTTATGATCGAATAATATATTATTTTACATCTCTATTTTTATTTTTGTTAAAAAAAATATTTTATTTGTTTACTTTGTAAATATATAGACACGCGCGATAATGTTTCATTGATTTACTTTAACTACCCAAATAATGAAGGTTATATCATCCTTTTTTACTTCCCAAAAAAGTTTTACTATTTTTACAAAACTTCCTGTCTCATGAAAGCTTGTTTTCTGTCGGATACAACGTAAATAAAGTATGGACCATCAAACATCTTGACGGTCTCCTAAAAATTCCCTACATTTCCAAGGTTTCAGCCCATGGTTTCTTACATCTTTCAGGGGAGATCCCCAAATCCGTTGAAATTAAGGACTCAACATTTACTGAACCAGGACAACCACATCATCAGTGGTCAGTTGGTCACTGCTCAGGCTTCGAATGCTGATATTCACACGTGAGACTGAGACGTAAATTTCACATTCAAAGTCCATTAACATTAATTTCTGATTTTTTTTTTTGGCACGTGTCACGTGATTAAATATAACCTGGGTTAAGTCTCGTATTATTTAAATTAAATTTTGATTTGATTTGATTTTGTTTTAACTAAACCCCCTGGTCCCCCCCCAAAAAAATTGTGTATCAGACACTCGATCGTGTCTTCATATGTCTTCACGCAGTTTTGAATATCCATGGTTGTTATTCTATTGATTGGTACGTACGTAGTTTCCTGTCTATTCATATATTTGTATTATGGTACTCCTTTTCTCTACTCTTTTATTAAAATTTAAAAGATAAAAATTAATCCCTCGTTAACCCAAATAAATAAATAAATAAATAAAAGTGAGAAAAATAAACCGCCGATTCTGTTGTACATGGATTTTAATTTAGTTGTTTAAATATTTTCATGGATACACTGATGTTGGATATATATATATTTCCATTTTGTCGGCGGGATGTGTGTGGAATCAACGCCGGATGTATCGTCGCCTTTGACTTGATAAGATAACAAAGTCTACCGCATGGCACGTGACTCCCCGCCATGATCAATGGAGACTAAAGTTTGAAAACTTCTAAAAGCAACCTAAAATAGGGGTCAGGCGTAGGAAATTAACGTTTTAGTGGCCGCGCCGCGTGTTTATATATATATATATATATATATGACACTCATAAAACTTCAAAAAATTTAAAATCTCAATATACATTAATTAATATTTTCAAAAAATTTAAATCATCTAAAAAAACACATTTTTATATAATTTTTTATTACAAACTATCATTCCAATAATATTAATTCTAAATTCTAAAAATATATTTACTTATCAAATAAATCATATTAAAATCCTTTCATTGTACTTTATCTTAATTAATTTTCATTCGTCAATAAAAATTATTCATCTCTTTCAAATCTCAAATAAATTTCAAAATAAAAACATACTTAATTCTTAAATATTTTTTTCAAAAAATTCAAAATACTAATTAAAAATCTATATATATACGAAAATGCGAAAGTGGAAATAAATTTAATTAGCACAAGTAATCATAACCGATCATGTGTAATGTACTGTACTGTAGCATTATTGTAATTGATAAATAATTAAATAAAAATATAAAATGAGCATGATCACAATCATTTGGTCATAATTAAATAATATTATAACAAATGAATAGTTAAATAAAAGTATGATTTAGTTATGATTGCACTCATTGTGTTTCTTTTCTTATTAGGATCACCATATTTATAAATATGAAAAAAGTATACTCGCATGTATATTGTATAGTTAATCTGTGCATGAACATTTCGTGCCATTGAATTTTGTATGAAAATTAAATTAATATCTTATATATCAATCCAACAGTCAAAAAAAATACTTGTGCATGAATTATCTATGCAGCCTACATGTTGCATTGTAGACACACACAATCTCTCTCTCTCTCTTTATACTATATATATATATATATATATATATATATATATATATATATAATATAGTGAAAAAGAGAACTTAATTTTTTGAAATCATAATTGGTTTTCTAATTTCTTATTTCAAACGCATATTTGTAATTTATTACTAAGTTTTTTTCAAAAGTGAAACAAAACCAGATATGAGATCAAATTTCGATTCCATCATACACAAATAATCTAGAACAGTACGTACGTTGTGGTGAGTTATAAAATTATGACATATAATGCAATCGCTTCACGGCATTACCCTAAAATCATAGCTGATATAAACACACGTTATTTATTTGTATTTATTTCATAATATAATATATAGTCGCATTATTTTAATTATCTATTAATTATGTAACTCCCATGACATTATCTAAAAAAATATGATTGCAAACGCAATTTAAACTTTTGGGACGTGTATTTTATTTTCTTTTATATATATGACTTGCAGTGACGTGATTAATAGAATAAATGTATATGCCTTCGACTATTTATTTATTTATTGTAAATTAATGATGCCATGCTGGATTAAGTTACTGTAGTTTTAGGGGATTTTTCATTTTTCCGGCCATGCAGAGTATATGACTCGTATAGCTTGATTGAGCCAACTAGTCTCTGTACGGGTTTTCTTCTCACGTTAAATATGTCACACGTGAAGTCATGCCACCCTTGTCCCCTCTGGCCCCTCCATCAATCTATCGACACTTAAATTGCAACTACCAAGTCCATCCCAAGCCGCCTCCAAACCAGCAAGGCTCACGTACAGCTCAAGTTTAACCCTCGCTTATTACTCCTATATATATATATATATATATATATATATATATACCCACTCATCAGGAAAACCCAGCCAACTGACGACGGACGGCCCTTCGGATCTCTAATCAAACCTCCAATGCTATGCTAGTAGTCTCAAGCTACACTCGATCACCCTCACCCACGTTTGATCTCACCTAGCTAGTCCAGTATGTATATGCTATATGTAGGTTCCAACCAACCATATATAACTTGCCTCATTCCAAGCCCCATCCAATGCGGGTGGTGTGACTGGCTAATTAATATATATATATATATATAATATATCTACGGTTTGACATGCTCTAGTGCCTGATCCATATTCATCGATCGCTGGAACTCATATTCAAAAATGTATATGCATGCATGTTTAATTATCCATTCCCAATGGATCGAGCCACAGAGCAAAAAACATGCAGGACCGAAGAATATGCCCATTGGAGCAAAGAAACATGTACACCCGGCAATAAGCTAGGTATATATTAACGCTCACTGCCAAATTGCTAGTTGCTAGGCTATGTACGTGCGTACAGAGCAATCCTACCAGATGAGCGTACGTAGATTCCACTACTCCTAGGCAAGCCAAGTATAGTAGCTAGCTAGGCATCTAAAGAAATATGTGTACGTAGAACCTATTTTTCGAGAAGGATTTTAATTTCTTGACTTTGTGCAACACTATTCTAGCACATTGATGCTAATTTGAGATGCTTTGTGATGCTGTGCGTACCGTACGTGTGAACATAAGAAAGAAAGAAAAAGAAGAAGAAAAATGTGTGGGTTTATTCCCATGCATATATCGATGGGTGGAGAAAAAACAAGCAAAAGGTGAAGATACAAATTAACGGAGGCCTTTCCCTGCAGCCACTTAGGCATCCCTATTTTCTCCTCTAGTATAATTTTTATGCATAGTAAAAAGCCTTCTAGCTATTTTGAAGTCTTCTATTACATCCGTGAATTTTCTTTTCTTCAGAAAAATTTCGTGTTCTTTTTTTTTTCTTTTTAAATATCAATTTCCTTCAGTTGCTTTTGCTCTATTCGGTAAGAGTATATATAATTACCAAATGGTGATATTAGAGCTAGATTTCATCTTAATATGCTCTTTGATTCCATCATATATAGTCTGGTCGGTCTCCAACAACATCAGAAAAGGAAATCCTTGGAAGGGTATCTATTTGTCAGGCTGTTCACCTGTTTTGGAGATTTGTTTGTTGGCTGTTAAGGTTCGTGTTATATTAGAATGTTGGTATTTACTTATTGTATGCTCTTTAATAACACTTTAACTCAATATTTCAGATAAGAAAATAAGCTAAATATTAATTTACCCATATGAAGGTGAGGACAAGGGTCTATTTCAATATACATTCAATATTGATTTGTTAACGCTTACTAGCTTAATTAGTGTGGGCGATAGCAAGGAAAATTTGAGTAGCTATTGAATAATTAAGTTCAGTTGAAAATTTTGTCTAAGGTGAGGATTTGAGTGTCCTTTTTGCCTCTGTTTTTCCCAACAAAATATTTTGGTTAAAATTGAAAAGACATTAAAATGGTATTAGAATACGGAATTAGAATTGAAAATTTTGAAAAAGGACGTTTGAGAATAGATTGAAATTGCAATGGGTTGAGGCCGGAACTGAAATTTAAAAGCCTCTCAACATTGTGATTTTAGGAGGACTATCATATAAAATTGCAAGTGGCGAATAATTATAAAGTTTATATATTAATTAAGGCAGTGTCAGTAGCGATCATGGGTGAGTGGGGAGAGACGGATCGGAACCATAAACAACGACACCCGGTTTAGAATTAGCGCAGCGATTTGTGGAAGTGCCCGCTTTTTCTCCCCCTCCGTCAAATCTAATCTCCCACCCCAAGTACTCATCGCATTTCCACCGAATATTCTAGGATTATTCTTTTTTTTTTTTCCAAAAAAAAAAACTCTTTATATTGGAGTCCCTTAATAATAAGTAGAAATAAAAGTTTTTACAAAAATACAAGTAAAAAATATTTTTTATTTTTCTTATTAAATACGTATTTCAAAGTTATTGTATGCGAGAAATCTTTTTTATTAATTTGGGACTGTGGGTAAAAGAAGTTTTTTTTATTAATTATTTGCATGGCTTAATTTAAACAAAAAAAAGTCAAATGAGACTATCCTAATGCATGCGTGAAGGTCGAGCAGAACGGGTTAGGTGTTAAATTTTATAGTTCTGAAATTAATTGACGGTTAGTGATCAGGTGGCAATAGTTTTTGTAAGGATAAGTATCAGCAGTTCCATTTCGGTTGTTTTACCGGTGAGCATGGGAGCTTTGTTGGTGTTTCATTATTGGTGGTCCTAAATAGATGCAGACAATTATGTCCAATCTGTTGTTCCAACGGCAACATCAAAAAATACGAACCCGATAAGGATATTTCAATTCGTATGTGGTTTGCTACCATAAAACCTATTATAAATAGTCGCATGAATTTGAGGAGTGGCGACATAATTTTATTAATTAACTATAAGTAGGTTACAACAAATTGAGTTGAATTAAATAGTAAGATAGTTTAACTCGTATATTTATTATTATTTATTAATAAATTAAATTAAATATGAGTTTTAAACTAGGTTGACAACTGTTTATAAATATTACTATATTATTTATAAATGATTCAAATACATGTATTTATAAAATTATTCACAAATATTTATGAATATAATTATAAAATTATAAAAATAAATAAATAAAAATTTATATTATAAATTTATTTTAAAAAATAATTAATTAAAAGTATGTATTATCAATGATTATGGATATATATGCGATTAGTAGAATGGCCCAAGTAGGTTAATAGATAAGAGATTTTATATATGCGAATAGTAGAATGGGCCCAGGTTGGTTAGTAGATAAGGGATTAAAAATCCGAATCCGACAGCTTATTTCGTTCGGATGGTCATCCATATCGCAATCTTTGGTTGTCCGTCAAACAAATAAAATTGGTGACGAGGCTCCAACGCTTGCCCGAATTAGAGTGAAACGCCCATCCACAGCATAGCAACATTATTATATATAATAAGAGTGAAACGCCCCACGCCCGTCCCGTGTGTCAGTGTCACACGAATTTTGTACTTAATTTTAATTGAGTTAGTTAATGTTATAATGTAAAATATATTATTATGTATGTTTTTAGAAATAAAAAAAAAGTAAAATAAGATTCATTATGATAATTTTAATTCTTATAAAACTTTCATCGGATGAATACATTATACAAATACAAGAAAGAGAACATATTTCTTATATTATGAATTCTTATCCTATGACACGTGACTGTGTATTCGGTTAAGTTATCATTTATGTTTTAATAATAGTATCAAGGGTTACTCTTGCGCAAAGGATCCAAGAGATCTTTGCTGGCATAAATTTAGGCTCCCGTCCCCCCACCTCTCCCATCCTCTTCTGTGCCAGTGCCGCCTCTCCGTCGCCCACCAAAAAGCAAACAAATACACACTCACATTACACACTGCCCACCAAAAGCCAGAGTGCAGTACACACTGGCCACAAAAAGCGACACCTTCTCGTCTATGCCAATGTATATATGTATTCCTGTAAGAGGAATTGAAGGCATAAATATTGTTATGAAAGATGTTCAGCAAGAACAATTAAAAAGCAATGAATCTGACTCCTGCTCTGTTCCAGTGGAGATCAGCCTAAAATGCGAACCATTCAATGTGGTTGATTGCATCCATTTGGACGATATGGATTTTGTCCGGTACGCCAGAACAACAATGTAAGCCAAGCTCTCAAACTAGTCTAGAACAATATAAATTATCTCTCTAGAGTCTAGACCTTGGGGTCATCTGGAGGATCATACTGTACAATCCAATCCTGTAAATCATTAAATACTGAATCAAAATGAGATTTGCAACATAAACAACATAGCACTATATATACAAAATATTCAATAATTATTAGGCAACATATGCAGATTAACACGGTACTACTAAGTTATTAAATTCTCGGCTAATATATATCCAATGAGCTATAATTCACTATTTTGCATTGTAATTTATTAAAATACATAATTAACATTATTTAAGAATCCCCCTGAAACAAACAGGAGTAAACATATCGCCACTTATATTTGATTAAGCCTCTATCAGAACACTTGAACCACCAACAATGAATACCAAGTAAAAAGAGCGGGGAGGGGAAGCGAATCGCATCACAGGTATTATACAATAAACCTCAATATACAGAACGGGGGGAAAGGGCACAAAAAAGAAAGAAAGAAAGAAAGAAAAGTCCCAATGAGAAATGCATGAATTGCATAGGCATAAGACGGTTGTAGAAAAGGGATAATCATAGTGATAGAAAAACAATGATCAATAGAAAATATTTACCACAGCTGCAATATCAAGACCCCGTGCAGTAACATCATTGCATAACAATATGCGTTTTGTAGCTTCACAGAAGTCAAAAAAATGTGGAGGTACGTTTCTGCTGCTTTATTTGTTTACCATGGATATCAAAGCAATCTACCTTAATGTATCTCAAAAGTTCTGAATGGTATTTTACAGAGTTACATGAAAAGAAGAAAAGCATAACTTTCTCGTGTGTGTGTGTGTGTGTGTGTGTGTGTGAGAGAGAGAGAGAGAGAGAGGATACAAGATCATGATTCACGCACTTTCTTGGTCTGAGTAGCAGAAAAGAGAGCCGTTTTGAATACCAGCATGAAGAAAGAAATGGGTTGGGATAAGTTTTTATATAAGTGTTTACTCAGCTCCCTACATAAAAAAAAAACTAAAATAAACTTTCAGGTGAATCATATGGAGCACATACAGACCAAATTTAATCACATATGGCCTAGCTACGCCAGAATTTATGCGTTAGAAGCAAGAAAATAATAACTGGGCTCGGAGCTTTTGCAACTATATATAACTAGCATGATGAAACACAAGCTATGTGTCATCATCTTTCTCCCATTTCTCCAGGAATTTTGCTAGAATGGAAACCTGGTTGCAGAAGATAAATGGAATCATTCTAAAATCAGAGTAAACAGGGAATATATATATATATATGGATAGCTCTGAAATCACCGGACATACAGCCTGGGATGAAATGACGTTCAATTGAAGAGGCCGGTTCAAGGTGATCAATCCCACATGGTTTCTCTTCCACCAGAACAACCTAAAAAGAGGCAATTTAACAGCACTTATGAAGCCGAAAGGACTCTTATTTCTTGATCGATATGGAGACTCTTCTTCCACAAAGACATGCAAGCCAGAGAAGAAAGAAAGCAAGCTAATAAATACGGTAAGGGAGGTTCACAACCCCAAGTTGATTGATTAATACGTTCACTTAAAAATTTTAATTTGTAAATAATAATTTAATATTATAAAGAAAATTACATTAAGATCCTTTTTTATTGACATACTCACCCAATCATTTCTAATTATCACACTCATTTAACCTGATAATACAATTTTCTGCCACAACCCTCAGTACATCTCAAAGTACTACATAAAAACTTTAAGTGAAAACAAATTAAAGAGTTAAATTCGGTTTCTTTAGACTTTAGTTTGAGTTAAACTCAGTTTCTTTAAACAAATGTGTTGAATTTTAATATCAATATTGTCTTTTCTAAAATAATGCTTTTTGTTCTTAATTGTTCCATTATAATGCCAAATATGTAGATTTTAGGGACCCTCGGTCATAGGGAGAATTGTTTTTCCCAACTTGATTTGAATAGCAGCTCTAGATTTCCTACTTTAGAAGCTCTTAAATCAAATTTAAATTTTAGGAAAATTGTTACAGTTTCCTTAGTACACGAAAACATGGCAATGTATAGTGAAAAAAATATAATGATAGTAAATTATCGTTATTGAAGTATGAGAAGTGATTAGTCTTATGAGATCACAAAGATTTATTGGCCCTCAAATTTAAAAAAAATGTTCCAAAAAAATCCATAATTTTATCATAACATGGAGAGGATATCGTATCTTGATAAAACTAATAGTGCAAATGAACTTAATAGATATAGGCAATGAGTCTTATATAAAGCTACTTTAAATGTCATTTATATACTTTATAAAGTACGCTTGATTATTTTATTTTGCCATGATGCATAATAGTTTTGTTATTCATTTTGTTATTTCTCTTTCGAATTAGGCTTCAGCATTTTGAATTTTGCCTATAGCTTTATGGTTGAATTTGATTCTAATCGAATTATTCTTTATTTAATTATTATCCATGTAGACCACTGCACTCAGGGAAACTTTGAAAGTTAGCACCTACCATGTTGTTGCTGTTATAATTGCTTCCTATTTCCTTAAGGAACAAATTTTGCAAGAATTTGAAATATATTTAATATTTTAGTTGTTTCGAGGGTGGGTAGTTTTTATGGGTTAATGGTTAATTGAGGAGATTGGGCCGGGTCATTGTAACTTCTATATAATTGATCACAAGTTATGCATTTTTTCGTTGTACTACATCAACTTTTGAAATTAGGATTCCACAGAGTAATATATGTTGATATTTGATAAAAATAACAAACTAATGACAAAATTGATTAATTGTAAATTAACTTTTGTTTCTATATATTCATAGTTAATGTTTAACTTTTTGCGTTATTTTTTGTTTATGTTATTTAAATCAAATTGATTATTTTTAAATCTATAAATTTTAATCTCTTTAAATATTTATGCATCAGTTTACCTAACAGTTGTCATCTTTTGTTTATTGACTATATATTCATAGTTAATATTTATAAAAAATTTTGTTTATGTTATCTACACAATAGTTTACTTAACAGTTGTCATCTTTCTTACTTACTAGCAAGATTAATTTTAATTACATTACTCTTTATCACAAGATACAACGAGTTTTATAACCATAAATATAATCACTTGAGCATACTCCTTCAATAACAAAATAATAATAAATAAACATATTGAAGGGAAATAAGCTCATAATTATATAATTCACATAATAAAAAAAATTAGCATAAAAAGGGCCTTTGTAATTTAACCTTACTGAATGATTAGGCTAATTCTCAAAAATGATACTTAATTTTATTCAAAAGCTGGATTAATCTTGCAGAATTCATGCGCGATCTCACCTAGTACTAAATTAAGCATGTGTATTAAGTTCAGGAAGAGTTTGATATGTTTATGCCATATTTAAATGTTTATTTTTGTTTTTTTCACTCTTCTTTTCTTACCATTTATTCTATGCGATTCTTTTCACATTATTTATTGACTTGAATCATTGTAATGTATGTTTTTTCATCTCAATATCTGACTATTTTCTTGCCTTTTCAATCAACAAAGAAAAAAATTTATTGCTCGTAATAATTAAATTGTACCTAAAAATGGTCAAAAGCAAATTTTGTCAAAAGAAAATTCATAAAATAAATAGAAAAACTTTACATTGCAATCTAATACAAAGTCGTAACGCAAAGTATGCCTTTTCTCACGTGTTCCTTGCGGACCAAATTAGCCTCCGATTAGGGGAAAACAAAAATACTGATCCCATGTTGACCTCAAATATAATCGAAAATGACAAAATTTTGAAGGTGTAAAGCTCGTCATTATCAAAGCAATTATATAGATAATTCATACAGTAACTTTTTTTATCATTTAATTGATATTAAAATAAATTAATAAAAAAATAGTATTAATCTATGAGAATGCATTTGTGCGTTCCTATGTGTAACATTGCCCTAATAATATAGAGTTTTTTTTCTTTCTTACTTCTAAATAAATTCTAGAAAGTTGGGTTGAATTTCTTAATTGCTAGTTATTTAGCTGAATGCTGATTTCATTATGATTTTTGTCAATCTTAATTTCAAAAATTAATTATTATAATAAATATTTATATATTATGTAAAAATTCATGGTGAGCTAATGGTTAAATTTTATAAAAAGTTAATTAAAAAATCAAAAGATAAATGAATTTAAAATTTAAAATTTAAAATTATTTAACTTTTGATTTTTTTCAATTGAATTTGCGTGAAATTTAACCATTAGATTAACATGAGATTTTGCAATTACGATACATATTACATAAATATTCAATATAACAGTTAATTTTTAAAATAAATATTAATTAAATACTAAAATAGTCAAGATTAATATGGTGGTGATTTTGGCAGCATCACTAACAAATTTGAACCCATAAAGTCCAATTGATATTGAGTGTGCACTATTTAAACACTCTCTCATATTTGTAGTTAAAACATATATGCTTCAAATTTACATAAAGCCCATGTTAGATGCCAACTTACAATTTAAAAGCCTTAAGTTAGCCTTACACTAAAATCACTCACATCTAGTTCACCTAATATTTAATTAGTTTAGTAAAAAAAGTTATTTTTATTTATTTCAACTATTTATTTTTATAAAGCATACACATACGTGTGAGCATTTTAACTTTATACTCATTTAAATATTAATGTAATTTACTCATTTAAAACATACACACTCAATTATTATTTTTTATTATTATTTTCATTTATTGTTTGCTAAAAACATTGACATGCGATTTTGTAATTAAACTTTTTTGCCAAAGTATTGAACAAAATACTAAAATATTGTTTCCAATCAACTAAATAAGACCTTTACAAATGTTGACCGTGAATAGTAATAGTCAAATTTGGTTACATAATGTAGTAATTAGTAAATGAAAACATTTTAAAAAAATCATTGAATATGTGTGTTTTAAATAAAATTTTAAAATGAGTTAAGTCATGTCAATATTTAAATGATAGAAAAATAATATTTAAGTACGTGTAGAGTTAAAATGTATAGTCAGATGTGTATGTTCTAAAAGAGTAAATAGTTAAAATAGATAAATATATTTTTTTGTTGCTAGGCTAACCAAATGTTAGTTGAGCTAAATATGAATGCTCCAATATTTAAATGATAAAAAATTATATTTAAAATTATATTATTATAAAGGCAATGTTACATACAATAAAGTTATACAATTTTTTGTTAAGTCTGATTGAATAAGTTTTTTTATATATAATTCAATAATTTGACTAAAAAGCTCAGTTGCAAAATCTATTAAGAATACCCTGACACGAAGCATTTAAAGTAAAGTCTTTCGCTTTTAATTTTGTTTGACATAAAAAACAAAAGATAAATATACATTGATAAGTTTTTCTCTAAACATTTAGTCAAACATCCGAAAATAGAATTTTTTTGCTTTATACTATGCAATGAAAGCAATTGAAAGCAAACAGACTTTTAAATCGTAAGTTTGTATTTATAATCTTAAATCGAAACATGAGTTTAACTAATGAGGTAAAACATAGACGTTTAAATCGTAAGTTTATAGAAATATTTAAGTATTATAAAACATTTCAATGATGCACCCAACATGAAATCATATGACTAGAAAATCTAAGTATTATATTTTCAAAAAAATAAAAAGTTACTCTAAACTTCTAAATTATACTATAAAATTTAAAAACTCGTGAAGCATGAGATAATTCAATAATTACCTAGTAGTTGTCACCAACAATTACATGCTAATTACTCATGACGTACTAAATCCAACAAAAGAAAAGAATTATTGTTCAAAAATTAGAATTATAAAAAATTAATCTTGATGTCCTAACTGTTTGTTTTTATGTATACACAATAATTACTTTTTATTTAAATAAATTATACTTACTACTTATTATATTTTTTTATTTAAATAAACATAGATAATATAATTACATTTTATATCCTCATCTTTTATAACAACTTCAATAAAATATTATTTTCTTTAAATGCTCCGTCTACCACCATTATATTAAATTAATTCAGTATATTCTATTAAAAGAGCATTATGTCATATCAACAGCGATGACAGGGATCTACTGAACATCTTGAAAAAAAAAAAGTTATATTTTGTTACAAAAAATGTATCAAGCAACGTAATTCAATTAAATCTAACGGGCATCTGTTGTAATTTAAACAATAGGATATGTATTGAGTGTTCAATTAAACCTAACGTGCATTTATACGAGATTCTTTTAAAAGAAAATAGGTATTGAGTATAATTCGTTGAGCTAAAATGATATTGAACAATTTTAAAAGAGTTTTCCTTAAGAATTACATGATTTTAGATTATTAATTTAGGTGAGATTTTCTTCGGTATTTAACAAATTTTAATTATTGTCCTACTAAAATATTGTATTAATTTTTTTGCTAGATAAAGGTGCAATATACCAAGAGAAAAGCACACCTATATATGTATAATATGAAAAACTGAGGCAAAATATTTATAAATTCGAATAATATTTTGCATATTTGAGTATATTGTCATATACAACATATCTACTTAATTACCCGTCAGAGTTTAATTGTAAATTTACAATAGAGTTTTAAATTTATTAAACTTTTTATCGCATTTATTAAATGTTATATTAATTTACATATAACAACTTATTATCAGTTCGACTTTTGAAAACTTCAAATTAATAAAAATATAATATTAATGTTTAATAATATATAATAATATTATACTTATTTATTAAAATTAATTCTATGTCAATTAATAAAGTTAGAGTTTATGTTTTTATTAATACAAAAGTAATAACATAAATACACAAAAAATTTATTTACCATTTTTTGTTCCAAGTTCAGACAATATATAAAATATATTGTTTTTATTTGTAAATATAAAAGATAAATAAAATTCATTACAATATATGTATATAGAGAACTAATTCATCAATAAAAATATTATGAAATATTTATTATCATTTTATTTTTTTTCTTGAAATATTTATTTGCCATTTGAATTATTTGTTATGAGAAATCTATTTACTATTTGAATTATTCATTATAATTATCCATATTATTTTATTAGTTTAATGAAAAATCACATAAACAAATTAATTTCTATATTTTTTTAGCAATAAGCTAGAATTATAGTTTAAAATGAAAATAAATTTGAATGAAAAACTTGATTTAAAGGGTAATTATGGCATTAATTGCAATTTTTTTTTGAAAAGGATATGATTCAGTAGTTTAATTTTATAAGACTAGTATTTTTATTGAATAACTTTTTTTATAGTTTATCTTGGTTTTTTTGGGCCTAGCTTCTTTTTTAGTTATTTTTTCTTCCTTTACCGGGTTTTGTTTTAATTTCATTATATTTTAAATATTTGGATTTCTTCTTCTTCTTCTTTTGGCATATTTGATTGAGTTTCTTTTAAAATAATTTATTGTTTTATTATTTTTGGCTTGGCAGTAAAATTTTAATTGGATAATAATTTTGTATTAATATAAATTTATTCAATTATAGTATTTTAAAAAGATCAAAAAAATGTCATTGAAAAGACAAACAATCACACATTTCATCAATATTGGTGGAGAACTAGTTTTTATTAGGAAAGGTAATCCAAGCCCAATAATGTTCTCCCAATAATCATCAAATTTATGTTCTGATTTTGGTAGAGATGGCAATGTGTCAGGTAAAGTTCAAATACTGTTCGATTAGAATTCAGTCTGAATATGTATAGTCTTTGTCTTAAAAAAACACGCCATTCTTTTTTTCTATTTCTTCTTTGCATGGATTTTCAATAAAGTATTACTATTTGTTTCCACGCGGGCTAAAATTTATAAATAAGATGTGAAAATATCTATGTACCATGTATGTGCGGGAAATTGTTAAAAACGAGAAATAGTAATAATATCCTAGAACATTTTAAAAAAAGGATGGTGGCAGAAATTAATTTTTGAGCGGCGTGCATTATTTATTTATATTAAATAAAACTGAGGACACAAAAAATAAAAAATAAAAATCGAATTGGATGAAGGTAGATATCCAAAAAAAAAAAAAAGTACAAAAAATAGTTTAAAAATAGAACAAATAAGAACGTCAACGACGACGACGATCACTACGTGCAATAATGCTCCTGAGAGAGAAAAATGTTTATACAATCTTGTGAAGGTCTTTTTTGCATGTACCTAATCTAGTCAATTTTTGTTTATTAGAATCAATAGAATATTATTAGAGCAAAAGACTGGCAAATAATAATAATAATATTGCTTTAATTGAAATTACAAATGTAGACGCCAGACCGGACGGTCATCGCAAAATGGGAAGCGGGTTGGATGGTTATGGGTATGGGTATATGGGTATATGGGTATATGGGTATGGGTGTCTCCATTCTAAAAATTTGGAAGCAACACGCCAACATGCACGTTGTAATAAATATTTTTGGGTACATACCATAGTTTTAGGCTCCATTATTGTTTTCTCAATGGGTCACGCGTTTGAACCGGGCGGGCCACGGTGAGTGTGGTTTTTGATTCTTTGTGTGTGAGTGAGTGTATGAGTGTTTTGTGGTTAATAAGAAGTAGTAGTAGTTGCAGTTTTGGTTAGCTCTTCGTATGAGTTGTTTTATTCCAGCTTTAATGCACCCATCCTTGTTCTAATTATTGTTTTCTTTTTCCGGCGCGTCCTCCGTCTCTCCTGCGACCTCAATTCCTGAACGACGATTCGCCAAAGTATTAGGTAATCAATCCTAGTCGTAAGTCTTTTTCGCCTGTCGGGTTCTCAAACCTTAAATTTCTCGATTGATTTGTTGTTTTCCCGCTTGTGTGTGTGTGTTTTATTTACCAAAAAAAAAAAAAAGAAAAAAAAAAGTCTTCGTATGGCTGTGTGAGTACAATGAATCAACATGTGCAGCAACGAAGGGTCGTTTGATTGCTCAGTGGTGTAAGATCTACATTTAGTAAGGTGGTTTGGTTCAACTTCTATGTCCGTTTGTGTTCTTCGAAAACAAACACTCAAGCATTCGATGTGTGTGTGTGTGTGTGTTTGTGTGTGTGGGGTTTTAAGAACATCAACCCAACCCTTCAGTTCACTTTTTTTTTTTTGGGGTTTTCTGTTCTCTGAAATTTTTTTCTTCGCCCCATCTGTGTTGTAGTTTTGTCCCTTGAATCTCACATGCAGATTTTTCTAATCCGAATAATATTTTGGTTGTTGAAGAACCACTTGAATAGTTTATGCTCTCTTGTTTTGTTATTGATTTGTGAAATTTCCATTGAATCTGCCTTCGGCCATGGCAGACAGACTCTATTCTTTATGTTGTAGTGCGCAATCGATTTTTTGAGGCGCGAGGATCGTTAGACTTCTGATGGTCTTTTGCTTGGTTGATTACTTGATTATTCAACCCCATTTCGGAAGCTTGTGTCAGATCTGTTGTGGAGGAAGGAGGAACGTTGATACTTTGTGGTAGTTGGGTGCCTAGTTTCTGGGTCTGACCAGAATGGGTGCCTGTTGCTCCACTAGTAGTAGGAGCATTTGCAGTAGCAGGAGCAATGAAGACACGAGTACACCGCCATGTCCGTGTATAGGAAAGCACGGGCGGAAAATAACTACAACCTTTTCCAACCATGCTCCTATGCTACAGCATTTGCCTTCCGTACCCAACCGGATTTTCTCTAATGGAAAAAGTCCATCTTCCTGCATTTTCACCCAGCAGGGATGCAAGGGTATAAACCAGGATGCCATGATTGTGTGGGAAGTAAGTTCTCTTCTTTACATTGAAAATCATATGTGGGTCGTATTCGATTATTAAATTTGCAGAGGCTTATGTTTGTGTGTGTGTGTATATATATATATATATGTAGGATTTCATTTCGGAAGATGCAATCTTTTGTGGGGTGTTTGACGGTCATGGTCCATACGGCCATCTTGTTGCCCGCAAAGTGAGGGATGATCTGCCAATAAAGCTTCTGTCGTTCTTGAATTCTTGTCAGTCAAAGCAAAATGATTCAGGCACCACATGTTTCAAAAAAGGGTTGAGCTCAGATGCCGGAGATACAGAGAATGGTGGAAAGACTGAGGATAAACTGGATTGTTTATGGAGAGAGGCTTTTTTGAAATCATACAAGGCCATGGACAAAGAGTTGAGGACACATCCAAATTTGGATTGTTTCTGCAGCGGCAGCACTGCTGTTACTATTGTGAAACGGGTAAGGCTGGGTGTTCGCTGTTCTTTGCATCATGTAGTGCTTTTATTTTCTAATCATTGATTTTTGGTTCATTTGGTGGTGCAAGGGGTCAAATCTTTTCTTGGGATATATTGGGGATTCTCGGGCAGTTATGGGATCTAAAGACAGCAGTGATTCTATAGTCCCAATCCAGTTGACTGTTGATCTAAAGCCTGATTTGCCAAGTACGCATCATTGACTGTCAAATTCAGCCTCTATGCTTTTGTATGAACCTACCTTTGTTCATCTATGTTGCAATTTTCCTCAGGGGAAGCTGAAAGGATTAAACGCTGTAAAGGCAGAGTCTTTGCTTTGCAAGATGAGCCTGAAGTGCCTAGAGTATGGCTTCCGTTTGATGACGCACCAGGTTTAGCTATGGCCCGAGCTTTTGGGGATTTCTGTTTGAAAGATTATGGGGTCATCTCTATACCAGAGATTTCACATAGGATGCTCACCGAAAGAGATCAATTCATTGTTCTTGCTTCTGATGGGGTATGTTTTCCAATTCTGCTAGTCTAATTGACTAGAAAAGTTTCTGATGATACATTTAATGACACGATAAAAGCCCTTTTCATTGCTATTGTTTTGTATTATTTACTCACATTTGAAATGAAGGGCTTTTAGCAATTACAGACAGCGTTGTGCAGACCATATTTGAACTTAACTTAAAATCCCAACAAAAAATAGAAATTCAATGAATTAAGGAAATGATGTTATTAACTGCCCAACCAACTGGTAGTTTGAAAATATCCTGGTGCACAAGAAATTGACACTGAAGTGGAAACCAATTAATGTCGCAACAGGATGAAGATAATGGACACAAATGCTAAAGAAGGATCAATCCTTACAAAATCAACTCATCATTTAAAAATTTATCTCTAAAATCAGTTACAGTAGGCCTACTTCTTGGACTCTAGTTTTGGTGCCCAAGCAAAAACCTTCATTATAATTGTTCTATAAATAAAAGATCCTGTCATCGATTATTCCTGTAATTAGAAACTCAGCCATTCATATTAATCTTAAACCAAGATTAAAATCTGAATACAGTAAAATGTTAACACAAAATAATAATAATAATAATAATCGTAAATTTTAAGTGTGAAAGAAAACAAATTAATCAAAAAAAATGCTTTAAGCGCTTGAAAGAAGAAAAATGGCAGTGAAAGACTCTATAACCCCATATTATTTTACTACGTAACTGGCAAGAGTGATTATTTGATGCTGATAACCAAATTTCTAATTGAAGTTTTATTTTCATTGTATCTACCAAAGGAAGTTGCCCTGATCCAAGTTGAATGGAAAAGGGGATTCATAAAGCTGAAGCCAATGTGGTTAGAAGTGATGTTTGCATCCCATACAATTTGATCTATTTGACAGCCTAATCATTCCACATTTCTGTGTTGTTTTTCTGGATATACTCGAGGGATATGGGTTGTTGCTAATGGTGTCTGTGAAAACCATGAACTGGTTCATATAGAAGAATTCAAATTCTTGCCCTTAACATGGTCATTTGTTTTTTGTTTTTTTTTTTGTTTTGTTTTTTTTCCCTGACCTGGGGACCTGGGGTTAGGGTTGATCTGGAAAATGGAACCACCTAGAAGCTGACCTAACCTGCATAGCCCTTTGGACCGTAGGTGTAGGCTGTGAGTCATAGCTGCTCATCTATCCTCTTCCATTTTTTTTAGCTGGACTAGTGTGCACCTCCTCCCGACCCCCTCCAATGTGCTTACTTCACCATCTTCCAGTGGTCATCTCTCTCCCTGCGCTCTCATGCAGATTTCTCAGTGACTGTTCTCATTCCCTGTTTTGGTTTCTATTGAAATGGGGAAGTGGAGATGTGGTTAATTTAGATTTCAGTCCATTTAGTTAGAAGCCTCTGGCATGATGATAACCTGAGCCAAACCAGGCCAACTGTATCCTGCTGTTTGGTTGGTAACGCTTAACACAACTTTGACTTGGTTTTCTTTGGGTTTTGCAGAGCAAAATGTCAGCTCAGCTTGCACTACTTCAGCAAACTCTAAAAAACCTGATAATGACTAGCCATATTTTTTGCAAAACTATGTAAAAATCAAACAAGTTTGGTTTGTTTTTTGAGTTAGGACATAGAAGATTCCTATCTTTGAAGTACGTAGAGAATAGAGAATAAACCTTGGTTGGATCGACTCTTCAATTATTTTACATTTGCATGTATCTGTGAATCCAACTCAGTTAAATGATATCTAAAAAGGAAGTTGAAAGAGGAGCTGGAATGACCCAAGTCACCCAACAATGGAGCTGTAAAGTGGGATATTGAATTTGTCAGCATCACGTTGTATGGGAAGCTTAGGATTTCGTCACCTAAATTAAAAACTGCACTGCTGTTGAAAATATCTTTAAGCAGTTTCGATTAAGGTTGTTTTAAATCTTTTTTTATAAATAAGTACATTCTGTTTAATGGTTGCTGGTTGTTGGTGTACAGGTTTGGGATGTCTTGAGCAATGAAGAAGTGGTAGAGATTGTGTCTTCAGCTCCAACCCGGTCATCGGCTGCGAGAATTCTGGTGGAGTCAGCTTCACGCGAATGGAAACTTAAATACCCAACTTCAAAGATGGATGACTGTGCCGCAGTGTGCTTGTTTTTGGATGGAAAAATGGATTCTGAGTCTGACTACGAAGAGCATGGTTACTCTTCTGCGACAGCCCAGAGCAATCACTCAGTTGCTGCAATGGAATCGGATGATGGTCAGAACTCAGAGCCATCGCTTCAGAGGAATTTCACTGTGAGGTCATCCGAGGAACTGTTGAATTCTCAGGTCAGAGGTAATGGGGAAAGTACAAGTGCTAGCGAAGATCAGAACTGGTTGGGTTTGGAAGGTGTCACACGAGTTAACTCCATTGTTCAACTTCCTAGGTTTTCTGAAGAAAGACCACAAACTTGATTTCTGTAATCACGAGAAGTGTTGAGTTTCCTTCTGTTTTTGTAACACCCTTTGTCTCGCCACTCAAATTCAACGTCTCTTAGTTTTGGTTCAAATTGCACAAAATTGCCGGGTTTGGTAAATAGTGGTCCTTAGTTCCCGGAGAGAGAGAGAGAGAGAGAGATCTTCGGATTTAGGGTCGCAAGGGATCACCTTTTAACTTCTGCTAGAGGAAACGTTTAAATCTTTTTAGATGAACATTGACTATTGAGCTGCTTTGTCTCCAATAGAACTCCATAATCATTGTTTACAGCCCCACGCCCAGGGTCTTATAATCCCATTATTATGGCTTCGCTGTCTGCATTTCTACTTTTATTATTATGGCCGCAGTTATCGGTCCAACAGCACACCCTAAACCTTAATGATGTTATTATGGGTGCAGTTCTGAGTCCAACCCCACACTAAACCTTATATGATTAGTGTGGTCCACTTATTCGTCGTGGTGCACGAGACTGAAGAATCCAAGGTGGACGTGTTCCCTTTGCTAATATGCACTGACATGACCAAAGAAACGAGATGATAACAAGCACGGGCTTGAGAAAATGAGCATGCATGCGAAACAATTGAATTGATGGCAGAGTTTGTATGTCACAGAAGACACATTTAGCTGTTACTGATGGGTTGTACTCACGTATCTATAGAAACTTTTTTAAGCCCTGTACAAAGAGCCAACATCTTCGGAAGTGGTACAGCCCACACGAGCTCCCAACAAGTTCAAAGACTGATAGCCACAATCCAATTGAGGAAAACCCAATTACCATAGACGTAGATGCACATAATCCAAATCAGATGGCTTTAACATAAAGGGTACAAATCAAGCGTCAGAAAATATCTACATTTCACGGGAATGAAGATGACGGCAACAAGTTTCTCACAATAAATGCAAAAATTCTCTCAATATCATAAGAGCCAAAAGGATTTTCACGGCCACCTAGATAATCGTATATCAAAAGTCCAAATCTGATAAAATCCAATGCCTACGAATATCCCACAAGAAGCCTGGACCTGAGTTTGCATGGAAAATGCAAATTTTAGAATAATGTATTGCTGAGAAGGGAAAATATGAGAAAAGAAAATGAAAACATTAAAATCACAGTGAATAGTAATCCATTCCATGATTATGATATCCTGGGGAAAAAAGGGGAAAAAAAAAAGGCAGATGAAATAGCTGTAATCTAAAAGAAAGATATCAAGCTATTACTCGTGGGGTAAAACTTTGTTTTTCAACTGTCCTGGCATGTTTACTTATAAAAATAATAATAATAAAAAAAAAACTGTCCTGGCATGCTCTACCTATCCATCATTGTCCATTTTTTAACTGTCCAAATGAAAGAATATCTCTAGAATGAGCAGTCGGCCCCATGAATTATTTTCCAAAAGTGAACAACAGCTGGTCGACATGACTCCAACAATCCAAGCAAAGTTATTTGTATTTGAATTATGATTCGGGATACTGTTCACAGAACATGGATTATGGATAATTAGAGGATCAGAACACAACAGTAAATATTCCAACGTTAAGTAAAAAGGTGAATCATCATTCATCAGTATCATTTACACCAATGTCTACATGGCTTGCTTTTGATTGCAGAAGGGCAAGTACATATGATGGATAATTAGAGGATCAGAACACAACAGTAAACATTCCAACGTTAAGTAAAAAGGTGGATCATCATTCATCAGTATCATTTACACCAATGTCTACATGGCTTGCTTTTGATTGCAGATGGGCAAGTACATATGATGGTGGAAATAGTGAATCCATTGAATAACTATTAGTTTTAGAATAAATTGTGCACCCATTGGACCATAGCTCATCAAAAAAACTTAGCCCGGGTACAAACTAATGTGCAAAACGTAGTCTCCACTCTCCAGAATACATACAGTTCTCTAATGGAAAGCTCAAGAATTCGGGTTCGGAAAAGCTCTCAAACCTCACCCAGAAAAGCGAGAACCAAAACGACAAAAAAACAAAAGCAAACGCTGTTCCAAACATTAGATCAAATGGGTTGGGGACCAAAACGCATGATAAAACAGGGACAACACATATGCGATGCAGGAAACAGAGAACAAGCGAATACCAAGAAATCGAACAGGTCAAAGGAAACAATCAATAATCACCTGATCTAAGAAAATCGAATCAGAGCCCGATCAACCTTAAAAGGATGTATGACAAAAAACCGAGAAACACGACGAGGAAAATGTAATCAACCAAGACGAAGAACGTGGTCGACCCATGTTTCCTCTTCCTCTTGGTCGCCTCCTTCGGTTCATCATTCAACGGTTCGAGCTTCGCCATTCCGTAATTATTGCAGATCAGATCAACCAACGAGCTAGGGATTCGCAGGCCTAACCTAGATCCTTCTCGATCTCGTCCCTTTTGGTCGTCACTCGACAGTGCCGCGGCCTTTGATCTCTCTGTTTTGTTTTTATTTATTTTAAAACTTGTTTATTTTATGAGTAAATACTTTTTATTTATTTAGTAAAATTAAAAAAAATACTTATACTTTTTTTATTTTTATGATAAAAAACATAAATAATTTAGAAATTACTTTTTAAAGTTATTTTACCAGACAATAATTTTAAATTTTATAAAATACAAACATGAATTCAACTTAAAAATCAAAAGAAAAAAGATAACAAGTTTAAAATTTAGAAAGTCAGAATATTTTTATAAGAATACTTTTGTATTTTTAAATATCACAAACAAATTAAAATCGAGTATGCTTATCTTTTTTATTTTAATATTATCCTTTTTCATATGTATTAATATTATTTTAAAATTTATATTTATCTACAAAATATTTTATATTATTTAAAAGCATCACCCCATGATATTCTAAAAATCGTCTTATTAATTTAGTCAAAAAAAAAACAAATTAAACCCCATTGGACTTATTTTCCTCACTTCGGTCAAAAGTCATAATCGTTTCTTTTCTTCCAAAAAAAAAAAACAAACCATTGTTAGCATCAGTGGCAACAAAACCAAAAAAATGATTACAATTCGAACAGAAAGTTTACAAAATTCAGATTTGACTACCAGGTCGGTGTGTGTGTGTGTGTATATATATATAAGGCATCTTCCAATTGCAAATGCTGCCGCCACAACCACAACAAGTTTCATCACTCGGACGCAAAAAAAAAAAAAAAGTATCAAGGCGGGAAGAGAAACAAGCATCCCAAGGTTGCAGTAAGATCCAACCTCTGCCCGCCCAAGTATAGCTAGTAGCTACCCACAATATGTGTTCTGGGGATGCCGTATCATAGAGCCGCCATCATGGTCCCTCTCGCAGCTTCTTGCTTCATTTGGGAAGCTTTGCCGCTGCCTCGGAAGTACAAATAAACTTGCTGTGAAGCGAGAAGAAGAAACAGAGTGAATCATAAGGGGGGAATGTTGGGGTTGGGGGAGGGTGACTGATGAACATATTAGAGAGTATTGAACCTGAAGAACCCATATACTGAGCATTGACTCGATAGAGAAAAACCCAAAGCCAATAAAATAAAAAATCTGCAGTTGAAAAAAAAAGAAAGAAAGAAGTCAAGCCTGTTAAAAATTGATTGAAGTTTTGTAGTTCATGTTAATTGTCCCCAAGGATTTGATGAAATCTGCACCAATAAGATGCAATGCAGAGGGTGCAAAATCTCATCTTACCCCAACCAAAGCATTTCCGCTCAAAACATCAATTGCAGGCAAAATTCCCCTGTTCATTGGTGCAAACCGTACAGGCATCAGTTGAAGATCACGACAGAAAATATTAGATTCAGGAAAAAGAAAAAGAAATATGAAGTACATTTTCTATGAAGTGACCAGACAATGCTGGGTAAAGGAAAATAATTTCAAAACAAAATAGCTACCAACTCTGCAACTACAGACAACGGAAAAGGAAAATAAAGATATAATATAATTGTAGTTTAAACTCTATATACCAATGGCAGTATGGGCTGGCTCCACAGTTCCTAGCCTTAATTATGTTGCCAAAGACATTACAAATTTTACACTCTAGATGTAAATCTATTCATGTCGGAAAAAAAAAACAAAGGAACTACAGAAAGGGGGAACTAGAAAACAGTTGTTATAATGGAAGATGAATTGGAACCCCAGACAATACTCACGCGAGAGATTTCCCCTTAAAAACGATAGGAGGAGCCACGGCAGCAAAAACACAAAAGGCGATGTGAAACTGCAAGGAAACAACGAAGTCAATATTACTGAGGAAAATTTACACATCTTCATAACAACGTGTATGTGCATTGTTGCTCTTACCACGTAAGCCAAAAAAAACCAACCAAATTTGAGGGCACTATCAGTCCTGCAGAAAGAGTAAGCAGAAATTAAAAAGAATTTGATGCAGCGCCTAATTTGTACAAGATAAAACTAAGAACAAACAAGCTGCATGATTATCCTCCCAAAAAAATTACATATGTATAACCACCAGAATACAAATATTGGACTTCTTGTCATATCCACCAAGTTATTCTCATAGAAGTTTGCAAAATCCATGACCTAGATTAAAAACTAAAATAATTACAACAATAAGCTGTTTCAACTAGATGTAATATGGTCAAAATCCATCCAAACGATGGAAAAAAAGTTATATTGGTTCCCAAAGAAACAAACCCAATGAAGCACAAAATTTAAATAAAGCCTCATTCAGAAATACTAAATGATCCGTAAAGATCATTGAATACATAGGTGCTCTTATTGCAGTTTTTGCCAAAAATAAGACAATCTGTGAACTCTAGTATGATGGTGGATTAGTACCTCATGGCACGATAAAGAGGACGGTACCACAACACATAACCACCTGGAACCCCGGATATGAGGTAGATGATAGCGAGGAACCAAATTGTTGGACCTATAAAGTTATAAACAAAAGTCAATGGAAACTTGTAACATAAATCACACCAGAATCTACAGGTTACAAACAGGATTTTGCGAACCCACCTTCACCCTTGATCCAGGCTACACTAACTGCTAATAGATTCCATACAAGACAGATCACCAAACCTGCGAAATATCCCCAAGTTCAAGAGCAACAGCAATTCATAGTGGAATTTCTCGATAAATGAGAAGTAGCAATCATGCAGTCAATATACATAGCAGAACAGAACACTAGTCTATTTGAGCTACATAATCTAACAGGAATGTATAGATATATTTTGTGTGGTTTAATTTAAGAGGTAAATGCAAGTACACGAGATAGTGGCGTAGAGTTGCACTAAAGGGACAAACGGATGGACATGATCACATATCTCACCAAACAATAAACGGGAAAGTAAGAGAAGTTGAAGAATAAGCCTTCACAGGTCACAATACAGATTAGCAAGCAGGTGAAGCAGAGAAGGAAAAAATAAAAATTAGATGACTCAATCTCAATGCACCTTTTAAATTTTTAATTAAATGTCCATATATTTGTTCATTGTAGCACAAAAATTTAAATTCAATTAGTTTGACTATTTCACCATATTTTCAAATTGAAATATAATTGGAACTACTCAGTACCATCATTACACATGTCTGTTTTTGAAATGCTATCCTAGGGCCACAATTCACAAATCCAAGGCTTTATAATGCTTATCAGGATAGAATGATAAACTTTCCAATTAACTTCCTATAGTATATCCAAAGGAAAGTCAGCCGAATGAATGAAATACGCAGGTAAGCGTAGATTTAGATATTTAAATAAACACAGTTTTAACACCTGACTAGAAAGACTAAGTCAACATACCCAACCAAGTTGAAAATGCAACATATTGCAGCTTTTGTAGATGGATGGGTATTTCATTTGCAATATCTTGATGAATTATAGGGAAAAATGAGGGCCAGTTTTTGTCCTCAATGACAATTCCAGCTGTCAACAGGAGAGAAGTGAAGATTAAATGGCAGGAAATACAAAATAAACAAATTAATTTCACAATTACAAAAATAATATATACCGCGAGAAACAGCATCTTCCCTGACTTTTAGCTCCTGCAGTTATTGAAATTGATCATTATATTAAAGGATGAATTAACTTATGCCCCAAACTCTGTTCATATAATACATCCAAATTAAATGAAGATGGATCAATTAGAGTTCGTAATATCCCCAAAAATGATGATTTACAAAGAGTTAAATTAATTTTTTAAATATTAGCAAAACTGATATGCCAACGAAAGTATTTTTTGAACAACATCCATCTCGAATACGTTTTATGCTAGAACTATGAAACTCATAATCAACATAGAGTAAATCGAATCATTAAAAGCATAGAATTATAATCAAACAGTAATAGGGTGAGACCTGGATGCCACAGATCTATACTTAAGTGTAAAGCATATTTAACAACTGCCATGTGAGAATGTGGATGGACATACTTGTTCCCTCCTCTTCAACTCTGCCTCCTTGGCTTGGAGTTCCTTCTCCTTTGCTCTCAAGTCCTACACTCAAATGGAGGGTATTTGAGGTGAATCACAAGTTAGGTCTGATGCTTATGACGTGAAAAAAAAAAATTACAGATAGAAATAATGTACTAAACATGTTGAGAGTTTTTCTTTATCCACCTTTCCAGCATCTGTTGAGGTGCCATAACTTGCTGGTGGCACGCTTGCAGAATTCTGGGAACTCGACACAATATGAACAGATATAACATAAACTGTACAATAAATCAAAATGTAACTAGAAATTCACATTGCAGGTCTTAAACAGTGCATAAACCAATCATATTCGAAGCGGTCCTCACTTTTGAAGATCATGTTCCCAATAAACAAACTTCTGAAGACACTGAACTATAGCCAAAATAAAAGCCTAGCTTAGAACTCAGGAAGTTTCTTTGAGAAAATTAAAAGTGAAATAGCCAATGGAGTATTGTGGATGTACAATACATGTTGGATTTGAATACATGACTTTAAGGTGGATATAAATCCATTCACCGGTTTATAGTGTTGCATACTATTCTAAACCATGTTAACAAGGTATAGCAAATGCTTATGAGAACTCTGCCATTGAAGAAGAATTTGCAAATCATTTTAAACTCTATTCCAACAACAAATCCCTGAAGATGATTCGATTCATTACCTCACTCAAAAGTTGTCCCATTCTGATCTTATTCACCTCAAATTCCAAGATAAGTCCTACCAAGGAGTATTCACACACACCAAATCCCTGGCCACTGCATCACCGACACAAGAAATCTACCCTTTCCTAGTTTTATTAACTAAAATATAGCCTTTAAGAGCAACTATAGCAGGGCTATCATCCAAATTAATGCTAAATTAGGTCATCCATCACCCATAAAAGGATGGACTAAATAGAGTGATCTCCTTAGCAAGTATACGGAATATAGTTGTCCCAGTGAAACCCACCATTATAATAAAAGGTCAATAGATCATCAGTATAATTGTTTAAACGAATTACTGACCCAGCAATGCCATAAAAATGCAGATTTATTAATAGACCCGAAAAATTATTATATCAATGGGCCTCTTCTTCAGTGATACTCGATGTAAATGTTGTATGAATCACGCTTGGCTGGCTGGCCAGTATCACTTGAAAAACCACGAGACCAGTCTGATGGCATGCCAGTCAGATTATAATAATCACATTCGAAAACAGAAAACCTACTTCCGAAACCTATCGCCCGACTGGTTAAGTCCTTGACCCAGTCGCAATAATAGTGCTCAACATACTACCCCCCCTAACACCAATGCCCAAAAACCTTAACAAAATGAAACCAAGCTGATACTCCTTTTCCAACAACTACAAACAGTGCATCTCTAGAACCCTTCTCAATCACCATTGATAATATCACAGGCAATCAATATCATTTCTCTTTGTACGCCCAACCCAAGTAAGAGAACCAATCTAATGTCGCTTAAAAAGAGAAGTAGCTAGATCAACGAAGCCAAAACAGCTAATTCCAGCCTGCCCTCAAACAAACGGAAAGCATTAAAAATTCACAACTTTAAAATCTTTCAGGCAAACCCACCAAAAAATAGAAAAATAAAATAAAATAAATAAATAACAGATCCTTCAATCCCCACCAAAAAATAGAAATAAAAATGAATACATTACAGGTCCAACAAAACCGATCAACATTAGAAAAAACATAGCATGCAATCAAGATTAGTTTTTCTTGTGTGGGATAGGATGGATGAACAAGAAGAACTAGTTAAGGGGGAGAAAGAGAGAGAGAGAGCTAGTTAAGGCAGCAAAGCCATACAACTAACTTCAGTCTGTCCTTAAGGGGGAAACAAAAGGACAAACACACACACCCAAAACAAAACAAACCAACAAACAAAAGGTCCTCGAAGTTAGTATCTTTCAGGAAACCCCAGTTCGCTAAAAAATCAGACCCTTCAATGCCCACAAACGAATATCACAGATCCAACAAAACTGAACCATGCAGTGAAGTCAATTCGAAAACAAGTCAAAGGTGGAGGGAGAACTCACTGCAAAAGGATTCACATTGTCGCCTTCAAAGGACGCCATGACGCCGAACCAGAGATCTCGATCGAAAACCCACAAATCTGTTTTCAGGGAATGCAAGAGATATATCTCTGCAGGAACGCGTTATTTGGGTGCGCGGTGCCGGTGACGTTTGCTTGCCGATACCGCCCTCTTTTATTATTATTATTATTATTATCGTATTATAATTATTGTATAGTATTGTTTATTTATTTAAAAATAAAAATAAAACTGTTCACATTTTTTTCCCGTTGTAAAATGTATCTGGTGCATGTGAACATTTATTACGAATGTAATCTTATTCAAAATGGAACATGGCATTAGTTATATCGAGCACATATGACATATAGATTGATTTTATTTTGTCACTAGGAAACCGACTCTATTTCTTGATTAGTTTGTATAGGAATGGTCAAGTCTCTTCTTCAATGTTAAGTCCAGACTAACTAGCGTATTTCATATTTAATCGGGTCGATATGTCTGAACTTCAAAGGGATTCCATCAATTTCTCGCATGAACTATGTAGAGCCTATTTGTCCACACCAGTTATGTTTTGCGTCACTTGAAAGACGTTTGCCACTACCGCACTATTCGGAGTGTGACACTATACTGGTTTAATGAATGAGTATTTGAAAACAAAGTTAATATTAAATTTTAAAAATGACTATTAATTTCAAATTAAAACTTATATATATATTGTTATTGTGGTAAAAAAAATTAACAATTAACATGAATGAGAAAAGGACTATAATAACATAGCCACTCCAGATTGATAAAATGTTGGAATCAACATTGAGGCATGCCTCGACATTAAAAATGTATCTTATTATGATTTTGTTTAAGTGCGCTAGATTTCACAAAATTAACTTACTTAAAGAGCATAAGATAAAATATATTAAACATCTTTTGTGAAATTAATTTCTTTTGAACCTACAGCCAAATCACATTCAACATTGAATATAATTATTGTCATTAAAAATAAGATAAAACAAATTTATCTTAACATTTTATAATGGTAATTACTTGATGCAATTAGGGGTGTTAAACGGATAAGTTGGGCCAAACCCGTGTGGGCCTTGGCTTAAACGGGCTAAACTCGTTTAAGCTCGCTTTTAAACAGGTTAAGATTTTTTAGCCCAATCCTATCTACGTGCGAGGCAAGCAAGCCTGCATGTTGAGTGTTTTTTTTAAATAAATAAATAATAACTTTGCCATTATGTATTTGCACGCTAAGAGCAATCACACTAGGGTAGATATAATTTAGCTATAACTTAACCAAACAATCACCTTTTATAAGTTATAGCTATTATTATTTTACACTACTAAATAGCAGGCTCAATAAAATTTCAATATTTAATTAAAATAATATATCTCACTTTCCTCTCTCCTCACTTCTCTCCGCTTGCATCGTCGCATGCCCGATGCACCTCCCCTTTTCATCACCCGCTGCGCCTCCCCCCCCCCCCCTCTCCGCCTGTTGCGTCAAATCTCTCCTCTCCCTCTTCGCCCGCCTCGCCAGATCTCCCCTCTCTCTCTTTGCCCACCGCGGCTAGTCTCTCCCCTCCCTCTCCGCCCGCCGAACCAGATCTCGCCTCCTCCCCTCTTTGCCGGGCACGCCAGGTGGTCCCCCCCCTCTCTCTCTCCCCACGCCTCCTCCCTGCCGCACGTTCTTCCCCCCTGCGTTCTTTCGCCCGGTGACTGATCTTATTATTTTATTATAAAATATTTTTTAGCTATTGAAATTGACTAGCTAAATTTGGCCGGTAATTCCAGCTCCAATAGCGTATATTTAAGTTGTTGCAGTTAAAAAGCTCATAGTTGGACCTTGGGTTGGGTCGATCGGTCCGCCCGACATTGCTCGGTGCTCAGGTTGTAGCCGTGTTGCATGACATGCCTGGCATTGACGCAGACGTGCGTAGGTGAAAGCGTGTGAGTGGCCGTCGGACATTTAATCAAATGCTAAATTTACTGTAGCAATAGAGAGCCTATTACAGTAGTATTTTTTTTTATCTTTTAGCTATATTTTGGTTAAATTTAATTTTTAGCTAGCCTAGTGTGAGTGCTCTAATAGCTTCATTAAAAGTAATACACATAGGGATAGAGAAAAGTTCAAACTTATTTTTAGCCAATTTTAGTCTCCATCAATTATAAAACACATTAAGTACATACATATAAAATATTATATGCATTGTTTGGTGTACAATTTCGATATAGATTTCAAAAGAAAAATAATTTTAATACACATTATTGAATATAAATCAAGGAGATTAGGGCACCTCCAAAGGTGGAAGAAAACAAACCAAAAGCAATTCGCTTATGAAAAACAATCATAACTCCCCATTGACCTCCTTCCCCTATTAATTTCCTTTTGAAAAAGGGCAAACTCCCTCCAAAAATATTTGTTATATATATATATAAGTTAAATTTTGGCTTTGTCCGTTGCTCCCCGATCCCGACCCCGACCCCGAGTAACGGTCAAAAGACACACAGTCGCAAGACATGTGATGGCCAAAACAAAAGCAAACAAACATATCAGGTTTTTCAAAGTGGCCCCCTACGAAATCAATCGGGGCCGTCATAAAAGCGAACACTCAAAATTAACGGTCCAGATTGCATCAAAATCCATACGGGCCCCACACCATGGGGTACTGTGTCCCTCCTGTAATAACCATAGTAGTCAGCGAGTACGAGGGGGAGAGAGTCACGGGTCTGAGCCTCGGAGTCTGTCTGAGGGTCTCACACACAGAAAATGCAACATCTGTGAAACCCCCCCCGCCCGCCCAAAGTCCTAACATGGGGTGCTGCATTAGCACCAGCGGGCCTAAAAATCCGAATCTCCGGCCATCTCCGCCTGTTTCCGGTAAAATTGCAGCTGCCGGGGACAGGGATCCGCCGCAGCCAGAGGAGGAAACCTTGAAGGAGGTCCTCTCGGCTGAGACGCCCATCCCCAAGCCCCTGCCCCTCCCTCCTCCCCTGGCCGTCCTCGAACATCGAAAACCAGAGGCTCCACAGCCGCGGGACGAACAGAGAATCGAAGAAGCCAAGTTCGAAGCGACAACGGAGGCTGCTAGCACCAGATCCGCGCCGGGGATCGCCAGATCCGAAGAGGTTTCTGAAATCTCTCAAGTCTCTGACCTCAACAGCGTAAGCGAGAGCGTTGAGACGGCTTCAGCTGCGAGGGATGAGGAGGTCGAGAGTTCTAACTCAAGGGACTGTAGCGCGGCCGTCGCGGTTCACCGCCGGTCGGTGGGGGGTCCTGCGCCGAAGCTGGTTGGAAGGGAGCGCCAGCGGCGACCCAGATCTCCGGACACGGCCAAGAAGACTGCTTCTTCGCCGGAGAAGAGAAATCGAGGCGCGGAGAAACAGTCGGGGTCGGTGGGGACAGCGACGGTGGGCTCGAGGCGGCGTAGTCCCAGTCCAGGTGGATACCGGTGCGATCCCAGCAGCGGGGCGGTCCGGAGGTCGAGGTCTCCGGCGACACGCACCGAAGGGGGAGCGGTGCGTGTGGTGAAGAATATGAGCCCGAGGGCGAAGACCGACGGGGAAAGCGTTGCGTCGGCAGCGCCGACGTCGGCGGTGTCTGAGGAGAAGAGTGACGCTGGCGAGAAACTGGGTGGCACGGAACAACGAGATTTCTCATTGACGAACGAGTCCCTGGAAAACCCATCCGTGTCGTTGGAGTGTTTCATATTTCTTTAGCTCGTTAAAGGGCTGTTTTGGTAAAGTAAATCTACCGACACTCCGACAGGGCTACAGCTTATTTGTTTATAAACTTGGGCGGTGTTTTTGTTTTTTGTTTTTAATTCTATGAAGCTGTCGTGGCATGTGGCGGCGCTGTTTAAAACCTTTTCCCACATGCGACGTCGTTTCTTATGCTCATGCTTCTTTCCCTTCCTCTGGTCCGTCATTCATATTGGTTGGAAGTTTTCGTGAATATTTAGATGGTTATAAATGTTCTTGTCTTTATTAAAGTGAGTGTGATTTGTATGAAGAAAAATAATTAATAAGGATATAAATTATATATTTTATATTATTTTTTGCGGTATAAAATATAAAATATTTGTAATGCATAATGTAACTTATGAATAGTTTTAAATTTTAAAAATAAGTTAATTCAATCATTTTAATTTATAAGTACTTTTCTAAATATTAATAGGTCTTATCAAATAAGTGACGTCAAGAAACTTCAAAAGGCTTTTTATTGTCTACAAATAGATAGTTAAATGTCAAAAATAAATTCCAACAAACTCTTCATTTGATTCTTCACGTATATAAAAAACTATAGTGATTCTTTATTTTAAAGAAATATTATTTAATTTTTATATTTTATTTTATTACTTTTTATTTCTTCTCTCTTTCTCTTTTATTCAAATGAAAGTTTATTATATTATAAATATAATAATTTTTTTTATTTTAATAAAAATAAAGTTAAAATGAATAGTCGAGTTAGAAGAAAAAATCACCCTTCACAAATAAAGAATTATCTACACGTGAACATAAAATACATATTATTGTTAGAGAAATTTTAGCTAATTATAAGGTATATTTATTGGTGCCAAAGGGTGAAGAGTTATATTATGAATTTGTTAAAAGAATTTAATGATGTCGTCTTCGCCAATTTTCCTAAAAAGACTATATGATACGTGAAATATCCAATACCATATTAACTTGATTTTTAGTCAAGTCTACCTAACTTGCCTTATTGTAGGATGAGTCCTAAGGAAAAGGTAGAAGAATTATTGAGTAAGAAACACAATTAAGCTAGTATGAGCTCATGTATAGTTACTAACTTTGTTGACATTAAACAAAGGTAGAAGTTGGCAAATGTGCATTGACAACAAGGGGATCACTATTGACTATAATTTTTCAATTCCTTAATTGGAATATAGATTTAAGGATGGGATATCATCAAATTTAAATTCATCTAAGTGATTAATGAAAGAAAACTTCTAAGATGGGAGATAGATTATTCAAGTGGTTGGCCATGTCATTCGACTTAACCAATGCTCCTGATACATTTTTGTCGTTGATCACTCAGGTATTATAGCATGTTAATGACAAATTTACTATGATGACATATTGATTTATAATAAATTAGAGGGAGAGCATGTAGCACATCTTAAGGAGGTCTTTCAGTGATCTTAAAAAGTGTACTCAAGGATAACTTATTGTTTCTTAATATTTGTGAGTAAAAAAAGTATTAAAGTGAATAAAAAAAGGCAGAGCTATTTGAGAATGACATATGCATAAAAATGAAAGTGATGTAAAAAGTTCATGTTTCCATCGGGGAGAAGAATAAGAGAATAGCTTTGCTTTAAATAAGGAGAATTTGAGTACAACTCATGTCTTAGCATGACCTAACTTTAAGAAGTTTGAGGTAAATTGTGATGCTAGTGAACGCGCTATTTTAGGATAAGAGACTTATTACATTCTTTAATGAAAAGATATGTGAAGCTAGAAGAAAATAGATTACATGTCTAAAAATAAAATTATTGATGCTTTAAGTCAAGCTTAAAATATCCTAAAAATAAATCAAAAACAAATTCTTTACCAACAGAGGTGAATGATAAAGACCTATACCAATTATGACAGATAGAGAAATATGAAAAAGTTTCATTTTATTTATCTTTAATTAATTTATTATCTAATTGTTTTAAGATTAATTTAATTAAATAATCTTAGATTGATATCCTCTTATTTCCTATACTAATTAAATGCCAAGTTAATCACTATTATAGATAAGCGGATAAGCAACAACGTGCAGATTTAAACCGGACATGGTGATTAAATCTATGCAACATGTATTGCCCACCCTGCCCCACTTGCAACAGCCAACAAACGAGTCCTACTAGCTCATTTATGTTGACTGCAATTACCAAGAGAACCAGAAATCCCACCCTTGCATCCGTCTCTGGCTTCAGAAAATGGTTTGGCTATGTCTATGTTAAACCCCACACCCTTGCAGCATGTGTCACACTGGCTCGATTGATTCTGCCGTGGTAGTGAAATATGTATGAATGAGCGAAAATGCAAGCAACATTTTGTATTTTGTTCGACGAGTGGCCTCAAAATTCTGGCTCACCGGATCAACGATAAATTAGACTTCGGAACTTCACAGGCCTTTTGATGCTACCCCTTCGCTCACATCCAATTCCAATATTACTGTTCAGCAACTTCATGGCTAAATCTGAATTTCCTGCTTTCCTCAAGGCATTCAATAGAACACTCCGTATCCGCCCTGGTATTTCCCGGCCTCTGTCGACAATCCCATCAGCTAATTTACAAGCCTGCTTAACCCGCCCCGCTTTGCACAACACGTTAATCATATCTTCAAAGGCTGTCTCGGGAAACACCCCCATCGGTGCCAGATCATCCAGAATCTTACAGGCTCTTGCTACATTACCTGAAAGGCAAAGCCCAGTCGAAAGAGCTCTGAAAGACGCTGCAGTCGGTGTAATACCTTTATCAATCATTGCATTCCATAACTTCAACGCCTCTTCGTTTTTATTTTTCTTGAACAGCCCACTGATGAGTATTGTGTATGTATATACCGTTTGATCACAACCTTCATCTTCCATTCTACTGAAGAGCGCCAACGCTTCATCTATTTTCCCAAGCTTAGCAAGGGCATCCATATAGGCATTATAGCAATATGAGTCCCTGGGACATCCCCTCTCGGACATCTCTTCAAAAAGCTTCTGGGCTTCATCCACTCTCCCAGCTTTCCCAAAGCCATCGATCAGGCTGGAATAGAACAAGGCGCTAACACCCACCGCCGTATTTTGTTTACAAAATTCAAACAACTGCATGGCCTCCTCTAATCTCTGGCTATGACACAAACCACGAATCATAACCCCATATGTAACCTCATCCGGCTCAAATCCTTCATCCTTCATCCTCTTAAACATCTTCTCGGCCTTCACCATGTTCTCTTGCTTTGTATAAGAATCAATTAGTGCTGTATAGATTGCAACATTAGGCTTGCGACCTTTTTGAGTCATACATTTCAAAACAGCAAGCCCTTCCGCAGATTTCCCGTCTTTACAAAGACCTCCAATCACTAAACTATAAGCATGAGGCGGAACATCCAGGCCTTTCTCTTCCATTTCATGATAGAGACCAAGACAAGAATCAAAATCCCCTTCCGAGTAACAGGCCTGGATCAACGTCATATAGGTAATCGTATCAGGCTCCAAATTTCTCACTTCCATGTCCCTCAATTTCTTGATTGCCATCTGGGTTTTCCCAGCCTTACAGTAACCTTTAATCAATGTGTTATAACTCACAACATCTGGTCCTACTCTCCCACCTTCCATGGCCTCGAGCACACGCTCCGCGGACTCAATAAACATAGAATTCACCAATCCATTCATCAGGAAATTATACGTATACAAAGTCGGTTCAATGCCATTCTCTTTCATTTGACGCCACACCCATAACAACTCCTCAACCATTCCAAGAGCCCCACAACTCCTAATCAAAGAATTTGCCCCCGACACCGTCATTACCAATCCCTTACCCTTCAATTCATCTAACACACATTTGACTCGACCCAGCTCACCTGACGCCGACGCCGATAAAACGTCAATCAGATAAACATAACATTCAAGGGTATGCCTATAACCCCTTTGTCTACCGGCCCAAGAAAAGAACCTATGCGCGACACTAGGTTCTCCGCGAAGCTTGTCGGAACGCAAAAGGAAGGACACGAAACTAGGAGACAGCATGATGAGGAATTGGCGACAGTAAGAATCTAAATCGGACTCCATGGTGGGAGAACCATGCAGGAGATCGAGGATTCGACCGACCCACGGAGAGGTCTCTGCAGTCTTGGGATCCGACACGATGTCGCTGACATCTGCGAAGGGTTGGATCCATTCGGGAGGGGGGAGACAACTTGTGAAAACGCACCTGGGGTTGTTGGAGTGCGGTGCGGGAAGGACGCGAGAATCGCCGTCGTTGTGCCGCGGCGGGAACGAGGGTCGGGAGCGATAAGCGAGGAGAGGGAGGGCTGCAGGGATGGGTCTGCTGATTATGGTTTTTCTTATCTGATTCAACATTGCTTGCTTGTGCGCCGATCAGTGTCCCCTGAAATTGGATTTTAACTAGGGAAAGAAAATTTGGGATTTAGTTCATGCGTTCCTCTCTCTCTCTCTCTCTCTCTCTCTCTCTGTGAATGAGCCCGTAATAAATTTTCACTTTTTGTTTACAAATATTTCAAGTATTTCAAAATTCAGTACACATTGCATTGTTTTATTGTAAAATTACCCTGCAGCCTATAAATGATGAATACATTTGGATGGATGGCAACGTGTTGAAGATGGTGATTATATGTTTTTCACAAAAGAGGGGTAACTATTTCATGATTCACTACTACACATCATGCGTTGGACGTGTGTCTTGAAGTACCTTATTATTAAATTAATCTAAATATCATTACAATTGCCGTCCAATACACTTTATGATCTTGCCCCTTGCTTCTTGAAGGTTCACCCTACTACAAAACCATTTATAAATATAATTTTTCAACTTACCCAATAACTTAATATTCACAATTTTGTGTAGTCTTCAATATCTTAAAGAACTTCTACTACATCAATTAATACCGAATCAATGATGAGGTAAGCTATTCAAGTTGTTATGGGATAGACAAAATCACTAATTGGGGCTTATGGTCTCATTAATTTTTACTTAAAATTTAACTACAAAATTAACTTCCAGTTACAAATTATATCTAATTTTATTTTACACAACTAAATAACGGGTCAATGAATTTTTTGACTATTCTAAATAAAATATTAATTTTAAACAGGATGGTGTTAAATTTGAAGGGGCAAACAACAAATCTGAATAAAATAAATAATACAAAACACAAAATACAACTAAGCAAATGAACTCATTCAAAGTACCCTGCAATTGTGAGAGCAGCACATCACCTTCCTCCTCTAAGAGCTTCACAATTTTGTTCTTGTCCAAGGCGTACACTACCAATTCGTTCCTCAATCTACCCACTTTCTCACTCAAAACTTCATTGGCTCAGAGGTAGAACGGTGGCGGCTTGTCAAATGAACTACTGCACATTGTCCCGCATAAAACAGGCCGTGATAGGGGCGTCGCTCGATGGTCAGCAGTTCTCAACGATATGGGGGTGCACAAACCCGCCCACCTGCCACCGCTATCTCAGTGGCGAGTACGACGAGCAAGACAGCTACTTGTTGATCGAGAACGCGGTGGGCGTGAAAGAGAGGAGGGGATGGCCCCTTGGCGCGCGATGGTTACAAACTGGGCTCTGGTGTCAATGAACCACGACAAGCACTCGTGTATGGATCCCAATGTGATGAGAGCTAAGGTGTTTGTGAGCTCATGCAGCTAGCCATGATATATGATGGCCTGTTCGGTGCCATCGGGGGGAAGAGGTTCAACAGCATCCGGATGGTTGACAGTCGACACCGTGTCGGGGATGAAGGCCCTCGACAGGGAGGGGCGTCCAAATTTGGATGAGGGGGGTATGAAGAAGAAGAGGCGAGAAATCGGGAAGGTAATAATATAAATAATAATTTTTAATAGAGGAGACATTAAAATAGATAGATATGACTGTTATGTAAAAAGAAATAGTGTAAACATTTTCCAAATAAAAATAAATATAACTCTAATCCAATGTATTATTTATATTTAAAGGGTAAAATTATATTCTAACGGTTTTCACATTTCTACATCTAATTGATATAGTAACTCTTAACATTTAAAAAATTATTAATTATTAATTATATATTATTTTATTATTTTTTAACTTTTTCTTTCCTCTCTTATTTTTTATTATTATAACTATATTTTTTTTATAAATTTATATCATTTATAAATAATTTTAAATTTATACATTTTATTATTTTAAAAATAATAAAATATAGTAGTTCATCAGTCATTTTAAAAATCCAAATATATATTGTCTTTTATTTTTATCCGAGTAAAACATTTTAAAATAAAAAAAAAATCTATTTTATCAGCCGATCAATCAAATTTTATCGGCCGCCGGGCACATTCCAGTCAGAGTTGGTCACTGAAACCATACAACTTGGTAGAATAGTAGACGATGATTCAAAGCTACAGCTCCGGGGAATTGGGGCAGCAAAGTATGCAAAGCTCAATCCAAGCCTGCTCTTTTCCGTCACGTAAGATTCAAACCCTTAAATCTTCACTTGAAAATATGGCTTTTCTAGGGTTTAGCCTCCGTTCCCAGGACTCGTTAAGGAGACTAAACCTTGATTTTTCACGCACCCCACAATCATGGGGAAACATAGCTCAGACCCATGACTGCACTGCGGTTAATTCACACGGTAGAAGACAAATTTCGAGGGTTTCTCCAGGGTTTAAGCTTGAGTGCACTTCGAGAACATTGGCTTCACCCACCACAGTTCGAATTGATGGTGGAAAAAAGAGATACGGGGGTGTTTTGCCTTCGATTTTACGGTCTCTAGAGTCCGAAGACGATATTGAGGGGACCCTTAAGTTGTGCTGTGGGAAGCTCGGTCCTAAAGAACAGACTGTGATTCTTAGAGAGCAGGGTAGTTGGGAGAGGGTTGTTCGTGTTTTTGAGTGGATGAAATCACAAAAGGACTATTTGCCCAATGTGATTCACTACAATGTTGTGCTTCGGGTGCTGGGTATGGCTCAAAAGTGGGATGAGCTGCGGCTGTGCTGGGTTGAAATGGAGAGAAATGGAGTGTTACCCACAAACAACACTTATGGGATGCTTGTCGATGTCTACGGAAAAGCAGGGCTTGTGAAAGAATCCATGTTGTGGATTAAGCACATGAGAAGCAGAGGGATTTTCCCTGACGAGGTTACAATGAATACAGCCTTGAGGGTTCTCAAGGATGCAGGAGAATTCAATCGCGCAGAAATTTTTTACAAGCATTGGTGTGCTGGGCGAGTTGATTTGGATGGTCTTGCTTTCGATTCAATGCCTGATTCTGCTTCTGGCTCTAGCTCTGACCGCATAAGCTTTAAGCAGTTCTTGTCAACTGAATTGTTCAAGACAGGTGGTAGAGTTCCTCCTTCTAAAGTTGTCAGGGACTTTAAAGTTTCTGTTCAAAAGCCCCAACGGACAGCAACATACAATACTCTCATCGATTTGTATGGGAAGGCTGGTCGCTTAAAAGATGCAGCGGAAACATTTGCAGAAATGTTGAAAAATGGGGTAGCAATGGATGCTTTTACTTTCAACACTATGATTTTTATTTGTGGAAGCCATGGGAATCTGTCAGAGGCAGAGGCATTGCTTAACAAGATGGAAGAAAGAGGAATTCCCCCTGATACAAAAACCTACAATATTTTTCTCTCTCTTTATGCAGATGTTGGAAACATTGATGCAGCTCTCAAGTGCTACAGGAAGATTAGGGAGGCGGGTCTTTTTCCTGATGTTGTAACCTATAGAGCTCTTCTTCATATACTTTGCAAGAATAATATGGTTTCACAAATGGAGGTTGTGATTGAAGAAATGGAGAAATCTGGTGTGCATGTCAATGAGCATTCTTTACCTGTTGTAATTAAAATGTATATCAATGAAGGATTTTTTGAGAAGGCAAAAACCTTTTTGGAAAAGCATCAGTCTAATTGTAGGGTGTCCTCAAAAACGTACGGAGCAATTATAGATGCATATGCCGAGAAAGGATTTTGGAACGAGGCTGAGGCTGTGTTCTTCAGAAAGAGGGATATAAGTGGAAGTAATAGGGACGTTGTGGAATATAATGTCATGATCAAAGCTTATGGAAAAGCGAATCTATGTCATAAAGCTTTGTCCCTCTTCAAGAGCATGAAAAATCAGGGGACTTGGCCAAATGAGTGTACTTATAATTCTATCATTCAAATGTTTTCTGGGGGTGATGAGGTGGATCAAGCACGGGATCTTTTAGTTTCAATGGAAGGAGCCGGATATAAACCAGCGTGTCAAACCTTCTCAGCTATCATTGCAAGCTATGTTCGTTTAGGCCAGCTTTCGGATGCAGTTGATGTATATGAACAAATGATGAAGGTTGGTGTACATCCAAATGAAGTTGTTTTTGGTTCTCTAATTGATGGATTTAGTGAAGCTGGGAAAGTTGAAGAAGCTCTCCAGTATTTTCAGATGATGAAAGAACTTAGAATTTTACCAAATCAGATAGTTCTGACTTCCCTGCTCAAGGCATACAGTAAAATGGGATTCTTGGATGGAGCCAAACAGCTGTATGAGACGATGAAAGGTTTGGAGGGTGGGCCAGATATTGTTGCATCAAATAGCATGATCAACCTCTATGCTGGTTTTGGGATGGTAACTGAAGCCAGATGCATTTTTGATGATCTAAGGGAAAAGGGCCTTGCAGATGGGGTCTCATTTGGGATAATGATGCATCTTTACAAGAGCATGGGCATGCTTTCTGAAGCCATTGATGTTGCATCGAAGATGAGACAATCAGGTCTACTAAATGACTGTACGGCCTTCAATCAAGTGATGGCATGTTATGCCACAAACGGAGAAGTGCACGAGTGTTGTGACTTGTTGCATGAGATGGTAAATGTTCAGAAGATTTTGCCCAACGACGGGACCTTCAAGTTATTATTCACCATATTGAAAAATGGTCGGATACAGATGGAAACACTGAGCCAACTCGAGTCATCTCTCCAAGAACGGAAACCTTATGCTAGGCAAATTGTCATGGTCTACGTTTTGGCCATGGTTGGTTTGCATCCCTCTGCACTGAAGTGGTGTGAAGCATTTGCAAAATTCGAGGCCAGTCTTGACGCGTACGCCTACAATGCTGCAATATATGCTTACGGGACTGCTGGAAAAATTGACGAGGCTTTGAACATATTCATGAAAATGCAAGACCAGGGAGTAGAACCAGACATTGTTACTTTCATTAACCTGGTAATTTGCTATGGAAAAGCTGGTATGTTGTCGGGTGTGAAGCGGATTCACACCCAAATAAAATCTGGTGAAATTGAGCTCAATGAATCCTTATTCGAAGCCATTATGGTTGCCTATGGAAATGCCAATAGGCGTGACCTTGCTGAAATGGTCAGGCAGGATATGTTATTTGCTTTTGATACACAAAAGATTGAGTCAGAAACCGAAGATGAGCTTAACGATGGCACTAGTGAAACTTGCATGGATTTATAAAAGGTTTAGGCTCATCTTCTCCAGACACTGAGCTCCCTGCGCTGTATTTTGTATATAGCTTGTTTGTAAGCAGTTCTTAAAAATATTGTATACACAGTCTTGGACCGCAACAATCAGTCCATTGACGGAGTCACAATTCACCACATAATGATTTCACAAACATCGCTATACAACCTGCGTATAATTTCTTACCCATTTATTTGCTTGCTACGTACAGGTTAGTGGTTTCCAAAACGTGTTTGAAGATCATATTAGAACAGGTTATTGGCATCTGCATCTGCATGCTGCGCTTATGTTTGGTTTGTGTGATTATCCATATAGGTTGTATGCGTATGTTGCTATAGATTGAGTCAGGCCTCTTTCCCCAACCATGAACTGACCCGATGCATGATTCGGTCCCGCTCCGCCGACCTGAACCCACTTGGGGTGGGATTCGGGTCACCTACAACTATCAGCTCCTGCCGATCCCGCCTTAATGCCAGATCTCATCCTGTCATGATCTCTCTTACACACATATAAGGTTTTACTAAAATAAAAACTTGTGATTGAGTTTTTAGTTAAATCTGAACTATTAAATTAGTATTTAACGATTTAGACTTTTATTTAATTTTATAGTTATTGTAGCTTACAATTAAATAAAAATATGATTTTAACCGTTGGATTATAATCAAATAATTATAATTATAGTTGTGATTATTATACTTTATTTTATTTTTAACATTCTCATATATATATATATATATATATATTAAGAAAGTCCTAGTTTATTTTAAATTTTAATTTTTTTTACTTCAAAATAATTCTTTTTTTTTTTAAATAAAAACAAAAAACAGACTAATCAAATATATTTTTTGCAATGCTTTACTTTATATGATTATATCTATTTTTTTTTCATGACATTTTGGTATGAAAAAACAAACAGTTAATTTATTTACATTGGATTTGACATAATCAATTTTTTCTAATAATTTAAAATTTTTGTTTATAGATTTGTAAAAAAAAATGTTTATAGATTTGTAAAAAAAAAAAAGCATCCACCGGTTTCCAAACACTTTTGAGTAGCTGAAGACAGAAAATAAAGTAATAAATAAAAACAAATAAAAAAAGATGTAAAAAGTTATAAGATAAATAAATTATAAAAATAAAGAAGCCAAAATAAGGATAGTGTGGATGTGACGTGAATGTTTTTAGAGTGAAGCCTGAATTTTTAAATAATAATAGTAAAAAAATAAAGCAGAATAAATTTGTTTTGTTTTGTTTTTTTTATAATTTTTTTTAAGGGCATAATCAAATCAAAGAGAACAAAGAACAGTACTCGGCGCAGAGTGATACCTGTACTGTCAATAAACCATCCAACCGCCAAATTTTACGCAGCCCAACTAACATGGTCCACCGGCACCCCCCTTCCCAGTTCCCGGTTCCCAGTCCCCAGTTCCCATCCATATATAATATATATTAACGGGTTACAGCTGCTGCGGGTTCTCAGCTCCCAGTAGTCGAAGTCGCCACCAGCAAGGACACGAGCAGAGACAGAGAGAGAGAGAGAGTCGAGCCCAGAGCGATGGACGGACAAGACAAGTGGGTAGAGCCTAGCTAGAGCCTAGAGCACAGACTAAAGGGTAGAGATCGAGGAAGATAGAGGTGTAGAAAGCTTCCAGCGGTCGGTGGTTTGAGATGGTGTTGATGTGCTTCCTGGTGGATCAGACGAAAAAAGTGCAGCGGAGCTGGCCGGCGGCTGGGCTGTGCTCGCGGTGCGGCGGCAGCGCCAGCGTCGTCGACATGAAGACGGCAACCAGATTTTGTCGGGTGCCGGTGTACTGGAAAACGCGGAGGGCCATCGTGTGTACCCTGTGTGGGACCGTTCTCAGATCTTACAAGATTCATTGATTTGATGGTGATGGTCTTGTTGTCTGCCCCATTTCTAGATTAATGTAATATATTTTGTCTATAAAACATTCTATTTTCATCACCATTCAACATTCTATATTCCATTTTTAATTCATTAAAACCACAAAATCTGGGGTAATTAGAATTTCATTATTATATGTTATCAATTTTCTCGCAAAAAATACCGATGGACTATTCTACTTCTGTTTATTTGTAGAGATTTAGGCAATTTTTAATCCATTACAGTTTATTTAAAAAAAAATTATACTGACTGATTAATTACAAAAAGAATGTTTTTTTTTTTTTGTATTTTGGGTATTATATTTTAAAACCAGCGTAAGCCATGGCAATAAAACCAAATAAATCACTTTATTATTGATTAATTAATTAGATAGCCTCATTGAACCAAAAATATTTCAGATTTTTTTTAAAGAAACATTATACTTTGTCCACCTTTCACTCCTTATTTTGAATTCACAATCTCACCATTAATGGACACGCGTCTTTACCTGTTAGTTCCACGCAATTGATTAAGTTTTGGTCAAGTAGATTTTTGATTCCTAATATTTTATTTGAGGCTTAGATAATTTTAATCCCGCTTGTGAAATCCATTAGTGGATGGTCGAATTGCCTGACACGAACTGTTTAACTACAGGAAAATTTCATACCAGTTGCCTACTACGTAATAAACTTTTGAAACATCAACTTTTTTCCTGTTTTTGGTATACAATACTATATCGCACAAGTTTTGATTTTTAAGTAACTTTTTTATTTTAAAAAAAGCCATATGTTTTCAACTGATTTTGTTTTTTGTTGCACGTTATTTTAATTAATTAATAAATCTTATTTTTATTTTTATTGAATCGTGCCATTGTATACGTTCAGAACTTATTATAGATATAAACATCTTAAAATTACTGGATGTTTTCACTGCATTGGAAACCTGGGCATGTAATATACATACGTCAATTAAGTAGTGTATTAATTATTTGCTGGTGGGAAATGAGATGCGAGTGGGATGACAACTACCTCGTCATTGCTTGGCGTTACGATACTGTCGAACAACGAGTCACGTGGATGCGTGTCGATCGTCTCATTTATTGTTGCAGTTGGGCGTGAAGGATATATGCCGAGGCACGTCTTCTTGGTGGTGGTTGTTTATATTAGACATTGAATGTCGTGTGAGATTTGAATCATAATGCATAATTATTATTTTTAACGAATATAAAATTTATAATAAATAAATCAAATCATAGATGATTATATGACGGGAGAAAGAACCGAGGGAATAAATTATGATAAAGCAATTAAAAGATAAATTCGGTCTCAAAAATAAAATAGAGCAAAAGATAATCAGTATTTGTAACTTTATTGATTTGATTGATTATTAGTTGTGTATTGATGGGAAGTTATAGTTAACATATTTATTATGTGCGCAGAGTGCTTGAATTTTAATTGTAAATGGTTAGTACTAAAATTTATTTTACTTTGTGATAGAGTAAAAGTATAAATAAATAAATTTTTACAAAGCTGATAAGTTGATATATCTTTCTAACCATTGACATCATTTCAATCTTCTTCATGAACATGGTGACATTAGTATAATAATAAACAAACTATGCGGTATGTTTGATTTGATTTGTAAAGCTATATATAAGCTATGTCAATTTGGTGATGTGTATGAATGATTTGTAAGAAATGCATGATAGTCAAGCTCAAATATGATTAGTCTTGTATATATAAACTAGGAAACAAAAAAAAATTAAGAACCTCACATTATTGCCAAAAATTTATATAAAACGTTACTATCAAAATACCTCACAATGTCGCTATATTATTAATTTCCATGTAGGTAAATGGAGACACTCATATCTCAACAAGATCATGAATCCATCTCAAGGGATACATGTGCAATTTCTTTTATGCAAAGAGTGGTGTGTATAGTCAAGTGATATCAAAAGAAAATGAGCAAATGATAACGTTTTATACATATATAATGCACTAGGCTATATTTTCATTCAAGTTTTTTGAAAAATAAAAAACCAATGTATGTAGCACAAAGCCAATGAATAATACATATGGATGTTAATACTTAATATTGTATTATGAATCTTCTATGTTTGTTATGTCATCACTTTAATTTTATTTTATTTTATTTTTTATGTTTATGTACTCAATGTGCTTATGGCAAGGGGCAATAGGATGTGCTATTCTGGTTTAAAGAGAAGTAGTTGGAAGAAATGATGACTTATATTACATATTCTTATTCAGTTGTTATTTTAAACATTTTTTCTCTTGGCTATATCAATGTAATTTCCATGTATTATATTGAGATTGTGTATTGTCTGTTTCTTTTAATCAATGTAAATTATTCATGCATGTAATATTTTCCTCTTCGGTAGAATGAATGTTTGTTAAAATTTGTGACTACTATTTTATTGGCTCTTAGTGGCAATGCTGGATTCTTGTTATATAGTCAAATATATCTAACATCAAGTACAAATAAATTTTAATTAATGGGTGTTGGCAAAAAAAAAAAAACTCAAATCCCAATAATTTAAAAATTAATGAGTAAAATTTTAAATTGGTTCAAATGAAATATATAATACACTTATCTCACATAAAAATATAATAATTTGAATAAAACATGTATATTTAAAACTAATGAACCTATAAACTTCTTAACTAAGTTATTTTTATCATATATTTGTTTGTGATATATTATAACTGAAGGGAAAAAATCAAGATGTTAGAGCTTGATAGCTGAAAACATGGACCATTGTGAATTGGTAATGCCCTAACCCACATTAAAATATGTGGCTATTTTTTTTAAGATAATACTTATGTCTTTGAAATCAATGAACCCATGAGCATTTTTATACTAGCCCTTTTGGGTAAAATTTTGAATTATAATGGAATGTGGTTTAAGAGTTAAAACTTTGCTCGTTAAACTTATTCAACACAACAACTTAATTTTACTAAAATTCAAATTGTAAACTCATAGTAACTCTTACTTTTATGGTTTCAACAATAGCTATTACTTTTTTCAGATGCAACAATAACCATTTGGAGACTACCTTCCTTTTTTTATTAATCATTGTGACAATAACTCTAATTATGTTTTCACTTGCATATTTGGAATTTAATCGTATATCTACTATTTGATTATATAAAACTAAGGTCCTAATAATGACCAATAATTATGTTATGTACTAAGGAAGGGAGAGGAATAACTTAGTACATCCTTAAATTTAATCTCAATTGTCGTCATCTCTTTTTGTCCTTGCTAGCCGCTAGCATTAGACATATGAGTCTCATTACAATGATTTCTATCTTAAATAGTTAAAAGTAATGCAAATAATAATGAAAACATAATCGGCACCAACTAAAAAAGAATGCAATTGGACACTCAATATCTAGGATAACAAAAAAATATAGAAAAAATATAAATTTTGTATTTTACCATAACTAGGTTCGAGAATATGATTACATATGTAAAATATTTGATATCTATTTCAAAACGGAAGATGTTACTTGAATTTTATGAAACTTTGTTTTTTTAAAATGTCAAGTATCACGGTTAGAAAAATTGTGGAAAATTATAGAGATGAAAACCTTTAAGTCTCAATTTCAATTTCTTTTGACAGAATTTCCCAAAAGTTTATGGGAAAAATCAAAGAATGAGTCATACTAATTTTATTGACAAAGCCCCTTGTAACCAATAAAATTGCAATTAAAGTATTCTGATAAAGATCAAGGGACAATGATCGCCTAATCTCTTAAATAATACTTCAAGAACTTCAAAAAAGGTCAGAATTTAGATTCTAGTCTCCTTAAAGCTCCAATAATTACAAATTTCTTGATTTTGTTTGATTTGATGTAATTATTTTTAAAAATAAAATTATTTTAAAAAATAATAAACTCACGGATAATTTTTATTACTTATAAATGATTTTAGATCCATTAAACTTATTATTTTTAAAAATATTTAAAACAGTTTTTTAAATGTGGTGGATGCTTGATAATTTTGCCACAATTGATCGGCTCATTTACAGGCAGGTTAAAACCCAAACATTGCGTACGCTAAAACCCTAGCCGTTCGATATCCACAGTTGGTGAAATTATTATTGGCTGATCCCTCCATACCTGAACCCGGCCTAGCTTCCAAGCTTAAATAAGAACACCAACAACTCTGCTCCCACTCCCGACGATTTGTCTTCCACCTTTGTCCACTCGGTCCTCGATTTTGAAACCTTAGAGGACTGGATTGAGATTTTTCCAGACCCTGATACCCTTGCCTCCGTAATGCTCGAATCAAGGGCTGTTGAGAAGTTTTTCCCGATGAATAAAAACCATAACTCTGCTTCAGATGGGCCGGTTTGTGTCGTCAAGCTAGAAGAAGATGGGTCTGGGTCAGTTTGTGCTGTCAAGGTTGAAAACGAGTTGTGTGAGGAGAGCTGCGATGTGGGTCAGACTGTGGACGGATCGGATTTTGTAGAAAGCTCTGTTGAGGGGCTAGTTTTTGTTGATGGGTGTGAAAAATTGGTGAGTTTGGGTCCTCTCATTGAGGAAGAAATGGAAAAGGTTGGTTTAGGTGACAGTGATTCGGAGTCTGAGTCTGCGGATTCGAGCTCCTCTTCTTCATCGTCTTCTTCGTCGTCTTCGTCTACGAGTGGCAGCGACGAGGACGACATGGTCGATGTTGATAGCGACAAGGAGGAGGGAGAAATAGAAGAAGGTGAGATAATGGGTTCTGAAACTGATGTCGAGGAGATGGTTGGCTGGAGTGGTGGCGAGGATGAAGATGGTGATGGAGGTAGCATTTTAAAAGGGCCTATTAAGTCCAAGAATGAGATTGATGTAAGTAATTTCTCTCTATGATCAATTTTGGTGATGAAGTAAGTTCCAATAATATGCATATCGAGAATAAGCATTTCGTTTTATATAAATGCTAGCGACTTATGTTTTTGCCTTCATTTTGTTCTCTCTACTGATGAAAATTAAAGTGCACTTCCTGTAATTGCTAGAAATTTGCCCACTTCCATAAGCCTGAGCAGGATGTGTCCTGGCAGACAAGTCCTTGCTCAATATGTTTCCATGTATTGAATAAAACGAACTATTGGTGGTTTGACATTATAATTGATTGTGCAATAATTGGAAGGAGGGAGGGGGGGGGGGGGGGGGGTGAACTATTTTCCAAAGTATGTTGTCAGTTATGACATGCATGAAGATCTGTGAACCTTTGCATCCTTAAAGGTGATCATTATGCTTGAGATTTTGTCTGAGGTAATAAATTTATTTGCTTAGTTCTGTGAGATAACACCTGGCTATATATTTATAATTTTCTTTTGTGTAGTCTATCCTGTCAATGAATAATGTTGATTAAAATTATTGGGTTACAGAAATAGAAAGATGAGATTAGTTTATATGCAATATACCCTCACCAATTTTGATTAATTGTTAATTCACCTTTTCCCAAAAAAAAATGGATGTTCTTTGGATTAATGTAAGTAAGGCAAGTTTTAAGTTTCATTGTACTATCCTTTCTCCCTTCAGTTAGTCTAATCTAATTCCTTAATGCAGAAAAGTTTTTTAGTTTTTTTTTTGGAACTGCTGTCTCTTCTTTTAGTAGAAAAGAAAAGAGAGAAAATAATTCTTCTCATTATTCAAATGAATGATTACAGTGTATATATATATATCTTAAGGATGAAAAATACTTAATTAGGTAAGAAACTAATTTGGGAAATCTAATTACACCTAATATTCTAGTAAGATTAAAGCTAATATTCAACTTTGTTTTAACTCTTTCCTTCGAGTTGATACGTAAATATCATACATGTCTAACTTGAACAAAGATGTATAAAAAGAAACATTAGTAACTGCATGAGTCATCATATCAACTAATTGATATGTTTTCTTTATGTAGGAACCTTCTGATACACCCACATTTAATTTATTCTTGATGTAATTCCTGTGAAATTCAATATGTTTAGTTCGATTGTGTTGTACTTAATAATTAATTATTTCGATGTCTTTTAAAAGCATTATAGGCTTTTGAGAGTTATAATTGAAGTATTGTAAAAGAATATATAATTAATTAAGTACTATAGTAGCATAATGAAGTGCGCAATATTTAGCCTTTGTATTGAACCAAAAAATCACATTCTGTTTTTACTTATCTAAATCATCAAGTTACCGCCACACAAATGACATATATGTAAAAGTAGACTTTCTTTCTAATTTAAATCTATCAAAGTCAAGTTAATACATCCTATGATATCTAGTTGGTCATGCTTGGAAAACATAATGCCTTTACTTGGAACGGACTTTATATATGCTAGAACATGTAGGGATTGCAATCCCGACCCGTCCTGCATCGCCTTGGTTGGGTTTGACCTGCCCAAAAAGGTATTAGGTTGGGTTCGAGTTTTTCCCAAACTAGATTCAAACGAAGATGTTTCAAACTAAGCAAAGATGTTCAAACTTGCAACAGTTTCGTACCAACACAGAGTCTTGAACCATAAAGAGTTTTGAACTAGATCGGATCAAGAAGTTTCAAACTAAGCAAAGAGTTTTGAGCTTGCACTAGCCACGAGTTTCGAACCACTGCAAAGTTTTGAACCATGTTGAGTTTCGAATCAGTGTGAAACTTTGGTTGTTCGAGCTAGTTAGTGACAATGTGCTTTGGACCAAAGCAAGTAGTCGCTTTAACCAAGTGTGGGACTTTTGGCTAGGGTTCAGCTGACGATAGTGGAGACAAAGGGCCCACAACACCTTGCAGTGGCACAAGATGATAACGGCAACAGCAGCAAAGGCAGCCATTCATGGCTCACAATGGGTCTTGTTGTCCTCATGATCGAGAGTGTTGTGCTCGCAATGGCCCAACCCTTTGGGGTCACTCGTGGTTTTTTGAACATTTTGCTTTGATTTGTAGTCATATTGCTTGTCATTATTTCACATGGTCATTATTTTGCAGGTTCTTCCTCCAGTTCCCCCAGTGAATGTCACCTTGTTACCTTGTCATCAAACCATGCCTGTGGGAGTTGTTCTTTCGGTAAGCAAATCATGCGCCAATGACTTTGATCAAAATGTTTTTCTAAAATTACTTTTTTAATGTAAGTAGTATGGGTATTAGATTCCAAACCGTGACCTGCTTTACGGAATATGTTAGATATCCTTGATGATATTTCATTTTTCTAGATCCTCGGAGCCCAAGTTATTGTGGAAGGGATGGAGAATCACAACCCTCTTAGCGAGGGTTCTGTTCTTTGGATTACGGACACTAGATCCCCTTTAGGGCTAATAGATGAAATTTTTGGACCAGTCAAGAATCCCTACTATGTGGTGAGATACAATTCTGAGATTGAAGTTCCTACTGGGATCCAAGAAGGGACGTCAATTTCATTTGTTCCTGACTTCGCTGATCATGTTCTCAGTCACAGCAATCTTTACAAAAAAGGTTATGATGCGTCAGGTGAGAATGATGAGGAGGTTTCGGATTTAGAGTTTTCAGATGATGAAAAGGAGGCAGAATACAAAAGAATGCTGAAAAATACCAAGAGAGGCACAAATAATCATAGTGGAAACAGGATAAATAATAGGAAGAAAGGCAAAAGCAGGGATAAGGGAGAGGCTGAGAATCATAGAAGTCCTTTGGCCTCAAGATCTGCGATGGGTATGAGTCGGCCCACTCCAAGGCCTGATCATAACCAGTGCAGGACTCCAGAAATTGTGGCAACGCTGAATCATAGTAACAATCCATGCTCTATTGGGATGGGACAAACGTATTCTGGCGGAATGGGACAAACCCTTGCCGGCGGGATGGGGCTTGTCCCATCATCATTTCCGCAGGTGAGCCAGGCCACTGGGTTTGGTGCGATGCCAGGCAGACCCTGGCTGAATGGGATGGCATCATATGTGCAGCAACCAGGCATGGTTTTGGCAAATGGGTCTCTGGCGTTTGGTATGATGTGGCCACAACAGAATAATCATCCTCCTCAACATCCTCATCAGATGCCTTTGCCAAATGCAGTGCCGTTTCAGCAGCAGTTTTTCCCCCAGTGCGGGCAACCAAACTTTTTTACAGGACCCTCCTATATGCCCTCTCCAGGGATGGTGGCTGCTCAGGCTCAAAACGCCTTCAACCAGATGCCACTCCCATCCCCAGGGATGGTGACTCAGGCTCAAAACGCCTTCAACCAGATGCCACTTGGTGTTAACCCAGTTACCCAAAATTACCCAACTCCTGTAAACATTGAGCATGGTGCCAATATGCGCCCACCTGCAACTATTCAAGATGATGTTCGACCCCCTGCCCAATTCAATGTGGGAGCTTCTTCTAATCGTGGTAGGAAACAATATCACCGGGGAGGTGGCCGTTCTCAAGGCGGAAGAGGTCAGGAGCAGTTCAAATAAAAGATCACACTCCACCCCCCCCCCCCCTCACTGCTTCTGTTGTAAAAGTCGTAAGAAAAAAAATTGTGGCAGGCCCATAACCTACGAGGGCTTTCAAAGTTGAAAATGCTTATTTATCAGGGTTGCTGGGAAAAAGGTACAATAGGTTTGACTTATTACTTTATTTTTTTTTTTTCTAAACTTGCGAACTTTGATGAGTATTTTTATTAATACGATATGTAGTGATTTTATAAGTATGTATTTAAATAAATAAATATTAAATATAGTGTATGTTAGCTTTTATAGGATTTTATATTATATATATATATATATATATATATTAATGATCAAAATCTTATTTGCAAATAATTTGTGAATTTAATTCTCGCACTTCTGTTAGATTTTTATGATTTTTTTTAAAAAATAATATCAATCCTAAAATGAGGGTGTCTTTCACAAATTACTTTGGTAATTTACAATGATGCTATGAAGCTCTTGTTTTTATATATGCTAATTTAAGTAGTGTATAATTTATTAGTTATCTTTTATATGAATATTTTAATATAATTTGTAGGATTTTATATGTTTGTTAATAATTAGTGCATTTAAAAGAATAAAGTTATTGTGTACTAATTTTCACTTTTTTAAAATTTTATAGCTACATCTCTATTGCATTTTTAGTTTTTGTTAGTAGTTTTTTTTACGTTTATTAAATATATTTATTTATTATAATGTTTCAAAAAGTCAAAATTTGTTATACAAAAATTTCCATTAAGTTATTAAATATAATCATATTTTATATTAATTAATTTAATAAGCATAATTTTATTTAACTGAACATAAATTTGTTTTAGATAATTTTTAAAAGCATTCATATCTAGCTAGTTAAAATTAAAAGTCTATCCATAATCGATTTATAAGTCATATTTGACTAGAAAAGTTTTTCTAGTTATTTATTATTTTTAATTAAAATGATAATTCGCTCAAATACTCTCATCAAGAGATTTGTTTGTAATTCTGAAATTTCTTTTGTTCACTTTTCCCTCCCGCGCGCACGACCCAAAAAAAATAATCAATGTTTTCAAATCTAATTTTTAAGAACAGAAAACCAAAAAAATACACCAAACATATACGCACTATTTACACATGAGATGGTGCCCGCCTTGAAATTTAATATTTTTTTAAAGCAGGCCCTTGCCAACTGTGCTCCCCACCTACAAGTTGTATTTTTCGAAATAAAGGCTGGTTAGCTGTTTTGATAATGTAATTTTATTTTTAAAATTTTAATTTTGTCAATAAAATTTATTTGGTATATTTATTTTTTAAATAAAATAATATTTTATTGAAACCCTGATTTGAACAAAGTATATGTTTTAAAAATCTGTTAAAGTTTTGAAGAAAATTTCCAATCAAATATGCTTGATATATATCTAAGGGTCCTATAGCCAATTAGTTTTAGGATGTTGACTCTTTGATTCCAATAAAAACCTTTTAACTGGTATATGTTTTTAAATTTAAATTTAAATTTTGTTTAAAATTAAATTTACTTAAAAAAATCGCTTTCTTCTATTTTATCACATGAGCCCAATATATTTTTATTCTTTAAATATCATATATAATTTTTCTGAGATTCAATTTTAAAATATATTTATCTTAAAATATATTTTTTCTTATATCAAACTCTAACTTTAATAAAGATTAAAATAAAAAAACCAAGAAAAAAAACACATATCAAATGCCCCTGCCCCTTAAACATTGTTTTGTTCACCGAGTGATTTTGTAATTCAAATATAAAAAATGTAGTCCTGAGCATGGTATGCTGTTTTCTAAAGAAATTAATATTTTAATTAAAATTTAATTTGAATAAAGTGTAGATCTGATAATTGTTTTTAAAAATATATTTCACTTATTTTATATTTAAAATTTAAAATCAATTATTTATACATAATTAATTTATTTTTTCTTGTCGATTTTATTACTTGAAAAGGTCTATTCACATGCACATGTGTAGTTAACCAAGAAGAAACATTTTCTCTATTGTTAAATTAATATGAATACGTTTTTAAAATAAAATTAATATACAATAAATGTGCCTATGCCGATTTACCTACACAGTATAACTATACGTATTATTACTCTTTTTATTTCTTTTAGTACCTACTTTTAAAAATAACTTTATTTTTAAGATACATTCTATTTCATATCAAATATATTTTCTTTTATAAAATTGGTATTTAAATATCAACTCAAATAAAAATTATAAAATCAAAACATTTAAAAAACAGTTACTACATGGGCCATCAACTTTGATTTCATTTTTTGTGGGCAACAAATTGAAATTAAACAAGTTGACACAGTAACATCGTATTCAATATATTATGATATACTATTTACTGTTTATAATTATTAAATTATATATAAAATTTTCTCTCACTTATCTCTTTCACATTCTCGTAATATATACTTTTATTTTATATTAAATTATAAAAAATATTATTAAATAAAAGTTAGTATTAAATATTATTTTACTAGTTTATATAATTGTTTAAGAAATCTATTATGATGTATATATGTATACAAAAGCATAAAGGTAATTTAAATGTATAAAATTAAGAAAGATTATTGAAAAACTGATATTAATGCTTTAAGAAAAAATAATCATGGTCAATCTTGAGCTTGAATTCTAGTCCGTCTGGTTTGCTGCTTTGACAAGTTTGATCTCAAACTTAAATTTAGTTTGTTTATAATTATTAACAAATCTAATCATATTTGTTAAATTATTAACTAACAAACAAATTGCATATTATAATTTTAAATTTAAATTATAATATTTATATATAAATTTATTAAATTATTAACTAACAAACAAATTGCATATTAGTTAACAAGCAAATAATAATTTCTTTTAACAATAGTTAGATTTTAATGTAGTCTTCATCACTAACCAACAAATTATCTAGTAATCGTAATTATTAATATATCATTAAGAATAACTAATATCATAGGTATCTTAAATATACTATATATTATATTACATATATCACCAATTATTAAGTGAATTTGGCGTTATTTAAACAAGTCCATGAGTTCACTCTTATTGAGTTTAATAGGTATATATCGTTAGTTAATCGAGTGAACTTTAATAATAACGAGTAAAATTTTACAATGTTGAGCTTAAGTACAAATCAAGCGAGTTAGTGAGTATAATGGCTCATTTTCCGACCTAATTACATTAAATATATCATACATCGGTTCTTAAACGAGCTAATGAGTCATTTTAAGCTTAATCTAACACGGTAGTATGTATTATTAATTAATCGAGTGAGATTCAACAATAATGAGCGTATCAAGTTTGAACGAGTGAAAATAATATTAAATGAACTATCGATTATGTCGATTTATTTAAAAGCCTATCTGCATATAAGTTTTCAAATGTCACATTCTTGCGAGAGATAAATATAAGTACTAGCACACAATGATATGGTGTCCCATGATTAGACAATAAGTCCAACCATGGTTGTGTGAGAATTGCATCTCAGTAGATCAATTAATTGAGCATCACCTCTTTTTATGAGGGTCGTTTTATAAGTATTTTTGTTTTTATGTTATAATTTTATGATTTGAATTCTTAATGAAATTTAAATTTAAACTCTGATTTTTTTAAAATATATTTGATGCGAGAAAAAATATATTTTAGAAAATATGTATTTTTTAAATTAAATTCTAATATAATATCCAACTCGACAGTAGACTGCCTAGCGTACATGTCCTCGGCCTTTTTCCTCGGATCCGAATGCCCGAACGTGACCAGTTTCGTTCCGAATTTATTATTTTTGTTGTTGTCATGTTGCGATCCAAGCTACCTCTTTTTGTGGGTAAACAATGAGCCGTTGACTTTGGGCTTATTAATACGACCTTTTCGTTTTCTGTTTATTGACAATTTCTTGAAACACCACGTTTTATAGATGATCTAACATTGTTTTTTTATAATCTTTTTAATAATTGAAAGTCATTAAAGCTATATTATTAAATTATATATTTCGTGTTCAACATTGTCGAGCTCGCCTTGAAATTGTCAAATATCTGGTTTGTTTCTGATTTCTGAAATAGTAATAGTATAATAATAATAATAATAATAATAATAATAATAATAATAATAATAATAATAATAATAATAATAATAATAATAATAGAGCAACATAAGTAACTATGCCCGACCTTAGGTCAGTTTTTTTTTTAATACAGTAGATATTGCTTTTCTTTATTTTATCAACACAATAAAGATGGGATTAACTGTGCATTTATTTGCAAAGAAAAAATTTGAACGTAAATTTACAGATAAAAAATGTTTGAGATTATCTTTTTGGTTTTTGAAATCAAGTTTTGATTTCCTTGAAAATTTTGTTTTACAAATGCTAGAGGAGAGTTATACCTTGACAAACTATATAATTCTGACAATTTAAAAATTCAAGTGAATCACTATTTTAGCTGTCAAAATCAAATATGCGTTTTAAATAAAATTTAATTCTAGAAAGCTCAATTTTAAGGCTAAATCATAATTTTTAAATTATATTTTGATTCGTCAAATATAGCTCCCTAAATGTTATAATTGCCCTAGTACGCACGCATGGGTGTGGAAATTTTATAATATTTGAGAGGAGGAGACCGGGAGAGGAGGACGCTCTCTTGTTTATTGATTTTTGTTAGTTAGTTTATGGCCATATATGATATGGGTCGGTAGATGATTATAAGATTATGAAATTTAATAATAATATGTATTTTATTTTAATGTGAATAATTTTTTAGTTGTAAATAGTATTTTTTTTATAATTCTAATAATATTTTTTACTTTAACTTTTTTTTATTAAAATAATAATTTTTATTATATTTCTAATATAATAAACTTTAAGAAGAGAGAGAAGATAAAAGAATATAAAATAATATGTGAAGAATAGATAATAACTTTTTAAAAATGAAGAGTCAAACTTTTATACAATGAAAAATTTATTTAAGTTTATTTTTAATATTTCATTCTGTATTTCTAAAGCCTCTATATAAGAAACTGTACATTGAAAATTAATCTACCATATAAGATCACGCCCAGCATTAGCTCTTGTGGGACAAAATCCCACATTCTGTATTTCAACCAAACAGATTTTACACACGGATTGAAATGAAATCTCATATAATACCCAAATGTATGAAATCTCATATGATATTCAAATGTACGAAATCTCATGCAACAGACAGACGATAAAATTATAATTTGAAAATAAATATAATAATTCATATTAATTAAATTGCATCATATAATCCTTTTGAATATTGCATTAGATATATGAATCTTGTACACACATACTAATATAAAAAAAATCTATATGCAAGCATTATTATGCACACTTAACGAGATAACATTTCATTAGCTCTAATCAGATTGCATCCATTATTTCATCTGAATCAAAAAAAAAAAAAATACTGCTACACATAAGAAACATGTATTAAAATTATCCTATATTAAAAAAATTACCATTGAAATATAACTTAATATAGATGTTGGCTAATCTCTACTATCGATTAGTTCTAGCCCATGAATTTTAAATTGTATGTAGGGCCATATATGGTCAATTTGTAATATCGGGTTCGGACTCATACAAGTGTGGCCACCGAAAACAATAATGGGCTCACAGATCACTTTTAGCAGTACTTGTTAGCAGGTTTGGTATAATTAAGTTTTTCTTATAATTTAGGAAAAAAAATACAGATTTATTAAAATTACATTCACATCAGGTTCCCTAAAATAGAGTATAGGAATAGGAAATGAATAGTAAATCCCTATATTTAGGGATTTACTATTCATCCCTAAATATTTTCTCTATATTTTTTTAATATGTATTATTATACTTATAATATTTTTATTGGTGATAATAAATGAAAAGATGAGAGAAAAAATAATATAAAATAAATTAAGTAATAAATGTAGATAGAAATAGGGAATGAGATATTTGATGTTTTTGAAAAATAAGCAAATTAAATACTATTCATCCCTAAAATAGGGATAAAAATACCAAAATTGACGTGGATGCTCTAAATTCTAAGTTTCTTACGGCAGTGTCTTACCACTTTTATCTGATCATTTCATATTTACAACTCTGCTACCAAGGTAAAACAATTTACTGGCGTGCCGTGTAAAATGGCATTGGCGTGGCTGTTCAAAGCATAAAAAGAGATTTAAAAGAAAAAAATAAAATAAAATAAATAGACAAATGAAAAATACAAATACAAATAGACAATCATTCAGGTGCCTATGAAAAGCATCAAAGAGATTTAAGAATAAATTCCAGAAATTTGTAAGTTCTTCACCAATCAATTTGATAAAAATTGAACTGGGAGACTAGGAACCGAGTCCAGAATGAAGAAAGCAATTCAGCTTTTTTTTTTTTTTTGTAAAATTAGGAACTTAAGACAATGGAAAGGAAGTGCACCCAAAATGCTGACTATTGGGATTCGGATTTTTTGAAGTCAACTTGCTGCATTCCTCGTAAAATCAGTGCAAGTCTGGCAGCTACAGTCTGAGAAACGACAAATTTCACACCCAAAACACACACATGAAGTACAACCCCTGCATGTTGGAGACCTGGAACAACCCCTGTACACCCTCCGACTAGCCCGTTCCTCATCATCATCGCAAGCGATACTGCAGCAAAAAATTGAGAGAAAAATATATTCAAATCCAACCCATCAATTTCAAGCTTAGTTTTTGCCACACTAATTAAACATAACGATTGGATAACTTCAGATGATGTACAAACTTAACTAATATAATGGATGTTATTGAGAACCGAGACAGACTTTTAAAAAATGGCCTAGTAACCAAGCTTTATGCACTCACGCTACAGACAACTTTTAAGAGGACACAAAGTTTGCGCTAACCCTATGTTTTTCCTCGATGAATGAGAAATTGAGGACCCTTTATAATGAGCTAGCACACGCGTAAGACGACCTACTAGAGACCTACATCATGCAGTATGAGGTTGAAACTTCTCAACATACACTCGTACCATATCGACTGCAATACCAACAAGTTCCATGCTAGTGATAGTTTTGCTAATTGAATGAAAAGGACTGCAATGGGACAAATGCAGAAGATAATAATTTTCTTATTTAGAGAAAAAATAAGACCCTTATTAATTGAAAACTTGAAGTGATGCACCACAAAAATCCGGGCGTAAATCTGAAATATACACTGGAAACATCCGTCTTAAAAACATTCCACCAGTTAACATATTCAAGAAAAATTCCATATTTATGGCGCTGGAATATGCTTTGCAACTGTCTTGGCAAAAGGGAAAACCTTGCAGTTCATTGAGTGCAAAAGTGTGTTGGGGCCAGGCCACACATTCGCTCTCATGAAAATATTGCCATCTTTTAACAATGGAAAGCTTGAAAAAGTTGTGACGGTGAATGGAGAGCAGAACTGGAGGGAAACTTTATACTTTGTTTATGAATTCTCAAATCAGATGATCTAGATGCCGTAGCCATCTCAGTTATTCTGATTATGCCATACATTGTCATTCAAAAAAACTTAAAACACACGTTAATAATATATATTTATAATTTATCATATGATAACAATAGAATGAGTAGATTCAGTTACGTTATATATATATACATCCAATCAGCTGAAAGAAAAGAGAAACTTTTCTAGAAGCTTCAAATGTTCGTAAAAAATTAGGTGACCAAAAAGAGAATTATAATATGTGACTAAGAGCCAATCAAAATAGCTGCAATCAATTCTGCTTAAGGGTCTCAGTTTTTTACATTATCCTCACGATTTCAATGATTTGGAACAAAACAGGAAACAAAATGTTCACAAAACAATATGTTGCATGAATATATCCATAATCATTAATTTGAACCTTAATGTACAGCCAATGAATAAAATTTTAAGTCAGGACTCCCAAATATTTTGTATGAATATATTCATAATCATTAATTTGAACCTTAATGTACAGCCAACGAATAAACTTTCAAGTCAGGACTCCCAAAGATCAAAGCAAATGAATGCTACTTATCAATATATATTATTTTACGAAAAAACGAAGCTAGTGAAATACATTCAACAAATTATTGCTATCTGCATTAGGTATATGATAACACAAAAATTACAGACTGAAAAAATTATCATTGCATCATGTATGCCTCAATTCCTTCCACTAAAATGGAAAGATAAAATATACAGAATGTTCACAACCTTCTGTATCCAAAGTTTAGATTCTAATGCGTAATAATCTTTCAAAAATAAAAAACAAATGCATTTAATCCCTTCAGTATCTTTTCTGATTAGTTCTTACGATCATGTTATTTATTTGGTTGAGAGAGAGAGAGAGAGGGTGGCTGGAAGGCTACCTGTCATATGGTAGATCAGAGCACTTCCAATTTGGGTCGGCCAAAGAATCGTGGTGGACCCTACATTCTTCTTTAGTTCGGAGACGGAACCTACGCTCCTTGCTACACCTAGAACAGCGAACAAACTCATCCCGGTGGCAAACTCTTCCATTATGTGATTTGTGGGACCCGTTAGCTGTTTTGGAGACCTGGTTGTAGTATTTGAGCAACACAGTCTTCATCAATGGAACTTTCTCCCCATTTACTATGACCCAGATATTGTTCTTCCACTTTCTAGCAGTTTCCCTTCCAGAATGTTTCTCGAATGCTGCTGGAGTCAACTTATCTAATCACCAAACAAAAAACATTGATCAATTAGGGGCTATGAGATGATGCATTATCAATTATAAACCAAAGGTAAACATTGAAGCAAATGAAAGTTGAAATGAGAAGTACTATAACTTATTTTTGACAGCAGGGCTGAATAACATAAGCTATCATTCAATGGGACTTACTGCAAATATCATGTCAATCAAAACATACAATCCTTAAACAATATTTGAAAGATCAAGCAAAAGGAATACATATACAGAGTTTATTTAATATTCTCATGGCAGATTTTAAGGATCCATTGAAGGAGTAACTTCAGAGGTCTGAAGAACTGTCCAAAATGTTTTTATTTTTTTGTCCCTCATCATCATCCAAGCCAACTATGAAATAAAATATCACAGCGTCAGCATTCTTATTGAACTTAAAGTTTCGATTTATTATCCACTATATGCAGTTTACTCCCAACGCCTGCAGACCTTTCATTTGAGCAGTTGCAGATGGGATGCACGTAATTATGTAAACTAGATCACACTTTTTCGGCATGCATCCAACAATTGTCATGAGAGATGACCTTTAACCTTGAAACCGCCTGGAAGCCACGCTTAATTATGGCATATTAACAACAGAAAAGCAAGCGTGTAATTAGAAATATTATACAAGGTTCATCATGGCAACACAAGCTTGAGAATTTATTTCTGCAAGGAAGCATTCACAAGACAAGAATTAGTAAACCAAGAAAGGACACAGATGTCATCAACCACATTGATGTTGAGAAATGAGAAGCACTAACATACTAAAGAAGAAAGGCCATCATGAACAGAAAGGTCACAGGCAATGCAAATGGATACGGAAGAACAGAACTCCGTATGTAGTGGGTATCAGCCACCCAAACCCACTTTAAGAACCGCTGTTCTCATCACAAACAAAAACCCACCCTTCAATCCTCCATCCATACACAAAACAACCACCACAAAGAAGAAGAGTAAAACAAAACCAAACCAAACCTGCATTGTCTCAATGCACCAAACCAAACCCAACAAAACAATAAAATAGTAATAAAAATAACGCCTTTTCACATCGGCATATCAACATACACCTAAAGTGTGTAGTACAAAAAACATAAAAACAAGAACAAAAGTCGAGAAACCCATGAGACCCAGAGAGTAGAATCGAAGGAAGTACATGTCTCATCCCAATCTGACCAAAAGTAACAGACCCAAATCGATCGTGAACTGAACCCATCTGCATTCAACATGCAAGAGAGAGAAAGAGAGAGAGACGAAGAAGAGAGAAGAGAGAAGAGAGAAGAGAGAGGAGAGACCTTCCTGGCAACCAGGAGTGCACTCGCAGCTGATTTGAAGGATGCCGGCGAGAGAAACCCTAAGCCTACCAACGGCGTCACCGTAACGATGGCTGGTACACCCACACGTGACCTCCACATAGTCCCCCCCTCTTTTGACCCCACTCATGTCTCCCAACTCCTCATCGCTGAATACCACCACCCCTCCCCCGTTCCCATTCTCCATCCTCTCTCTCTCTCTCTCTCTTTCTTCTAACCCCACAAGCGAGAGAGAGAAAGGGAAAACAAGAGAGGAGAAAAATTTAAACCCTCTGATCCCAAGGGAGGGGGTGTGTGTATATATATATATATATATATATATATATATAGAGAGAGAGAGAGAGAGATAGAGAGAGAGGGAGAGAGGGAGAGAGGGAGAGAGAGAGATCAAAATTGTAGGGAGTCACGTCACATATGAATGATGTTATTGTATGAATGGGGCGAATGAATGAATGGTGAGGGGAAGGCTAGAGGCCTATAATATGACCTATAATAATATGATGTGTGTGCAGAGCAAAAGGCCCAGAAAAAGGCGTTGAGGAGGGAAATCACAGCGCGCACGCATCTCCAAGACGTGCTGCTCCGATGTATCTGGTGGAGAAAACGTTGACAACAAAAACAACTCGGTGTAGAGAGAGAGAGAGAGTGTGTGTGTGTGTGTGTGTGTGAATCCTTGTCAGTGAGTGAGCGAGCGAGCGCGTGCGTGTAGAGAGAGAAACTATATGGGTTTTGGTTTTGAGTAGTTGAATGAGCTGGCCGAGGCCAACTGGCGGACGGAGGGGGCGCGCTGGGAGGGTGTGTGCGTGGGCGTCCTGGGTTGTTGTGCTGTACAAACCTTAAAAGCTACAGCCAAGGTCTACCAAAACCGCGCTGTTTTGGTGGGTGTGTGTGTCACTGTGATGGGTGTTTGTTTACCCTTGCCTTGCCCCCCCTCGTTAATAAATATACTAGAGTTACTACATGGAAATGGAACGCAGCGCAGCTGTGAATTTGTTGGTTAAATTTGAACTTTTGCATTTATTCTGATCTACCTTTTTGTGGGGGCTGGTGGGTCATTCATTCATTCTCCTCCTTGACCGCAACAGAGAACAGGGTAGAATCGCATCACAATGCCAAAATAAAACAAAATGGGTTTATTTTATTGTATTTTGATTGGACATCACAGATCACAGATGGCTACCCAATCTACCCAACGACTCTGGTTTGAAACTTTGAGGGCTAGCAGCGCTATATATATATATGTATAAACATGTATAAACATCATCCTATACGACGAAACTTTGATAGAGTGGTATATATTTTGTATTGAAATTCACTTAACACAAAACATCTTAAAAAGAGTTCCGAAATCCCCACAAAACAAAACAAAAAGTGTACCCAGAAAATTATAACACTTGGTATGCGCCTAAAAAGAGGTGATGATGATGTTGTTCAAACAAGCTACAACAAAAACCAAAAGCGATGCGGCTGTTTTAATCAAAACCGATTGCAGGTTTGGGAAAGGGGGTAGTATTTAATTTGGTTTTGTTTAATATCAAGTCTATAATTTACAGCAACGTATTATATGTGTTATAGGGGACCTGCTGGTTGTAGCAGTGCCGGTGGTATATATGAGGATACCAATAGACCATATTCAAATGGGTGTCATTTCTTGAACCAGGTACCTACAAACTCTTTCAGATGCCTATAAACACGGGGAAAAGTATATTTATTATTATGATTTTGCCTTCCAGCGCATGCTATTTGATAATAAATGTTGTTTATTGTGTCATCCCAACCATTTATTGGAGTTGTTTGGGCTTGCGAATCTGTCATGATGATCATCATACATATCACCCAGGGCTAAGCCCAGGCTCAAACAATGAATAGCCTAGATCTGGCATGAATTGCCACTTAATATCTTTCCTGATTATAATGCTGATCAGTATTGTTTTGCTCTTGAATGAATCAAGACTCATTCACTTGTATGCAATATGGTACCGGTTTAGGGTCAGATCTTGCTATTTCAATCATTGCCCAGCGCGCAAGCCACTTCTACGCTACAATGTGGGAAATTTTTATACACGTAAAGTCATAGTTGGCCGGCTATAGTTTCTTTCTTTCGATCTATTTTACTTGCCCACCAAAGAAAGAGACGATACATTGTATTGTGCCACTGCTGAATCAAGGTTTAAGTACTTTAAAAACATGGTTCAGGTTTTATTTTTTTAAAAAAAATATGTAAAAGGTACACGCTTAAGTACTTCTTTGGTACAGAATGGATTTTTTTTTTTTCCATGTTGTGGTCTCGTGGCTCGTGTAATAATATTAACATGATTTGATCCACAGATTGCGTTGTTGCTAATTGTGGCACGCGAAAGTAAGGAGCATTGTTATGGCGGCACACCGGAGTTGCCACATCACATGCATTGAGTACCGCCCTTGCTTTTTATTTATATATTTATTTATTTATTCGGGATATCTTTAGTTTGAACTTTATACATTTAATTTTGTATTTCTTTTTTCTTTTAAGTAGTAAGTAGAGAGGTGACAAAATAACTCGTGGGTCCATGGATTTGTAGGTGAAAATGACATGTAATTTAGCACCGCACATGAATTCTAATTTATTTCAGTTATTAAATAATAATAATAATAATACTAATAAATTTAAAATCTTATAAAATTTCAAAATAGTCTATTTAATGTGTTTTTTCATAAATAAATAAATATACCATGTAAAATCAAACTATATATTAGAAATATTAAAATATTTATTTACAAGTTTAAAAAAAAACAGATTCCATATATTTATATATTTGTATGTTTATGAATATATTTTTGGTGTGTTTGAAATAATGACTATAAGTTTATCTTTAACTTACTAAACTATTACCTTAAATCAGGTTTAAACAAATAATTTAGGTATGGAAAAAAAACAAAAAGAGGGTGACGCGCAGACCCGCAAATCCATTCATCAAACTGAACTGGAAATATCGAAGTTAAAATTAATGAGTATGCATTCATCTCAGTCTCACCCACCGGCCACCCACGAACAATAATAAAATGTGGAAAAGACGACAGCTTTGTTTTGTTTTGGGTCTAATTAATTTGTCAATCAGATTCGTTGTCTCTCTCGCTCAATTATTATGATTCCTTTTCTGTTTGATTTTTTGTCGGCGACTCTTGATTCCATTCTTGGTTTTATGGTTAACAATTTAGGGGCGCATAGGCGTTGGTTAGGATTAATTGGGTACTAAGTAATTATTTAAAATTAATTCTCAATTTGAATTTTTATTTAATTGTAGTAAATTTAATCGTAATGAAACTACAGTTAAATAATAATCTAAATTATTAGACTGTTAGCTATAAAATTTAATAATCTAAATTAACGTTCTTATGATAAAAAATTCATCTGGCATTCTCATTATAGTAAAATACACACTCCCTCTCTATACATGTATGTATAGATCCTTGCCTTTTAACATTGATAAAATTTAGAACTTTTGTCTCCGTACCAACAGTTTTTTCCATCGATTAATATAGATCCCTGTTTCCAATTAGTAATTCAAATTTATTTTGTCTATAAATCTTCCATTTTTGGTGTCTTATCATGACCGAGTAATAAAATAGAGAACAATTTTTAAAAATATTTGAAACTTTCCAAAAATAATTCAATTTTAAAAATTAAAAATAATTAAAAATATTTGTTAAAACTCACCTACTTTTAAAAATATAATTTTAAAATTAAATAATTTTAAATTCACCTAAATCTATCATTTTTAAAAGTAATCACTAAATTCACGCATACCCTATTATGGAATCATTAAAGCTTTGTCTTTCTACAAACTTTTTTTAAAAAAATGATAAATATATCATTATTAGGGTCCTAAACGGATTCATGGCTCGTGGACTTAGGCCATCCAAAATCAGGCCCGTTTAAATCTGAGCTTGAATGGCTTTTGGTTTATTGGCCATGTTTTTTGCTAAAAAGAAAAACGGTTGGGGCATTCACACTAATTATTTAATTATTTTTTAAAATTTATATATTTAAATTATTTTTTCTTTTGATAGAAACATATATCACGATATATTCTTTTAATCATTAATTATATCATTAAATTAATATTTATATCTCAAAACAGTAAAATTTACTTAAATAGTCCTTTAGAACAGAGACAGAATTGAAATTTTCACCATATGTCAAGTAGCTTTCAAAAAAGGATTTGATGAAATTAGTTTCCAATCGAAGATAAGAGGTGTCAAATCCAGCATTTCATTCTCAAAAACAGTTTACGTTACAAGCCAATTCGCTACCCTAATATATCATACCTTCTTCCCCGCACCATGGGACGGCCATAAAGTTTCTAACTTATACCCTTGCCATGGAAGAAGAAAGACGATGAACAAATAAAATCAACTACCCCTATGGCAATGTCACCCTTTCATTTTTGGTGGGACCATGATTTTTTTTTTACGTGAATATCATCAATTTTATTAGCGGTAAATAGATTATGGAGCTTTATTATTTATATAAACAAGCTAAAAAGTTTTTTTTTTCCCCATTTTCTTTGTAGCAGGTGGCCTAGGCAACTGATGATAGCATTATTTATGATTTCTAAGCCTAAGTTAAGGATTGAAAAAAAAAAATCTATTTGCAGTCACCATCCACTCTGATAATTAAACCTCGTTTTTATCGGGTATATATGATCATCATATAAATTTGATTGAAGTGACTGCTTTTTTTTTTTGTTTCAAATTTGATTAGTCGTTGAAACTCAAACATACGGCGCCGAAATTATAATATGCACAAAGGAATGAAGATTGATGACAAAATGAAGCACGGAAGTATATAAGTTAATTTCTTCACCGTTCAGATCATTGTTTTAATTTTGTTCATGGCATGCCTGTCACGCTTGTGATGATATGATATATGTTGACGGTTAACTAAGTTTGGCACTTTTCTGTGACGCAGCAATATTAAATTCGGCTGTTTCATGGAGTTCAACATAGGCTTATATTGAAAAACATATATAGCGACAAAAACAAAGTCTTATATTGAGATTTTAAAGTGTATATAACTTGCACACGAAACCATTGAAAATTTTGTAGAGATTCTCGCAATCATTTCAATGCAGTTTAAAATAAAGCAGGATGACACCTCAAATTAAGTTTTTTTCTTAATTAACGACCTTGAGACAAATTATTTCAAAATCTCTCCTTTTTATCTCACATCCAATTACATATGATCAGGCCATACCTTAATTTGATGAAACCGAAGGTTATGGCATATTTGAAATGTGAAAAATAAATAAAATAAATAAGATTTTTTTTTTCGTGTTTGATGTTTGATATGAAAACATTAAAGAAATTAAAATTATCATGAAAAGATTATATTACCAGGAAGAAATTATTTTTTCTTATTTTTTTTATCATTTTAATATTATTATTTTTTTCACATCACAAGTCATTTCCGCCGCAGACGCTCTTTTCCTCTGTCTCGTCACTTTCTCTGCACCACCGACACCACTTTCTTTGAACTCGGCTCGGGTGGTCTGACGCGTTACCGATCCGCGCCGAGTTCGTACTTCGCCAACTTCGACGACCAGGGCTCTCTCCATGTTCGGCCGTCAAGCCCCGAGACGGAGCAAATCGTCGCCGCGCGGTTCATGTTCGAGAATTCGTCTTCTCCGGAGCAAAAGTTAAAAAGGATTTTTTTAGTTACTAGTCTATTCAATTCCCATTATAAATCAGTCTCTCTATTATCTATTGTGTTTCTGCCTTCAGAGCCTAAAAGGTTCAGGCCGGATTGTTGGAAGTGGGCGATACGTTTTTGGATTGCCAGCTCTACGGGACCCACGAAACCTAGTAGTAAGCAGTCGGCATATCGCGCGTAACAAATCCTTTCCAAGGCAGAGGTGTGTTGGGAAAGCGTTTATAGTTTTTTCGTCAAGCTCTCTACATCTATAATTTAATATTATACAGACTCTTCTATTATATTTTGATTAAATGAAATTCTATCTATTTTCAATTTTTATAAAAATTAAAAATTTAATATTTAAAATGCTTATTTTTAAGAGAAAATTCATTTGAATAATGAATTCACTTCTTCAAACTACTCAAGCAGTTATAATGTTAATCGTCATTATATTTTATTTGATATAATTTTATGTAAAAATTGTATTATGGTTAAAATTACTGTGCTATAGTTTATTTATAAAATTTATTATATAAAAATATCTTATATAATAAAAATATTAGGATAAAACTATCACATCAAATATAAATAAGAAAATCACGAAGTAGGATCCTCCGGAATAGATAGATCAAAACGATACCGTTTGTATAAAAACGGCCAACGCTGCATCGTTTTGATTAAATATCCTTTGCTATACTGCTTTGCTCGATGTCGATGAATATTTTTTGCTTGATGTCTCGTGTTGTCGAGAGTTTTTTACTCCATGTCATCTTGTCGAGCAATTGCCTTTTTTTTTTTTTTTTTTTTCATAGTTAGTTACCCCAGACTCCAGATAGAGGCTTCAGAGTTTCCTGTTTTTTCTTTTTTCTTTTTCCTTTTGCAGGTGTTCTGGGCCATACAAAGCCCCTAAGCCAGCAGCTTCTTTAACCTCCGTTCTTCTCAAAGCCTCCGTTTTCAAATCTCCCTCACACGCACCAAGCTAGAAGACATGGCAAAAATCTCAGATTACCAGGAAGAGGACCAGGGACAGAAACAGAAACAGAAACAGACGCAAATCGATCAAAGGGGTATCACGGAGCAGAAACATGGGGAGGTCAAGGAACAGAAACAGAACGACAACAAAGGTTTTAATCTCTCTCCATGATCAAACACTTTTCCTACTTTACAATCTTTCTTGTGGTCTGTCTTTGTTTATTAGGTTCTGAACGCAGAGATATTACTCGTCTCGCAGCTTCGACGGTTCTTTTTGTTTGCTGGGAAACTATTCTAAATGACAGTTAATATTTACCATATTATCTCCCGCGCGTAATGTTTTCGTGGGTGGAATGTATTTATAAACCTTCTTAAATGCTTTAAAGTCTTCATAGATTCCATGAAACTGATGTGGAAACCTGTACATTCCAAAGTAATTGCAAGCATCTAATGAGAATATGTAGCGGTGTACTTACTGGGTTCGTAATTTCATTACGTGACTAATCGTTGATCAGCGATCTTGCCTTTTTGAAAAGCATATTAAAATCGATTATTTTGATGAACTTACAGTTTTTAAACAAAACTATGTGTTAATCCTGCGAAACTATATATCTAAGGCCAACACTCTAAGAATAGTTTCCTCTTTTATTTTCGTTTCCCTTACAATTAATACGGATATTACATTCTTAAGAAATTTTAATACGGTTAATTCAATTCTGTTATCCACTGACATTAGTATTGTTGTTGCCAAATCTATTTAAATACTTTAAACAGTTCCAAACAAAGGGAACGGCCTTGATCTAGAGAACTATTCCTGGGGACAAAGCTTACAAGAGGTCACTGTAACCGTTCCTGTCCCTGCTGGAACCAAGTCAAGGTTCATTGTGTGCGACATAAAGAAAAATAAACTTAAAGTTGGACTGAAGGGTCAGCCTCCCATAATTGATGTAAGTAGCCGTTCATCATTTGTTTTGTTAACACAATTTGTTGAATCATTATCCCTCTCGTGTTCTTTACTTTTTCTGGGTTTGCTAATTCCCTGTCAACCCATTATTTATGTTGAACCGCATGCAGGGCGAGCTCTTCAAGCCTATCAAGGTTGAGGACTGCTTTTGGAGTTTAGGTACGTTACTGACTACTACTCTGCGGACATACATTGGAATCTTGAATATATATATATATATATATATATATATATGCTTAGAATAAAATTATCGTTTGGGTTGGCTCACCCCACTATTATTGAGTTAGTATTAAAATCAGATGCAACGCCTTTTAAACAAGTTTCTATAAAATGGATATGTGGGTGTTAATGGCGAGGTCATGACTAGACTTGATTGTGCATAGGCTTCGTTTTCCTACTAGCTAGATTCACTTGACCGTGTATAAGCCCTTGTTTTTATATAAATGTCGCTTCTATTGTATTTCTGAGACTTGAGTGGTTTTGACAGAGGACCAGAATTCCATCTCTATTCTTATGACAAAGATTGATCAAATGGATTGGTGGAAATACTTGGTAAAAGGTGAACCTGAAATTGATACACAAAGAGTAGAACCTGAAAGCAGCAAGCTATCTGATTTGGACTCGGAAACTCGTTCAACCGTGGAAAAGCTTATGGTAACGAGACACAAAATTTTACATACTGATTGTGCTGTCTTCTTTACATACATGTCCCTCAATTATAATTTTATGTTTTTTTTTGCTGTAATTAATTCTCTGTTTCCTGTTGTTGTTCAGTTCGATAAGAGGCAGAGAGCTATGGGGCTTCCCACAAGCGACCAGATTCAAAATCAGGACATGCTCAGGAATTTAATGGCCGCGGTAGGCTCTACTACTCTCCTTAATTTCTACCCGCAAATGCAGCAATATATATTAGTCACACATGTTTCGTTCAAATTTAAAAAAGAAATCTTAATTTTGGTTGCAGCATCCGGAGATGAGAGCTAAGTTGGCGCAATCGGAGATGGGAGCCAAGTTTGCGTGATCGGAGAGCTTTGCACTTTTTTGGTCTTAATTAACAAATTGAACATGTTCTTGGTTTTTGTTTCCTTCAACGTACTGTAGTTATTTTTTATCGCAATTATATAATAACACAATTTAGTATATCAATGGTTGAACCGCTTGGTTTTGGCTGTAACGCCTACGCCTATCTCTCTCTCAATATATATGAATATGATGATGGTATCGGACTATCGGTATATATATATATATATAGTTATATTAAAAAAAACTAAAGAAAGGATAAGGGAAAAAAGAAAAGAAACAAAGAAAAGACCAAAGGAAGGCCTTTACCCAATTTGGGAATTTGACTTGTGTTTGTTTTGATTATGTATGGGAAATAAAATCTGACAGACAAGACAGACAGCCGACATGCGACAGCGACAAAAAAGAAAAGAAAAATAGATAAGAATAATAATAATAATAATTAATTTTCATAGGAGGAGGACATTGAGGAGGGGGAGAAGAAGGATGAAGACGAGGGCAGCGGCGAGCAAGACGGCGATGCAAGCCCACTTTCGGGAGCTCTTCTGGTACTCACGGGCCTCGACGAGGTTGTCGGTGCCACGGCGGACGAAGGAGCTGGCGTGGGCGACGTGGCTCTCGATGTTGTTGAGCTGGTGGCCCTGGGACTCCACCAGGGCGGCCATGTCCAGGAACACCTGGTGCAGCTCCACCAGGTTCTTCTCGATGTCCCTGACCGCGTCGTGGCGCTCCTGGATCTCCGAAATGGTGTCCATCACCTGTCCCCTCCCCTGCGCCTGGATGGCCTTCTGCAGGAACGTCTCGCTGGCCCCGCTGGCGATCAGCCCTTCGATCGTCTCCTCCTCCGCCTTCTCCCCCGTGATGGTGAAGTAGCGCCGCTCCACCGTCTCCTTGTACTCGCTGTTGATCCCCGCCCGCAGCCGCTGGAAGTCGTCCATCCCGTCCTTGAGCTTCTTCCCCAGCCCGCTCACCACCGACGTCCGCGTCCGGTCCGCCGACGAACCCGGCCCGCACCCCGGCAGCCTCCGGTGCGCCTCGTTCGACCTCTCCAGCGCCTCCAGCTTCCCCTTGATCGCCTTCACCTTCCTCAGCACCTCCCCCACCTCCCCGTCCATCCTCCCCCGCACCTCCTTCATCGTCTTCGCGTTGTGCGCCCTCCGGCTCGCCTCGTTCGTCTCCTGCAGCTTCCGGTACAGCTTATCCACCGTCCGCATGTCCTCCTTCACCCCCTCCACGTCCTCGAAGAACTTGTCCAGGTCCACCGTCTCCTTCCCGGCCTCCTCCACATCGTTCATGTATCCCTGCTGCTGCTTCAGGTCCGTGTACCTCTTGAACGAGCTTGAAAACAAATCATTCATCTCTTCTTTCTTCTATTGATCTCTTCGCTTCTTTAATATATATATATATATATATATATATGCTATCCTATCCTATGCTCTCTCTCTCTCTCTCTCTCTCTTATATATATATATATATATATATGTATTATAATACTTTCCGGACCTCTGATGATGATATTGATGACCCCTTTAGCTCCGGCTCGACGGGTCGTTCCCTGTGCTCCTGCTTCTTTTTCTTGTTCTTCGCCTTCTTTCTGCAGGTCCTAATGATGGATTAATGTGGTACTGTGCGCAGTCTTCGCCATGGAAACGGGATGGAGAAGGAAGAAGAAGAGGTGGCGAAAGGAGAGGCTTCATCAAAGTAGATAGCATAGAAGGAAGGGTCCGGTGGAGGAGGAGGAGTGGGATTGGGATGAGCAATCAACGCTCGCGGTTAAGCTATTATTAGGGGCCTGTAACGAGCATTTGATGAGGACCAACCAAGCAAATGGCATGGCACGATTTGGAAAAGTTGGTCATTATTAGTAATTGTCCGCCTGCTCTTTATTAGAAATTTATTACTTTGCTTCCCTTCTTAATTTCCCCACCACGAGATCACATTCTTATTACAAAATTGACCGGGTCTCATCATTTTTTTTTATCAAATATAATTTAAAGTTCAATTACTGATAATTATTTTATCCTAATCAATTCAAAATTTTCACCGTACCCATGAATTATCTCCCCGCAACACATTACGTTTTAATCTACATGTATATATGTGTGTGCGTGATTCCGCCGCTAATTTTCTCTGATCTAATAGGTTTAATCATCAAATTTGCAATGGAATAATATGATTGTAATATATGTTGGGTTGTTTGTCTCAAAGTCTTATTATATAATAAGAAGGAAACTTTAAATATCACGATACATATTTTAACTGTGCAATTTTAACGAGCTATATCAGAGTTACTGTCCGTTACTGTATGAACAGTTAAAAAAATGAAAGAATTGCATCATGCGTGTTGCATTGGAAATGAATCCCTACATACCAATGTATTAGCCAGCTGATATCTCTCCGTCTCCGCCTAGCTTCTTCTACCTGGCTACTCTGCATCAAATTTATATTAAAAACTGGTAAACTAGTTTCTAGGCATTTACAAAAGAACTCTGACACAAAAACAAGCATTGCTGCTTTGCTTCTTCACATCTCTGCAGATTCATGGTCGCTCTAGTAAAGCAACTTTTCCCAGCTGGGTCACACTCTCACTAGCTAGCTAATCAATCAATGTGCTAACGTGATTAGACGGCAATGCTGCTGTTGACGGACAAACTTGGTCATTGCTGCTGTTGCTGTGTCGTCTTTGAAAATTATTCGTTTGAGCAAGACCGCATCTTAAACTCCCCTCCTGTAACTGCATCCACATTAACAATGTATCATCTATAGATCATAGGTTAAAGAGGGGACACAGTGCGAGATAGAGAGTGCCTATGAATCTTGGGGTATAAATTCGACTCATTGAGCAAACTGCACGTGTCGAAATTCGAAACCTGTTGTTCCTTGGGCACCGGCTTAAAATATACAAATTTAAAATATAGATCACGAACAGTTCCACCGGTAATATACAAATTTTGAACAGAGAACATTGAAGTGTTAGCCCTCAATTTGCTTGTTTACCTGAAACAGTGAAATTATCTTCAGATATTCAAAGCATTCTGGTAATAGTGACCTCTCCATTGACAGAACTTCTGCCAATTCAGATACTGACTGAACTGCAGTCTCAGCCTGCGAAAAATTATGGCACTAAGGACCTTAGTAGCCAAAAATTCATCCATTCATATAATTGTATGCTACTTTATACAATTCCAATTTCTTAATGGTGTATTGGTCAACCTGTGGCATAAAAACTGTCAGAAGGGACTTCACTGATGATGCAAGAAGGTCTAAAGCATGCCTGAGTGCTGACCAGGTTGACTTTGTCTCAGCCTGTTAGGTTGAAGTTGCTAGTTAAATGGCCATTATATATAATGAAGAACGATTAATTTTTAACCCATCAAAACTGCCCAAATTAACAAAATATTTTTCTTTTTCCTTTTTTTTTTCTCCCGGTTTTTTGCCTACCTTTGAACCTTCAATTAAAGGCACTCTGCAAACAACCGAGTTCAAACCCTCTTTGGTCCTTGATACGGCAGCTAGGTGCTGCTTTTCCATGTGTCCCCAAGCCTCCAATGCATCAATCTGCTGTGGGTCGAGATTAGCAATTGTTTTTTAAACTTTAACGTGGAAGATGTGAGTAAAGTCTGGCATTGACCTGGGAATGGACTGTGAAGTTCAGCTTCATCTCATGCTTTTCCTTTTCCAGCTGCAATTTCTTTTTGAGTACAGAGCATTGCAGCTTTCGAAGTCCGTTACATGCATAAAGCATATTTCTCTGCGAAGTCATCCAACAAGAGATATTTGGAACATCAGAGAAAGAAACTAAAGTGTTTGTAAGTTGTAACATTTTAAGCGTACATGAGGATCCATTGGAGAATGTTGAATGGCATATAATGTTACTGTCTTTGTAGCCTTTCTATTATGTTAATGTGATACCACACCCATGCATCACAGCTAAGGGGCTTTTTTGTTTGTCTCCTTTGGCGGTTGATATTGTAGTCAAAACCATCATTTATGTCATTAAACATGTACTTTCTGTATCGAACCTTATTAACTAGATCAGAGTAGCAAAACATCTGTAACTAATTAACTTGCTATCTTTGTGACAGTTAAAATCATGCTTACCTGTGCTTGATTCGATAGATTTTGATTTGTAGCATCGGCTTCAGCATTTGCATACCTCCACTTAATCAACCCATTGTAAAGGAGTCGAAGGCGATGGGTGGTCTCCGTCCCTGCTCTTGACTTCACCGGCGAGGACGATGACGATGAAGAAGCCGAAGACATAGACTTATCGTTATTGAAACTCCCCACCCCCTTTGTGGTTGAAGCACCATTCGCAGGCTTTGAAGACAGAAACGGCGTCGTTCTTCTCCCCGCCAACGCCCATTCTGTTTTTGTTGGTGTGTTCCTATCTGCTCTCGAGGAATTCACTATTCTAACTGTGTTGTGCGGTGAAGATTTGCTTGTCCTCCCATTTGGGTTCAAAATATTCGTCTCTCTGCGACTGGATATCCCACCATTGCCGGTCTTGGGTGATCTATCATACGCATGCTTTGAAGAAGCCTCTCTAGGCCATCTTCGGAAGCTCATTGTGCCTGTGGAAGAGAAACGAGGCGTTGAGGAACACGATGAAGCAATACCTGAACAGGAATCGCTGAGTTCTGACTCAGATTCATAATCACGATCAGATACTGATCTTTGAGGAGTTAGATTCATAGAATCTGAAACCGATGAATGAACAGATTCACGGCCGGAAGGCAAAGAATTCCGGGAAAATTTCAGCCCCCCCACAAACCTCATTGAGCCTCCAACAGTTGAGTTATCGTCGTCATTATGTCTGTCACCTTTCTTTCCCCACGCGTTACCATGGCCGTCACTCTTATTACTAGTTGTTGCATTTTCGATGCCGGGAAGTACTTTGTGCCTGCTTCCAAAATCCTGTAGATGATCAGTCTTGGATTGAGGCCATAGGTCCCGAAAAAACATGGAGCTCTCCTCGACGCTTCGATGCTTTCGGGGATGTTTGTATGTTCTGAGGTTGCCTCGGATTAAGGACGTTGGAGATTCTTGTTTGTCGGTGGAGGCTGTCAAGGTTGGTGAAAGAAACCGGGAGCTCACTTCCCGGGACTTGGGCCATCTGGGCCTAAGGGATTGAACTGATGAACTTGTTGAGATTCTGGTTTCTTTATTGTTATTGTTATTGTTATTGTTGTCTGTTGTTGTTGTTGTTGTTGTTGTTGTTGTTGTTGTTGTTGTTGTTTCTGTTGTTCTTCATGGTTTCGGAGATACGGTGGTCGGTGGGAGGGTTGTTGCAATATGAAGTTTTGTTTTGGTATTGTTGTCATCGGCTCATGGGAGATTTGAAAAATGGTGGTGGCGCTAATAAGAAGGGCTCTTGGAAATGAAATTACCATATTATACTCGTAATTTGAATGTCCGTAACCCCAGAAGAGTAGGGGTAGTTTGGGGTTTCCACTCTGACCATTGGAAGTTGGCACCGGGGCCCACTGCTTCGCTTCATCCGCCGTTTGATGATCCGTTTGTTTTTTCTGGTGTTTGGGCGAATGGGAATTTGCCACGTGTCCGATACTATCAATTCGAATTTTGAATATAGATACTCTTTGATGATGTATGCGAATATCAAATTCGATTTTTTAAATAGTTTTTCTTTTGGACGATTGAAAGGAAAATTTAGTTATAGTATCCCACAGGCGATGCTAGAGCATTGATACTCTCTAAATTTGTTATTCAAATTTTAATTAAAAATAATATTTCTTAAATTTTTATTTAAAATTTTATTCATTTAAAAAAAACCTTCTACATTCCATTTCAACATTCAAATTAGCTTCTTCAAATCTTTATTTTTCCTAAAATATAGGAATAATTTTTTAAAAAAATTCAAAACATGTTCACACGGATCTCCTAAGTCCTAAAATAGGATTTGAAAATAGAAAATAAATAATATTTTTTTATATTTAGAAATTCACTATTTATTTTTTAAAAAAATTCTATAAGTTTTTTATATTTTACTTGATACGTGTATTTTTTAATGACTGTAATAAGTAGAAGAATGAGAAAAAAGTAATAAAAATAATATAATATTATTATTTTAATAAAAAATAAAAATATAAAAAATGAAATGTATACGATTTTTAAAAAATGAATAAAAGTTAAAATAAAATTTTAGAGTGCCATTTTTATCTAAAATTTTTAAAATAAAAAATAAAAAACCGATGTGAATGCTTTAATTCTAGTTGAATAAAATTGTGAATTTTAAAATTGGAAGGACAATTATTTTTATTTAGTATTTTCATTTTTGTAATAATGTTCACCGGCTATTACTACCTCTAAAATTACCCTATTTGAATCCATGAGTGGACATATTATTCTAAGTCATTACTCAAATTGAATTTTAATATTGAATAGATATCCATATTATATATTGATTTCACATCATATTTTAAATTTTGTGTTGCTTCTTGTTGTCATGCTTAAAATTTTTGTTGACATTATTTTACTATGTTTCTCACTAAATGCAGGATGTATATGTTACTTATTTATTTTAATGTGGCAAATACATTTGAATTATATGTTTTTGCGATAAATATGAAAAATGGATACTAGTGTTTAAAATTCAACAATACACCACGAAAAACAATTACACTATTTAAACACTAGAATTTGATGACTTCACCACAATCAGCTCACTTTACAAGTTCATAGTCAAGCATGGCCAAAAGTAACATATCCTAAACCAATAGAAATCAAACAAATGTCATTTATTGATTATTACAACTATCATATGCTAATCAATGTTACAACTTTCACATACCCATGAAGTAAAATAAACTAATACAAAGCAATGTTATTACAAAATCATAATTCAACTTATTATGTTAAAGGGAAAACTAACAATTTGCTTCCATTGTATCAATAATTAGCTCCCAACGCATGAAAAAGGAATAAATACATAGAGTGAGCACAATTGTTCAATAGGTGACCTACAACTTACACTATCTCATGACTTAACCATAACTTAAAAACTACATCTAAGTATATACATGTACTAGTATAATGGTTTAGACTATCCATTCAAGCCAATAACCCCATTACATCAGTTTAAGCATGAACATAATCAAACATGACAATTGTGGGACTTCCTCCCAAAACATCAACCACAACTTAAGTTGAATATTCATAACATATCATCAGTGGGACTTCTTCCCAAATCATTTAGCCCAGCCAATGGTCTACGATCAAAACAATCACTACCAACAATTGAGACCATTATCTCTCATTACCACCTATTACACCAAGAGAGCATCAAGGATCATTATCTCTCATTACAAGCATTCAAAACCATTATCTCACATTTATAAACATTAGGAACCAGCATCCCACATCACATGACACAAGAGACCATTATCCCATATCAAGCATTGGAGACCCTTATCCTCGTTCATCCATTAATCCCCTTATCCCTAATTACGGCCAATCCCACTCTTCATAACATAAAAAAAATCAATACCAAATAAAGCATTATCATTAGTTTATAGATTATATTGTATAAATAAATCAATGCATAACCCATAAATGACACCAATCATAAGATGTGATTAATTCAACAATATGCCCACATTTGACACATACAACATCAAAATAAGCAATACAACCAATCTATAGGGATTCCTCATGGTTACCCTAATATCACCATCAAAGTTATGTCGAAAATATCATTAAAATCGTCAAAATGGGAAAAAAAATAATAAAAAAATATCATCGGTCATAGTTGTAGGTCCTTGGCTACAGCGCCCAACAGACCTCTGGTCATGGTTACATGATAGCGAACCCACTTTCCATCTTGTTCTTCACTCGTTCTTAGCATGAACTCAAATTCAACCAATACATCTCAAAATCCATTCTTTAGGAATTTAGCAGTATAGGATTCCACATTTGGCTTGAAGGTTCAACATTAAGATTAACAATCAATCATTTGTTCCTATCAATTCTAAGCATGACATAGACATAAAATAAATGAAAAAGAATAAATACAACTACCTAAAACTCATCAATATTGATTGAATCATCTAACTTCAAGAATCTTCCAACAACCTCCTTTTCCTCTCTTCTTCCACTCATTATTTCTTACATGAGAGCCACAAAAACGCCTCTTCCTCTTTTTGGATTGTTATTATTTTTTATTTTCATTCAAATCATTATTCTATTATTATTTTTTATTCCTTAAACAAACAAACAAACAAAAAATTCACCTCAAATTATCAAAATTACTATCAAGATCTCGAACTCCAAATCGAATTCAATTACAACCAAAATAACTATATCATCAACTATAATATTATCTCAAAATCAATTGAAAATTATCTAACAAGTTATCTCAAATACGAATTTTTATACACATCGTCAAAACTCACTTTCGTAACCACTACCCATCTATGAGAATTCCAAAATTACGGGGAGAACCTAGAATCTATAACAATTCTGAACCAGGTTTCCAAAATTTTCCAATAGAATTGCTTGTGTAAAGTATGTCAGACTCAGACCAGATGATGAAATTGCTAGAGCTAGTGCCTGTCAAGCACTATCTTCCACGTCCTTAAGAATAGTATACTTGACGGCAGAATTTGTTGTGACTGAACCCTCCACGTCATCTTCACTTGTGGAGGCCTTTTGTAGTTTTTGGTACCTGAAAAGGAATCAGATAAAGAGAAAGTCAGTATAACTGGAGTTGGCGCATTACAGCTGTCCAAACAATGGTTGTGCTGCAAGACAAAAATTCGCAACTGGTTCCTGCAAAAATCCTTAAAAAATAAAAGGATTAGTAAAATATAAAATTACCATGCCTTGAAGACAACAAAATAGTTTATGACGGTGCTTATGGGAGCAAGTTTTTGTATATAAACATAAGTTTCAAACACCCAAAAAACGTAAGTATACCAGTGTTTGGGGAGTTCATTTTTTATTCTTTTTGAACCGTTTATAAACTTGTTTTTGTTTATAAATAAAAAACATACTCCCCCAAACACCCAGTATATATACGCTAATAGGTTTCTTAAGCTCGCACAAAATCAAGCCTCTTGTTTGAATCCTACATACCGTACAAACATAGAAAATTGGAAAAATCTTTATTCAACAACTGGGCAGAGGCAGAGCTGTTGTATAACTAAAACCAGTGCAACTTTTCACGAAATTATCCAAGAAATGGAAAGAAAACCAGTTTCTTTTCCAGTAAAGGTTTGAGAATATAGCCTGGTAATCAAGCTGATTCAACTGCTTAATTAACAATTGAAATGAAATCCTTTACATTACAAGAATTTCATTTCTGCCAGAATACAACATAAATTTTGATAAGCTAAGCTGCAGCCATTTCAACTTCCATATGTTGAAATGCAATACGCAATCAGTCAGTTTATTGTTCAACACAGCATCATAGCTACCATTTATTTTACTTCCTTGGTGTTAGAAAATTAGTCGGTCCATGTTGCATGATTGCAATAAATTAAGGCAAACTCTAAAACCTAGATGCATAGTACAACAGAAGAACACAGAGCTAATGCTGTAATAATTTCATCCACCCACATGGACAAAGAAAAGGCATAATAAAAACATCGATTTTTTCAAAAGCCATATCAATTGATGTTGCTAACTTACTTGTACCAGTTGAATAAACTAACACCAACCATAATTGTCAAAAGACCCAGCCCCTTCAGCCAGGTAAACTCATCGTGAAAGTATAAGACCGCAACCTGCATATGCATACACCAAATAAAAAATTAAATTACAAACAAATGACAACATAGCATGTTCCTAATCTGATCATGGAGTAACAAAACAAGGGATGAAAAAATGATGCTCATAATGATCAGAAATTCAGATATAAAACATTTAAGAAATAAAATAAAATAACTCCAACTGTATTGACCATGACCATTGATTTATCACAATTCCAGCACGGCCAATCTTGTCTTAAACACAAGGCGACACTATAAAATGTTGACTATATAGTATATACAACATTGAGGAATTGAAGACAGACAAGAGTTTTGCTATACAAAAGTGGGAAAGAACTTCAGGTCACTAAAAAGTGCAAAATGTCAAGATTGAAGCATTATTCATGCTTACAACTCATACCAAAATAGTGACTGCCTCCTTGACAACTCCCGCAATTGTCACAGTAACAGCACTAGTGATTGAGACAAGTACGTATTCTGTTAAAACCTGCATCAAGAGCAACAATTTATTCTTGACAAACAAAACCTCATAAAGAAGGAAATGTAGCATGTGGAAGTTATAATAAGTGACAGCATGAGCGCACAAAGCTAATTACTTTTTTTTAACTTACCTCTATGATAGTTATTTTCTAAAGTGCTTAATCATGTAAAAGATTCCAGCCTCAGTGCTTTTCCCCCAGATCATTGAAAGAGAAAAGATATGTTAATTAAATCAAATGGACAGAATATTCAACCTAGACACCTACCATAAAAAAGGCAAGAGTTCCACCAAAAAGCATCAAAAAGCAACTTCGAGCAACATGCCATGAACTATTGAAGTAGCTGTTTGCTTGGAATTCAGGCCATGGGTCCAGTAGAAGAGAGAGTAGAGCAGTTGCTACTGCCATGACAGGAGTCACATAACTCATCAAAGTGAGTGGGTTTTTCAATCCTGAAACCAGTCAAAGAGACGCATATCAGAAGAGCTTTCTTCTTTTTCTTTCATAAAGAATAATGTACAATAATCAATCCTAAAGATCACAAAGATACTTAAATAAATTCATTCAAACAAATCACATTCTAAACAAAATTATTAATGTCAAACCAAAAGACTATCTTGAAATACATTTCCAGATCTCTTTATTTTTGGCAGTCCGTAAATTTCATTTGTAAATACAAAACACGTATCACTTCATAAATGATGAACTACAAAAATTCAACTTTAGACAAAAGCACATGATCTCACTGGCTTATGCATATATCAGGAGCTCCTGCAACCATGTCTTCAACCTCTAATCGTAAGCTGGGGGGGAGGGGGTAGAGTTGCAACAATAGTGCTATTTAAGGTCAAATCCATAAATAAATAACACAAATCCTCTCATACAGTCCTACTATGCATGCGAAGGGGTGAATTGGTCCACAATCTGTGAGTTTTATACATTTGCCAGACTGAAAAACAAGTAAAGTGCTTACCATAGGCTTCTTTCTTCATGTCATTTTTATCAGCATGCACCAAAAAAGAAAATGAAAATTCAGGTCCCAAGCTAATAAAAAACATAAATATGTACAAAAACTAATATGCAAACTTCCGGATCAATATTCTAAACTGACTACAACAGCAAGAGGAAAATGGAGATGTGTCAATGAATTGTATTGGTCAACATTTTCAATAGTAATGTTTACCTATTAAGATATATTTAAGAAGGCATAACTGTAATTATTTTCCCACTAATTTGTGATTCCAAGTTAGATCATAATAGATCAAATTTATACGAATCGGATGAATTTGGTGATAAGACAAGTTATGCGTACCTGCAAAAGAATCTGAGTCATGGACCAGCGAAATCCAGACATAACAGCAGCAAGCATAACAAAAATGAAACCCCAAAAATCAAATTCAGTCTCCTTTGCAACTAGCAATAGCCAGATTCAAGTTAGGATTTGGAAAGACAAAAAATAAAATCTAGAACATTACAAAAGCTTATGAAGTAAACTAGTCAAAAGTTGTATTTCTACAACTATTCTCTATGTTAGAATCCCATATTGGAGAAAGTAACCAACCCATAGATCCTAATATAAAACCAAGGATAGTCTTTCCTATAAGCCAATTGGTTTTAGGATATTGATCATTCAATTCTAATATGGTATCAGACCATGTTGTATTTCTACTCACGATATTTGTACTGTGAGGAGTTTATTCTCAATGTTCCGTCTTACCCATAATTTCCGACCGTGTGTATTATTCACGTTGCCACGTGAGAGAGGTATGTTAGAGTCCCACAATAGAAAAAGTAAACAACCCATAGATTCTAATATAGAACCAAGGGTAATCTTTCCTATAAGCCAATTAGTTTTAAGATATTGATCATTGGATTCTAATACTCTCCAATTAAACTGCTAAAAAGAAAGAAAACTGCTGAAATTAGAATTCAAATATAAATAAATAGCCGGCTGATAATGTTAAAGCCATATGTACCTGTTAATAAAATACCAACCGAGATAACTAAGATAATAACTAGAAGCTTAATGCTTGGGGATTCCAACCTTCAAAATAAATAAATAAAACATGTGTTATAATCTAGAAATAAAGCTCAAACTCAAAAACATCTTTATTTCATTAAAAATAAAGTTCCTACCAGCAACTCATCATGTTTTAGTCATAATTGTCACAACAAGAAGTCACAGTATATTTAATTTTTCTAAAAAAAAAAATCGCAGTAAAACAACAAAATTTTGGAAAACATATCAGACATCATGAAATCGGAACAACAACTCATCGTGTTTCAGTCATAATTGGCATAAAGTCAACAAAAAGGATACAGTATATTTAACTTTCCTCAACAAAAAAAGGCAAAGTAAAGCAACAATCATTTGGAAAACGAGTTGAAACTTATGAAATCAGAAATGAAAGTATCAACTAACAAGAAATATTACCTGAATGCAAAGGCAAATAGAAGAAGGAATATAGGGGAAGCAGATTTGCACTGCACTCAAAAATGAAAAAATGAAAAAAATGAAAAAATGAAAAAATGAAAATGTAAATTTATTTCTTTTTTAACTGCAGCCTAGAAGAGATGAGTAAAATAACTAGCAACATCTTTATGGAAATTTTTCTATATGTAAAAAAGAAATAAAAATGTAACAGAGATAAAAATAAAAAACCAACCATAGTTGCAAATGTAACAGAGATAAAAACAAGAGATGCATTGCTGAGATTAATATCCAATGCTGTTCCAAGAGCCGTCGGTAAAACTGTGAAAGGCAAAGTCCATCTGTAGCATTAGTTGTTAGTAGTGTTGATGGACTAAGAATAGCAAAAAGAAGGGGCAAATGTTAAGAATAGAAAATAGAGAGAATAAGTAAATAAAAAAGACAAAGATGTAATGAAACCAAGATAAACAACAAATCATTAGACCATATCAATATTTTACATAACCATAAGACTCTCTTGGTAAAAATATTGGGCAGGTGGTCCAAAACTTTCTGTTCACTGTAATCATATTAGGTGATCCGAAGCATTGCATGGTATTCATAAAACATCTCCAAGTTCAAATTGCAAGATGAAATAAAATTAGTATTACTATAATTTTTATTTCCACCTAAATCCAGTACCATACAAATATGAAAAGGAAACAATATTTTCCAGTTAGTGCAATAGAAAGTCAAATTTTCTATAATGTTGGATGACAACTGAAGACTTTTAATAGACAAGAAGTTCAAAACTTATATTCTACTAGTTCTTTTTTGTCTTGTTTTTTTAATGTATTTCTACTTGTGCATTACATCAGTTATCATACGAATTAATTAACAGAACTTGTAATTAATGGAAGAAACATGATGGTGACAGTTGACAACTCACAAGAAGAAAGCAAGCCCCCAAGCAATCCGTGAAAATTTGTACAAATAAAAGCAAATGAGAATGATAAAACAGACTGAGTTTTTTCAACAGAAAGAGTGCATTTAAGCAGCTAAAGACTATTTCTTAAAATGGAATACCCATGCAGTCACATTCAAAACTCTAAACAATCAACAAAGAAAGAAACACATCATTCTTTTGCAATCATTCCCTCAGTTTTCACCTATGCTTCACTACAAAATAAGTAATTCATTACCCCAAAAAGATTTACTGATGATACTCAGGTCATAACTTCAACCCAATAACCACTGCATGATAATGGTTTTCTGGCGATACCTAAAAAGTCTGGCTTCAAAGTTCCAAGAAACTAAAGAGCAAGTTTCTCCAACCGTTAAAGGTAGCACAACGATTCATATATAATTTCCTAAACAGGCAAATCACTACACTACAATTAAATACGACAGATTACACAAGCATTTATACAAATATCACTTGCTGTCATTTGGCACCAGGAATTCAAGATTATAGTACGTTTCACAACGGTAAAATGTTTATACGGCTCAATTAAGCATAATTTTTTCATATATTTATCTGCCTAATTTTGACAAATATTAATACAATACATTTTAAAAGTTATGAATATGTAATTGAATGAAACATGCAAACACTTTAAAACATTCCCAGAATGTAGGATTACTGAAGCAAAATTCGCAAACACCACAAAAAGGACAATAATACCAAAAAAGGTTCAAGATTAGCGTCATTATGTTTTGTACTTATTTTTATCTACAGGCTATCAAAATAATCCACCATCTTAACATACCAACAGGAGATATAGACAACTGTAGCAGTAATAGGCTCAAAGAAACTCTCACAGTAACTCTCATATAGAATGTGACAACATGAGTACTATGGGGCAAACAGCTAATCCACACATTCATGTTGTTGTTGGAATATCATTATTATTATATTCCTAGTGTTAGTGGGTTTGGTCTATTAGGCTTAAAAAGTGAGTCAAATAATACTGGAGCAAGAAGCAAGTCACCTTATGCCTATATACATTGGCATCTACTTTTCATAACGAATATACAGTGTTCTCTTTATTTTACAGTTGCATTATCAGCGAGATTAATAAACTTCCTAAACAACCTCTTCCACTTGTTATGTTTGTAATTTTGTAGGCCCATCTGGCATGACAACAGAACTTACTGATATTGTCACCATTATTGCCTTGACGCTGATGGCATGACAGGATTAATGGAAAAACAAATTGGAAGTTCAACAATTTGCTTTGCCCTATGTTCTCTGGAGGGATAACTTTCTTCTTATACACAGTTCGTTCATCTAATCAAATTAAAATGTCAACTACTTACAAATTGAATTTTCAAAGCACAGTAGGTGCACATTTCACTTTGTTTGCGCAGATTTCTGGTACTAATAAAAGGCTAAATGGAAATAAAGAGCATGATGGTGATGAATTTTACCTTTCGAAAAATAATCTGACCACGACATAATTGCACTTGGCTGAAACCTTTGAGACCAAAACCATGTAATGGCCTTCGATAGAACAGCTTGCATTGCGAAGTGGACAGTATTCATTAATAAGGGCGCTGGAAATCTTCCCATGTCATCTCCCAGTAAAGCTTTATTATACCTACTCAAATGCGGACAGAAATCAAAAACAGTTTTTCTTTTCTTTTCTACATGCACTAATGTTCTAGAATTTACATAATCAGATAATAATACATCAATGTAGCCTACCCACGTTGACTAAATAGGGCCCTTCAAGTCATCTTAAAATGCCAAGTTCGTTAACGAGAAGAAAGAAAACCAGAAATGTACATCAACCAGTATAATCCTCAAATCAATGCATACACTTACAGCGTCAAGATAGTGCCAACAGTATACCAAACAAGTATGAAGAACAATGTCTTCAACGCAATAGCAACAGAAACATCACTCCTAGAATTCTCGGGTGACACCAACCGATGGCCAATTTCGATATATTTGGAATCCCTTGCGGATCCATTGTCGATATCAAACGGCACAAGCTTATCATTCCCGCTACCCTCGACACGAACAGAACCAGACTTGGCACCCACGTCCATATCCATGCGACTCCCATGAATCTGTTTCCTGGGTGACACCCTCAGCTTACATTCATCATCCTCGTTCTTGTTGTCCATATCCGAAATCACCGGTTCTAGACTATCCTCTTGAAGCGGAGGCAATTCAAAATAGGAGTCATCTAAGCTCGCACAATCCGCCGTTTCCGAAACGCAGACTCCCTTAACCTTAACAGACCGAACCCAAAACCGGCGCCTCCGGCCAGTTCGATTCGTTGGTCTTATTGGCTTAGTGTGTCGCCAAATCACAGCTCACCATATCGTTACCGAGCACTCTCTTGAGGCCATCAAATCAGAAATCGCAAACGACCCGACACACCCAATGGCCGAATCAACAAGAAAAGTAATAGCTACGAAAGAATCTGCGACGATCGAAGTGAGATAAAATAACAAGAACGATACAAATTGAAGAAGGCGTGAGACAAAAGTTCGGCTGATTAATTGGAAAAGGCAGGTGTTGAGCTGAGGTAGAAAGCTGAGACCGGATCTGGGTTCGGTGCTCTTTTGGGAGTTCTGTTTTCCTGATAGGGAAACGTAGGATTGATTGCCGAGTGAAACGAGCGAATGTCTGTGTCCGTAGACTCCGTACTGGTCTTTTTTCGAAATCCCAACGGATGTCCTCCTCTATTATTGATTTTCAAAAGCATCAAATAATATTTTAATCATATTACAATATTTACATGACTTTTCGGCATGTTTTGTTAAATAACTTTCAGCAAAGTTATCATTACCAACAAGTAACAACATTGCTCTTAACCAAAATTACTCTTAAATTACTTGTCTTTCTTGTTATAATTAATTTGTAACCTATTACCTGTGCCATGAAGATATATGCAACATCGTAGTGATATACAAGTTCAACATCCTAGAAATTAAAGAAAAGAAAAAATATAATAACTAAGCATGTTCAAATACTAAGCATACAAGTTGTTCTAACCTTATGATCTCATTCCCCTCACATCTCTCTCTTTCCTCTAGTTTCATTAGTTATTGTTATTGGTATCGTTGCGTGGAATCAATGGATTTGTAACAAAAATGGATCCTTGAGAGGTTGTTAGAGAAAACTGAATGGTACCTTCTTTCCAAATCATTTGGTTGTCCTTTCATTGAAAGACAATTCAATTGTCATATGAATAGCAAGCTTGACAAATCCTAAGTACATATTACAACATTTCAGAGACCTTGACATATAACATGATGCGTTTATGAGTGATATTTTAGATTGTAATTCTACTTTAATTTTGTTGACTCACTAAAAATCAAAATTTTATTGGCCATGGCCATCGATAATAATTACATGTTCAAGCAAAAATTTTTGATGTTAATTTTAAGTTTGAAATGTTTAATGGTATTTGATATGTGTTTTTAGTTTTGTGTTTTAGTTTCATGACTTTTTATTTTGTTGAAGTTTAATTTTAAATTTTAATTTTGCAAAACAAAATTTGTTTAATAGGATATAAAATATATTTTCAAAAGAGTGTGCCTTTTTAAAACTGAATCTCATGGAAAAAAAATAATGGCCTGTGTAATAAAGTTTATGAAAAACAAAAAAAAATCCAATATAAGATTTAAGTTTAAATTTGAAAAAAAAACAAATAAAAAATAATTTCAAAAATAATTATTTTATTCAAATCACAATTTAAATAAAATATTATTTTATTTAAAAAATAGGTATACCAACCACACTTCATTAGTTGGAATTTATTTTTAAAAAGATAATCTCCTTTCGAAAAGAGCCAACCAAACACGGCAAAATAACTTTTGGGTTAGTATTTTAAATTTATAAATTTCTTATTAAAAAGTAGTTTTAAATATAAATATAATTTTGAAGACATAAACAAGTATTATTAAACCTAATATAAATATTTTAAAATGAAAATTTATTTAAAATAAGGTATGAATTCAAAAACTAAATAAGTTATAGTAATAATTAAGTAAAAAATTCAATCAATAATTAAAATCAAATCAAATTAAATTTTTAATTTAAGTAATTAAGTATATGTATATTTTAGGAAATTAACACAAATGTGATATTTCGATTGGGCTTACATTTTATATTCAAGTCGAGCCCAAAGTATACATTCGGGCCTTTAGAATTGGGTCAAATTCTAAACATTTGGATTCAAATTTGGTTTTTTTTTTTTCGCACCCCTGTCGTCGAGGCTAGTTTTAAATTGAGTTCAAATAATATATATTTAGAGTAATATTATGTACATCAGGTAAATCAGAAACATGATTCTTCTATACGATTTAGCTATAAAAATAACTTCACATAAAATTTTCGTATATTTACGGGGGAATATGAAAATAGTAATAATAATAATAATTGGTCGCGAGTCGACTCAAATAAGCTCAAAAGCAGAATTGATAAGCGCGACAGGAGCCAGCTGGAACGCAGGCATGCAGTCAAACGCGTGTCGACGACATACATGGAAATGGGCATTTCTGTTTATGGTCGAAGCGACGTCGTGTCTTCCGTCTTCGTTGGTTTCTTGTTTTTTCTCACTGGTGTCTGGTGTCTGGTGTCACTGGGCATGGACTCAAAACGCGTCCTCTGAAAAGTCTCGTTCTCTATGCATGATGTTAAATAACAATATCCGTCTGACCATTTGACAGGGCATCCATGAGCTGCGTGGTAATGGTCAGAAACACGTATGTATGGGTGTGGGGCCGTACCTGCACGATTCGATGATTCGATCTCCGTCGACGTCTCGGAAGCTTTTCACATAACTAGTGACAACGACCATTCAAAATCAGTGTCTGCACAGAATAATAACTAATCAATCGCTATGTTTCGTGTTTTGTTTTAACTAATCCATCCATCGCTATGTTTTTTTACAAAATAATAATAACAATAACTTAACCTATCGCTAGTGAAAGTGACAGAAAATGAAAGAACGCGTATAAAAGATTCCACGAATAGTATGTCCATGTAATGTCTGCTCGAGTTGCATATGAATGTGTTTAAACGTTTTCACTGTTATTTAGAGTTTTAAATTATAATGTGTACGAAAATTATTATGTTCATAATTTTTTTATAAATATTTACGAATATAAATATAAAATTATAAAAATTTTAAAAATACTATAAATTTATTCAAAAAATAATAATTAATTAATTGTTAGACTATATTATTTTTATTTAATGTGTTTAAATTTTACTATCGTAATTTCCTAAAATAATATAATAATAATAATAAACAAATAAATAAAAACATATCTTTATATTTAATAATAATATAAAAAAAAGTTTATTAAATTATATTTAATAAAATAACTTTTATACGTATTACTTAGTCTATACAAATAATTTTCACGAACATGAACAATATTCACAGACTCTTCATGAATATTTATTTATTAACATTCACGGACATATTCACGAATATAACAATGGTATTCGTAAACTGTTTAGAGCACTAACATCAGCTTCCCAACAAATTTTCCTAAATTTACAGTTTTAAACTACTTTTTCCTTTCCTATACAAATATACATCGCAATAGATTCCTTAACTTGCCTCCTATATCATTAAAATAATATTTTATACTACTTATTTTATTTAATAATATATTTTTATAATTTAATATCAAATAAAAATTAATGTTATGGGAAACCTGAAAGAGAGAGGTGATAGAAATTTTTTAGCTATAATTTAATAATTATATAGAGTAAATAGTACTTCCCAATACATTGGGAAACCCTGTATAAATCATATATAGAAAGTTAAATATATGGCATCTGCTGTGGAAATGATTTTATGACTTTTAAATTTTTTTCCCCTAAATATAAGGAAACGGACCTATATAGTGTCACGGGGTCAGGTTTCCTGCGCCTCTCAACCCCTTGCGGCACTTAGCTTCTCTATCCACGGTCCGCTAAGTTTAGCCTTTGAGGTTGAAGCGCACGTAGACCGGTTTCGCCGCCCGCCACTGGGCTCATCAGGAGAACGGCTCCAGTTCCGACCGGTTGTGTAAGGATGGCCAAATCCCTTCTTCAACGTCAAGTCCTCAACTAGCGGCGTGCTCCCCGCATTCAACGGGTCGGCACGTCGAACTCCGAAGGGGTTCCATCCAGTTCTCCTCCACGAATCGCCCGAAACCTTCTCGCCGCGCACCATCTACGCTTCAACCAACCCCTCTCCTTTACGTAGCACGAATCCATTCCTGAATCGTGCCACTAAGAAACGTCCCGCCAGCACCACGCTGCTCGGGTCGTGACAATAGGGAATCTGCCACTAGTGCTCTTACAAATGATACTATTCTTAACGAATGAACATAAAAGATCTTTTATCGAACCGAATGCGAACTTATTTATGAACATTTAATTCATTTACAGCCATACACATTGTAATAGTATTTTTATTTTATGCTCATTTTACTTTATTTTATTATTTTTCTTGACTGTTGGCATGAAGTCATTCAGTCACAAATTAATACTATAAATATTTTTAAATTAGTCAATAACCATATAGTACATTTATGCCCAACAATATTATTGTTTCTTGTAAAAGTTTCTAAAAATTTGAAATACTAAACAATGTCACTCACTTAAATAAATAAATAAATAAATAAATATTTAATTAATTGATTTCTATTTAAATCTGTTTTTAATAAATTTAATATTAAATTATAGTTTTAATGTATTGTGGAATATTATTTCAAGTAATATAGTTTGTAATATTAACTTGGTATCATATAAAATATAATTAAATAAATTAAATCATTATGTTAAATAATGTAAATGGTAAAAAAAATTTATAGTATATTTTTCAATACATGATGGTTATACATATATAATAATGAAATGTGTCTGTTTATTATTTTATATTTAAATTTTTTAAAATTGAAATATTTGTGCTTATGCCTTAATATTTTAATATTTAACTTATTCATTACATTTGGAATCATTATCCCATATTACTAAACAATAAGGACTATCATCTTTTACCATTAAGTGTTGTTATATCAAGGGTTTAATTTAACTAGCTTATTCAAATACAATATTATCAAAAATTTATAACTTAATATTCAAACGGCCAAAGCCATGAAATAACTTAGAATGTTATCTAAATGTTATGCCTCGAATAACATGGTGCTTGTGGGTGTCTCTCAAGTGATGCAAGTGCGTGCTACTCGATGAAGGACAAAGCGGAAAGCATAGTTGGTGCAGACGATTAAGGCTCCATAGAAGTTCATGCAAGAGGTTGATAAAGCCTTTTCATAGTACATGTGTCTTTATCGGTTTGGCTTACTTTGAGCATCCATTGTAATGACCAAGTACCACATGAGTGAAAACCTTAATCTTGTGACAAAGTGATATTATAGCGATTACGACCCATATCTAGAAAGCTTTTCAAACACTCTCGCGTCCGGCATTAATATAAACACTACAATTATTTAAATTATAACAACATTAATATTAGTCACACAATTACTTTCCTTAAGTTTGAATATTTAAATTATTTGTTACTTTCACATACAAATAAATAAATAGTACAAATAGATTCTCTTAATTACTTAATATATCATAAATAATATTGTATATTATTTTTTATTTAATATTTTTGTAATTTTATATAAAATGAAAGTAAACATTACAAGAAACATGATGGAGAGATAGAATTATATATAATTTAATATTTTATTATAAAAATTATACGGTGAAAGTTTAATATAAGGTTTTATTATAAGGATGATTTTATAATTTTTTTTAAATAAAATAAAATAGACATGTGAAAAAATGATATAAATTATATAGAGAAAGTTAAATATAGGATTTCGATATGATTTTATCGAATAAATAAAGAATAACATTTCTTTTAAAAAATTAATACAAGTAGTTATTTTCAAAATATTTTAAATTATTTTGTATTTTTAAATATAAACTTAATTTTGTACGTAAGATCTAATTAATTAATTAATTTATTTTACGTTCATAACATTTTTTAAAATATTCTTTTATTTTTGTTGACAAACAAAATTTATTTTAAAAATTTTGAAATCAAACTCGCCTTTGAATGAAGATTAAAAAACCAAAACAAAAAATAAAACACGAAACAGACATCATTATGCTTTAGTTACAGTATTTGTCCTGTGTTCTTCAAATTTGAAGACGCGCGGTAGATTCATCAAAGCAATTGATACGCTCCCCAAATCAGTGCTCTCCGGCCAGAGACGAAACCATTGGGTTGGGGACCAAACTCAAAGGGGTCCGTCCACCATTCGCGCGCTGGAGCCGTCCTGTATCGAAAGCCCTCAGGCCTCAACAGTAACACCAGGGTCTGCCTCCCTCCTTGAAGTCATATATATATATGAGGCCTCCCCAGATCGTCGACGGTCACCACAGTGCTCCGTCGGGATTCCTCTGGTACGGTTCTCGTCGTCTCTCTCTAAAGATCATGTACCTCTCCTCAAACTCTGTCCCCGGATCGTCCGAATCGCTAGATCTGACTACGATCTCCATCTCTCTCTAAACATCTAGTGTTAGATCCGGTGTTGGTTGTGGTGCGAGGCTGGTGTCAGGGTGGTGGTGTTTTTTTTTTTTTTTTTTTTTCTCGCGTATCAAATGTGACATTAATGTATAATTTTGATCTTTTTTCCCTATGATAAATAGGAGATATCATAATGACAAATTTCAGCCATTAATTTTAAGTCGATTTCTTTTAACTGGTTGATCTAGGATATATATATATATATATATATTGCTTTTAGCTAGTAATTTTAACTCATTATCATTATGCATCACTCTTTTACAGCTAAAAATTACTAGAATAATTTTTTACAAATAAAAAATTATTATTTATTATCTACATTCATACACAAGCAAACAAGCAAATAGTTGAATATTTAAATAATTTTATTAACTTTAAGTGGAATGACTTAAATGTTTCAAGTCCACCAAACAACTTAACCAAGTTGGTATAAATTTATATGTCGACCATCACTGATTCGTTCGCACCGGCCAAACAGACTGCACTTCCCCCCAAAACAAATGCAGTCATTACTAACTTTATAGTTTATATTACTCCGTAAAGTTAATAAAATAAGTGTTTTTAAAGGAAGAAAATACTATAGCTTTTGATTTGTTGCATCCCAAGGATACAAACGAACGAACTGAGTTCAAGTGAAATATCATCAAACTTATTATCAAAATTTATTCGTTTAGGTATCCTTTGGGTTTTGAATTAACAGCTGAATTTATAATAATTAGACATGTTGTTTTAATTATATTTAATAAAATATTTTAAATAAATTCAATTATTTTTAACGTTAAAATCCAACAAAGTTCATAGTTTTTCATAAACAAAATATATTCATTTTCTTCTAACACGAGCACCCACTTTGGTATTTTTGTACTCAGTACTCGAATGCTTCCAGTAGATGGGAGCCAAGCCATACACTGTAATAATAAATAAAGAAACAAACATACAATTAAAACATCATTGCTAGGAACAGAAGAAGCCACTCGGTGGGCGGTCACTCTTTTTTTTTTTTTAAAGGAAAAGAAAAAAAAAACAAAAACATAATCAATTAGTTTATTGCGTGCCACGTCATCGAAACACAGTCCATTTATTTACTCGACAAGAACCACCCCACCCCCGTTGGAAAAGAGGAGCACGAACAATGAAGATCGAAGAGGTACAGAGAATATGAAGAAAAACCAGATGGCCACCGACAACCTCAAACCTTGTTCTTTGATTCTGCATTTCCACTTCCTAGTCACTGTTGCAGTGGGGTTCCTCGCAGCCAATGGATTCGGATTCGCAGCAGTGCTGCACAGCTCCGAAGGTACGAGCAAAATTTTAAATTTCAATCCATCATCCCATTCCCACCACCACGCCACCCCCCTTCCTCCCTCTCCCTCGGTCCTCCCCTGTTCGGTTGCCGAGAAATCAATTTCCATGGAGTGGAGAGAGAGAGAGAGAGAGGGGGAACATCAATACAAGAATACTTGAGTTTTCCGGATTTAAAGAAGGCTTTTTTTTGTTTTTTTTTGGTTGGGTTGTTTTGATTTCAATCAAACAGAAATACCCTTCAAGGAATTTTCAAATATCCGTTCATTTATGTTCCTTTCCTGCAATTTCTAGACATCCAAACAGAGGGACAAACACCCATTTTCATGAAACTGATTTAAGAGTACTTATTGTTTCTCGCATACACTTTGCTTTGCTACATTTCTTCAGCATCCAAATAGAAGGAAATAAATCCCTTGTTGTTGTTGTTGTTGTTGGAGCAGCGAACGTGCTGAAAGTAATTGCGTATAAGCTGGGTAAAACAGACTGGGATTTCGGGAAAGATCCGTGTAGTGGAAGTGGGAATTGGAACATTACAGCCACAGCCAAAGGTTCTGCAGAAAGCCACATCGCCTGCGACTGCTCTTTTTTCAACAACACCACCTGCCGTATCACAAACTTGTATGTACAGAAAGACTATTCTTTTCTTTCTCTCCATATTTTAAGTCTCCTTCAATTTTCAGTTTCTTTTTGATTCTGCTTTTCGATTGGGGCTCCCTGGTGTTTGCCCGTACAGACCAACCCCATATGGGCTGCCTGGCTTTCTGGCATAAGTAGATCTGATGTTGCTAAGGAAAATGTTAAAGCCTTCAATAAATAGAATAAACAAGTGTTAACTATACTAATCAATGATGAAATGTGATGCGTAAAAATGATGAAATCACTGTGTGTTGTGCTACTTATTTCCTCTATAGTTCTCCACGTACGAGTGCTGATATGTTAGCATTTGTTTGATCATTGAAATGGAGGATAATTTTCTTGGGTAACAACAACCCGGACCCGAAAAAACATATTATTTCTCGGGTACACTGATTGTTTCTCGGATAGAATTACCCATATTATTTTCTTGGGTAACAATAACAAACAGACAACCCGGAACAGGTGATGGATGCACACAGCAATTAGGGAACACTGGACACGGTCAAAGTCAAAAGGTCAAAGCCTTACTTTGTTTCACCTCCGACATGGTCCACGCACTTCTCCCGACGTCAGCGTCATGCCACTCAGGAGTCAATATTGGTTCACACTTCACGGTAGCCACGCCGGCGAAGCATCCCCATATATTATATATATGTCCTAGACATTAACCTTTTTCTTTTTTCTTTTCTTTTCTTTTAAATTTTAAAATAAAATGTTGTTATGGGTTTTTTTCATTTACTGTTGTTTTCTTTCTTTATTATTATGGATCTAAAAATAACCTTAATTCGTTCTATTTAGATATTAATCTTCGATAACATATATTAAATTTCATATCTAACTAACAATAAATTAAATAAAATTAATTTAAATAATAATAATAAGTAAAAATAATTTAAAATAAAAGTTATCTGATTTTAAAAAATCGACATATATATGATTTTATAATAAATTAATAAAAAATATTGCAACCAAAAATTCAAAATTAAATAAATATTTTAATAATAATAATAATTCAAATTGTAATAAATATAATTTAATATTTTTCGTTATATTCACATATTGTAATAATATTTTTTTAATATTATTTATGTTTTTTAAAAGTAATAGTTTAGACCGAATTTGTTCATATATTGTTACGTTTAGGTTTTTTTTTGATGCATTTAGGTTACTACACCTAAATAAATAAAAATAAGAACACTCACATTAATTAACAGATAATTGTCGAGGAATCAATTATATTTTATTAATTCAAAATAAAGTATATGTGAAGATAATAGAAAAAAATACAATAAACACGATAATGCAAATATGTTGTCTGTCACAGACTGCAGTGTACTTTGTTGACCAACCTGCCGCCAACCAGCATATTTATTATATATATACATACTCCCCGACAGGCTAGGTTGGCTGGAAAAATAGGTGTCATGGATTCTTGGTTCGAGATCTTTGGGTGACATTGAATTAGTGATTTTTTTTTATGGTCATAATATGGTGGTGTTTCGGTCTGTGTTGAGCTGAATAGTCTGTGTTAGCATGTAAATTACATCCTTCGAGTTTGGTGAGGCTTGGGCCAAGGGGAGGGGACCCGTATACATACGTGCGCACACACATTGAAAAAAAAAACATAGAAGGAAGGCTAATCACCTAAATTTTGATGAATTTTATTGGGTTGTTCAAAACACTGATAAGAACAAATTGAGATGCATTTTCAGTTTTAACAATATATATGTAAAACTTGGGCAGTGAATCAGAATAATTTTTTGTTGTGATGATTGTGCTATGTTTGGCAAGTTGCTCTGCAATCTGACACAAATGGCTCTGCACTAGAAATTTGATGTTGAATAATAACCATGCAGCACTCTAAAGGGACAAAATCTATCAGCAGCTGTACCACAGGAGTTCTCCCGGCTGAGTAAACTTCGGTTTCTGTAAGTCTATTTTCCTAATTTATTTAAATAAGATGGAGACTAAATCTCATTCCTAAGCTCCAACCTTTTCTCATACATACATGTAATGTAACATTCAGTGATCTGAGTCACAACCTTCTTATGGGTTCCATACCTGCGGAATGGGCTACCATGCGGCTGGAGGAACTGTATTGACCCCTTACACAATCACTGTTTTTCCCTACTAGACCCACATGAAAACAATACGGAATTTGATCTTTGTTAGTTGAAAATGTGCAGGTCTGTAATGGGCAATTTACTGTCAGGTCCATTCCCAAATGTCCTTACCAGGATCACCACCCTAAGAAACCTGTAAGTTATTCAAAGTTTAGACGCTTCCTATCATTTCATTGGATTTGTGTGTGGTTGTTGATGCTGCAATTGGCTTATTTCCGTTCAATTCTCTGCTGCTTGAAATAATGTGGTTCCCAAGACTCTTAAAAAATGGCTTGTTGGAACGTAAAATTGTATAATTTAAACATTAATTCCAACAGGCCTCAAAGTTTTCTCAACCATTTAATGCAACTATTGATAGTGAAGTTATAGATCTAGTTGTCTGACATATGAAATTAGCCCATGTAAGAGCAAGGCTCTCTATTATTTATAAATAAATAGCTAAATTTTAAATTTATACTCTAACAAATTCTTTATATGACTTTAAAAATATGAAAAATGATATAATAACTCTTCATAGATGAATAATGAGTTCATAGCTCGTTCTTCAAATAATTAATGATGAGTTATTGTTTGTGGATCAAGGAATCCTAGTCTCAAATGTTGATGAGTTATTTGATTATTTTAATTAAAATAAAACCAACTCAACATTAAAAAAATAATATTTTAATAAAAATAAAAGTAAATTAAAAAGTAATGTTAGAGTTGTATGTGTAAAATGATTTTATACATTTAAATATTCTTCATATTTAGAGAAAATATAAAAAGTAATATTAGAGATACTCTAATAGTGCTAGTGCCATGTATATCATATACCCTTATTATTTTGTTCTTGGTTTTTTAAATTACAAAGTCATATTTTACTGTTGCATATATATATATATATATATATATATATATATATATATAGAGAGAGAGAGAGAGAGAGAGAGAGAGAGAGAGAGAATATATGAGGTATCAGCTTGAATGAATTCTTTTTGGCGTTGTTCCACTTTAAGAAATAGACACAAAATGGCATTGTTTTATGTAAGAGGGGGTCAGCTGACCCCTTGCATCCTCGTGTGTGTGTGTACACATACATATATATTTTGTAAAGATTGACCTGTGTATGAAATACAGGAGTCTGGAAGGAAACCTCTTTTCTGGTCCCATCCCAACGGATATTGAAAAAATGGTCAATTTAAAAAAAATGTAATGCTTCTAACTCTTTCATTGCATACATTTATATTATTTATTAATGTCATGTGAGCTTTATTGGTACTAATCTTCTCTACCATCCTAATTGTTATCTTCTTGATATTCTTCTTTTTCTTTTTTAGTCATCTATCATCAAATGCTTTCACAGGAGAAGTGTCAGTTGCGCTTGCCAAGTTGACCAATTTAACTGACTTGTGAGTGAAAAATGTTATCACTTTTTTGTGGGTTTGTTTTAAAACTGAAATTTATTTCTGCTTCTCTATATTATATAAGTTGATAAGTAATTGTTTGAATTTTTATTTAGAAAAAAAATCCTATTTAACCTTATTTCTATATGTATTGTAAAATTGCTGCATGCTTTCTAATTAAAGTTTTTTTTTTTTTATGGATTCCATGCTAATTTGTAACTTTTATATGTTTCAGGAGGTTGTCTGACAACAAATTCTCAGGAAAGATACCTTCTTTCATCAGCAACTGGACGAAAATTAAAAAATTGTAAGCTTCTGTATGTGTAGTTCAGAATTTTTTTTTAAAACAAAAATCTCTATCCTATCATTTAATGACCATAAGATTCTTCTTTGTATTATAGGCACATACAAGGTTGCTCTCTTGAGGGTCCTATTCCTCCCAGCATTTCAGCCTTGACGACCTTAACTGATCTGTATGTACTCAAGACCTTATTTAGAACGTTTAGGTTTAAAAATAGGATCAATGTTATATATGATATTGATGTTTACTTTTGTTACAGAAGGATTAGCGACTTAAAGGGCAGCGGGTTTCCATTTCCATTACTGAAAAATATGGAATCCATAAAGACACTGTGAGCTTTTGTATTTATTATATATTATAGTCATGTAGTATTCTAAAAAGTGTTTTCGAACATCTAATTGAACAGTTAGTTCATTTTTCTCTGATGCAGTTTATTGAGAAATTGCCTAATTCATGGAGAGATCCCAAATTATATTGGTGATATGAAAAATCTGAAATATCTGTGAGCATTTCTGTTCATTCTTATTACATGCAAAATTATCAGTATTTTAATGAAATTGGATCTTTTGCATTTTACAGTTCTCCACAGCCAACTAAAAGAATCATTTTTTTTCTTTGTAACTAATGCACTTTGATTGTCAATGTAGAGACCTCAGCTTCAATAACTTGACTGGGACAATTCCAGCATCCTTTGAGAAGCTTTCAAAAATAGATTTTATGTAAGTGAATCTCTTAAAGGATTCAGGTTCCCTTGGCCACATATTTATTAGTTGCTTATATGATGCTGCTCTCTTGTAGGTACTTGACTGGAAACAACTTGACTGGACATATCCCTCAGTCAGTTCTAAGAAGCAATAGAAATATGTATGTATATTATTTTGAAAATAAAAATGTTAGATTTTAATTTTCAATTCTAGTCATTTGTCAAATTTTGTTGTAGATATACCTCGAGATGAACTAACTGTTTCTTTCATAATGTAGGGATGTTTCTTGCAACAATTTTACATGGGCAGAAGGTGATCCGGTTGAATGTCCACAAGGGAATGTGTAAGTTTAATTTGGACTTCATTTATGTCCCGAGTCATTGTTTTGCAGGGAAATGTCATCTGTATATGATCAGTTGAATATTTTTTTTAATTAATTTTTTAATTTTTTTTACAGGAACTTGGTCGAGAGCTACCACAATCCCTCAATAGATGTATCGTAAGATTCTTTTGGCGTGCATAAAATATAACAGATTTTGTCATTGCTTGTGATTTAGGAATAGTATAGTGTTAAACTTATACTGTTAAATTTGGGTGAGATCTACTTGATACTTTATTGTCATACTTACATTCAGCTACTAATTCAACTCCTCTTCCTTTTTTGCAGTTTTGGCAATAATGTCGATCCATGTTTAAAGAAGGGCTTTCCTTGCTCAGATTCAAGTAATTAACATGAGTAGCTCATCTATGGTTGATGTGTTGTTGTTTTTCTTTTGGCTGCGCCAATGAACTTGACAATTTTTGGATTTAAAACTTATCTCAAACAAAGCTAATAATAGGTAATTAGAGAATGTCATAAATTGTCTGCAAAATATAGTGATAGTTTCAAATCTGGTTGGGTAGGAGGCAGTTGATATTGGCTGACTTAGTTGAGGTGGGGGAAACTTGTTATACAAAATGTTGGATCTCTCTCAGGCAGGCCCAACAGTGAGGGTTAACCCAGCGTGTATCCTATATTCATTGAAAGAATTTATATTTTTAGCCTAAAAAATCTAGCCTTAACATGCCTTGCTAATAATTTACACAATATATGCTAAAATATTCATATAGCAATTTTTTCGTAAGAAAAATTTTATATAACATCTGGAAGAAATCCATGTATTTACTATGAGAATTTTTTGTCTAAAGCAGACAAAGAATGCTCAGGAATTAGTACATAATGTGAGCCTATATATATATATATGTTACAAATGTGCAATTTTTGTTTTTCGTTTTTTTTTTGGCTAAGTATCTCTATTTCCCAATGATATCTATCTTTTGTTAACATGTAAACAGATCGTTACAGGCTGCACATTAATTGCGGTGGAAGTGAGACAACCATTAATGGAAATGTGACTTATGAAAATGATTCAGAGCAAAGAGGTGCTTCAATGCTTTACTTGGGTCAGTACTGGGCCTTTAGCAGCACTGGGAAATTTATGGACGATGATCTGGATGGAGACACATACATTGAGACCAACAGGTCATCACTTTCGAATATTTCTGCTCCCGAGAGACAATTGTACGTGACTGCTCGTGTTTCCCCCATCTCCCTTACGTATTATGGGCTATGCCTTAAGGATGGAAATTACACTGTCAAACTCCACTTTGCGGAGATAATTTTCATGAGTGACGGACCATTTAGAAGCCTTGGTAAACGGATATTTGATGTCTACATCCAGGTAATAGAGTTGGAACAATAAGAAAACAACCGGTACTATTTATTTAGTCATGTATCAGTTTCTATTTTCCATATTCAAATGGTCCGGCTTAAATATATCATGGTTTATATTTTTATTGTTCATTTTATATTTAGATCTTTGTATTCTAAATGTTAAGAGCATTGGCTAGCTAAAACTAAAATAACTAAAATCTCGAAAGTGCTTGTACAGTGGGTTATTAATTTTTTTCTTTTTTCTTTTTCTTTTCAGTAATTTTCAAATATCTTTTGTAGTAGATGTGAAAATTTAAACTTGATGTTGTGCGCTGAAATGGAAAACTAGCTTCCTTTAACGTCTACTTACCTAATTAATCTTTGTTTGAGTACCAAATAAATCAATGTTGTGCTCATCTCATGTCTTTGACTATAGGAGAAGTTGGTTTTGAAAGATTTTAATATTGAGGAGGCGGCTGGGGGAGCAGGTAGAACCATCGTAAAGAATTTTACTGCAGTTGTCACAAGGGACCACACATTAAAGATCCGATTATACTGGGCTGGAAAAGGAAGTACTGGAATCCCAAAGAGAGGAGTTTATGGCCCTCTTATATCAGCTATATCGGTAGATCCCAGTAAGTCCTTAAAATTTTCTCCACTTCATCTTGTTATTTTATTATTCCTAGATTAATTTGCATTGTAAGTAAAATGAAATGGGCTTAATTATTAGTAAAGCATAACAATTTCACAGATCAATCAATGTACTACGGTTTTTTACATCCCAAACAGATCAATCAATTTCACAGATCAATCAATCAATCAATGTACTACTCCATTTCAAGATCTTACTAATGAATGAATAATGCTGTCTCTTCTTGCACAGATTTCGAAATACCTTCATCCAACGCCAAGAAAAAACAGGTGCTCAAAGTGGCTGCATCTGTGTCTTCTGTATCATTTTTCACTCTCTTTGTTCTGCTACTAGTTCTAATCCTAAGGCAGAAAGGGTACCTTGGAGGCAAAATATCTGAAGATAGTGGTACTAATCTTTCCCAACAGTACACTCGACTCCTAATTTTTGTTATTATAGCACTTTTTTACTGTTTTTTTCCTTAAATGGTTTTTTAAGCTTTTATTACGAAAAAAGAAGTCATGAAGTTTATTTTTTAGTGATTCAGTAAGTCCTATCAAAATTCTATGCTTGTCTTTTTAATGATTCAATGGTGGCATATAAATTACTTGAATGTTGGATGTTTTTTTTTTAAAGTGTGAGTTCTCCTCTTATGTTTTCCTTACATATTGATTAGTCATTATGTAAGCTCCCTCTAATCCTTGTATGTGAAAATCCTTCCTTTTTTGTTTCAACTTTCAACACAATAAAAATGACATTGTGATCGTTCTTATGACATGTAATGTATGTTGTACGGTGCAAAAGAATTTATTCAATGCTGTATTGTGAGTGATCTCACTGATGGCCTGTGATGTATTTTGTACAGAGCTAAGGGGTTTAGACCTACAAACAGGTTTGTTTAAACTGAGACAGATTAAGGCAGCAACCAGGAATTTTGACGCAGCAAACAAAATTGGTGAAGGTGGTTTTGGCTGTGTATATAAGGTAAGATTTTTGTGTGTGTGTATATATATATAATACTTGTTCGTCTTTCATAAATTTGCTCTATCATAATAGGTTGATTTTTGACACTGTAGTTTTGTATGTTAAAAAAAACAATTAAGAAGCAATATTTTGTGTCCATCTAGTGGCAGTAAAATTTGAAAGATAGTTGGCATATTTCATTATGTTTCATCAAAGAGAAGAAAGCCATAAGATAATTATGAATTTATAGAGGAAAACTCAACATCATCATTCCAATGGGCTTTGATAGGTGCCTTCGATTATCCTGGATGACAAGTATCAATATGATCTATGGTTAGGATTTTCTTATAGAATATGTGATGAGAAGACCAAAACACAACCATATATGGAACAATTTTAATTTACTGCCTAACTGTAATTTTGCTCCCATTTTATGGTTTTAGTTCTCTAGTTGGGGATTCTTTTGTAGGGTCTATTATCAGATGGAACTGTAATAGCGGTGAAGCAACTCTCCTCAAAATCTAAGCAAGGGAACCGAGAATTTGTTAATGAAATAGGAATGATTTCTGGACTGCAGCATCCAAATCTAGTGAAACTGTATGGGTGTTGTGCTGAAGGGAACCAATTATCACTGATATATGAGTACTTGGAAAACAATTGTCTCTCTCGTGCACTTTTTGGTGAGCTTATTACTTCTGATCATGGAAAATTAATTGTACATCACATGAACGGAAGCCAGAGTTTCAGTGGTTTAAGGGAAAATTATAAGATCTCGATTAATCCTGCAGTTCCTTTTATTAATTTCTCTTAGGCCGGAATGGAAGAGGTAAACTGACGCTGGACTGGCCTATCAGGCAGAAAATATGCCTAGGCATTGCCAGGGGGTTGACGTATCTACATGAAGAGTCCAGAATCAAGATGGTACATAGAGATATTAAGACAAGCAATGTGTTACTTGATAAGGACCTTAATGCAAAAATATCTGATTTTGGTCTGGCAAAGCTCACCGAGGATGACAATACCCACATAACCACTCGAGTGGCTGGGACCATGTAAGCTTTCTTCTAGAACCTTCTTTGGATACTTAAAACTTTTTCTATGCAAAACGAGTTAATGATATATCTGAGTTCATATTTGTTAAAGTGAGTCTTTGCTCAATTTCATTGGGTAATGATTTATACACATTTCAATATTTTTAAATCCATTTTTTGTGTGTGGTGCTTATGCTATGGTATTGTAAATACTGTAGTCTTCAACCTGTTACTTTCTTTGACTTGGCAGAGGTTATATGGCCCCTGAATATGCAATGCGTGGTCACTTGACCAACAAGGCAGATGTATACAGCTTTGGGGTTGTTGCTTTGGAAATTGTCAGTGGAAAGAGCAATACAAATTATAGGCCAAAGGAGGAATTCGTTTATCTGCTAGATTGGGTAATTAATTTCTCATGAATATTTTTGTTACCCTCAAAGTTATTCATTCTATTGAGCATAATTCTTATTCCTTCAACATTATTGTGATAGGTTTTTCTTGAACTCATTTTCCAGTGAACGCAACATATCAAACTTTAGTTATAAGAGTAGTTATAAAAGCAAACTGTTTTCTTGAACTCGTCTACCCTTTACAGAAAAGTTAACTAAATTTCAGAATAAGAGAAGCTTCCAGGCTGTTTTTTTGTTTTTGTTTTTGTTTTTAAATGAAAGGATGCTAATATATATATATATATATATATATATATATATCACACACACACACACACATATGTTCTTCTGACTCTCCTTTGCAGGCCTATGTTCTGCAAGAGAGAGGGAGTCTGATGGAGTTGATTGATCCAGACCTGGGTTCTGAATACTCTTTAGAACAGGCAACTGTGATACTGAATGTGGCTCTCCTATGCACCAATGCATCCCCCACAATGAGACCCACAATGTCCCAGGTTGTGAGCATGCTTGAAGGTCGAACCGCCATTCAGGAGCTCCTAGCTGATCCCGGGTTCTCGATTGGTGGCTCAAAATTTAAAGCCATACGCAATCATTTCTGGCAGAGCCCAAGTGAGATTCATAGCCTCAGCAACTCCATCTACGGTCCGGATACTGCTTCATCTACGTCAAACCCGGAGCTGGAAGAAAGTGATTTATCTTTAGACACTAGAGAGGGGATTCATTCGAGTCTCTGATTGAATTAGGTGAAATGGTCCTGTGACAGTGTCATTTTTAATAGTAGTGGGTTAAACCGGCCCCTAGCCCCTCTGTATATTCTGTACTATACCCCATCGAAACAGATATTAGGTTAGTATACGTTATTTTGTAAGTTTTCTAGTTTTATTTATTAGTTTTTTTAATAGAAAATATATATAAAACTTAAAATAATAAAAAATTATTTTAATTATTTCAAATTTTAAAAATAAAAATATTTTTTTATTCAAAAATAACTATCATATTTTTACAAATAAAAATAGAATACAAATAAAATAAATATGCTCCAACAAAATATAAAAGAATAAGCCAGCCAAGCCCTTAATTGTAAGATACACGCATTTACATGGTTAGTGCTACGCAGGTTACATTAACAAATTGCATGTTCCTCTCTCTAGCTACTACTATAAAATATGTCATTTTGTTTTCTAAAGGAAATCAGACTTATCTAATTTTGTGAATTTTAATTAGTAATGCTACTTTGGGAGTTCAAAATATAATGCAAACAGCAAATGCAGCCTATCAGAATAGTAAAATTTGAGAATTGATCATTACATTCTTATATTTTAACATGAAATATGACACTTCTTATCGTAATCAATGTTACATTTATGACACATGAAATATGTGTTTATATTTTCTTGTCCATCTCATTCTGATTTTATTTTCTTTAAATTTATTTATATGATATATCAATTTAAGCCTTTTGTCATTTTTGTGAAATGGAAAGTAATTTAGTAATTATTATTTTTTCATTGAGGTGGTGACATTTATACCCTTATTTATCTATTTTCCAAGCCCGCAGTCGCAGTCGCTCTCGCTCCCTCGCGCACCTGGAACTGGAAGAATCGTCTCCGTCGCTGCTCCGGTCACCACCAACGACGCCGCTGCAACGTTCTTTGCTACAGTCTTCTTCTCCACCGTCTTCTTCACGACAATCATTGTTTTCTTCTTCTGCGCGATAGCCCTGCCTTCTTCGTCTTCTACAGATCAATTCGCAAGGTACCTCAATTCTTCTCTCTCTCTTCTCTCTCTCTCTCTCTCTCTCTCTCTCTCTCTCTCTCTTCTCTCTCTCTCTCTCTCTCTCTCTATATATATATATATATATATATCCTCATTCGTAGGTTCATGTTCTCTATATTCATGATTGACTGGTTTGATCAATGTTGCCTAGGGTTTATAAGGTTTTAAACAGCCGAGTTGTCATGTTACTATTATTTTCAGCATTGGTTTTTTAGATTGTCCTGTTAATACGATGTCACAAATTCATATGACTGTCTTTCTGTATATAAGCACGCATATTTGTTAATGCGAACTCACAACTTTTAAGGCCATTTCAAAATTTTACCTATTTTGAAACAGAGAACACACCTTTGAAATGCATCTGTGAGACATATTTTCAATAGGTTTGCTATGTTTTAAAATCAGGCAGGGAAAACTGAAATGCACCCGTACTGTTTTTTTTTTTTTTAAATTTGTTTTGGTAAGTCATTTTTTCCTACTGTGTTTAGTATATTTCTTTTTTGAAACAAAACCATCCTCCACTCCCTGCCCTAGCGCATCGGAACTGCAGACTCCCCTTTTTAAAGCTAGTTTCTTAGCCTCTCTTGCATGCTCCGTTCTAGCCCTGTATTGGTCATTGCATCTTGATCAATTCTTCTGTAAGGTGATCATCTGTCACAACTCAGTAGTCTTCACACCGAAGTCATATTCCCTGTACTCCAATGAATATGAGGAAACATTGTATATTGTTTTCTAAGCAAATGTGCCATATTTTAATATCTTAGACGGTTGGTCGGTAGTAAATTTATGGACCAAGCAATCAATTTATGTGCATGCATTTCTGCATTTTGACTTCAAATTTGGGGTAAGGGTAACCTTCTAAATTTTCATTTCTTGTTCATATTTTGTTAATGTAACTGATATGATTGCCATAGTCATTTTTCTTGTCTGAATTGCTTTTCCATTGAAGGCTGTAAGAAAGTATGTGTTTGGTTTGAAATGCATTTACTGCTTGTTGAGGACTAATTTTGTGCGTTACATATACTTGATTGGTTGAACGTGATCTCTTTTGATGTTTGTTTAGGCTTTCTATTATTTCAATAAATAAATCACACAGAATTGATAATTCATTTGTTTCATGTCCCTTTTTTCAATTTCCATCCACCTTATCATCTGCGCAATTTAATGTCTGGGAGTAGTGCTCCCTTTTAATTTTCGTACTGTTCACAAATCTTGAGCATTTCATTCATGTACACCGAAAACTAGCTGTTGCCTCTGCTAATTTGTCATTTATCATCAGTGTGCATCTTAGGGAGATTTTAGAAGTGGATGAAGCTGACTTCTAGCAGCTGACATTTAATGTTGCCGTCTCGTTGTTGTTTTGAGCGGGTCCTTGAGTGTTTTTTCCCCTTACTGGGACTGTTGGCGTTGGCAAATATGTTGGTTCAAGGAAGCTTCTGACAATATAAATAATTTCACATCAAATTCTGAACGTGGTGAATACTGCAGGATATAGTGATATTTTTTACACTGCGGTTTCTATGAAAAATCAATATATTTACTATTTTGTTTACCTGTTTACAGAATCAATTGAGAAAAGATGGGCATGAAATAGTTGAACATATTGACTAGATATCTTTTTTTTTTTTCACATGTAGGAATACCTTATCTGGCCCAACTGCATGCTGTAACATATACTACATACTTGAAGTAGGCAGCTTCCTTGCAGGCATTTCCATTTATTGCCTCATCATTTTCATCAAAGAATAAAATCATGATCTACTTTGCGCGCCTTAGAACGTTCCGTCTCCCTGTCAGGCTCAACAATGTAACCAGGCCCTTGCAGTCTCTTTCAGTTCAATCCAATTTTGTTCCAAAGGATCCCAATGCCGAGCCCCAAAGGTACAAGTATCCACCATTCTATGATCCATATGGACCTAGGCCTCCGCCATCTGATAAGATCATTCAGCTTGCTGACCGCATTTTGACCCTTTCACCTGAAGAGCTTATGCAAATTACTCCCGCCCTGAGAGAGAGGCTCAATCTTCCTAAGCTGCAGCCAATTGATGGCCTGGTTATGGATGTGCAGGGAGGGGCAGTTGCTGGATCTGGAAAGGCTGAGGAGGAGAAGGCAGAGAAGACAGCTTTTGATGTGAAGCTGGAGAAATTTGATGCTTCTTCGAAAATCAAGGTGATCAAAGAAATCAGGGGTTGCACCAGCCTAGGGTTGAAGGAGGCCAAAGAACTGGTTGAGAAGCTGCCTGTTGTGTTCGCACGAGGGGTCACTAAGGAGGCAGCAGAAGGCATAATAGAGAAGGTTAAGGCCGCCGGTGGAGTTGCTGTTATGGTGTAGAATATAGTGCGTATGATTTGGTTATGTTCTGTGCATTGTCCTTGTTGGATATATATATATATATATATAACCAAGGGAATTTACGGTCTTTGAGAATGAGTTTTGTTAGAAAAATGCATGGCCATGGTAGTTGGAGATCAACTGAACTATATATCTAAGATCTGGAATGATTTTCTGGGTCAAATTTATATTCAAGATTAAAGAATTCTAGGTATGAAGCATTCAGCTTTGGAAAATTTAATGTTGATTACAAGCCAAAAGGTTTGTTGGGGGCTGGGAAGCTGACCGTTACATCTTTGTGCCTATTCCCACCCAATTTTTATTTTTATTTTTAATGTTCCAAAATTTTGTATTTCACTGATGCGAAAATTTTCATTTTCATTTCAGATTCTTGTACGTAAAAATATAGTAGACAGCACAGCAGGGGGCAACCTCAAAATTCGTAAGCCAAGATAGTGCTCCATATTTTTACGGCAGGTAGGTAAGAATGTGGATCGAGAACTACACAATGCCCGGCCGGTTTCCAACACAACTTCATTCCTCGTATGGAAAATGTGCCCGAATTACTTCGTTTCATTTCTATAAGTAATCTTTTTCCCCTTTCCGTTTCGTTCCGGAGCGATCACGTGACCATCCAATTCCAACATGATATTTTGAAAGTTTTTAAAATAATTTTATCTTAGAATATTTAATTAGGCCTAATCGGCCATAATCATTTGTCTTGTCTCGATAAATTATTCGACCCGACCTGATCCGCCAGAGTCATTTGTCTCGTCTCTATCCACCATAGTCATTAGCCATATTCGGATCCAAACACATCCGGAACTCACTATCCATTCCTAATAATTAGATCTACTAAAAAAAATGATAGGTGCGCCCCGCTGACATCACAGAGATGGAAAAAAATGACAGCTCAATTATTGTATCTGAGATTTCATTAGTGCGATTAATATCCTCCGTTCATTAAAAAACTAAAGGGCCCCCAGATCAAAGGCCTGTTATAAAGCTAGGCCTGGCGACAAATTTACTGCGCGATGTGCACCTAATAATTAACCTAAAAACCGAACCCAAACGCTGTCTTCGAAAATACTCAATATTCATCCACCCACATTATCCGACAAACAGTGTGTTAGAATTTAGGTAGGGACCTTTTAAGTTACTGCAATCTCAGATCTCCGCCCCAATTAGCCTTCGCTTCCATTCAGATGCCCTGTGCTCCTCGATTCTCCATTTCTTTGATCCTACCCTTTGTGGAATGAATCAAGGAGGTTAGAAGAAGAAGAGCCTAAAGCAATCGATCTCCAAACAGACCTTTATGGCAGCTGTCCAAGTTCATCACCTGACTCAATGCATCACCTGTCACGCGTGGAGTCCTGATGGCTCCAGTACTCCCCTCAATCTTTCTCTCCCGTGTTTCACATTTCATTTCTAATGTAGATACAGACAACAATTCTTAGTATTTGTTCTCACTTGGTGACGACCCCGCCGCTTAATGCATTTATATGTTTATTGTTGCTTAGTTTTATCAGCTACCCAATTCGGGTAATGACCCAATTTGAGTAGACCCATGAGCACATTTGAATGTTTGATGATGGGTAGAGAGAGAATAAGTGTTTGCCTAATGGTATGAAATTTTGATGACCTTCTGAATTGAAATAATAATAAAGTTGGGGTGCCATCTAGTACATTTCACATTCCCCTTAACGCCATAGCACGCTGTACGCTAAGTTTCTTTCTTTCATTTCATATCAGATAAGGCTTAGATTTATGTATTCTTGATATGCAATTTCAATATCTCACCACCGCTGTCACCTCATTCCACCGACGCCTTTTTTGCATCAACCAGCCTCCATTGCTGCCAGAAATGTAATCATGTAAGTCCATCCTGCTGCCGCCATCACACCTTGAACACAAACGTGACATGCCAGAGTTTTTTTTTGCATCCACAGTTTTTTTAAAACCAAAGGATGGAACTTTCTTTAAAGAATATAGTCCATGAAAAAAAATCTCCATCCGATTCCAACCACAGTTTTTTTGCACCTAGTTATGACAGAACAGTTGATTAAAGGTTGAGCAATAAGCAGTGTGCATGCCAGAGAAGGCAATTAGAATACATACATATATGTGTGTGTGTGTATTTCAAAGCCTTTCTAATCGTGGACCATTTTTTTCACTGCTGCCGCTAGGCCTTTGTCCCTGAATTTGGGATAGTTTACTAAGGACTTGCTGCTCACACTGTTCATTTTTGTCTGGTGTCCTTGCTAGTTACACTTTGAGCTGCCTAAAAGATCTAAATTCTATAGAAAACTGCCTTTATTATACCCTAATTTGGAATTATCATTTGTTTCCGAGGTCACCCCATATTTTATTTGGTTGTCCCTGTCACATAGGCTGACCTCATGGAAGGTGGAATTTGCAATATTAAATATGGTGATTGTAAGAACATATTTCTCTGGGTAGTTTTCATTTTCTCTTGTGCTTTGCTCTTGTATAGGCTAGGGAACAATTTTCCTGTTGGTTTGTTTGATTAACACTGTAAAAAAATCATTTTTTAGATTTTGTTATCATATTTTTTAGAAAATGCTATGGCTTATAATTGCACATGTATAAAATTTACCTTTTCTTAAATATTTATTTGATTTTTCCCATGCTCTATTCTGTTATCAAGCCTGTGTTCATGTTATGTGTGAATAGATTTAAAGGACTCATAAGGCATGGTTTTTGGTGCCCTTTATTGGTTTTTCTTATACGGCATTGCATTGCCTTTGCAGTGGTGGCAATCTGTCCCAACAATAATGAGGTTCACATTTATAGTTTGTTGGAAGACAAGTGGAAGAAAGTACATGTTCTTCAAAAGGTATTTTTCCTAAATTCCTTATCCTCACAGCTATTATCCTAGAGTAATACTACTAAACTAGACTAACTTAGTACAATGTTAGGACATAATTGACAGGCATAAATATGTTCATTTGATAGAATTTAATTTTTTTTATCAAAAAAGAATTTATTCAAGGAACCTCAGAAGTTGGAAAACTATAACAGACAACAAAGAGATGATATGTCAAAAAAATTATCAGTACAAACAATATCACAACAAAAAGAAACATCCAAAAACAAGCCCCACAGCTCATCTTTCACTCTGTGGATGCTACTAATTGCTCCTCTTTGACATTAAATAGCCTTTGAAATACGAAGTTTATGATTATGTGACATCAGTTGTTTAGATTTTGTATTTCATTTTCCTGGCTGAGAGTATTAATCATTATCCTAAGGTTATTAAAACAATGCAAAGTTGAATGTCGTTTCATGACAAACTTATAGTTTGCCAGTTTTAGTGCATCAAGAATGTTTTATATATTTTGGGGAGGGCCTTGAACTAGACCTTAGTCTCATGCTTCTATTGGAAAACATTTTCTTAATGGTAACTCCCCAATCTGGGAAGCAAAAGTACCTCCTGACATTAAACCCATGCCTTGAGTAGCACTGCCTGTGAGGATTCCGTGGTGAATTGCTTCAGAGAAGTTGTACACATTACCAAACCGTTTCACACTTTTACTATGTAAAATACGGGCTAGGAAGGGCATTGTCTCCCTTGTTCTCTTTTTGTTTGGCATTCATGAAATATTGAGTGTGTTTGGCTACAGCTTCTGGTGTTCACATTTGTAATGGGGAGTTTTCTTTGGTTTTGGGCTGCACCGAGGAAATTAAATGCTGTAAAGTTATGCATTCTTTGTTAAGAATTAAGAATACACAATTTTGTTTAAGTTATGCTATAATGCCTTATTGAGTTATTTCACAATCTTGGCATGGAAAAGCCAGGTTTTGGTTATTTTATTCACCCAAAGCCATGTTTCCTTTCTCATTAATCGAGTGGACTGAGACATGCCTCTTACACAATATAAACAACCATAGGACTTGCCCCTGCCAACTCATGAATTCTCTGGAGAGTTCTTTTTTGTACGTGGACTGAAAAAGGAATTAGAAAAACACTATTCTTAAGCCTCTGCCTTCCTAGCTTCCAGACCTCAATACTGACAAATCTTCAAACCACTGTTTCAACTCCTCCAAACTTAATAGCATCTTCCCTTAGCCTTCCACATCTTCATCCTTCGATGTTGAAGGATCATTAGTCTGGTAGATTTTTTTTAATCATCTTGACATGTTGATGGTTATTCTTTGTGTTTGGTGTAAACATGAATGCGCGTGATATTTACATCAATTTATATGGCTAAAAACTTTATTCTAATTAATCTTTGATTGTTGTGTTTCTTTTGCATTAAAGCATGACCAAATTGTTTCTGCGATAGACTGGAGTTCAAGATCTAACAGAATTGTTACTGCATCGCATGATCGAAACTCGTGAGTGCCTGGTTTTTTAATTTGAACTAATATGTGTATATATATATATGATTTTGCTAAAATGAGAATGAGGGCTTTAATCTAAACCGTTGGATGTTGCAATCAACGGTCTAGATTAAATTTTCATTTAATTGTAATTCTGCTACAGTAATTCACTATAGATTTGGACTGTTCAACACTAATCTAACGGTCCAAATTAAAAGTTTTTATGATAAGAACTTGACCTCAAGTTTTTAATATAGCATGACCATATATATATTAAGAAAAGCTTGCTTTTTTTAAATTTATTGTTCCTTGCACTTATCTATCTAGCTATAGTTTTTGTTTTAATGTCTTTATCTTTCTAGGTATGTTTGGAATCAAGATGGAGAAGAATGGGTACCTACCCTTGTAATCTTGAGGCTAAATAGAGCAGCGCTTTGTGCTCAGTGGAGTCCCAAAGGTATTGAAAAGTGCTGCACTTTTTTTTAAAATTTAAACTGACAAGATTATTCTTCGAACAACTTTATTTACCGTGATTCCTTATTTGGAAATACATTGTTTATCTTTCCTTTCAACATTTATGTATTTGTTAATGAACTTATGTCTTTTGCACCCCTCCCAGAAAATAAGTTTGCTGTTGGAAGTGGTGCTAAAACTGTTTGTATATGCTACTATGAGCAAGAGAACAATTGGTACTATCTTTTTTCCTGTCGCTATTTATTTTATTTTATTTTATTTTTGGTCAGGAACTTTTAATTATTTGCTCCTTTTCTTATCTCCTGATACTTCTTGTCATTTGCTTTTGTATGTAGATACTTCATTGTTGCGTTATTAACTTTATATAATATTTTTGTTATCTGGCGGCTTGAAATATGCTTTTATTCTGGACTATTGTCACATTGTTGTTGTTGGTGGAAGGTAAGAAAGTTAATCGCATCCTATGAACTGGGGAGCAAAGATTGAATCAATAATAGGATGTAATATTGTTTTTTGAGATGGCTTGAGTAATTGTGACACAATACCTATAAGTGGACCATTTAGGGAAGAGGCGGTCAATTTAGGAGTATTTAAGAAATCTGGTTATGGACTACAAAATACTGGGATGCAAGTGGTTAGAATAGATATGAAAGAGTCGAAGAGTACTTGGCTTTGGATAGGAATGACTTGAATAGGTGGCCTAAGAGAATCCATATTGACTACCCATTTGATTTCTAGTTTTGGTTTTTGCAAATTCTTGGAATTAATACTTTTTTATGTTTTTTTGTTCTAGGTAAGAGGTTAAATTGTTTGGAACTTAGGATAAATGCATATCTATTTTAAGTTAGGTGCTTCTATATTCGATGGATTATTAACTTTATAATTGCATTATAAACTCACTTTTCAATGTTAATCTGTACAATATATTTAAATGATAGAGCTGGAGGATTAGTAAGGCCCATCCATGGCAAGGTTCAAAAGTACGTGAGTCGAAATGTTACAGTGCCTAGGGTGTACGGCGAGGTGGGTGCCTCAACTAAGAATGATAATTTTTTAATGCAAAATTAGTTTTAGAATAATAAAATCATAATAAAAATATTAAACATAGAATCATAAATATCCAAATACAATTAAATCCTAATTTAAATATCCAATAACACAAAATAACTCAAATAGGCAATCATTAATCAAATAAAATGTTCGTGTCTAATGATCGAAAGTTAGGATCCTGATCCTCAAATGGTTCATCATCTAAATACTCTTACTTCTTTTTCACAAAAGTTACATTGAATATATTTATATTTTTTGTTTTATCTATTTCTATTTCATTCTCATATTTTTAGATTTTTATTGAATACATAACGTATTATAATAATAATATCTATGAATAATATTACAAAACACAAATAATAAAAATTTATTATTTATTTTTCTTACTAATTTTATCAATAATTTATATTTTTGCAAGTATATATAATTTTATCTTAGATATTATTTTTTTCCAAATGAATTAAATAATTTTATAATATATAAGTCAAATAATAATAAATTACCACTCATGATAAAAGATTGAAGAACAAAACAGTGAATGAAGTTACGGGCAACACGATAGAAGATTGGTGATCTGCGACAGCCGATGACAATGGTGACGAGTGACCTTTTATCTACCATGGCCAATCATCTGTGATGATTTGCGACGGGTTTGCGATGAAGACCGACATGAGTCTGGAGGAGTTGTGTGAATCGTATTTGAAACCCTATTAGCCTAGTATTAGTAGTGGTCGATCAACGATGTGAGATAGATGAGGTAGTCGATGATGTTTTAAACCTCATTTTCTTCCTTTTTTAAAAATGAAAAATGAATTGTTGAGGCTTCTATCTTATCCCGTATTTTATCTGAGGTGGTCACACAGGCTCTAAGGTAGCCCCTCACTTGTTCGAGGCAGATGTTGGCAGCTTCATCGCATGAGATGTCTGTTTGAAGGCCTAAGGCCCGAGGTGCCACCTTGCCGTCTTGAGGCGCCGACTCAAGACTATTTTTTCGAACTATGATTCATGGTAAACAAATAAAGCAAAAAATAAAAATCCCCAAATGATCTATAAATACGTTTAGCCTATTGTTTGAGGCAATGAGTTGAAAGTTTTAAATATATTCAAAAGAATTTTAATTTACTCCTTTAAAGAGATAAGTATTGGAAAGCATCTAGGATTCAAATTTAAGTATTTAAGAAGTTTATTTACTCCTTTATGTATAGACTGTTTTAATTTTTTGTTGATAAGTAAAAAAAAAATTATTAAAAAAAGAGCGCACACACGACGTGCATGAAAGGTAAAATTATAACATTAGCTCAAAAGCAACAATCATTTATAACGTCCTACATAGAGGAAAAGTAGGCCTCACTTGAAGCATACAACCAATCCCTAGCGAAAAAAACCAGAGAAAGCTCGACGACAGACCGCTCCCGATAATCAAACACTCGTGTGTTTTGTTCCCACTAAAAATTCCATAGAATGCAATGAGGGATGGCCCGCCAAACCACCACCTTACACCCCTAGCCAACACATAAACAAGGCGTAAAGGACGAAGATTTCACTCATGGGAGGCCAAACAAGCCTAAGACCATATCCCACAACTCCCTAGCATAAGGACAGTGAAGAAATAGATGATCCAAAATATAAAATTGATGACGAAGGCATCAATTAAATTGACTATTTTAATTGATAGTATAGTAAACTATAACGTGGGCATGTTTGGTGTGACAACTGCTGTTGGTTGTTAGCTGTTCAGGTGTTGCTATTCAAGTATTTTTGGTATATAAAATCAAGTAGTATAATATGTGAAAATAATTATAGAAAATCAAAAAATAGAAAACCATTTAGAATAGAAAAGATAGTGCTATATGCTCTTCCTCTTAAGATTTTCGTAATAAAAATAAAGAAAAATGTAAAACATTAACATGATAAAAAGTTTCAAATATAAGAAAGTATTTGGTTTCTGGAAGCTGCCAAATAGGCCTGACCTTGATGTGTAATTTACCATAATCATAATCTTTAAGGAACACTGAAAATAGTTCATTGGCTGAAGAAGCTTAGCTGTACTTGATTGTGTGCATGTGGAAGTGTGCTGACTGCTGATTGCATGCGTGATGTGCTGAATGATCCATTAAATTTTAAAGACTTTGTTGGTTCTCTTAAACAATTTTTTTCATGGTTGTTTCCAGCCCTAATGTCTATTGTGTTAATAAGGTAATTCTTTTTCAGGTGGGTCAGTAAACTTATTCGGAAAAGACATAATTCTTCTGTCACGAGTGTTGCCTGGCATCCTAACAATGTATGCATGGTTCTTACCTATATAGTACTTCTATTTAGATCCTGATCGTATTGTGTGCTTACATACTATTGCTTTAAAATATAAGCTTTTTCTAGATGCAACAATAGAAAGTTTGTCTGGGAAATAACTATGTTACATGTAGGTTGCTACATAAAAAAATTTGGTGTTATTTTCTTTCATGTTGAGGTTTCAACTACATGTTAATGTGATGGTCTTAACAATAACATATTGGTCTGTGTTTGAAGAGCTGGTTCTACCATTGCTTTAGGATATAAAATTTTTTCTACTTGCGACTGTAGATAGTGTCTGGGAAATCACAGCATTACATGTAGCTTGCCGCATAAAAAATTGTTAGTCTTTCGTTTTGAGGCTTTAACTGCATGTTAATGTGACGTTCTTAACAATAATGTATTGGTCTATGTTTGAAGAGCTGGTTCTGAAATTTATCATTTGTCTAGTTTGATTTTCTGGCAAAAAAATTATCTAAGTGGCTTCGAAACAGTGGCTGTGTTTGACATCAGTTTAATGTATAGGATTTATGTAAGGATAGTTCAATTGAAATCTTAGTTGATTATCAATTACTGTCCATTTTATCTAAGGATCCAGCCGTCTAAGGGTTTGCTATATACAGATTCTTCTTGCAACAACATCTACCGATGGAAAATGTCGGGTCTTCTCCACATTCATTAAAGGTGTTGATACGAGGTATATTAAACAGTAATTTCATCCATGAGTTGTTCTTGTTTGCCATAATTTATACTGCTTTTATCTGGCAATGTCTCAGAGATTCTGGAGCAGTCCCATCTTCAGATTCGAAGTTTGGAGAGGTTCAATATCTATATCCCTTTCTCCATTTGGGTTGAGTAATAAAGTGCCAATTTAAAAGAACTTTTTATTTAGTACTTCACTGTGAATTCAAACCTTTTAAGCCAGCAGTTGCATGGAAAATTTAAGATAGACACTGTTTTGGCCTTTTACTTTAATATATCATTTTTTTGAAGTATAACTCCTTTCCTTTTTTTCCCGTTGATGCAGCAAATTATTCAGCTGGATCTTTCATTTTGCTGGGCTTTTGGTGTGAAGTGGTCTCCAAGTGGCAATACTTTAGCTTATGTAGGTCAGAAATTCTCTTTTATGATCTCCTATATAGGCTTCCAGCGGAAGCTAAGTTGCTGCAAAATTTACTGTCAGAACTGCTTCAGCTGTTTTCAATAGATTTGTTTTTTTTTATTGCATTGGTTTTGAATTTCCATAGCCCTTTCGTGCTGCATGGACACTTGTTGAAATTGTGGTTTCTTTTACTCTGTTGCTCTATGGATAGCTGCCTGTTAAAAAGAAAAGAAAAAAAAGAAAAAACAATTCAAACCAATACCTTTCCACTTCTTCCCTCCCTCCTTTCTCCAAACCTTTTAAAAAAAATTGTATATCTATTTTTATTCTGTTTGTGTATGTGTTTATCTTAATTACTTGTACAGATCTTGATTGAAATTTCTTCTTTATGTAGTATGGTTATTTTGTTTACTGTTTTCGCTTACAGTTTCATAATTCATGCTGCTTTTTCAGGTCACAATTCAATGATCTACTTTGTTGATGACGTTGGTCCTTCCCCGTTGGCCCAAAATGTGTCATTCCATGATTTGCCTCTTCGAGATGTGGGTCAGCATCCACTCTTGTTAAACATATTGTTGGCTTTATTTTTTTATGTTAGCGTTAAATTTTGAGCCGTACTGACCTCAGTTTGTGAACAATGTTGCGTTTCAGGTTATGTTCATTACTGAAAGGATGGTCATAGGCGTTGGGTTTGATTGCCATCCAATGGTCTTTGCTGCAGATGAAACTGGAATCTGGTGTGCCTCAAATTTGTTTAGTGATTTTCCCTATTTTCTATAAGCATGGTTCGACTATTTTGATGTTTGAGTTGTATATGAATTAGCGTAATGCATGAATTTTGTTATTATTTCTCTCTTCCTTTATATATGTGTGTGTGTGTGTATTATTGCATAACTGTATGTTTTGATTTTGCATGTGTATATACGTGTCCATATTTGAAATTAATATCCTGATGGGATTTCTTACGTTGTCCAGGAGTTTCGTAAGATTCCTGGGGGAAAGAAAAACATCTTCAAGTTCATATGGTTCGCAGGTATTTAATCAGACAATTTCGTGGGCATTTTGTTGGTTGAATAATTGATTTGTTTTTGGTTCTGGTAGTTTTGACTTAAAGACATCTTGAGATGCCTTCAAGTGAATATTTATCTCCTACATTTATGAGATCTAAAATTGTCCGGATTGTTGTTGAGCCAAAAGATACTTGGGTAAAATGGATTCATCAGCTGTGGCTCTGGCTCTGGCTCTGGCTCTGATTTTGGTGTGATGTACTCATGGCTTTTATGAAATCCTAAAATGTTCTGTGCAAGTAGAATCAGCACGTGAAGAACTTGCTAGGGTGGAATCCACCCGAGATGTAGTTATTTCAAACCTGAAATTATTCCATCTGCCTTGAGGGTTCATTTTTATTGTGTCATTTCGCTTGGGCTATCCATAAATTTAGCTGAATATGCGCATAGGACTCCATTGGTTTCTGCTCATGATGATGGTTATGTTTACTGTCAGTCAGATTTATTTTTGAGTCTTTGATTTCTGCTCATAAAATTAGTCCTTGGCTCACTCTCACTCCCTCCATCTCTTGTCCAGTTGTCTGAAGCGTTTGGAAAACTATACGGCCAGTCAAAACAAGGGGTGAATAATGACACACTGGAGCCTTCAAAGCTTCGCGGCGGTGTTCATGAGAACTGCATAAAGTACGTTTGTGCTACCCTGTTATTCTCTTGCAATGCCTAATATGCTGCATCTTTCTTTAAATATTTTTATAATTTGAATTGGGTTGTAGTTGTATCATACCACTAAAGAAAGGGGATTCAACGGTTCGGCGCTTCAGCACTTCAGGTTAGTAAAGAGTACTTATGGTGCGCCTTCTTAATTGCATAATCTATATTTTGTCCTTAATTATTAATCCATGAAACCTTAACATGGTAGGGTTGGATGGGAAAGTGGTTATCTGGGACTTGGAGAACCAGGAAGATCTATTCGAATATCTATAAATAATGTGAAACATTACTGTCTATCACTTGTCTTTTCCTTCTGAACAAGAAATCTAACTCTTTCTGACCCCAAATGTGGGGGGGATAAGAAAAATGAATCGACTTCACTTTTTGTACTTCTCATTAATTAGTTGGGATGTGTTTTAATTTGAAGTCCTAGTAGCACCTGTAACAGCAAGTGCTAATCCACCCGGAGTTCTATTGATATGGGCATGATAATGTGATTTCATTATTAAGAATATGAGGACATAAAAAAAAAAAGAGTTCTTACATTGAATTACTAAAATATTTTTATTATTTTATAATACGAAAAATGTGTAAAAATTAAATTTAAAATGTTTGGTATTGGTAGTATCAGTACTCATGAGTGTTCAATGTTCAAAAAACATTGGGCATGGTGGTCAATAGCGGTTAGAAATATAGTTGGTAACACTGGTCAATAGTGGGCAATGTTACGTGGCCTGGTAATTGATCGCGTATGCGTGAGTGAAATTTGATTTTCATATTGAGAATTATTTAAATTATAATGTGGAAGAAATAAAATTGGGTTTTGATTTCCAATAGACACTGCTGTAAACATAATATAATAGATTTTTATAAAGATTTACAACTCTTTGTTAATACTTAATAGTTTGACACAAATACTTGTCTTCTACGTTAGTTCATATATTCTTGCAAGTAAAGAGGAGGTTTAGAGCGTTTTATTTATGAGAATTTTTATTAGCAGGTCTATTTAATTCTCCCTTCTTTTTAGATCATCTCAAGGCCTAACAATTGGTATTATAGTAGTTCAAATTGCAAGAAGTACCAATTTTGTTTTCAACTTAAACAAGTAAATATCTAATGACAAATAACAACATTAATGCATTCAGCAATAATTTCAATTAACCTGTTATTTCTTGTAGTAGAAGGTATGTATGATGAGTTTTATAAAACTTCATGATGAGTTGATATTCAAAAGAATACTTTAAGGACTATATGTTCATGTTCAAAGAGCATGAAAAGTGAAATTATGAAAAAAAAAATCTAGTTAAGTTGATTTATAAGGCTAGAGCTATTCTGTATGCTTTTCTAACCGATAACCTATTCTTAGATGTTCAAAATTGTAAAACAACAAAGGAAATATGAGAGATATTGTGCACTCTATATGAAGGGAATAAGTAAGTCAAGCGCGATAAGAGGTATTTCAAGCAGAAGTATGAAAACATTAGATATAAATCGGGAAAGCTTTTTGAAAGTAGTTTCAAAATAATTTTGTCAAGCTTTGTTGGCTCGACTCATTGTTGGCTCTTTATCTTATACCTTGATTCATCATAGCGTAACAAGCTCAAACTTATTTTATTGTGATGAAAAATTAATCAAGCTTTAGAGTCACTATCAATTGTCTAAGATGTGCGATTAGTCTCATAAAATAAATTGCTTACAATTCAAAGGTGATTTGAAAAGTCGGTTACACATGAGTAAGAATAAACACTTCCATGATACCCAAACATTGGAATCTATTTTATAAAAAAGAGTTTTTGCTTGTTTTAACTTGATTAAAAACTTTTTGAAAAATATAAAATCAATGAGTTCGTTGTAATAATGGATAAGTTTTCCTAAATAATAGTAAGTATAGTCATTACTTACACTTAGTTTTTATTTTATATATATATATATATATATATATATATTATTTTTGAAACATCAGTAATATATGACTCATGGTCCCTCGTGCCAAAGGTTTAAAATTACATTTTTAAAAATTTAAATATATTAGCGTATAATTAAAAATAAAAGCATAATTTAAAAACAAAAATAATTACCATAATTATTTTTAATCAAAAAAATTAAAATTAAAATTAATTATTCACCCACATGTTTACTTGGATCAGATTTAAAGATTACATTATTATTTTTTTGAAGATTATTTTTTTTTAAAAAAAGTTTTTTTGTTTCTATAATTTTAGATTTAAACTTATAAGCTTTTTAAACTTTTTGGTCTTTAGATTTTACGTTGTAATGGTCTTTAAATTTAAATATTAAATTTTGAGTTTTCAAAGTTTTTGATTTTGGGTTTATAAAATTTTAAAATACTAAAGTTTTGAGCCTAAGGTTTTTTAAATTAAGTTTTTAAAGCATTCCTCGGTTGAGCGGGATTCTCTCCTAATTGTTAATAGTATTTGAGGTTTAATGATCCCCCTTGGCAAATTATATACAATATCCTTGCTTTATTGGAGAATATAGCCATTATTTCATGAGACTGTAATATGAAGAAGGAAATAAAAAAATGAAACATAAAATAAAATAATACAATAAAATTTAGTATAATGACCAAATTTACATTACCTATAAAGAATCCATTATGGATCAGTTTTTATATATTTTAGTTATTTTTAATTTAAATTTAAATTTGTTGAGTCCCATGAATTCTCTTATAACACTAAAAACCTAAAAAATAATTGGATATGATAATATGTGTACACATTTATAAAGTAATTTGGTTTAATAAGTATTTATTTTAATGAAAAAAACTATTGTTAATTTTATTATTTTCTAGATTATATATAAAATGTGAATAAAATATTATAATAAATATATAATAATTATAATAATCATAATTGTGAGGGAAAGAGTCACCGCTTCCGCCACTGAGACTGAACTAGAATCGATGTTCAAATAAAGTCGGTTATCCTGACTAGCTGTACCAGTGGCCTCCCTCTCATTTCATCCCTCCCCCGTTGCTCACCCGCTTACTCACTCTCTCTCTCTCGCTCGCTCGCGCGCGCGCGCGTTGCGTTTGAGATGTTCCTCGCAACCCAAATCCCACGCTGCCTCCTCCTCCAAAATTGCCGCCCCATCCGCCGCCACCTCTCATCCTCCTCCCAACAAGCTGCCACGAACCATCCTCCCTCCTCCTCCCAATCTCCTCCTCCGTCCCAAATCCTAACAGCCCGGCGCTCCCTCCTCGACCGACGTGTCTCCGCCGTGGAACTCGCCGAATCGTTCCTGGTCCGAATCCGACTCACCGAGCCCCAAATTCGCAGCTACCTTCACATCTCCGACGACGTCCTCCGACAGGCGGCGGAGACCGACCGGAAGGTCCAGAACAATGAGGAGCTGGGTCCGCTCGCTGGTGTCCTCGTCGCCGTCAAGGATAACATATGCACCGCCGACATGCCCGCCACCGGCGGGTCTAGGGTTTTGGAGGGCTACCGCCCCCCTTTCGATGCCACCGCCGTGAAGCGGCTGAAGGACTGTGGAGCGATTGTGGTTGGGAAGACCAATTTGGATGAGTTTGGCATGGGGAGTACTACTGAGATGTCTGCTTTTCAGGTTCGCATCTTTGCTATTACAGTGACCGTTGCTCCGACAAAAAAAGGTCTAGGTGATCGATTTGTTCATTCGTCAGGTGACTGCAAACCCATGGGATGTTACTCGTGTTCCAGGAGGATCATCAGGGGGCTCAGCAGCAGCTGTTTCTGCTGGGCAGTGTATGGTGTCACTGGGAAGTGATACTGGTGGAAGTGTGAGACAGCCAGCATCATTTTGTGGTGTTGTTGGACTAAAGCCAACCTACGGGCGCGTCTCAAGATATGGATTAATGGCATATGCGTCGTCACTTGATGTAATTGGTTGTTTTGGTTCATCTGTTGTTGACACTGGGATTCTTCTAACTGCAATTTCTGGTCATGATAGACTTGATGCCACCAGTAGTAAGCATGTGAGTTCTTTCATTTCCGTTTCTATACTAGTGGATAGTTTTTTGGTGGGCTGTAAATGATCTTGCTTAATCCTTTTTTAGAACTCCTCAGAGATTTTGAATTAAACAACTTTAAATTGAGTAAAAGAAAAACAGAATTTATGGTAACTTGGTTAGATATGTGACACTGTAGGCTTAGAATTGCAAAGGTATGCACAATTGATATTTGCTGTCCTGAGATTTTTAGGCTTAGAATTTATTTGAACATTCTGGTAGTTTTGTAATTATTTTTATCCTGTCACGATATATTTGCAATGGTAAGGAAAGCTCAGATCAATGTCTATAATTTCCAGGATTTGGTAATCCTAACTTATTTAAGTATTGGTTGTGAATTTAATTATTATTTTGATTATGTTCATATTTGAATTTTCAGGAAGTTCCCAGCTTCACACCACAGTTGCTGTCCCCAGATTTATGGGATTCTAAACCATTGAGGGGCTTGAGGGTTGGTTTGATCGTTGAAACTATCAGTGATGGTTGTCACGCAGAAGTAATATCTTCAATTCGTCATGCTGCATCTCATTTGGAAGACCTGGGATGCACTGTTACTGAGGTTTTTTTCCCTTCCTTATAGGTTTTCTCTATTGCTTCTATGGTTATTTTGAGCCCCCCATCCATCATATGATATCTGAAACTATTTGTTCATGCATATTAATGATATCATTATTTATTACTCATAATTTATTAAGGTGTCATTTTCAATATTAAATTTGAAGGTCTCATTGCCATCCCACTCTCTTGGATTACCAGCATACTATGTTCTTGCCTCGGCTGAATCATCTTCAAACTTATCACGTTATGATGGAGTCAGGTAAAGAGGGTGATGGATTTCTTTGCATTTACTATTACAGGAAATGTTTTCTAAGTTTCCTGCTTGTATGGAGGGAGGGTTGTGGAACACATTGGATTAATTTTTCCTGCCTTCATCTTCCATATTGATAATCAGGTATGGTGGTGCAGTTGATGCTGATGAGCTAAGTTCACTTTATGGCGATTCCAGGGCAAATGGATTTGGTCCTGAGGTATGGAGCAGTCTTAATTGGGTTCATTACAAAAATTAGCATTTTTTTTTTGTGGTTTTTGCCTGCATGCTGAAAAAACTTCTCTCAGGTGTGTAAGTGTTAGTTATTTTCTGCTTGTCTCAAAATAAGCTCAAACAGTTTCACACGGGTAAGTATCTTTAGAAGTAAAAATGTGTTTGCTTTTTGCAGGTCAAAATGAGAATTTTAATGGGAACATATGCTCTTTCTACTGGTTATTATGATGCATATTACAAGCGTGCCCAACAGGTAACTCAATTAGATTTTTCAGTGGTCTCATAAGACCCCCAAATTCTTATATTTACATTCTGAATGACAATTGGGAAGGTAATAGCTTTGGTGCAATAGTATATTGATTGGTTATTCATGATTCCTTTTGTGGAATAATTGCACGTTCATATTTGGGAAGCTAATAGCACTTGTAACAATAAAAAGTATTTGGTGCAATACTTTATTGATTGGTTATACATGATCCCTTTTGTGGAATAATTGCACGTTCATATTTAGGTTTGCTGGAACTTATGATTGTGAAACTTGTAATTCCACTTCACTTGAGTATTTTCAAATAATGAATTATTTGTATTGAATTTTTGGTTCTTTTTGATATGAGCTTTTGTGTTTCTACTTTCTGGAACAAATTTATGATTGTAATAGTGTTCTAGGTGAGGACTTTAGTCCGCCAAAGCTTCAAAGATGCATTAAATCAAAATGACATCCTAATTTCACCTGCATCTCCAACAGCTGCATATAAAATTGGTATGAGGCACTCAAAAATTTGCATATATTAGTTTTTTAGTGAATACTTTTTTGTATCATTTTCCTAAGCCAGTGGTGTTAACACCTTTTTTTTTTTTTTTTGCTATTTCCAGGCGAGAAGAAAAATGATCCATTGGCTATGTATGCAGGAGATGTTATGACTGTAAGCGTTCCTATGATACTTTGCATTCTATTCTTTCTAGTTCTTTTATTCGAGGTTTAGAGTTTGACGTCAGGACAAAAAGTTGATAAGATGATCAACTTTCTGTAGATCATGTGTTTGTGATATGCAAACAGTTTGAAACCTGGAAGAGATATTCAGGGTTTTGTTTATTTTGTTGAGCTAAGATTTTTTAACAGTAAATGAAACAATTCCATGAACTTTATATGTTATTGAATCCATATGAGTATTGTAATTTTTATTTGATTGATTGAAGTACTCTAGAAAACAAGGATTACTGGGAGGAAGGAAAAGAAGAAGAAAGAAGAGGAATGTTAAAGCATGTACCAGAGCTTTATAAATGGCATTGCACTTCTGCACTAAAGAATTTTATTTTTCAGCGTAACATAATATATAGGGCAATAAAAATTTAGCAGAAAGAGAAACATAATTATAGTCCCATTATTATATTTTTTGCACTATTGAATTAAATGTTTCTTCATGCGTTTGTTGTGAAATGGTGTAGCCAATGTCAATGTTCAGATCATTTGCTATATAAAAGTATGTGCGTGTAATAGCATGAAAGTATTGTTGTATTGTTGGACTCATTTCGATCAAGTTATTGATCCCATAAATTAAAAACGTGGAACTCAAAAATATTTGGTTAGAGTTGAAATCATCTAATTGTCAGTCTACCAATAAACAAAATACGATGTAATCCATTTATTTATCGTGTGCTTTATTTTTGTGCGTGCGGTTAGTTTTCCTTCAGCAATAATAATCATGTTAATCAGTTTTTCACCCCCACGTTGTTTTCCCTTAGGTCAACGTAAACTTGGCTGGGTTGCCTGCATTGGTTTTGCCATGTGGGTTTGTAGATGGCGGACTTGCAGGGCTTCCAGTTGGTCTTCAAATGATTGGTGCAGCATTTGATGAGGTATTCCGAAATGTTTACATTTCTTTCTTATTGCACTTAATTACATGGCAGGTTAATCAATGTCTTACATGTTTTCCAAATCCAAAGAATGTTAAAAAAACTGACTTTTCCCGCTTCATTTTCATAATCACCGGATCACAGGGAAAATTGCTGAAGGTGGCTCATATCTTTGAACAAACACTTCAGGGTTGCAGCTTTGTTCCTCCACTGGAGGGAAAAGGTGGCATTGAAACCTAGCTACTCATTGATAGCTATTCTCAAGGATGCTAGAAGCATTTTTTTAAGGTATTACAAAAGCATTCTTATGCTATGCATTTCACGATTGTTGGGAAACAAATTACGTTGCTATGGGTGTTTCTATCATAGCATTGGCCTGAGAACTGAAACTTGGGAGTTCAAGTAGATAGAGAGGCCACCCAATTTTAACAATGTTATTCTTTGAAACTTTTTTTTGTATGCAGTAGTTTTCCTTTTTGGCAGTGATGTTGATTGCCCTTTTGTTGAATAAACTCCAATACATTTGTTCTCTCCCCGCAGAAAAGAACTGTAATTTGTGTTTATATATCTAGTATGATAATGTTTCTTTTGCTGCAAGTCTTTTTGATAAGGAAATGTCCTCACACTCTCTCTCCAGATTGCTAAGGGGTTCTTGAAGCAGCCTTTCCAGATTGTTAACGACGTTTCTAAATTGTATGACAATGTATTAGGCGTTGCAGTGCCTGCTAATGTGACACAGTCAAGTGACAGCAAAAGCTTGGTTGACCGACAAGAGGTTGGTCTTAGATGAAGTGTATCCATGCTTCCTTGCCAAACCTCGTGATACTCAGCGATTTATTTACTGGTTTTTATTGTCTGTTTGTTTGCCCTGGAGCCAAGGCACTAACATATGTGCCTATATATTGCTTGTGTGACCACTGGCCGGGAGAAACAAAAGTACATTATATTTTTAATCATTATTTTATTATATTATTTTTATCACATTTTAGATACATAAATAAATATAAAAATTAGAATAGTTTAACCCTCCGCCCTACACTTTTAGTCAAATTTCAGTGAAGTTTATCCTCCATCCTTAATATTGATTTAAATAAAATATGTTATTTTTTAAAAAATAACTTCTGCTATTTATTTTTGAAATTAGATTCTGTTTCACGAGTAGATAGTACCATTGGCCAAGGAGGCTATATTTGCTTGTATTCCGTTAATGCGTCTAGGTATAATTTTGATTAAAATTAAAATTTTATATTACTTCTAATAAAAAAAATTATTAAAACTAATTTAATTTACAGTAATAAATATAATTTGAAAATATAAAAATTCATAAATAAAAATTATAAAATAATATAATAATATTTAAAATATTATAAAATTATAAATATAACATCTAAAATTAAATTAGACAGTAGTAACAAAATATTGCAACCCATTCTTATTATTCTCATAGTATCAAGTTTTAAAATCATTCCTCTGTTTTTAATTCTACAGGGTGAGGGTGAAACTAAAAACAGTTACACAGGCAAGATAACTATAGTGGGATTAGGATACCTTGCCCACCCCTTCTCAGAATATACATGTTAATATTTGCTAATATTTCATTTAATTTTTTCACATCAACCATACACTTAGAAACATGACATGCAAATATTTGTGTTTAAAAGGGTACAACAATCAAAATCATGTATGATTGTGCATTTGAGGTCTTTTTTGGGGTGTCTAGTGAGGAAAATTTATTTTTTTCCATACCAACCATACATACACTTAGGGGTGTAACCTGTTTTATTAGACATTGTAATGCTCCCGGAAGCATGCAGTTAGAGGTGTAACTTTTTTGATTCCGCCGGTACTCCTTATCAGGGAATCGAACAAAAATGTGTAGTCCTTTCACTTATATTATCAAACAATTCGAATTTGGCTTTTATCCAACCTATATGGATTTATTTTGTTTACTGATTTTAGCATTTGGTCAGTTATTAGACGAGGTAGCTTGGATCCGTGTCTCTTGATTGTTTTACCATAGGTGAAAACAGGAAGGATTATCCCCTGTTTTCATCTTTTAAAAAACCGAGGTCCAGTCCAGAGCACAGTGATTGGTCATAATAGAAAATGGAAAATTATTACAGAAAATTGAAACAGATGGCGTATTTGATTTTGCATGCGATGAGCGAATTATCAAATAAAATTGGGTTTTGTCTGTGTTTTTTTTTTTAAATGTAAGATTAATAATAAATAAAATATTATTAAAAAACAAAACAAAAAAAAAAAAGAACAATGTGCATCATTTTATAGAAAACGACGTCGTCTACGCATTTGATCGCTTGCTCAAATATAGCATAAACGCATGCTTGGGGTAATGACGGTTTACGAATCGCACTGGCCGGGGGACGTACGCATCCAGAGGCAGAGAGGGAGACCGACGTCCGAGGGACAACCTTACCATATAAAATCTGTAAGCAGTTGTTTCTTTTCTCGTCCATTTTCCAAATTCTCAGTATCATACTTTCGTTTCTCACAACATGTAACTCCACGATCCCCTCCCTCCCCAAAACATCTGATCATCAGTTTCAGAGTTCGAAACCCCAGGATTCAGGTGGTTTTTACAAAAACCACCCAACTAGAATCCACCAAGAACAACCATGGTTTTGAATTTCAATATCAAGTCTGTTTACTCTTTGTTAGTCCCATTTAGAAGCATTAGCACTGCACGCGTAGGATTGTGCGCTCGAACTTGTAGCAGTTTTAAGGGTACTACGGTTCGCCCCATACCGACCACCAGTACTGGTAGTAGCACTAGAAATATCAAATGGACAGACGAGCAGTCCCAGGTTTTGGCCGCCGTCGCCAATAAGAAGTCCGTCTTTGTTACCGGGTCCGCGGGCACCGGGAAAACAATGCTAGTCAAGCGTTTGATTGAATTGCTCAAGGGAATTCATGGTCCCTCTAAGGTTTTCGTGACAGCACCTACCGGTGTTGCTGCCTGTGCTATTGAAGGGCAGACCCTTCACTCCTTTTCGGGAATTGGGTACGGTGCGGCCGATAGGGACACTCTGTTGCATATGGTTGTTTCAAATAGAAGGGCCTGCAAGAGGTGGAGGAAGGTGAAGGCATTGGTCATTGATGAAATCAGTATGGTCCATGCGAGCTTCTTTGATAGTCTTTGCTATATTGCGGCTGAGGTGCGGGGGAAAAAAAGGAAAAGGAAGGCATGGGGTGGGATTCAGCTAATTGTGAGTGGGGATTTTTTCCAGCTCCCTCCAATATGCGACGGGGGGTCTTTGACCACTAAAGAGTTTGCATTTGAAGCAGACTGCTGGGATTCTAGCTTTGATTTACAGGTTGAGCTCACACAAGTTTTCCGCCAAGTGGATGCTCAACTTGTGAGGTTGCTTCAGGGCATAAGAAGAGGAGAAAGCAATATGCAAGACTTGCAGCTTCTAGAGCAGTGCAGTTCCAAGACCAAGCTTGACCCTTCAGTGGTGCGCCTCTTCCCTAGGAATGAGGAAACGGAGAAGGTAAACAAGGTACATTTGATGGAATTGGGCATGCCTATCGTGTCCTATAATGCTATTGACAGTGGTAGCCGATTGGGGATGCTGCGGATAAATCAAGGGTTGGCACTCGATAAGCTTGAGGTTTGTCTTGGTGCTAGGGTGATGCTGATATGGAACATAAATGTCAGCCTTAAGTTGGTGAATGGGTCATGTGGCACCATTGTTAAATTTGTGAAATCAAAGAAGAGCGAAGTAAAGGACATGTGTGACCATGGGGCGTTGCCAGTTGTTCAATTTGACTCGGGGCTAAAAGCAGTCGTTGATCCTGAAACTTGGGAGGTTATGGAAGGAGATATTGTTTTAGCTAGACGGACGCAAATACCCCTTGTACTGGCATGGGCTTTTAGCATTCACAAGTGCCAAGGCATGACTCTGGATAGCCTTCACACCGATCTCTCCCGGGCTTTTGGCTGCGGCATGGTGTATGTGGTTCTTTCCCGTGTGAGAAGTTTTGCTGGGCTTCATTTGTCTGGTTTCAACCCTTCAAAGATCAAGGCACACCCAAAGGTTTTGCAGTTTTATAAGGGGTTTTTTAGAGAGCAAGTCGGAGTTGATGAAAGCAATGGTCCCACTGAGGTTGAATCATGCCAAAGAGATTATCAGGATTTTGTGGAAAATACGAGCTTGAATGACCTTCATGTGTCCAATTTGAAACGTCTGGAGGTTGAGGGAAACCCTAAGTTCTTGAAGCAGTCCCATCAGGATGTTTTCAGCGAGATTGGCGAGGGTGTTAACCAGTTTAGAACCCATAATAGAAAAGTTCCTGATATTTGGGAAGACAGTAACAATGATGGAACAAAATACTATCTGACCTCTGAAAACTTTCTAGATTCCTGCAGGAAACCAGTTTGAATGTGTTTTTTCCCCCTACCTTCTTCTTGTTGGATTTATTGTTTATATTTTTAATTTGGAATTTTCATGAAATTTTTTTGGGAGTAGTCATCGTTGTCACTACGGGTATGATAGATTGGCAGGGAATCCTAAAATTTTGGAGCTAAGAGATTCAGATTGCGTTATTGAATACGTCATGTTCAATCTAAATGAAATTACTAACTGTTTTTTTCTTTGTTTTGTTTTGTTTTTTGCATACATATTGTGATGATTGGTGATGGCATATGTATCTTTTCAGTCTGTTACTGGTGATTTTATTGGGGGATAAAAGAACATGAAAATTGATAATGCAAATGCTCGATCAGACGATTTCTTTCCAAACCACTGATACAGTACGTCTCACCTCTGAATGATGGCAGAAATTTCTCAGCTTTTACCCTTTGATATGTCTGCGTCTGTTTGCTTCCTTCTTTCTGAGTAGAGCTGGTTAAAACAATGCCTGCTTCTTGTAATTGAAGAATGAGCTAGGACATTTCGACCCTTCATTCTTACGTAGTTGCATGTTATTGAAAATAAGCCTATGCATGACAACACCTTGAATTCAAGGGGGTGCCCGGAGTTTGAAAATTCTAATTAATTGCCATCTCTTTTGCCACACTGGTCACTGGTTCGAATTGGATATTTGAATTTGTTGTTGCCAATAAAAGAATTACTTTATTTTACAGTCTCCTCGACATCAAAATGAGTACCTAGTTTTTGATGCACAAAGGGAGTAAATACTATCTTCGTATTTTAGATACTAAGTATTGAAGTGAAACCAGTCAGTTTACCAAGGAAGAGATTTTGGTGCATGTTCTTGGTCTATGAGAGCCTGTCCTGGATGTTTTATGGATCTCTCTTTTGGAATTCTGATGGCCAAGGCCAACTATGGGATTTTATGGCAGACAGATTTGACAAGTTTACAAGAGACGATTTTATATGGATGGTCAGCATTCGGGTTCTGTTTTGATGGGTGGGAAATTCAGTTCTAGAAAATATTGATTCCATTTTCATTGTTTAGTAAATCAAACTGGGTAAGTTTTAAACCCTAGCAGTCCATCCCAGGTCCTTAAACCCTGCGGTTGCCCCTTTTTGTTTTCACTTATTTATTTTTTGGAGCATTAGTTACATAATCTCTAAAATATTTTAGTTAAATCTATTTACACATAACAATATAAGTCATAAATTATATTTAAAATATTTATTTTGACTATAAACTTAAATTTAATTAGCTGGTGTCTAAAGTTTATAAAGTTTATAATTAAAAATAAATTTTAAATATAATTTGTAGTTCATATTACTCTATGTGATAAATTTAGTTAAAATTTTAAAAAAATTTACTCGTGCTTTTAAATGTCATTTTCTAATGGGGGCCATAAAATTATTGTAGTTTTGTACTGCCAAAAATAAAAATAAAATAGAACATTTAAAGCATCATTTCAATAGTTTGATATTTCGTATTAAATGTGTTTTAAAGTTTTGAAAATTAAGAGCACAAAAATGGTCAATGTGACCGGATGAACCGTCCTTTACTTAATTGTTATTTAAGTTAATTTGTGGGTTGTTTTTTTGAGTATTGTGGACTGGAATATTTTTATTATATATATACGGCTTAGGGAGGAAATATTAGGGGGTGTGTGGTATGTGTTTTTTTTGATTTGGTTTTATAATCTTTTGATTTATTTGAGTTCATGTTTGAATTTTAAATTTGGAAAATAAATTCTAAAGAAAATATATTTTAAAAAGAGTTTTTTTTTAAAGAAACAAATTAGATTCCACAAAAAATGAAAAAAAAATGTTGGTGCATAGAGAAAATAAATAAATAAATTTGGTTTCATATAAAAATTGATTTTAAATTTAAATATAGAAAATAATTGAAAGAAATTTTAAAAATAATTATTTTATTCATGTCACGCAGGAGACTTGAAACATTTGATCATCATGGGTTAAAGAAAATCACAAAAATAAACATGTATAAAATTGAATCCAACACATATATTGGTAAACCATAAAAATACATTGAATCAAAAAAGTTGTCTCAGAACTTGAGTGTTGACCCATTGACTTTGAATGCTGATCATTGATTTTGACTTTGATTTTTTTTTTTGAAGGTGTGAGAGGAGAGGAGGAAAGAGATAATGTATAAAATTCATATAAATTGATGGAAATACAATAAAAATGTAAATATCCAGCTTGTATAAAATGAGATATGACATTATACAGTAAATTAAAACTGCATGCTTAGTTGATTATAGATTAGAAAAATAATTGTATGTTGATATATATATATAATAAAGCTAACACAATTTTAGATAGTTTGTTTTTCGCATTATCCTTGCAGTTTTTGTAAAATTTCAATTTGAAGCACACGCACAAAGAGAAAAACTACCTATCAGGGCATAACAACTATATTTAAAAAACCCACAAAAGTTTTAAAATATTTTGGAAAATGTCAACAAAAATCTATTATAGTTATGCTTTAAAAAACAATAAAAACTTATTATATAATAATTAAAACGTCCTAAAATGACAAAATTATTAAGAAACACATACAATAATAAATAAATAAAACACGTGAAACCAAGCAACACGCGTCTTATGCCTCCTAAACTAATGTAAGTATAAATATAAGTTAATGAAAATAGTAAACGAGCGCTATATGGAATTAACGAATTAATGTTTATTGAAGTCAACGTTCCTAACTCCCAATTCGATTCATACAAAAATGGATAGATAAAAAAATTGTTTTAAATCAGATTGCACTCGAATTTCATAATTGAATTTTGTTTAAGGGCTACAGATTAATTGTTCCTCATTTCCCATTTTTTTTTTGATTTTTTTATATAATATAATTTTGTTATCTAAAGTTTTCCATGAAATAATATCTTGGGATCTGCCAACTCAATTACTGGGATTAGTTACGGGAACGACAGAAATGCTATAGATAATAGAAGCATGTATTTGAGGAATAAATTAATTACAAACCAACCCCACCCCCCCAAAAATATAAAATAAAAAATATAAAAATTGTATTTTGGTTTTAATTTCCCCGATCGATGTAACTGTAAAACTATATTAAATCTTTCACCATGTCATTTTCAGTTCCATTAATTTGGTAGCATTCACTTTCCCAGCTCAAGCCCCCTTCATTACGCGTCCTATTATACATCAACAGTCCGAGAGAGAGAGAGAGAGAGAGAGAGAGAGAGAAAGAGAGAGAGTGAACAATGGATCATAATGAAAGTGATCTCTAATAATCTCACTCTCCTTCCCATCCTTCACTGAAGCAGAAAAGCAAACGTTCAGTGTAAATCGAACGTTTGCTAGCCAAAAGAAGAAAAAACAAACAGTGGGTGTAGTCCATTTCCTGCCACATAAATACCAAACACCCATCCCCTCCACATCACACACACAAAAAAAGGGTAATTATAATAGCCCAGGAACTGGCTATATATATATAGAGAGAGAGAGAGAGAGAGCGCAGTACTACTATACTGCATAATATATTGACAAACTTTTTATTATTATTTTTTGTTTTGGTTATTAATTATAAGGTTGTTGTTTTTAATCTATTTAATTATGTGTGTGTGTGTGTGTGTTTTGTTGTTACTTAAGTAGTGATTTGGTGTTTGTGTTTTTAGAAAGTGATCGATGGAGTGGCCAGCAATTAATCGTGACGACGATGATGAACATATGATGATGGGGGAAGAAGAAGAGGGGGCAGCTTCTTCCCCTTCCGGCGGCGGCCATGGCCACCACCAGCAGCAGCAGCAGCAGCAGAAGATGCTGAGAGGGAAGATCGAGATCAAGCCGATCGAGAGCCCCACCAACCGGCAGGTCACTTTTTGCAAGCGCCGCAATGGACTCCTCAAGAAGGCCTACGAACTCTCCGTCCTCTGTGATGCCGAGGTCGCCCTCATCATCTTCTCCGGTCGCGGCCGCCTCTATGAATATGCTAACCACAGGTGGTCTTCCTCATCCCTAGCTACCTACTTCTCCCTCTGCCTACCTAACCTACCTATATTAATTACCTTAATTATTAATTCCCTCACCCACTCTCTACCTTGATTATTTTTTGGTTGTTTATATACATTTATATATATTTATATGTACTGCAGATTCACTCATATTCTTTTATTTTTTATTTATTGTTTTATTTTATTTTTTTTGCAATCTTCGTCTTATATAGTAAGCTCAGATCTGTCATCTTTGTTCATCAGTAACAGTCACCACCTATATATGGCCTTTTCTAGTCCTCAAGCTGTGTTTATATATGTATATATGTATATACGGAAACATGTCTGATTTTACCCAGTAATAATAATAAAAAAGAGGACTTTTAGGGCATAAAAACAAGTTCCAAAAAAATATCATACAGCTGATCGAATTATAAAAAAGAAGAAGGTGATTTAGGGTTTCTAATCCTTCTGTGGTGAAGATATTTATGGGGGCCAAAAAATTAGGGTTGTCTGGAGCTAGCGGCCGAGATGCTTCTCGGTTTCCATAATCACGATTCTGCCCTCTTTAGATACGTCATCATTCATGGCATAAGGCATTGGCATCCTGTGGGAGATAGGTGAATATATAATATAATACTTGTGCAAAATGTCTAAGATTATGTGAATCTGTCTTTTAGTCATGTCAGAAGTCATTTATCAGCGGTTGCCTTGCGGGATATGTCTGCCGCTAGCTCCTATATTATATTTTAAAAAAAAAAGAAGACAATGTTTAAAAATAACATTTTCAGATTCACATTCGCCCATTTAAAAATTATTGTAGAATTTATATATTACTATTAATGTTCTTAATTTATGTTAATTTTCTTTAAATATCATTAAATACTAGCTAGTTCTTGTGTCTATATATTTTTTTAATCACTTCAATTTATTTTAACAGAGTTGTGCACCCATAATTAAAAATTATATATAATATGCATTACACGTACGAGATGCTGGTTTAATTAGTTCCATATATCATGTTGCAACATTAATGAAACTTTATGCCTGCACCAATAATAAGTTGTTGGATCAGCCCACAGGCTTGCATGCAAATACAAAATTTGAATAGAGTAGGTAGGGTAATCATAATTAATTTGTAAGAAAAGCGAAGTAAAAGCAGACAAATGAGGTGACAACTGACGATGGGAGCACAGCAGGCTATAAGGGTCGAGCAGCAGGCTATAGGGTCGAGCAGCGGCCATCGCCAATGAGTAGGCATCTTAAGGCTCGTCTCTTCCGTGGACCGTGCATGCCATCAATCGCGTTTAACTCGTTGATTTCTTTTTCTTTTTCTTTTTTCTTTTCATATTATATATGGGCTTTTAAAAAGCAGCTACTATCTGATTTGATTTGACTGCGAAGTGGAAAGACAGTAAGGCTTTTCCAGGAATTGCTCGCCTGTTAAGTAATGGACACGTGACAGCGTGGCAGTGGTTCAGCTGTCTAAGCCAATCATGTCGTGCGATCTTGTGCCAGCCTGGCGAGAGCCAATCAGTGCTCTCGACAATTTTAAGGAAAGAAGGATGTTATAATATTTATCTGTAAATGGTTATTCCTGTTGTATTATAATTATAATAATAATATATATTGCATGGGAAAGTATTGGGTGAGATTGAGCAGCCGTACAAGCCCTGACATTGGCTAATCTCTAAAAATTTTTTATTTGTATTTGTATATTTTTTTCAGATACATTGGATCTCTGAATAAAGTTTTCGTGTATATAGGTAGATTAAGATACATGAATGTTAATTTGACTAAAAAGAGATTAAATTCCTCTTAAGTTGTTACAAGGTTTTAAAGTGGCTAATGTAATGTTTTGTCTTTGCAGCGTGAGGGCAACCATTAATAGATACATGAAAGTAAATGCTCAACCTCCGGCTTCAAGATCTATTATTGAGACAAACACTCGGGTAATGAATATCAGTATACTTTGATTATGTTTACTCCTTTAACATGAAAATGAAAGGAAAAAATCAGCTGAATTATGAAATTGCCTTTTTAGTTACTTCCAACAAAAATTGAAAAGTTATTTATTTATTTAGTTATTGTGTATGCCATTATGCATTATGACACCAAGTATTAGGCCATAACAATTATCTCTTTCTCTCTCTCTCATTGTTTTTTTGGTTTCACCTTTTACATATGTATCTCAAGAATGTTTGATTTTGATATTTAGTTTTGTGTATATCGTAGCATCATTAATAAAACTTACGACTTGTAGCTAGATTCAAGTTTTATTGTGGGGGTTTAATTTATTAAGTTTTGGGCTTGTATTAATTCAAACAGTCTACTAATTAACAAAACTCACTTCAAAAAAATGTCTTTTATTTAGTGGTATATTAATTCTTTGCAAATTGATTATGCTAGCTGACACCATGATCATGAGCGCATTTGTCTCTTGTGTGTGTTTTGAATTTTGAATTTTTTTATTTTCTATTAATAATATTTATCTATTTTCAAAAAAAAAAAACATCACACTGATGGATCATCACCATATATATGTCAATCTATTAAGCATATATATATATATATATATCAATAAAAATGGGTAGCTTTTGAAAAAGTTAATATATTGCTGCCATACACTAACACTTCTAGAAAACAAGAATAAGAAGCTGAAGCTAAAAATCAATAATAGTGAATCTCTGTCGGTGCAAAATTGAGCAACTCACTCATTTTAGGGTGAAATATGACGTCAGGGAATTAGGAGGATTAGAATATCTGAAATTTTAAATAGATTTCCAAAAGATTTTATGGTAGGGGGAAAATAGAATATATAAGATTGAAGCAGATTTCGTATATTTGTATCCACTTCTATTATTTGTGGATATATCTAATAATTTGTGTTTAGGAAAACACAACTTCAAACATCAAAAAATTTGAGAAAAAAATATTTATAGAAGCAGAAAAACAAAATACGTACACTTTAATAAATTCATTTCATCAATTTCTAGCATTTGTTGATCTATATAATGTTTGCTCAATTGTGTTAAATAGGGTTTTTTTAAAAAGCTTGAGCTAGATAGTCTATTAATTAATGTTGAGATATTGATGAACTCATTTTTAATTTCTCAAAGGTAATATAGTAAACACAACTTTGCCTTAGGAGCAATATTTATTAGATTATGTATCTATGAGGATAGAAAAGTTTGATATGATTTTTAAACAAAACATTAGATTATGTATCAAGAGAATAATACGATATATCTTTTCTTACTTGCCCTCTTTGATGTACACAACATAAGCACTCAACTTTTCTATCCTGATGGATTTCGAATTCAAGGTCTTGTTCAACATCTATAGCAAATAAGATATGTAACTATCTACTTCACACATAATTGGTTTTGTGTGTTGAAGAAGCTTGCATGTTGCATTAGCTACTCCAAGATGCAATAACTAATTTGATGAGACTTGAAATGTATCTTGAAATGATATTTCATGGATACGCTATAGACAATATACAGGTTATGAGTTATACCCACTACTATATAAAGTAGTTATACAATAATAACAAAATTATTATGATATGTACATGTCTTGGGTCGTTTTTAATTAAAGGGATAGAATATAGGGCAACATGCAATATAACTAGATAAATTTTCTTAGTTAAATATATATTTAGCTTATTAAATATACTTTTAGTTAAAAATGACTACAATAATTTTAAACTAATTTTAATTGATTAAATTTATTTTTTTTAATTTATCCTTAATATGCGCGCACTCTTTTTCAATGTCTTGCTTGGTGTGAAGGTTAGGGTTTTAGGATGAGAGTGTAATGTGAGAGAATTAGTTAAGAATATAATTTTAATAAAACTTAACGTGTTTTTTATGAAAGTTAAATATAAGTTATGCTATAATCATTTTATTATAATTTTTCATAGAATTTAGGTTAAATTTATCATTAACAATATTAAAAGAGCAGTTCTAAGGGGACAATCATGAATTAATGTTTCAAATTAATGTTTCTCGGATGCCATTAGTGTGGTAGCATCGGATTATTGGATTGGATTCGTATTATTTAATTTCTGTTTTTGAAATAGTTCTTTTAAAATGAAGTTATCATTTGATCTCCTTCTGTTATGTTTTTGTTTGGCCATATATGTGTGTGTGTGTGTGTGTGAAAATAGAATGAGATATATACATAGTTTTAGAATTAGAGTGAGATTTAGAAAATAGAAAAGGACAGTTTTGTAAGACTCCTCGTTCCTCCTGTTGTAAACTCAACTCCAACAAGTTTTACTCTAATCATTTATAATATTTCATTATTGTTTTATTTTAATTTCAAGTTTTTATCCAATGAAACGAGGATTTTATTATTCCATATTCTTTGTAACAGAGGCGCCCAAAGTTTCAAAACCATAAAATAAGATAACTTTCAAATGGTATATGGGATCTCTCTCCTTATTTTGCATTTGTTCTCAGTTTTATCAGCAAGAAGCCTCAAAACTGCGAAAACAAATACGAGATATACAAGATTTGAACAAGTAAGTTCAGGCCACAACGATCAATTAAGGTTTGTACTATATTTATATTTTAAAAAATTGTTTGCATTTGGAACTATAAGAAGCATTAATTTTCAGGCATATTCTGGGCGAGGCTCTTAACTCACTGAACATTAAGGAACTTAAAAACCTCGAAGGCAGATTAGAGAAAGGCATCAGCAAGGTCAGATCCAAAAAGGTATGCTACAAAGAGTTCGGATTTTCTATGCATGGTACATTACACCAAAATTTCATAGCTTTGGTTTTTTTTTCTTAAAATTACATATCAAAATAACGTAATTTTAATCTATATTTTTTAAAATTACATAATTTTAATATTTTTTTAAAATTGCATAATTTTAATATACAGTAGAGTATTGATTTTGCTACAAAAGCCAGTCTTCATCATATTTTTTTCATGAATATACTGACATTAATTTTTCCAGAGCGATATGTTGTTTGCTGAAGTGGAGTTGATGCAAAAAAGGGTAGACTCTGATTAATGCTCACAAATTTGTACAATATGTGTATATATATGTGTGTCCATTAACTGCATATACATAACTATGCATGTGCAGGAAATTGAGCTGCAAAATGCTAACATGTTCCTGCGTGCAAAGGTTAATTATATTAATTTCTTTTCTTGTTATCTTTCTCATATCTGAAATGTTCTATAACAATTTGGTTAAAAGAACACATGCATTGGATGTTACAGATAGCTGAAAATGAGAGGGCTCAGGCTCAGCAGCCAATGACCACGATACCTCGAGCCAACTACGAGACCATGACACTACTGCAGCCATCATATGACTCCTGCAATCTCTTTCCTGTCAACCTGCTTGAACCGAATCGACACAATCACTCTCACCAGGATCAACCACACCTCCAACTTGTGTAAGTTCTCTTTATAAATTCCACCTAGACCATCATAATTCCCCAATACCCTGCACATATAAAATCGATCGATGCATATGTATAGACGTATATATATAAAACAATATTATACAGTGAATTGTATGTGTATCTACAGATTTTATATATATATATATATATATATATATATATATACACGTGTATATATATAAATTAACATATTTTTTCTTTCTCAAAATTTCCTTACAGTTGATATGGGAAATAGTAATCCAATAAATAAGGATTTGTATCCCTACTTTTCTGCTGTTTGGAAATTCTTGCAGCAAATGGCGAGAAGCTGCCTGCGTCCAACTTCAATGAAATAAATGTATCCACTAAGCATGCTATGTGATACAATTCTCTAACTCCCTATGGAGGAAGGACTTAATGCGTGTTTTATGTGTAACCATATAAAGCCATATGCTTTATTTACTAAAACTACTCGCCGGTTATATTTCTCGTATTAGAGTCTTCCAGTACATATGTAATGTACCGGATGTTTTCATAAATTATAACTGCATGTGTTCTCAATATATGTGTGTATGTGCGTGTGTGTGTGTACGGAAAGAAGTGATATGGAATATATATACTTCTTTGTATATAATTGTATCGTGTTTACTATTGTTGATCAATATGATTGTCATTGACCAATATTGATCAGGGATGTTTCCAGAGTTGACCATTCAGTAATTAATGTAGTATTTTAAAACTAATTGTTTATATTTAATTATAAAATATTAGCTAGAAATATTTTAATAATTTGATATAAAATTCTTTTTTTTGTCACGTCCATTCATTTCTGCATACTAAACACGCAATGAGTCAATCACAAAATCTCAGTCCCATACCCTGTCGATTAAATTTCCACGGTGATTTCATTTTCGCCTAATGGATTCAGATACCAAATATGCACATACACCATCACTTGTTTTCCCAACACAGGCGTACCGATCGATATTGTATATAATAATTATTGTTGTTAAGTATGGGAGGAGGATCCGAAGCCTTGACAGATTTGTATTATAGAAACCATGCATGATTTGAACCTCTACGGATACTTCCCACACATGTGAGGTCGGGATCAAATAGGACCAAGATTACTAAGTGAACATGCTACGCTAACTAACCATAGCATCAATATCAGACCAATGGTTGGGATAATTATAGCAATATCTAATCGTTACGTACTCACCCTCCACGCTGAAAAAACCTCTTCTCCGATCCATCATAAATTAAATACACATCTTAATTCAAAAGGGAATTGTAATACAAAAGTGTAGTAAGTTGATCATTATAATTTGATCGAGTTGTATTCAGCAAAGATCCCCCCCATTCTTATTTTCTTTGTATGTCGTCTCCGAATCTCTGATGATTTATTGTAGCCTTACACTTTATTCTCTCTCTCTCTCTCGATCTCACACACACACACACACACACACACATAATATTGCAATTTATCCCCTCACACTAAGGCAGGGGGGTGGTAGTTGAGGAGATGGAGGTGTTGGTGGCGGTGGCAGTGATGTTCCATGTGGCGGGGGTGATTTGAACTGGGGTGGTGGGGGCGGTGACAATGATGGTGGGGACGGTGATTTTTTGGGTGCCGCTGGCGTGTGAGTCTTTCCATGAGACTGTGGTGGTGGTGGTGGTTGTAGGGGCGGAGGGGGAGGTGATTTGCTTGGTTTCAGTGATGGTGGAGTCTGGCCATGAGATGGTGGTGACGGTGGGGAAGGTGGTTTGCTTGGTTTCAGTGGCGGTGGAGTCTGGCCATGAAGTGGTGGTGACGGTGGGGGAGGTGATTTGCTTGGTTTCAGTGGCGGTGGAGTCTGGCCATGAGGTGGTGGTGACGGTGGGGGGGATGATGATTTGCTTGGTTTCTGTGGCGGTGGAGTCTGGCCATGAGATGGTGGTGACGGTGGGGGAGATGATGATTTGCTTGGTTTCGGTGGCGGTGGAGTCAGGCCATGAGGTGGTAGTGACGGTGGGGGAGGTGATTTTTTTTGTTTCGGTGGTGGTGGTGGTAGAATCCGGGCATGAGGTGGTGGTGGTGGTGGTGGTGGTGTTGGCGGCGGTTGTGATGACGGTGGGGGAGGTGATTTTTTTGGTTTCGGTCGAGGTGGAGTCCGGCCGGCATGAGGTGGTGGTGGGTGTGATGACGGTGGAGGAGGCGGAGGTGGTTTTGCCGGTGGCTGGTGGGGTTCGCCAGATGGTGGCGGTGGGGATGGAGGCGGCAATGATTTGGCTGGTGGTGGTGGTGGTGGTGGCGGGTGTTTTTGGCACTCACATGGCCCCGTTATGACGGAGAGTAAAACCCAAACAGCAAGTGTGATCCGAGCTACCTGCAGGTAATAATAATAATTCCAAAAAATAAGTATAAAAACAAATTAATTAGGTGAGGATGGGTTTAATATTAATTAAGGGGGTATCGAAAATAGGCAAGCAGATCCAAAGTATATTTGGTAAGGACAAATATATAAATAATATGTCATGTTACCGGTGGTGGGTTAAGTAGGACTCCCTTATTCTTGTGGGGACCTACCCTCAACGCCATCCCGTCCCGTGAGCGTGAGCGTGAGCCGTGAGACCGTATATATATTTCTATGTTTGCTTCGTCGTAGGCGAACCGACCGAGTATTTATAGGACCCAACCGAATTATGAGTTTTTTGTTTTTCTTTGCAAATTACTTTCTTTTTTTCTTTTTTTTGCTGCGTGCGTTCGGTAAAGTTAAAAACGCGCCTAACTTTTCCATAATTTTCCATTATTTATCAAATGCGTTTAGATTTTTCTAGATTAGGGACGAAATCGCCTACCTCATCAACTTAATATACTCTATAAAGCCATTAGATTTTGCCATGAGAGTTTAGCGAGTCTAATGTCATGGTGCAAGAATTTTAATCCACATAACACTTCATTGTTTTTACTTGAGAAAGTCAATCTAAGTAAATTTAACCGCTTGGGACACACGTAATCTGAATTCATCTTACCTTTGGTATGCAAAAAAACGGTTCTAGTTCTCGTTTATATAAGAATGGTCAAATGCTCTCTTTGTCGTCAAGCCCATGATTAGCAAAGTACTTTCAACCCTTAATTAGATCAGCACGTTTGAACTCTAAAGGGATTCCACCGAATACTTTCACACAAACCTATTTTGAAGCCTTTCGCTGTATATTAATTATGCTTTTCACCCTAGCCCACTTCAAGTAACACAAAAGTCTTATATCGTCTAATGCGTTTCTTATGACTTGGTTCCTCCAAGCCTGAATCAATGATGTTATGAAGGCATTGCGGTAATTGAAAAGGAAAGAATATCGTCTAGCCCGAATTAACGATACAAAAGGGTGTTGCGGTAATCGAGAGGGTTTAGTGCTTCTAAGCCCGAATTGACGATGCAACGAGGACGTTACAGGAATCGAGAGGGAGAGGATGTCACGCCCCGAGTGAAAGGAATGTCTATTAGTGTGGAAAGCGTAACTGATGCACATCGAAAGAGTTCGAGATAGGTTCATGTGAGAGTATTCGTTTGAGCCCTTTCATATTTCAAACGCGCCGATCCAGTTAAGTGCAGAAAGCACACTCTTAGTCGAGAACTTGATAATAATGAAGAAAAGATTTGGTCAACCTTATACAAACTAATCAAGAACTAAAACCGTTTTCATAATGAGTCGAAGACAGGACGAAACCAATCTACATATGTCCCAAATGGTTAGGCTTGATTAGATCGGCCTTCTCGAACATATCTGATTAAGCACCACGCAGGCTAAAATTCTCATTTTATGACACTAAATTGATAATTAATTATACTGTTTGTATATATTAATTTTAATTAATATTTTATATATTATTATTAACTTATTATATTACTTTATTAATATTATATTAAAATGATTTAATGATGAATTGAACAGTTAATATATAAATATTATGCCTTTATATTATTATAATTTGCTGCTACTTGTAAACCCACATAAATGAAAATTATGGTCAGGAGGGAAGTTAACATTTTTATCCCAATTGAATCATATGACATTCATAAATCCATTATAGTGTTATTTATTAAAACAAGACTTTTCTCTATATAAATATGCATATTTACGAGCATGCTCCGGTGAATTCATTGCCTTTATATGTACAACTAGAAGGGGGAGTAAATTAGATCTGTTCATTGCACCAAACACACAAATCGTATGCTCTCAATGAAGAAGGATGTTTTGAACCGTGGCCTTCCTCGATCGGGAATGACTTAATTATGTGGCCACTTCATGCTTTGCGTTAATAATTGAATTCAAACTCAACTTGACAAATAGCAGGTTGACCCTTTAGAGATATACAAGTTAGCTGTTGGTATCATTGCCTTTTGATGTTTGGCATTTAGCCATGAAGGGTAGTTTAGGATTGTATGTCATTTTTGTTGACCTTTTATCTGTTTGTGTTTAGCATCCTCCATATTTTTATGTTAAACAGTATTTACAATGTTCTCTTTCAAATAAATATAGATCAAATTTTGAAATTAATAATTTATTAAAAAAATATTTTAATAATTAAATTTAGATTATCAAGTTAGCATCGCACTCAAATAAAAGGAACAAGTCCAAGCCTAGACCTAAGCCCGTTGATGGGCCTACTATAGAAATTTTCAATGAGTTTGGAGGCTGAAAATTTTGGTAAAAAAGGCATATATATGCATGGTTATATACCCAGTTTATGAATGAAATTCATTGATGCCCGTGTTTTTTTAATAGTCGAATAACTAAGAAGATGATTTGAGACTACCCCATGATACTGCTCAAGAAATTTCAATGGAGTCACTAAAATTATAAGTAATTTTTAAATTGACTGATAAACACCTATTTTCAAAATCCTAATTGCTAGCTTTTTGGTGTATTTGGTAAACACCAAATTACGCCTCATCTCTCTTTGTTTGTTGTTCTTACAGTATTTTTGGGTTATTATTGTTGTCAACATTATTTAGAAATGGACAGCAACATGTTGTACTTGGTTGGATAACTTTATAGAGTGATCTTTTAAAGAGAGCTCGTAGAAAGAATCTAACTATTTACCTCTTTAATTTGTTCAATGTCGAAGATCCGAAGACCTTCAAGGTCGAAGATCCATAAACTCAAAAGTGTAGAGTCGAAGATCCTCAGGCTCAAAGAACCATAGACTCAAAGGTTCACGGGATCACAGATGCATAGATCCATGAGTCGAAGATTTGAAGACCCAAAGTGCTGTCAAGTGAAGAGCAGCATCTTGAAGATTTGCAGACTCAAAAACTCCTCAGGTAAAAAGTGGTGGTATCACAAAGTCGAAACTCTAAGGGTCAAAGATTTAAAGACCCGTTGATATGAACAGATGATTAGCTAAGTTAGAGTTTGGTTGGTCGCCGACTCTAAACTGGAATTGATCTAACTTGAAGGTTCAAAAGTGTAAACTCGAAGATCATAGCGTGTGTACTGTATGAAGCATCTGTGATGCTACGAAACGGTCACTTTTGAGGCTATGGTTAATCGAAAAATCAAAATGCAGTTAAGGTCGCCGTTTAATTAAGTTAGTCGAACAACGTGTCTGAGCACGTTAAGTATCAAAATAAACACATAGACGATATCCGAAGCTAGAGTAGTATGTTTCAACACTGGAGACCAAAAGATAGAGCATGTCTAACCCTAGTAGAAGGTTTTCACTTTTCATGCAACGACCGCCCTATTAAAGAAAAACATATGTCATACTTCAAGTAAGCATGAAAAATATTTTTAATATACATGTTAAGTATCTAGAGAGATACAAGAGACGCAGAGTAATTCTTATTGCATACACAGAAAGTGTAGTGTGAAAGTATTAATCACTATGTGCACTTAAACAACCTACAATGTGAGATAAATTTAGATAAAACTTATTAGCTCGGATGGAGCAAAGCCAGATAAAAAATGTGAGATGACATTATTTTTTTAGAAATATATTTATATTATATTTTTATTAATATATACTGTTAATTATTTGAGTCATTTTAGAAATACGATAATATTTTTTAAAATTAATTTAATATTTTTATTAATTAAAATATATTTTATTGATTTATTTTAAAAAAATTAAAATTTGTGATGTATAAAACTCTAAAAATATGTGCTTTGTAAAATATGTTGAGGAAGAGCCCAAATTTTTGAAAAACTCTAATAATTTTAAAAGTACGGCATTTTAAGTTCAATTGAAAAGGTACCTATTTTCCTGTGAATAGTTATTTTTTTGGTGAGAAAAATCAATACCTTTCCTTCTGGCTTCCGATAAAATTTGGAAACCTAGAATTTGTATTGAGTCTTTAATTGATGATTTTTTTTTAATTTTTTAAATAATAAAAACATTAAAAACGGACTTTTGACTTGAGATTCGGTGCCCATATACTTTAAAAAACCAAAACAAAACATTGAAAGTCATGCTGCAGGTACTTATATTTTGAGAAATTGATAAGTGCTTGCGGCTTGTAATATTGTTATAAAATCCGATTAAAACCATTGTGATTCATTTATATATATATTTTAATAATTTAATATCTTATCACGTCATTATAATTATTTATTAATTACACATAATACGTAGCATTAACCGTATACTTTACCTGATAACTTGTATCTGACTTTGGGATGGGCCAAGCGGCGTTAATTGCTGACAATTTTTTGCCTAACAATCTCCCCAAGGCCCAAGCCATTGACTGCCTACCTTTTAACTTTATTTTTAAAATCGTGGAGCTGATAGTGAGGGCGCGTCTGTGGGTGACACGCGATAGCACGTGTCTTTCACGCATATGCGCACGGCGACACGAACACCGGACACCCCAACCCACTCCCACTGTGGGCCGGCCTACGAATAATTGAATTTATTTTAGACCCTTCCTATAATTTCGCAAAAAACATATTTAGCTTTTCTAAAATGAGTTTATAAATGGAAATAAATAAATAGTTAATTCATATATTTAGGAATTCGAATATTTATTTATTAGATTATTTTTAAATATAATTTTTTTATATTTTGAACATGATAAAAATTTATAATAGAATTATATGAAGTATTTTTTATTTAAAATTTAAAAGAAAATATAAAAAACTCAACTCACATGTATAATAGTTAAAAAGATATGATATAATTAGCCTTAAAAAACGAAAAACGAAAGATATGATATTTCTTGTGTTTCCATTACAAGCAGCTATACCATGTCAATAAATGTTTTCTTTTAGGAATAAATATCATATCAATATTTAATAATGTATCGCGCGCATGTACGGATTCGTAGACTTTATCACCATAACTATGCCCCTATGTATTTTGAAAATTGGAAATTTTTGCATGGGAATGCTGTACAGGTATGCACCGGTAATTCGTGTAAGGACAAAATATCACGAAATAATTAAAAATATATTTAATCAATCTATCGGTTCGAAAATTATCACAAAATAATTAATAAAACTTTTCGTAATCGTTAATGTAACCCGAGGTAAATTCAAAACAACTAAACAAGAAAAGTTACTTCTCATGATCTCTTTTTCTTTTCTTTTCTTTTTTGCGGAAAATGGATTAGTCGACTATAAATAAATTAACATATAATAAATCATGTTTGTCATATAATAGTATCCCACATTTTCCCAGTTAAAATAAATTGCCAAAGTGATGAAAAAATTGGTTGACTTGTTTTTTATCCATATCTATATGTGTGTGTGTGTGTATATATATATATATGAATAAAGATAATAGTATATTCAAATAATTATGTATATTAGCTAGTAACTATAAATAATTACAATGATATTTTTAGTGATTTTTTAATTTTTAATATATGTGAGTAGTTTTGAAAAAATAAATAAATAAATAAATATAGTAACATGAGTTTATGAGAAATTTTAATACAAATCAGATTATATGATAATTTGTTTAGGTGTTTGATGAGAACACTAGTAACAAATTTCATATATAAGTATGTTTTAGAAAAAAAAATTAAAAAATCATAAAATCATTCTCACATAAATTTAACTTTCTATACAATATTTTCTAATATATTAAAAAGTACTATTTATTTCCTATAATTCTTAAATTATATATAAAAAAATATTTCTCTTCTAATTTTTTATGTTTCTCATAACTTCTACTTTTATTTCATTTTAAATTATAAAATAAATTTATTATTAAATAAAAAATAACATAAATATTATTTTAATAATTTAAAAAGATTATAATATATATTTGTATAAAATAATAAAAATAATTTAAATCCGTAAATATAAAAAAACTAATTGAAAATCTCGTGGAGTGCTCTTACAACGGTACAGGTTGAATCCACAGAATTAATATGAAATAAAATAGCAAACAGAAAGCCACTGTGAAACGTGCCCCTCCGGTTTTGATGAATATAATGTAAGGGCGGATTATTATTTTTTGAGGAGAAAAACGAAATTTAACCGAATGATTGGCAATCGCATCCGCAAATAATTTGTATGTAAAAAGATTTAAAATATATTTAGGTTGAAATGCCTGAGCGTTAAATGTTAGTTACCGTTCGTGCTCCACATCAATCTATTTTGGGTTGTTTTCTTCTTTTTTGTTAATTGTTTTTTTAGTAATATTTTCGGGGGAGAACAAATATGACCACTTAATTTAGATTCCAATAGATGGACTATTGTTATGGCCACCAGTAGTGGCGTTGAACGCTGTCACTCACTCGACACCTTAACAATTTACCATGTATATATGTCACAATAAATACATTTACATGTTATGATTAGTCATTTATGATCATTAATTTGTTATATTATATATATATATATACATTTTTTAAAGCATATTGATGACTAGTCCGAGGAGATCTTTCACATTACAGTTGCTTTTTAAACACGTTCATGCCAGAGAAATCTTTATGAACACCATAAAACAATATATATACTAAACAATATATACCATAAGTAGGCTTATTCTGCTCACGATCAGAAACACAAAGTGTGACTGTGTGTGTGTGTGTGTGTGTGTGAGCCAACAGAGAGAGAGAGAGAGAAGAGGGTCTTGACAGAATCATGGGTTCGCCTCTTTATCATGAAGCAGTATTGAGTGGCACTAGAACAGCCATAAGGTTTCTGGTAATGTTAGGGGTGATTTGGTGTGTCGGCCTCTGGGTCGTCTTGCCCACCAGCATGTACAAGCAAACCTTGCAGCCTAGCATCCGAGCCAAGACCAATAATATTTATTTCGGTAGACAAGGCGTGTACATGGACTGACCTCATCGACCAATTACTCTTCTTTAACTCTTCGTGTTGTTATAATCATTTTGCTTTTTATGCACATAAGTTCGTAATATATTTTCTTATAATATACATATGCATATGATGGCAGGTGCAAATCTTTTGATTTGGGCATTTCCTGTTCTTTCGGTTGCTGTTCTGGGATGTATATACCTACATGTGGGAAAACAACTGAATCAAAACTACGACCAAAGGTACGCAAGCACATAATATAGTGAATATATATGTTCCTGCGATGGATGTTTGGGCTATGTGTGGCTGAGGTTGGATTTGGCCTGTATATATTGTTGACCGAGCTCTATCTCTTTATTGAATAATTTAATATTTAAATGTAAAGTTCTACTTTCGTAATTCACAGCGAAGACAAGAGAGACAAGGGAGAAAAGGGTCGTCGACATCGCTCCACCATATGGCAGAGGCCGGCGCTGTTGCAAGGCCCCTTGGGGATTGTTACAGTCACAGAGTTAGCCTTTTTCCTGATGTTTGTGGCTCTCCTTACTTGGTCTTTATACAGTTATCTTCATGTCGGCTTCTCACAGATCAACGCCAAAAGGGCCGCCAAGTTCGGCATGAAAGTGTACTAACACCAGTCCCACTTTTCCTAGTACTTGAGTACAAGCTAGCTAGCTAGCTTGAATGTGTGAATTAATATTTTATATCGCCGGCCCCTAGGGCCGCGGGGCGGCCAAAAACTGTGTCCAATAAGTCCAATTGATGATGATGTATGGGTATGCGTAAGTGCCTTAATTAATTAAGATCGATATTTGGTTTTGTCAGGTGGCAAACAAAGCTGGACAGTGCAGCCCTCAGGCTGGGACTCGTAGGGAACATATGTCTCTCGTTTCTCTTCTTTCCGGTATCACGAGGCTCGCCGGTGCTTCCGCTGTTTGGGATGACCTCTGAGGCCAGCATCAAGTACCACATATGGGTTGGCCACTTGGCCATGGCCTTTTTCACCGCTCATGGGCTGTGTTACATCATATTATGGGCATCCACCCACGAGCTCCAAGAGGTAAGGTAACCCACGCTATACATTAATTTGCGTTGTTCTGACATCGATCTGTTATTGTGCTTGAAGAAGAACGCTAAGACAACACAGCAATAATGCACGTGCACGCATGCGTTTGGTTCTGACCTTCCAAGCTATAGTGGCTTGGGTTGATTTGGACCGCTGCCTTATTTGAGTGTCTGGATACTTTGTACGTACACACTAGGAAATTGCCAAGCTACTTCCAAACCATAGGCCTGCCACTAAAGCACACATGTGTGGAATTTGGAATATCGTGTGTATTCCCAAAGGAACTACAGTTGGAATTAAACTCTGAAGTCATCAGATCCATCCTGGTCATTGATTAATGACTGGTCTTTAACAAATAGTGCCTATAAAATCTTCAGGAATATGTTATAATATAAAACCTTTTTGTTAGTCCAGATCAAGGCAAAAGAAAAAGGGTGGAAGATATTTAGATATAGGTGGGAAAATGTAAATAGAAAAAAGATTGGAAATATGGGTTGTTTGGTTAGGTAGGAGAGGAGTTGAATTTTCTTTTATATAATTTAATTAGAATTAGAAAAACTGTGTAAAAAAAATTAAAAGTGTTTAAAATACTAAATTTGCTTTTATATATATACAATTGTGTAAAATTGTATAATAAATATAAAAAGATAACTTTATAATTTTAAGACGTAGAAAATCTCAGCATTGTAATCAAAATAATCTCAAACAAATTTTTTCATATCTTTTCTATATATTTTTCTTCCCATTCCCAATTTTTTACTCCTTACCAAGTGCGAGTTTTTCGTATCTTTTCACACATCCATCATTTTCTATGTTTTTTTTTTTGTAGCAACCAAATATAGGAAAGTTTTTAGCCATTCCTGTCGGCTTCCCAGTGTATATAAAAAAAATAAAGAAATCAAATCACCTCTTCACTTTTCGGAAAGCTAGCCCAAATTTCAATAGTTCACTCTTGCCTTCTCTAGTTGTGTGGCAAGGACCGATTCCTATTCTGACAACTTCTGTGAAAGTGGAGTGCCCCCCCCCCCCCCCCCCCCCCCCCCAAAGCATCATTTCTGTGAAAGTGGGTTTATTTTTTTTACTTCAGAAACCGTAGATTAGTTGGATTGTATTTTTCTAAAAAAAATATTTTTAGAAATAAAATTTTTATATAAATTTAAATTATTTATGAGTATTATAAATTTAGCTATAATTTTTAAAAATAATTCTTGCCTTCTTGTTTTAAAGATCAACATATTAAAGTATAGGTCGGTACCTTTTCTCTCCATGTGAACTTCCTTCAAGCGATATAATGATAAAACTTTGGATTTAAAAAAAAAAATAGAAATTCAAACAGTAGTATGATAAGTTAGTATAGCAAGATAAGTGAGTAACTCGTGAGCCATATGTGTGTGTGTGTGTGTTCCATTTATATGTTTGTGTTTATGAGTGCCTAATATTAATTTGACCGTGCAGATGTTACGGTGGCCCAATACTGGAATATCGAACGTCGCTGGAGAGATATCTCTCCTCGCTGGATTGGTCATGTGGGCAACAACCTTCTCCAACATAAGGCGAAAGATGTTTGAGCTCTTCTTCTACACGCACTACCTCTACATCGTCTTCATGCTCTTCTTCATTTATCATGTTGGCTTTTCTTACTCCTGCATCATGCTTCCAAACTTCTACCTCTTCGTGGTCGATCGTTTCTTGCGCTTTTTGCAATCCAACCAAAAAGTCCGGTTGGCGTCTGCCCGCGTTCTTCCTGGTGATACCCTGGAGCTCAACTTCTCCAAGAACCCAGGTCACTGTCATATATTATATATATATACACACACACACACATTACTATTGGATGTGCACTACTACTGTTACAAATGTTGATTCATATATTAAAACCTTAGATATATATATATATAGTGTGTGTGTGTGTGTGTGTAACCCATGGTTTGAAAAATATTGTTTTCGACTGGTGTTTTTGGGGCAGCATTGGAGTACGGTCCAGCCAGCATCATGTTCATATGCCTGCCTAGCCTCTCCAAGCTCCAATGGCATCCTTTCACTATTACCTCCAGCAGTAATTTCGATTCTAAAGTGATCAGTGTCGTCATTAAAGGCCATGGGAGCTGGTCCAAGAAGCTCTACGAGATGCTCTCATCGCCTTCTCCGCCCACGCGTCTTGAGGTCTCTGTGGAAGGACCCTACGGGCCTGTTTCAAGTCATTACTTGAAGTATGAACCTCATTAATTATATGCATATGCACGCTTGCTCCTGAAAGATAGAACCCCTAATGCATTTCAAAGTAGTCGTACATTTTATCCATACACTCAGAACCCCCACATGCATGCACAACGAATAAATAAATAAATAAAAGCGCCCTGTGATGGCTGATAAGTCTATCCAACTTAAAATTTTATTCTCCATGCAACTTATTAGTTAAGTTTTATTACAGGGATGGCATTAATGTAATTAATGACTGCTGCATGCAGGCATGACATGGTGGTGATGGTGAGCGGAGGAAGCGGCATAACCTCTTTTGTTTCGATAATTCGGGAGCTCATCTTTTCTAGCGGGATGCTGAAACTCAGGACACCCAAGGTCCTTCTCATCTCAGCATTCAAGAACACAGCAGAGCTTTCAATGCTGGACCTCCTCATTCCCCTCGATGGTTCCCCTTGTGAGGTTTCCAGCTTGCAGATACAAATTGAGGCCTATGTGACAAGAGAGAGGCAGCGACCATCCATGGAAACCCCAAAGGGCAGTGTCATATGGTTCAAACCCGATGCCACTGACTTGCCGGTATCTGCAACTTTAGGCCCGAACAGCTGGCTTTTGCTTGGAGCAATCATATCATCTTCCTTTGTCATATTCATCATCATCATGGTTCTCATCAATGGCTTCTATATCAAAACCAGCAAAAGCTACCCGTCGGTCGCAAGTGCCAGTATATACTGCCTGTTTATGTGCATCTGCATAGGTGGGGTAGCAACCGCGGCATTTCTCTGGAACAAGAAGCGGAATGACAAGGGAATGATGCAGATTATAAACATGGAAGTGTCTTCCCCACACAACAATATTGGTGCAGAATTGGAGAGCCTCCCACTCCATACCCTTCTCCAAGCCAATACCAAAGTACATTATGGCCAAAGACCAGACCTGAAGAGTAAAGTCAATTATTCTTATCATCTTTTATAGGATTATGCTTTTTAGGAGATAATTTTATTTCAAGTGTTCATCAATGCATGCAAAATGTAGTATTCCATCATAAAATTTGGAAACCATATATGTTCCCCCAATATTGAAAATGCATATGGTTGCATTATGAACTTATATTTGGTGCAGGTGTCCTAGGAGGCTGCAAAGGATCAAATATTGAGGTTCTTGTGAGTGGCCCAAGTCAGCTGCGGCAACGGGTGGCATCCATTTGCTCATCTAGTGTGGGATCTCACCTGAATTTTGAATCTGTCAGCTTTGACTGGTAACTTTTCAAGCTTCTCTCCGAGGCATACCGAGCAGCTCTTGTCTGTTTTTGAAGCGAAGTTGGGAAAAGGAAATGTGACAACCCTATACTACGTACACATACAGATTGGATTGATTGTTATGATGTACATGCATGTGAAGCATCCTGGGACGTTCCACTTTTCAAGTAAGCAAGGGAGAAAAAGAGATTCTTGATTAAAATTAATCAAAATCCCAACATTTAATTAGTTAGAGAATAAACAAATAAAACATTTGTAGCCAAGTGATGAGAGGGGAATCTCCGGGCTATTAGAGGTTGACCCACTCTAGTTTATCTGCAGATTATAACATGCGCCAATATAGATGGTCAAGAACCAGCACTCTTCCAATCCAAGATTCATCACATCTTTTTAGCTTTTTATCTCTCTACTTTTTAAAGTTTGCTTAGATAATTAAAAATTGTTGATTTCACTCTACTCAACTTTAATCGTTTAAAATTCCATTCAAATTCAAATTAAAAGCTTGGACCAAAGTCTTTCTTGACTTGATTTTCTAATGTTGCAAGACCTTAACCTTGCCGAATTAACTGTTGAAGAGATGCAACAACCTCCAACGACTTAGGTATCGTTTGCATTAATACTACCTCTGTAAGAGATAAAATAAGCTGGATCGTTTTATTGACATTGTATTTACCCTCCAAAAATAAGATACGACGGCATTGGAAAACTTCTTGATGACTTTACTGTTGAAAATGAGAGCAAATGACATAAACTTATGCATGCAAAAGGCGCATAACACTAGTCTAACGAGATCTACTAATTTGATTGTGGAAATTAAACTTCCAACCATCAGAGAATTACAATAAGCGCGAGATTTGTCGTTGCTAATGATTGTTGTTTGATTAAGCTTTATTACCTTACAATGACTTTGTAAATACTTATAAGCTAAAACTAGTTTCTATGGAATGTTTGACAACCTACTTATAACTTAGAAATCAGTTTTTAATTAAGTAAGATTCTATTATATATTCAAAACTAGTATAAAAATAAAAGATTTATGCCTTTATTGATCATTATTTTTTCGATATAAGTCCTAATTATTTTGTCATCTATACATGTTTTTTTCTATATATAAAAAGTCATAAATGCCTTCAATTTCATAAATATTATCAAACAAACCCTTAGGCATGGAGTGGCTATGAAGGCCCATTTTTCTCTTTTGTCGCTGTATGGTCTTCAAATGGACTCAAATAGTTGTCGAATTCATTTTGCGTAAATGCTTAGTCCTAAGTTAGATATGATCATCTAAGTTTGCCGCCCGACTTATTGTTTGTTTTTGTTAGTTGGAATCCTAGAAGTAATCACTCCGATACATAGATTTTAAAATTGCAAATAAGGTAAATAGTATATTTAAAACTTATAAAACATACGCCTATGTTTATTACAAGTTTAAAGATAAGATGATAAATAAACACATGCTATTATAAAATTATTTATAAATTATTCAAATATGGTAGTTAAAAAGATTTCTCAATAAGATCGTCAATAAGTCCAGCTGAGTTAAAAAGATTTCTTAATATTTGCAGGTACATTATGTAGGTAATTTGCGCAGAAACACTCTCCTTGTCGTTGGATTGATATAAATGAAAATTTTAAAAAAATAATAATATCAATCCAACGATAGTGAAGATACTTCTCCGCGGATTACCTCCACAATGTACCTGTACATAGCATTACTCTTAACTTACTTAAAGGAAAAATCTATTTGCAGGTACATTGTGTAAGTAATTTGCGCATAAACACTCTCATTGCCATTGGATGGTATGAATAAAAAATTTAGAAAAATAATAATATCAATCCAATGATAGTGAAAATGTTCCTGCACGGATTACCTTCACAATGTACTTGTACGTAGCATTACTCTTAACTTAAAAAAACTAAATTCATTTAAAAATTTTGTCAGTCCAAATCCAAGTCCAAGTTTGAGTCAAATTTTAGGTTAAGTTTTAAAATGGGTTAGAGCTTGTTTAGTACTTTTGTGTTTTGGGGGGGGGGGTGGGGAGGGGTGATCAGGCGAGGGATGGCAGGGGTGGGCGAGGGGCAGTGGGATCGCAATGGGCATTTACGTCTTTGTCTACGTCTGCATCTGCGTCGAGGGAACCTTCGTGGTCGCAAATGAGTAATAAAAAATTAATATTAATGCTCACCAAATTTTATTTGGCTCGCTAGATTTGTTGAATCATTTTAAAATTTACCAGATTCTTGTAGCATTTGAAGAGGCTACTATGGACATCTTTAATGGCATTTAATAAAATTACTGGCTATATTTTAAAAAACAAATAAAATCCTATAGTCATTCATAAGAGACTATGAATGAATTGTCATGGTGATAATGTTTGGCTTAAGTGAATTGTCATAAAAAAACTTAGCAAACAATGAATTGTCATTTTCTAAGGTTGTCTTAAGTGATAATGTTTGGACACCACCTATTTAGTCATGTGTAATATAAATTAATTTTATTTATAAATAATAAATATTTATTAACATATATTTATAAGAAAAATTATATATACATTATATATATGCATATGTATATACACACACGTGTGCACATACACATTATTTGTATATATATAGTCCGATATATTCCTATAATACATAGATGAATATCATATACACACACTTATAACATATCACTGAAACTCTCAAATTTTAGTCAATTAAAAATTATAAATAAATATTAAGTAGTTGATATATTTTTTGAGTAATATAATATTATCATAATATCCTGAATTATTGACTATGGATTATGGCATAATTGTTAAAAGGTAAATAGTTATTAATAATAATTGATAAATATTGATCATTGAATAAATAACTGTTGAAATGATATTTTTAATAAGTAGCATGTATGTGACATCAAGCTCTCGAGTGCATACATAGCCCGAAATGACCATTATGCGAAACAAAGAAATGTAAAGAGTGTGAGCTGAAATTATAAGTCTATTATTCACCGTATATATGCAAACTAAAAACTAGTAATTGTGGCTGCGATTAAAGTGAAATAGTATAAAGAAAAAATTTGAATTCATCCATTAGTTGAAGAACGATGTAACTTTATTGTAAAAGATAATAAAGAGGCAATTATAGTTTAAGAATGTAAAAGTATTATTTTACTATTTTTATGATGTTATGTCATGTTATTCATTTACTTTGTTATTTATTTCAATTAAGTTTTTTATTTTAATAAATGAAGTGGAAAAATAATTTCTTCATTATAATAATGAATTTAGATAAAATTTAATCATGTATATAAATTCAACATGCCAGAATTTAAAAGAACATACTAGCAGTAAAATTATGATGAATAGTAAAATACTAAAAATAAAAACATTAAAAGGTAAATATTAAAATAAAAAAAATCAGTATGTGAATATACCAACTAATTGCCATGTGCTAGTTAGGTGAAAGTTAGATTTAGTTAGTTATAGTTAAGTGGAAGGTAGGCATAGCTAGGTTAAATATTTATTTAATTAGTTAGAATTAATAATTATAAAAAAAGACATATAAATGTGTGTGTAGATATATATGTATATATTTAGTTGCATCTTGATTCTTTAGATGTATGTATATGTTGTTTAAAAAAAAAAAAAGATGAACTTTGAATAGGAGATCAACGAAGCTTTTATGTCATCGTCCAAACTTCATAACTTTGTGAAACTAATTTCATTATGTTCTAAAATGAGTTACCTAGCTATTTTTTAAAAAAAAAATCATCTAATTTGAATCAACCTATAAGGAATAAGCGAAAAAACAGACCAAGGCTCATTGACAAATCAAAAAAATTTAGGTGAAGTTCAAAAGTCAAATAACTCTGACTATACAAATTAAAATGCTATGAAACCAATTTGGGATGATATATAATATCCAATGGAATTGAACTTGTTTGGTTTAGTTGAAAATATAAAATTTGTACGGTCCAAATAAAAGTTTTTAAGTTTGAGCCGTTCACACACCGACCTAACAAGAAATTCAAGCACCCTTTTATTCCACCCATAATCAATTACACTAGGACCCGAAAATACGCATTTGCACGAGAAAGTGAAAGCATGCTTGATGTGATATCACCAAAACTGTATAATATATAGCAGGCAATAAAATAAACACTCACCTCACCGCACCGAGTCTTTGAGTTTGGCTAGCTAGTTGTTGTTGATTATAAAAATCCCAAACACATTCGGATCATTAATCTCATCCGCCGCAACCTGCATGACGAGTTGACGCGACATCCAAGAAAAAGCAATATTCAATTTTATTTATTTATATGTGCGTAGTTGGAAAGTATGAGGCCAATTGGGCCATGCATATCTCGGCCCGATGAGCAGGATGGGCCAAGCATTGGTGTGACCAATTTTAAATGGACCCCATCCCCTCTTGCACTTGTCCTGGATTCTGGTAGTGGTCTGGGCCCACCCGTCACTGGCGCATAGAGTATTGATTCCACTCCCACTCCTTCATATCTCAGACGCCGTAACGCCAACGCCACACAGTTGCTGCATATCGATCAATTTGTTAACATATATGCCACCACCACATATCCACAATGTGCTAATGTGCATGTATATTATCATTACAAACACACAGTGACACGACAGTGTTGGCCGCTTTTTTGTTTTGTTTTGTTTTTGTTTTTTGTTTTTTCTTTTTAAAAAAAAAAAAAAAAAAAAGTGGAGGCAAGCAAGTGTGCTTCTCAGTCACTAGACTCACTACTGTTGGCCTCATTCATGTGATAGGCTTGAGACAGGCTAAATCTCTGTGTTGACTTTACAAGGCGCAACCATCAAATCCGCCATTAATTTAACTGTAGATTAGTTTGGCTCTTTCATGGGGAGAGAATATTCGCATTTGGCCTCGCGCCTTCCCTTAATTAATCACTGCTAAATCTTGTCTCAAATATTCAGATGGCCGGTCTGTTTTGATCGATCGATATATCTTTGCTTTAATCGTGATAATTAAAAAAAAATGATGAAATTCCTAGCTAGCTATAGGCTCTCGACAACAGTACCGATCATCACCATCCTTAGATCCTGCAGCCTTCGAATATCTTATGGGTACCTGATTAATTCGACTGTCATTCACAATCGTAGTCAGGTTCTATCTATCTATATATATATTATGAAACCAGTACTCCACGTTGGTGAAAATGTGAATTTCACTAATGTTATGTTCTTCATTGCAGACGGTTGAGAAGAACCAAAATTTTGAATGCAAGTATGGAATGAAGGCAATAATAAATAATTTAAAGATTAAAAATAAATTCATATATCATAAAATTTAAAATAAAGGTTTCTAAAAAATAAATAAACGATTTACATATTGAAAAAAAGGGTCAGTGTAGTCAAATAGATGACTGACGACTCACACCACATATTCTGATTAGCACTTTATTAATTAGCCGTATATTATTCTTTGATTCGCGAAAACCTTGGAATTGATAGATCGTCTGTGCCAATAAATATATATATATATATTGTTAAAATTGATAGGCTCCACAAAATAACATTTATATTTATTCGTAATTTAAGCCCACTATCCTCCAAGCCCTAGATGAGTTGCCTCTTCATTATAAGTCACCACCGGTCATCGTTGTTGCAAAATAACAGGACTGGAATTCCTTTTAAAAAAGTCTAAGTAATATTTAATTAAATAATTTCTTTTACAAAACTATATAAATCGTGTTTGCTTCTCCTAAGCTTCCCCATCACCATTAATGTTTACTTATTACCGTTGTGTAATAATTAGTTGACGCTCGATCGTGGGACGAATAATATATAGTATGAAGTTAGGTACACTATGCCCCAAGTAGATCAGTAGATTGAGAGAAAAGGATGAAGGTATGAAGTTTCACCTACATGTCTTGAAATATATATATATATATATATAATCCATGTAATTAATAAATAATATTTTAACTAGCTAGCTAGCTAGCACATTTGAATTAAATATGTTTTAAACCACCATCGTCCAACAATAATATAATAATAAGGGGGCACTTGCGAAGGAAATGTATCAACTTGCCATGGAGTTGCACTCACGTACTCTCCACCAACTTGTCTGGAAGGGAACAGAATAAAATCCAAGAGTATTCATATCGGTCTCAAAATTTTTATTGACTTATTAAATTAAATATTTAAAAATTACTTCCATTCAATTCATCAAAGCATCAATAAATTACTGAGAATATACAGCAGTAGTCAAATTTACTTAGCACCAGTAAATAAAATATTAATAAACAATTATTCCATGGATGTCTTTTAAATAAACGTTTTAAATAAGTAAAATTATATTAGTATTTAAATTAGTATAAAATTAAAATACTCCTCCAAATATATGTACGTTAAAATTATAAATAGCTAAAAAAATAAAAAATAATTAAATAATTAAATATTGACAAAATCGGATGAGAATACTTAGCTAAGCAAACAGGCCATAATTAATATATAGTTTTACAATAACCTCTAAATCTGAAATTTTATATATATATATATATATGGGTGGATCATAAATTCATGATAAGGACATGATTGTGCATCCAGTTGGACGTTAGGACCCGGACACCCTTTCGTCTTCTTTCTACAGTGCCTCCCAAAATGGAAGTGTAGGAGACACGTGGGCATCTCCCAAGCTTATGCGAGATACCTGCCCATCTCCCGCGACCGACTGACATGACACCGAAGCAGGACCCCACAAAGCTTAAGCAACAGCTCTACCGGCCCCACCCCTCCACCTACTGCCTTAACCATTCGACCGTCACGCTTTCCCTGCGTCACCGCTCCGTCCCACATCTCACCCCCAGTAACTCCAATAATAATTGTTTTTTGTTTTTTCACGAAAATTTATTAAAATTAATTTTTTTATCATTCAATCTTTTTATTTTTATTAAAAAAAAACAAAAAGAAGAGAGAATAAAAAAATAATATACTATATAAAAAGTAAATATTAATAAATTTTATGTATAGAAAGTAAAATAAAAAATTACTATAATAAATTTTATTTGTAGAGGGTGAAGTTATAACTACCTCATAGCTCAAATATTACAATGTCAGTCACATAGAAGCGCATCGTCGTCGACACACCCAGTCCCGGAGTCTCTCTCTCTAGATCTCTTGCCCTCTCTCTCTCTCTCTCTCTCTCTCTCTCTCTCTCTCTATATATATATATATATATATATATGCGACTGTGAATTAATGGGATTTCCGGTGGGCTATACAGAGGTGTTTCTTCCCAAACTTTTCCTCCACGCACTCTCCTTTCTAGGCCTCGTCAGAAGCCTCGTATTCGGGTTCTTCAACCTCCTGGGCCTCTCCGATTTCCTCGAACCCGACGGCGGCGCCTGGTCGGACCCTTCGGCCCCAGTGGCGGTGCCAGCCCGAATTCCGGAATGCCCGCCCATATCCTCCGTGCTCATCCAGGAGTTCCTGCCCGTGGTGGCGTACGAGGAGCTGCCCGACGGCGGCTTGCCGCTTCCGGAGAGCTGTGCCGTGTGCCTACACGACTTGGAGGGGAGGGAGGAGATCAGGTGGCTGGTGAACTGCAGCCACATTTTCCACCGGCACTGCCTGGACCGTTGGATGGATCACGGTCAGAGGACGTGTCCGCTTTGCAGGACACCGTTAGTGCCCGAGGGGATGCAGGGAGAGTTCAATCAACGGTTCTGGGCGGCCTCCGGCATCACCAATCCCTACAGTGAGTACGCTATGCTCTCTGGTCTGTAACATCATGAGTTGTTGTTGTTGTTGTTGTTGTTGTTGTTGTTGTTGTTGTCATGAAGTACAAAATCCAAATGTATATTGAAGAAGAAGAAGAAGAAGAAGAAAAGATGTTTTTTGGGTTTTCTTTTTTCGAATTTCTTTTCCTTGTTTTTTTTTTAAAATCTGAACTGAGGCTTTAATCTTTATTTCATTGTTTGGCACGGCTGTTGCGGTTCATCGGAGTTTTATATTTTGTTCTTGAGAAATGTTAGACAGCGTCGAGTAGTCTTTGCGTTAATTATTGTGATGTGTCGCGCGCGCTTTGATCGATAGGAAAGTAATGAAATTTTTATTTCTATATCAATTACAGCGTAATATTTTAGTATAATAATATATAAAGACTATGAAATAACGACTGTAATTTTTTAAAATAATATAAATATTTATAATATTATATTTTGGGTTAGGAAGCAGGGACAAGTACGGTACAGTACATGTTGTTTATTTCCTGTTTTCTTTTTCTACACTTTTTTTGCAATTATTGATTTACAATTTGTGCTTAAAAATTTTCACAAACAACAACAGCAATTGCCGATCGTAACAGAGTCCAAGACTAAAATCCGATTTGTATATTGCATTGAGATAAGATCTTGTGGGCATAAAAATAAGAATATCAAATTTTTTATCAGGATACTTTTAGTGGGTATTAGGTAACTTTTAGGCTATGATAGATTATAAATAAATAAATATATATATAAACAGAAATAGTTTTAAATTCATTAAATTTATTATTTTAAAAAATAATATTATCTTATCAAATATCTCTAAAGTTTTTAATATCTTTTTTTTAACTTTTATAGCTTTTCCATGGCATCCAGTGGATAATACTTTTTTATTTTATATGTATTTTTTTGAAATATTTCCTTTAAGTTTTTTTTAAAATAAAAAAAAAAGTGTGAAAAGTATATTTGAAGAATATTTTAAATTTTAATCGACAATTTATTTCCAGAGGAGATGCAGTGAGGCATCCAATCAATGTGGGTTACCCGGTTCGATCGGATCTTGTTCCTCGAATCATGAAATCAAGTCAAATCATTCTTCCATTTGCGGCCTTCCCAAAAAAAAATGTATAAATAATCAATGCATGGAAGGCAACAATTGAACTAACATTCCAACAACTATTTTCAAAAAATAAATTCCAATAATTCGAAATGCCAATGGTTCAACCCTTTCGAAAAATATTTACTCAATTTCAAAATAATATATTTAATAAAAAATAAAACTGTTCCTTTGAAAGGAAAAAAAAGTATTTCTTTTTAATATTATTTAAAAAAATAGCCTAACCAGTTTATCCCCTGCAATCTGCAAACTACATGTGTTAATTAATAATGGATATTTTTGGACCCCATAAATTACCACTCAAACTTAATATTAAGTAATAAGAGATCAAAATGTGACTTGACATGACTTCGAAATGCTTAGTACTCGAATGCACGGCACTCCAAACAAATCTATTGTCAGGTGGAATTTATGTTTCTACGGGTATTGGAATTTGGAATCGAATTGAAACACAGAATTTATATCATATAATTTTAAAAATTAAAAAAGTTTTTAAAAATAATTAATTCTATAAATTTTAAACTATGAGTATTTAAAATTCACCTGAATTCAAATTTTTTAAAATAATTTTATTTTAAAAAATAATTAATGTGTACCATTTCTCTCTCTCTCTCTCTCTCTCTCTCTCTCTCTCTCTATATATATATATATATATATATATATATATATATATAAGTTTTATCATGAACTCAATAGCAAGTGCAATAAAAATAATAATAAACTACTTCTTAGTATCATGAGGTATGCACTTTTATTTAATTAATGTTTTTACTTTTAAATGTATACAAGTTTGAGTATATCCAATAATAATATGTATTTTATTTTCTCAGATTTTTTTATTTGTGAATAGTACTTTTTCCTTTTAACTCAATAATACTCTTCATTTTAACTTTATTTTTATTATATTTATAATATAATAAACTTTTATTTGGAGAGATGAAAGAGGAGAGAGAAGATCAAAAATAATAAAATATTATGTGAAAATAAATAGTTACTCTTCAAAAAATAAAGAGTTATTATAGCATTTTATACGTATGAATAATCAAATGAAGAGATTGTTGAAACATGTTTTTGACATTTGACTCTCTATATGTAAATAATAAATAGCTTCTTGGAATTGCTCTTAGTATTTGATGGTAAGGTATGATTTTTAGTTTAATAATTTATGGTCCAAGATAGCAAATCTATGACATACGTGCCAAATCACAAAAGCATAAAATAATTAAGAGGTCATTTGATAAGATAAAATTATTTTTGAAATATAATTATTTTTCAAAATAGTAGGTCTGATAAATTTAAAATTATTTATGAGTAATAAAATTTCATTTGAACCTATAATTTTTAAAAACAATTCTGTTTAAAAAAAAAAAAGAAAACAAATTTCTCAAGCAACTCCTTTAATATTTAATTTTCTTTCATAATTCATGTTTTAAATTACTCTTACAAAACCCTAAGGCTAGATCTAAGCAACAATTCAACTTGTGGGTTTTGTTGAAAAAGCTGATGAAGGGAAGTGCTATCTACACACATACTACACTATGCTTGTGGGTTTGTAATGTAATTTTTGCCTATTGTACATGTCGCCACTACGATCATACCTTATTAACTTTAAAATGTTTTAAGTTAATCATTTTGATTTATTATAGAGGTTGTAGTCTTATATTAATAGTAAAAAGAGAATGGTTGGAAAGTTGTTGGACTCACAAGGGAGTAATATTTTCTTTAGCACAATTGAGATTAATATCACTATCAAAAAGTACAATTGTTTCAAGTATAAAATCTTTATCCCTGTTTGGTAAGCTATAGAAAAAGGATAGAAAGAAAAGAGGTGAAAAAGAGGTAGAAAGAAAAATGGATAGAAAAAAAAAAGATAGAAAATGAGTGTGGTTAGTTGATATAGAAAAGAGAAGGAAACATATTTTATATTATAATATTAAAATTTTGTATTATTATCACTTGTCATTAAGCAAAAAAGCTGTATCTGCTGACACGGTTTGTTTTCAATCCAAATTCACGCCAATTTGATATGGAAATTATGCATGAATTTTAAAACACTTTTTAGGCAGAATTTAAATTTTTTTACGCCAACCAAGCAAAGGAAAATTACATTTCTATTCTTTTTATGTCCTATCTTTTATTTTTCATATCTTTAGCCAAGCATAGGATTAGAGAATCTTTCTTTTAAAAATGAATGATAGTGCGTAGAAAGGAAAGAGAAAAGGGAAACATTAGTTTGAGAATGATCAACATATTAAGGGGTTTTTGGAGTAAGGTGAGGATATATTAGGGATTTTTTGGAGTAATATTCAAGGCAAAAGAACCGTTAATATTTTGTTAAATGACATAAATTTCAAACCTATTAAAAAATGAAATTTGAATGCGTTTGGAATTAAGATAAGAATAAATTTTGGTTGGGATGTCATGACGAATATTAAGAAAAAATTTTTAAAACAAATCCAAAGAAGTTTCTCCATATTATTTATTAATGTTAAAAGGACTTAATGGAGGAAAATACAAAGTACAATTTATGTGTCACGTTAAACTGAAATCTATGAAGAAAATAAATAAATGGCTAGCTGGATACTAGGACACAACAAAAGCATAAAATTAGGGCCCCCGGACGGATCACTAATCTCACGGGCCATGGTCGGTCGGTCGGTTTGCTGATCACTGGATCGAGGCAGGACCGGTCGTCGGTCGGACGGATGTCACAATTCACCGGAGGTGAGAAGGGCAGACCAGCAACCATGAACCTTGAAGCGGGGGGGGAGCTGGGGAGGGCTCAGCCGGCTCTCGGTCAGGAAGGCAGAAGGGCAGTGGGCCAGTTAGGTGGGCGAAAGGGCGACCGATGCAACGCCGTCGGCTGTGGTCCCGTGGAGTGGAGGAGGAGGTTGCTTGTCGGTGTCAAGTTGTAGAGGTAGAAGCGTCAGGTGTGAACGTGGAATGTAGTGTTGCCATCCATTATAGTGTAAAGTTTGTGGCTAGATCAATGAGATGTGTATATTGGGAGTGGCATATAAATAAAGGGTGGAGTTCAAAAAAGGAGAATGGGGAGTCATGACTGCCTGTGGCTGGTTAACCTCCCTTGTTTTTTATATTATAGTGTATTTGGATGTGGAGGGGTAAGTATAAAAAAGGGGGGGTTGCCCCCCCCCCCCCCCCCCCCCAAAAAAAAAAAAAAAAAAAAAAAAAAAACACCCCCAAACCCCCCGGCCGGGCCTCCAACAAAAAAACACCCCCCCCCCCCCCCCCCCCCCCCACCCAAAAAAAAAAAAAAAACAAAAAAACCCCCCCGCGGGGCCGCCATTTTCCCCCGGCCCCCAAACCCCCCCCCCCCCCCCCCCCCCCCCCCCCCCCCCCAAGGGTGGGTAAAAAAGGAGGGGGCACTGCCTGTGGCGTTCCCCTTTTTTTCTCACCAAGACATGTTATCCTAGTAGCATACCTCGTGGGCAAGACGACATGAAGGAATGCGTGTCCCTTGCGGTAATGCCAAGCTGACGACAATGGTGGATTGGTGGTGGTTCATATGTATTTGTTCATTTATTATTCTTTTTGCCAACGATGGTGGTTTAATTTGTTGTTGCCCCAGATTAATCCTGTATCATTGATTTTGTATGGCACATTCACCATACAAAGCCCCACTTCGAAGGGAAGAGGAATGCCTGACCACCACCATTGCATTTTGGGAGTAACTCACGTAGAAGCTTTTATCACGTCCAGCAGCACCGTAATTTTAAATAATATTATATTAACTTTTTTATCCAAAAAAATTTAACTTTTTATTTATAAAAAAGTGATAAATTTATTATTTATTTAATATTATACAATTTTTTATTTCTCCAGCTTTCATTCTCTTCTATATATTAATAAATATATATATAAATAATAATTTAATCAAAATCAATATTAATATTAAATTATAATTATAAAATAAATAAAACCATTCTCTAAATGTAAAAATAAAATAAAAACATTCTCTAATCAGTGAAATTGCTCTCATTCTTCCATGACTTCAAATCCACAGAAATAAAAATCAGGAAGACATTAATGAAAATGATATGAACGCAGCTTGTCCGTCAGTAGCATTGAAATATGGGCGAATACATTGTCAAATGTTAAAAAACAATAGTAATATGCATGAATTTTATGGTGTAGTCGCCGATGAGGTTCGTAGTTAAAATCACTCCTCTTTTACACAAATATGCAACAATCGTGCCAAACTCAACAGTACATGAAAATTAACAAAATGAAATTCTACTTCCATGATGGCTGGAAAATTTTGTAACGAACGCAAGTGTGGACTGACTCATATGACCAAGTTGGTCGTATGACTCATATCATATAGGATATAGAAAGTAGAGAAAAGTATGGGCTGTGCACATCAACATTAACGCTGTGGATACCCGGAAGGGGGATAGGCAGAGGGAGCATAGCCAGGAGGAGGATAAGCAGTAGGAGGAGGATAAGCCGTAGGAGGATATCCCTGAGCTTGCTGGGGTGCGGGGTAGCCATACCCTGCCCCATATCCTGCTGGTTGAGCTCCAAATCCAACATGAGGAGGAATTGGCTGATCCATGCGTGACATTTGCTGCATTGGAGGGATTGCCATGACTGGCTGCGGCCCAAATTTACCATCTCTCTTATCCATTTCAACCTTGTGCTGTGTCTGCATAACTCCCACAATTATATTGATAAATTAATGAAATGCACGTAAACAACCATGCAGTCCTTAACTCTAACTATCAACTTCAATGGACCTATGATATTTTATGCAGCGTCTTGGATCATCCGACCATTCTCGAACCCCATTACGAGTTTATTATTGTCTATTCCTATTATATATTTTAACTCGCTAAATATATTTTACTTTAAATTAAAACACAGGAAAAAATAATGAATCAGCTTAAGAACAATGTTCCATCAACTGCTTACCTGCATGCATGCACAAACCCTGCATGGTAAAGGAGCACCAAAATTAGTATTTTCTTTCAATATCTAGATAAACTGTGCATAAAACTGGACAGAGGCCTTACGTGCAATAAACCATATCAGCAAGACAGTTCAATATCTGTGAAGCCTCACGAAGTTCATCACTCCCAACAATACAGGCAACAAGGGAGAATATACATGCCAATTGTTGGAGGCAGAACATAAAACCCTAAGAAAAATAAATATAAACGTGATGGAGATGTGCAAATAGTGCCACGTAGAACATAAAAGCATGCAGAGAGAGAGAGAGAGAGAGAGAGAGAGAGTACAATAATGCAGTTATCACATTGTGTTGTCCGTATATTAAACTCATCTTGCAACAGGAAGCGCGTTGAAGCAACAGAATTTGCAAAGCACAGGAAAACCTGCAGAGATTTATATATATCAACCCACGTGGATAAACAAGGCTGCAGCATAATGAGATTGATCTATGCACAGTTATTACAACACTGGAGCTGTTGATGATTGTGGGTTATATTTTCAGCCCTTGTACAGCTGGTTATATTTTCACAAAATAAGGGACAAGTGATAAGCTTGACCATATATATCACTACAAAGAACAGGCAACAACTAGAGATGAGAAGCACCAAGAATTGCACACCTCTGTACATAGACAAAGTTCAGGGCATTTACTCTCTCCACATTTACCACTGCATGGCATATAGCCAGCACAGCAAGTATATCTGTAACATAGAGAGTACAGCATATTATGTACAAAACCTTATAAAGACTGAAAGGTCATAGATTGATGAGAAAAAAATTCCAATTACCTTGACATATCATTGTAAAGTGCTCGTTTGCGCAGCAAGTATGAAGCACATGGGCCACTATCAATGCAACAGAGATGAATTACATAAGTTCAATGGGTTATGTCAAAGAATTAACGCCTGCCATATGTTGCAGAATCAATCTATAAATATAAAAGACAGTACTACAAGTGTCACTACTACCACTAAGAAGGGGTAACCAACTCTGAATTGAAACTGGGTGAAAATTATAAACAAGTTTAAAAGCCCACCACCACCATTTCATTGAAATATGTAGTCAGCAATCCACACCATCACAGCCACGATGACCCAACTACTTTTCGGATGGTTTCCCAAAATATCTATATCTCTATCTAACACAACCTTCCCACCATGGCCTGCCCACACAAGTGACAAACACTGTCATCTCATCATTGACCCATAGACTCATAGTTATCAAATTCACCACCACAACCAACCACAGAGACAAATACTAACATTGCTCCTCAAGAGGCCTAGAAACATGCATCTCAAGATTCTCAACAACAACCAATCGAATCATTTACAACCCGTATTACCTTAACAACACCACGGATGTCAAAAAGTTACAGCACTCACTAATAAAACTATACCGTATACCCTAGACACCACTCAGTTGTACACTTGTATTTCAAGTACAACATCAAATAGACTATTCAAACAAAGTCCATGATATCACTATTCACACCATGCCACCAACAATTAATCCTTTCAAAGCTAAAAAACAAATCCAAACAAACAACCGGGGGTGTTATATTAATTAAATTAAAATCCAAAAAAAACAAAAAAAAAAAAAAAAAAAAAAAAAAAAAAAAAATAGACTATATCATGATTTAGTATACCCACAGATGATTACCCAAAAATGACCTATCCAGCCACTCGTAGCCCTCACCGTACCTCTTAAATATAGTATTGCAAATATTATAAACTTCACAAATATAGCTTTTGGATGTAAATATCACAACAAGAAATGAAATCTGTGTTCTATGCGTGAGAGTACACGCCATCCAATGAAACATTGAATATCCCAATTGGAAGAAATTACTTGCACATGCAAAATGACACAAAAAAAAAACACATCAGAACATTAAACTGAAATTGTCAGCTTATTCGTTCCAAGACTCTGCAGGCAAATAAATCCATGTTAAAGTATACGTGTGGTAAGCCCAATTCAAAATTATAATAAATAAATAATATCCCCCAAACATGCCATGCATTGTCAGTTTCAATTTCACGACAAGGGTGTCCCCGCCGCCACCCTTTTGTCGGCCACTAAATCCCTTTTGTGTTATAGCAGATTTCGCCCAACCAAAGTATATCACATTATCACTTGAAAACCAAGACAGAGTCATTCATAGAGCAGCCTTTCTTATTTAAGCAACAAAATGTTTGGAATTAAGTAGGCAAATTAGATTCTTACCACACCGCAGCAAAGCAACAATCTGCACAAGAAGCCCAAAGGGAGGGGAAAAAACGAAGAATCAGAGATCTAAAGCTTTGATATAGCAAAAAGAGCATAATAAACAAAAGCAGAACGAAAAAAAAGAAGATCGCAAATCACAAGTTACATGTCCGATCTCTCAAATCAAACTCAATTACTCTATCAAAAGAACATTTCATACAGTATGATTCTTTCCGGAAATTTGGAGAGAGAGAAAAAAAAGGGTCAAAGAGGGGGATCGGAGAAGCTACATGGAGTGTCGGCTGTGATGGTGCTGCAGAGATCGGTGTGCCAGAAGTTCTGGTAGGCCTGCCGGTGCTGCATCTTGTCCATATGCGCCTGAGACGAAGCCATGGCCGTCGAATCCGGTCCCAGAAACCTTGGAGCTTAGGGAGGGAGACACGGAGCGGAGGGATAGGGAGACGAAGCGTAAGCTCAAGGGTTTGGAGGGTGAGTGAAGGGGTATAGAAAAACAGAGATAGATAGCTCCGGAGCAGTAATGGCGGATCTGATTCGGCGAGAGTGGAAGACGGTGTTGATGTCGTGGGGAGAAGGGGTTTAGAGAGACAAACAGAACCTGGGCCGGCGACTTCTTGGGGGGCGCGGACCGCGGATATAATTCGTGCCGTGGACCGAACCAGCGATGGTGATGGATGCTGGCAAATCTGCGTGGCCTGTTGATTTTAAAGCCAACCCAACCTTATGAAAAGTCACACATCTGCTATATAAAATTTATAACTTTTTCATATTTTTTATTTTTTATTAATAACTTCGTATTAAATTAATTATTAAAATCATTAAAATAATAATATAATATGAAAAATAGAATAAAATTTATAAAAATAAAAAATTAATGGATATCAAATAATTTTTAAATTTTAAAAAAACATACGTAGGCATACATATATATTACGATATTATTCGTTCGTCGTATCTATATAATTTTAAAATAAGTTTTGATATTTTGTAGTGCTTATTATTATAACTTTTTAAAATTGAGAGAGGTAAGTACATATATATTTAATGTATGTTTTATTTTTTTTATTATTAGTCACCCAAAAACGTGTTCCACTCAAATCTTTAATTTGTCTTTTTTTTTTTTTTTTTTTGCTTCTTTTTTGGGTTGGGTGAATAGGTGATGTATCCGGTATGATTGTATCTGACAAATTTCACGCGTGCCACCCTCCTCATGGTGAGCGTGGAATCGGACGCACAATCTCATCAAATCAATCTTAATGGGTCTTGCGTTCATCATACACGCTGGTGCCTGACGGCCAAATTAATTTGTGATATATCAAATTAAGTAATTATAAAAGCTTTGGTTAATCATCTTGAAATATTGTTTCTCTTACGAAACTCAAAATTAAATCATTCGTTACCCAACTCATATTCATATATGTTAGAATGAAACCTATTAAAGATGGTATGCGTTTAGAATTAGACTGCCGGTCTCATTCTTGTATGACTCGTAAGTCCTAACTCATATTCATATATGTGGTATAATATATATATATATATATATATATATATATATATATGTATATGTATATCTTACCATATAAAATACAACTTTAATAAACTGAATTACCCAATATTATGCATAAAAAAATTAAATATCATAACTAAGTTTTCATTACAATTTTATTTTACGATAATTTAATTTTCAACTATATTTTTAATATTATATGCATGGGTATTGCAAGCGATCTATTTAAAAAATATAATGTATATAATAATGTCAGTGTAAATTTATGTAAGACTAATAAATTAATATATTTAAATAAAACAAATAAAATTATAAATATTTAATTAACATATATTTAACTGATAGATAAATCTCCTATAGTATTTTCTCATAGTTCATAATTTATATACATATATTACAATAAATTACACACATATATATATATATATATATATATATATGGTGTAGAATTATTACAAAAAAGTATTATATAATTAAATATTTTAAAAAAATAATTAACTATATTTTTAAAAATAATATATTTTTAATATACTGAGACGTTTTTAAAAATAAAATATATTACTTAATTCTACCCACACAAAGAGAGTTTCTAACTTTCTATATATGTTGTTTAAAATTTGAGCATTCCCTTAATCTGCTCCTCAATTGACTCCTTTATTTCTACTGGCATTATTAAAATTATCATTGCATAATATAAGGGGACGGTTAAATTTTGTAATGAGTTATATGTTACAAATTTTTTATAGCGTATGTGGTACATTTTAACGGACAATAATAATGGTATATTTTATGGGTACGATACGGTACGAATACTAGCGGGGCTTGGTCCGGAATCCAAAAATTAATCCTCTTAACGACCCATTGCCGTAAGGACTCGGTCAGGTTCTTCTTTTTCTCTTCGTCTAGATTACGAGTCTAGAAGGCGGCGTGTTTTTTTAAAAAAATTAATTATTTATATTAATTATTTATTTTTTAAAACATACACGTTTATTTCATCATTTTAAATTTTATATTTATTTAAATAATAATATAACTCACGCATTTAAAGTATTAATTTAAATATACGTATATTTTTATTTGGCTACTACATATTTGTTTTTAGTCATTTTTTTATTAACTCACTCATTCAAATTCGATAGGTAATAAATTTGACTAATATTATTCATTCAGCGATTTATTGAACTGAAATAAATAAATTGTTTAATATTGACACATTCACACTCAACGTTCATACTCTAACATTCACGTATTCGTAATTTCTTAGAGCATGAACATTATTCCATTGTTTAAACGATCCACAATAATCATCTAAAATTCTTTCTGCGTTTATTTTTAAATTATAATTTTTTATTTTATTTTATATAAACTATATTACTATCTACTATAAATAAAAATAATTATTTTATTAATATATATATAGAACAGCATCGCCGGAATCCAGCGCCCCCTTTTCACAGCCGCCAGCTGGCCCCTGCCGAAGCCTATCCAAGACGCCTCAGCCCAAATCCAAATCGCATCGTGAACTACAGTAGACTTTGTAAAAAAACATTTGGAGACCACGGAGAGGATGGCATCGTACGTCGTGCACCCAGATCCAGATCTAGAAGGCGGAGAGGATGGAGCTAAATCCCATGCAGGGGTGGCCGCCGCACACCGCACTGATGGAGACGAACATGTCCAAGCTTCTGTTGCCGAGGGCGAGGAGCGTGACGGCGGCCGTGGAGGGGGAGAGGCGGAGGTGGGCGGCGAGCTTGAAACACAACGAAGAGGCTGACAGAAGGGATGGTCGAATCCTGTTGCACAGGTGGGCCGCCGGACAGGGCGGTGAAATAACATAACACTAATAAAATAAATTCTATAATTGATTATTTTATGTAGTTATACAAAGGCCATTAATAAGTTAATATATATTTTGAAATATCTCTCACACACAATAGCAATGATAATAACCTTACTATCAATATCATTTAAAAAAATATGTGATATTAATTAAAAAAATAGAATAAAGTTATTAAATTAATTTAAATTTTTAGATTTTAATTAGAAACCATACAAACTAGGTGAAAACATGTGAAACATTCTCATCTTCATATAATTTATTGTTTTTCGTTGTGAAATCCACACAATCCTACTATTTATGTTGGTATCGTTGACATATGTGTTATGCTCACATCTTTTGTTGCTCTCACCCTAATAAAGTTAGTGATATCGAAAGTGGATATTTTGATAAGTTTGGTCATGATCACAGCTAGATTGAGTTAGATAAAAGGAGTGTACTTGAAGCCTATATCGGGTTGGAGTTTTGGTTCGATCTAAACAAAGCATTGCGTGCAAAGATAGCAAATGGCATATCCAACAATGGTGAAGCAATGACATATTTAAGGATTGAAGTTCGCTACATTATTAGTCTTCTTTTTTTTTTTTTGGGGGGGGGGGGGGGGAGGGGGGTAGCTCACAAAAAAAATATTATAAATATATAAATAGATAATAGCACATACAATTTATTGTAGTTCATAATGAATATCACCTACTATATTTCTTTTTCACAACTTATAAAAAGTTACACTAGATAGGAAGAACTTACAATGACAAATTTATAAGTTTATTGTCAAACCTAATTAATTTAGCTTACAACCAAACACTTGTGTCTAATACTTCAAACAACAGGCTTAAACAACACTTGAGGGTCCATGAAGAGACTCACTACAAAGGGTCATCTAAACCAATTACTATTGAAAGCTTAGTTTACACTAAGGGTATGAGACACTTTCACAAAAGGGTCCTCAAACAACAAAGGTTAATATGGTTAGATTATAATATTAGTTTGATGGGTTGTTGTTGGCTAAACTAGTAGCACATTGTCTGTGTCATAGTTTTGTAGCACATTGATTATGAACTCGGTTATACTTGAATTTACTAGTTATAGCACACCGCAATGTACCACCAAGCTGGCCTTCATTATGCCCCAAGATCATGTAGTCCTACGTTGTCACATTTACCACTCTCATCTTTATTGTTGGTGTAACATTAAAACATCTACTAGCCTTATGTTAGATTTTTTCATATCACCTAAATTGCTTGCCCTCACTATTGCAACACGAAACCCTATATTATACTATCACCTCATTCAATGATTGTTTGGCCCTAATCATCTCATGTTAGTGCTTCACGATCTTCGCACACCCATGCCAAAGCCCCCACACTGTCACTTCCTACCTCGTTGATGACTAAAACATGAATTACTCAAATCTCATCATATTTACTACCAGAGTGATGACCTTACATATTTGTTGTGCTAAGGGAATCACAACACAACAAAAACCAAAAAAATCAACAATTTTAAGTATTTTGCTCACTTGTAAATGTAAGTTTCAAAATGGGACTTAAAAGTTTGTTTAAAAGTAACTTTCTAATAAAAACACCTAAACATGCCCTTAATGGCTTTAGGTCAAAAAGATAAATTTCAAATGTACATCAATTAGATGTCATCTTTTTATAAAATTATGAAATGACAAAATTAATTAAATCTTATTTCTTGCTTTAAGCCTATAACGTCCACAAATATTATTATCAATATGTGTATGATTTGATCGTAACATTGATCATTGGATTAGATGGCTAGGGACAACAACATTCATTAATATTGGGGTGGGTGTTCAATCTAAAATTTTAAATTTACCTTTATTTAAATATAAAATAAAATAAAATTTATAATTCCCCTGAAGAAATAAATAAATAGTAAACTAGCAATTTTACTTCAACAAATAGGGGAAAGGGTTTGTCAAACAGCTATTATATATTTTGGGCAACAATGAAATTTGATCTGAATTACTAGCTATTACGCCTTACAAGTACATTTTCTTATTTTTATTATTTTTTTTTTAAACATGCTTGAGTTTGGGGATACGCTTGGTGTTGTTTTGGTTTTTGTTTTGAAAAATTATATTTGAAAACTATATTTTTTGATAAGTTAAAAAATATATGTTTTATTAAGGAGGAGCAGAGCAGAGGAGGGAGGAGTGGGACAGGAGCAACTAAAAATAGAAAACAAATGTTAAAAACATCAAAAAGGTGTTTTATTTTCCTGTATTTAAAAATATTTTGTTTTTTAAAAATCAAAATGAAAACCGCAACAAACAAAAAATATTAGCTGTTTTCAAAAAGTATAGCCAGACATTCCCTTGCTCATCCGAGTCTTCAAAAAGTTTAAAAGAAAAAATATGTGAATGGGGCTGCAAGCGTAATTTATGTGACGTTATATGATTGTATTTCATTTCAATAGGGTGTTAATGCACAAATGTCACATGAACTTTGTACTAGTATGTAGTAGTTTTCTATCTTTTAAAAAATGTGAGCGTTGAAGCATATATAACATTTATACAGCTTTAATATTTATGAATTTGCTAATTTTGTCTCCATAAACCCCTTTCATAAATCGTCCAAGTATATTTTACAGGACTTTAAAGCACCTTCCGTAGAAAGACGCATATATAAATTAGTCGACAATGAAAAAAACAGTTGCGTTTTTTTTTTTCGAAAAACCGATTAGAAAAAGTTGTCTTTGTTGCCATTTTGAGGCATACACGCCTTTGTTGGAATCTTCAATGCGGAGAAAACATACAGATTAAGACCACACGATACGTTATTCAATTCACAGTAAAACACAATGGCTTGTGAATCGGGAATGCAAAATTGGAACCCAAACTTTTAAAGAACGTGTTTGTTGATGCAACTAGCTAGTGTGTACATATTTTGTTGATGCAACTCAGCTAGCTAGTGTGTACATATTATAAAGTGCCGCCACTACATCCGACTTGTGATTCACTAACGCGGGAGTGGACCAACTGCTATTTACGTCGAGAGATTAAACGAGTCGCCATTGAAAGTAGAAACGTACAACTACATTAATATTAGCTCACCATCTTACCTCAATCAAAAAGACTGTGGGGTGGAGGGGAGGGGGGGAGGGGGCGTGGAAAGGCACGTGGGGCCTAGCTAGCTTTTTGTTCCTCGTTCTTTCTTCTCTTAGTTTTGGGGGAAGACAAGGAAGATTAAAATTATATAATATATAACGGTAAATTAGTGTAGCTAATTTTTATGGTTTAGTGAAAGTTTCAACCAAAAAGTGTGGTAAAATACGACTATAAATACAATAACGTGTCTATTATTTCAACAACAAGAAGAAATTGAACGAATGTGGTAACTTTTTTTTAAAAATAAATAAATCAGACATCCTCCATGACGTGTAGCTGCAGCTGCGGCGGCGAGGGTGGGTGGTTTATACTTCTCACCTCGTGCGTGACATTTCCGTAAATACAAACACATAGCACATGACTTCATATGGGAAAATGGCAAAACAAAACAAAAACAAAAAGATAGACAAGTCTCATGGTCATGGCCCCGTAAAATAAGTAGAGAGCGCACACAAAAAACACATTAATAATCAATTAATTCGCAACCAAAAAAAAAAAAAAAAGAAGGAAAAACAAAAAATCAAAAATCAAAAAATCAGCCTCGGTGGTGGGCTTAGCGGTTCCAACCTCTCCGCGAGATCCACACTACACACACGCGCATACACCCACAGAGAAAAAATGACAAAACACAAAAGAGAGACGCACGCAGCAGCAAAAACCAACACAGCGGCGGCGGCAGCAGCAGCAGCAGCGTAATCACAGCGAGAGAGACAGCAGAGAGAAGCGAGAGGCCGGATCTGGTATGAGGATCCGTAAGAACGCCAGGGTCTCGGTCCTCACCCACGCGTACGATGCGGGATTACTAGCGGAGATGCCGTCGCCGCACGTGTGCGAGCTCAACCAGTCGCCGTGGGACGTCGTCGTCTTCTCCGCCGATTCTACGGCCGCCGACTCCCTCTCCGGCCACTTCCAGGTCAGTCCTCTCCTCCCCACTCCCCACTCCCCACTCTCCACTCTCCTCCCCGCGCAGATCTGCAAAACCCTCGTCCCTATCCTCCGTCTATCTTTGCCTCCGCCTGCATTTCTGGCTCCCCCCGCGCTAGGGTTTCCAAGAGCCGCCGAAACGGTTCAATCCAGCGCCCCCGCGCTCGATTTCTTCTAATTCCTTCTAATTTCTCTCTCCCCCATGTGGGTCTCCAATCTGGTGGTCTGTGCAGGCGGGCGAAGAACACGAGAGCTTCCATACGCCTGACGCCAGCTGGTTCGATGATTCTTCGGTTGGTGCTGCTGACGAGAGGTAAGTCGCCGATTTCAGTTTCTCAATCCCCCAGTAAGCTACCGTTGATTACCAATTCGTTATTCCAATTTTAGGGTTTCAACAGTCTCACTCCTCACACCATAATTCAACATATATATATATATATATATACTCCTATCACACACACACACACACACATATGTATATATATTACTTCTACTAACCGACTGAGCTACCTAGCTATAGCTAGCTAGCTAGCTGGTACGTACGTTGATATACAAGTATATTATTGTGTTGGTATATGTGATTCGATTCATATTTATATATTTAGCTAGCTATTGTTTGTGTGTGTGTGTCTGTATAAAATATGTATTTGCAGTAGTGCTGTTGCTTCCGTGAAGATGTCTGTGGAAGCTTCTGGAAGCGACGACAGTAGTGAAATGATGAGAGATCAATATCAGTGGGGTTGTGGGATTATCGCGGGAGAAGAAGAGAAGGTCCCGGCGAAATCGATGAGCGACTGGGTTGAGGTGAAGGCGAAGGAAAAGGAGGGGGAGGGATTGTTGGTGTGTAATAGAGCGGACGGGAGGGGGTGGCATTGCTGGCGAGAGGCGGTGCCCAACCACTCCCTCTGCAAACACCACCTGGCTCAGGTAAAGGTTAGGGCTCCCGCGATCCGCCTCCCCAGTTCCCGCGCCAACAAGTCCAAGTCGCCGCACCCCAACCGCAACCAATTCTATTATTATTCCGGATTCGGCCCGCGCTGGGGGAGGCGGAGAGGTGGCGGCGGCGGCGGCTGTGGTATGGAATCGATTAATAATGGCGTCGTCCACAATAATGATGCCGCCGCAGTCACGACCGTGACCGGAAAACAAGAAGAAGAAGGCGCCGGCAGCGAAGATGAGGAAATGGAGTCCGGCGACGAGGACTACGACGACTACGACGAGGACGATAACGCGGGAGTGCGGAAGAGGCCACGGAAGCCAGTAAAGGCGAGATCGCTGAAATCTCTCATGTAAAACGACGACGTACGATGCCGGCTGCGGAAACAAATAATACGGGGGGAACTGAAACGGAACGTTAGGGTTCGGTTTGGTTCCCCGATTATGGCACCGAGAGTTTCACTTATTATTATTAGGTTAATTTCTCGGAACTGTGTTTTTTTTTCCTTTCTTTTATGTTGTCGTTGTTTTTTATAATTGCTTTATATATATATATAAAAGAACCCCGTGTCATGCTTGTCCGATGTGAGATAGATAAGCATCTCTGGCCGACATGTCACGGAGGGGGACTTATCGGGTGTGAACCGGGTGGACCATGGATGATGTTTGGCGTGGGTGATAGAGGGGTAATGCTGTAACTTCCGAATCTGACGTGGAATCCTAGTATTTTTACCTGATCTTTTGGCGTTCAACCAATGCTGCTTTTGGCATTAATGAATGGATACACCTATGTCCTTGTCTTACCTTATCTTTGCTTCATGTCACAGATTAAATCTGTTAGGCCGTGTATTTCCCCGTGGGTGTTGCTATTGAAAACTGTACTGATCGATGATCAGTCATATCTTGGTACCAAACAAGGCTTTAATTTTACTATTACGCTTATTTTCCTTGTAGGCTTAGTTTTTCAACCTCATTGAATAATAACTGTGGATTACGTTTTGGTGTAGAATTTTAAAATATTGGGTAATGAGAAATCAATGTCAAGCCCCGGCATGGCTATCGTGGCGGTAATAACAGATTAGCAACCGGATAAGAAGAGTAGAGAGAGAGAGTAAAATTAAAAAATCAATGTCTAATGGGACTTTATAATTCTATTGACGATGAATCAAAGTTCGTATCATTTCACCAAATTTAATACTTATGGTTTAATTCTTTTAAACACAACCTTTTTGTCCTAGGTGAATGACACTATTATTATCTACCAGGATTGAAGTAGTGTAATCAAACAAGTAATGAATTGAACCTCACTAACAAAGCAATAATTCACAAAGACAGTGGAATATAATTTTAAGCTGAAGTTTGCTAAATTGTTGTAGAATTTTTTTTTCCAAAATATAGATTTTTAAATCAAAAGTGTGTGAAAATATATGTCATTATTTACACCCTTGTTTATTTGAGCTACTGAAAAAATTCTTTAGTTCAATAGGAACAAAAATTCGCATGTGGTTCACTTATTATATATATATATATATAGCTTTCTATGAGCACTCAATAGAGTGCAATAGGATGGGCTAATCCCCATATCAGGTAATTGGAGATTAAAACCAGTCAATAGAGAAGAAACTTTTCCCGAGGCCAGCCCAAGCCCATTTTTCAGTGCCCTGATCGTATTGGCCCAATTGAATAATTGACCTCAGAGCATCGTGATTCACGAAACACGGGGTGCGCCATGAACTAACTCATCATAATAAATAATATAAATATAAATATAAAAAAATCATGATAATAAATAAAAAACAGTATTGAATTTTTGTTTCTATCTTGACTTTAACGTTATTATCATGCTTTTCCTTTGTCCACCATATGTAATCTGTGCAGTGGACCAAGAGAAGGAAACGAAGACATTTAATTTGACTCCCGGCTTTCAATCACATAGATGTAAAAAAGGAAAGCAATCACTGGTAAGTGTTTTAATTTTGCTGATTTGGATGCCTAGGTTTTTAAATCCCAGCAAGTGTGCCGCACGGATAAGTTGTAAACCACCCAAGAAGTATATAAAGCTATAATATAAATTATTAAGATTAATGTAACTAGTACCATTTAAGCTATTATAAGTTACTATTAATAACTTGAAAGCATAAAAAAATTATCAAAACTTTCTATAATTGAATAATATTCATTTATCATGGGTTAGTATCTTTTTTATTACAGATAATTTAGATAATAAATTATATTAATAATTAATTTTAAATCTTAATTAAAACCCAAAATATAACTACAAATAAAAAAAAAAAAAGAGGAATCATGACCAGCCAATCTACCCATACCCTGTCTCTCGGTAAGACCTAGTGGGCAAAAAAAAGAAGATTATTTAATATCTCAACAAAGCATATAAAACACAAAACAATCACATGACCTGGTTGAAGTTAAAGAGACTATCTATCTAGGTGTGAATTAGTATGATAAATGGGTGAAAAGAGATATACACACCCACCAAATTAATTAACACAACTACTTAATATCTATAAATTCATAATTTGATGAAAACACTCCTATTTATGGATATTATAGGGTGCTGAGTTGAACAGAAGAAATTATTTAAAAAAAAACAAAAATGCAAGTTATAATTTATAAAGGCTATAAAGTTACAAAAGTCTTTAATCGTTTGAGTAGAATAATTTTTAAAGTTAAAGAAAGTTATATGTGTGTGTATATATATATATATTATGTATCCGAAAAATTTAATAGAAAACTTATTATATAACAACTCATAAATAATTTTATAATTAAATTGTATAAATTTGTACTTTAAATTAATAAATTAAATTTTTAATCAATATTTTTAATTAAAATTTCAATTAACATTTATAATTATAAATTATATATTTTATTTAATTTTACTTTAAAATTTTAACTAAATACTAAAATTTTAAATTTTAAAATTTTAATTGAAATATTAATTTAAAAAGTTTAATTATTAAATTAGTTGAAAACTTATAAATTTTAATTTGTATTAAAGTTTATATATATGTAAAACTGATTTAAATTTTTCAAAATGAATCTAATTTAGTAATTAAACATTTCATTATATTTGAGTGGGGATGCACACGATGAAATATGAGTATTTTGAACAAATTATTCATGCGTTAATGTATTAATCAATTTAGTGGTTGGGAACGTATCGTCCTAAATGTTTATAATCTTACCTACAACTTCATCTTAACAAAACAAAAACAAAAAATCAATGTATAGCTCTTTTTTTTTTTTGTTTGTTTTAATTATGGCACTCTGCATCTGACTCAGTCATTTACGATTTCTTCTCTGGTTGAAGTAGTCCTCGTGGATGTAGATGACAATGAACGGAGATCCAGGTTTTGCTCTCTGTAATCCTTGCGGACACGCCAAAGGATCTCCGCACACCTCCTCATGCTTGGCCTATCCTGTTTGTGTGGTGCCACGCATTGCGAGGCTAGTTCTAGAATCCTCTCAACAGCCAAGTTAGTCGCTGCGGTCAGTTCCAGCTTTGGATCCAAGACTTGAAATGTGTTGCCTTCTGAAAATTTCTTCAAAGCCTGCAATATTAAACGCCAAACTGATTCGAGTTAGAGAAGCAAAGTAATGTCTTCTGCGCCATTGTACACAGACCGCATAAAAAAATGAAGAGAATGAAACAAGAATCACACCCATGTTGTAGTTGTGCGCTCCTTGTTCTCGCGTTTTGTGTCAATAGGTCGCCTTCCTGTGACCATCTCTACTAGCAACACACCAAATGAAAACACATCGCTCTTCTCAGTGAGTTGGTAGGTCCTCAGGTACTCTGGGTCTAAGTAGCCAGCAGTTCCTTTAACCATGGTAGATACATGTGTGGCTCCAGAATCACTGTCAGGGCCCAGACGAGCAAAACCAAAGTCCGCTACCTTTGCCCGGAATTTATCCGTAAGAAGAATGTTGGAAGACTTAATGTCTCTATGGATAATAGGATGACCTGCAACGAAATTGATGCCCTCAGAACACACCATAAATCCAAGTAATATCCAAGTAAGTATCAAGGAGTTTGGGTAAAATGACATGCAAGGGCGGCTAATTGTTTCAATAATTAAATGACATGCAAGGGCTGATATACAGAACACATACCAGTGTACATGTGGAGATAGGTGACTGCATGAGCAACATCTATTGAAGCATCAAGCCGGACAGCAAAGTCAAGAACATTGCCGTGCATGCCTGCATGTTGTCCGATCACGGACATAATGCACTCCACAAATTAACTCACATTCACTCAAATGCGCGCACACAGCCTAAATTGTAAGCAGGGCATGCAAGTAATGAAGCTAATAAATAATTATAAAGAACTCACAGTCCAAGTGTTCTCTGAGAGTTCCATTAGAAACATACTCTACCACTACAATCCTTTCATCTTGATCTTCCAAATACCCATAAAATTTCACCAAATTCAAATGCTCCACCTGCGCCAACGTTTGGATTTCACTCTGAAACTCTAAACCCAGATGCTTGTCGTACACACTCTGCAAACAATGGTGAAACGCAAACTCAGAAGAAGAAGAAGAAAGAAAAACACATTTTCTACTCATTCTATATATCCTCATGACAACAGGATCAGAAAGAGCAGAACCAGAGTCTTCCACATACCTTCTTAGCACGCTTAATTGCTACCCACGTTCCATCATCAAGCCTGCCCTTGTAAACCGTCCCAAAACAACCTTGGCCGACTTTGAAAGAAGGGGAGAAGTTCCTCGTTGCCCTGCTGATCTCACCCATGCTGAATTTCACACTCGCCGCCTCTCTACCCTTTGTCGATTTATATGAACTCACGTACTTGTTAGACCCGCAACTCCTCCCACTAACTGCTTCACAACCACCGGATGCAACAACTACTAGTTATAAAATGATATAATTTTTTCCTCTTTTAAATCAAAAACGGATTCCAAATGCCTCAGCTATATATGAATTCTAAACTATAAATTCAAATCTCGTGCTTATAATAAGCATATGAAAAACAAAAAAACAAAACAAAACAAAAAAGAAGCCGCTATTTCCGGGGAAAAAAAAACCAATAAATGAAACTGTAGACAAAAAAGGTGACCAAAGACCCGATCAGAGAAAATTGACTTCTGTTAAATGTTCTTCCATTTTCTTGGAGAGCTATAAGCAGAAACTTACTGGAACGAGCCTTCAACTCTTCCGAGTCCACCGACCGGTCCGAGCGCTTGGAGGGTTTGGTCCCCGGCGGAGCGAAGCACGCTCTGAAAAGTCCGGTTATCGATATGGCGCTGACCAGCACCGTTTTGCGATTGGACGACCGCGTCGACCACGACCACGACCACGACGACCTGCGTGAGTCCTCCGAGTAGGCGGAGCTCGGGGAGTACATATGACGCTCCGGAGTGCTGGGTGCGGCGGAGCTGGAGTTCCGCCTACCGTACAACGGTGCCATTGGATGAGAACGAAGAGAGAGAGAGAGAGAGAGAGAGAGAGAGAGAGACGGTGGGTATTTGGGGATTCGCTAGCTGAGTAGGGAGGACTGAGGAGAGCCGGTGGGGAAGGGGAAGGGGAAGGGAGACGACTTTGACTTTTCTACGGACGCTAGCTTGCGCCGTTCAAGGAAATTTAATAAACGCGAGCTACGGGTACTACTCTGGTCTGGTGGTCGACGCTAACTTGCACGGCTGATGCTTGGTAGATGGTAGTGACTGAAGATAGCTCCACTGCCGGTGGACGCATGCTTGTGCCCCACGCATTCTGATTGAAACTTTCATGCAAATTGATAGAGAGAATAACGCATATGCTGGGTTTTTAAAAAATTACAAAAAATGATGTAATTTTGTTAATTTTTTTAATAATACTCACAAAACTCTTAGATATATATATATATATATATATATTAATTGACCGTTGACTGGATATGTAAAACAATTTAAAATATTATTTATGTTTTAAAATATTATTTACATTTTCAATTCAGCTAAAAAAACAAATATATATATATATATATATATGATGGATATTCCTATTTTTAATCTTTTTTGAACATTTAATGGAGACAATACGGTTGGATGATGGAAAATAAAAGATAGCCCCGTTTAAAGACTACTTCAGAGTTCAGTAGAGTAGGAAGGGGAGGGAGACAGGTAACAACAGGTTGTCTGGTGGGGTTGTAGGCCACGCACGAGAGTCGAGAGACGACGATCAATAATAATGATCGACACGCTACACGTCAGATCCAGATAGATGTTGCCACGTCAGCTCAATGTTGGAACCCACTTGGGTCACACTTGTTCCCAGTCGGTAGATCAGGACCGAGCTGCAGGGAAGACACTATCGCATTATATATTATATTATATGCGGCAGACCAAGTCCATCGGTGCGTCCAAAATTCGCGTCCTGCGAAGCTACTTTCAAAATAATACGAGCTTTCCCCCCAATGTTTTGTTGATACATGGAAAATGAGTTATACTTGTAGGTGGGGAAAGCTCATTTTCGTGTTGGTAGTAGGTGAAAAGAAAAAAAGATGTGTAAAATTTATTTAAAAAAAAAAAAAGATTATTCACCCTACAATTGTTTCCCCTGTTTTTACTTCCTTTAGATTTAGGTGGGCGAGTGTGGTAACTTTCTCAGACATCTTGATTAAAATCACTTTCGGGCCGTTGAAAACGTGTGCCATCCCAAAAGAAGAAGAAAAAGGCATGACTCATCGATTCTGTTACCTTTGTTCTGCAGGGACAAAAAACTCTTTGAAAAATGCAAAATTTTAAGGTATATGAAAAAGCATGTGGTTCCTAGATTCTGTTACCTTTTTTCTGTAGGGACAAGCACCTTTGGAACGTGCAACTTTAAAGAACAATTGAAAGAACTGCGACCAGATTTTAAACAATTGATGAAAATTGAAAAAAAAAAAACTGTACTTCTTAGAATGGCGGTGACCATATGTCCTATTATATATATAAACAAAAGACAAGATGTTTTCATATTTTGCGCATCATTCAAATAAAGAAAGCAATAGGTTATAGATGCGTTTACATATATATATTTTTTTCAATAGATGCCATGAGCTTGCATAATTGCTGCAGATAAGGTTTTCAGCATGATACCTTTTTCTTTTTCCTGATAAATAAAGTTGCATTATCCAGCAAAGCCATGTTGTCGTCATTATAATCTAGAAGTTAGAAACCAAATTCATGAGTACAATTGAACAACAAGTACACACACCTGGGGCGAGTACTTTCATCACCTACAAATGTGCTCCTGATCTCAGTGACCTCACAATGCTCAAAAAAAAAAAAAGTCGAACCATAAAAATCTTGTATATCAATAAACATGTGATGTTAAACTAATTTCTTAAAAAACCTAAACTGATCAAGTATTAATTACCACGGACGTTCATGATCAAAAGCGGCAGCTTGAATTCAGGTGCCCAAGTAAAGCATAAATTCATCCCCAGCAAGGTCATCCTCTTTCATTAGCCTACCCTGCCTTTCCAACACAGCATACACCTCCACAACTCGCAAGTGGGACAGATCCCTTGAAACAAAAGTATGAATCACGCCTGATACTTCCATCCAGCTACAACCCGGGACTTTAGAGTCACATCTGTCCCTTATCATTTTCCTTGTTCTTGCCACACCCAACCAGTTCCCAACAGCCGCATATGTGTTAGACATGAGGGAATAGTTTACAGTTTTGTTGGGCTCTAATACAAAAAGCTTCGCTGCTGTCCATCTTGCTAATTCTAAATTTCCATGGACTTCACATGATGCAAGGAGCACACCCATGGCGTTTTGCTCCGGTTGATATGGCATTGTAGTTAGAACATCAAAAGCTTCATTGATGCGCCCAGCACGTCCCAAAAGACCAACAATACAAGTGAAGTGTTGTAAACCCGGTAAAATCTGGTAGTCTTTGGTCATTAAATCAAAGTATCCAAGTCCCTCACTTATTAATCCTCCATGGCTGCATGCAGAGAGAACCCCAAGAAAAGCAATTCTATCTGGCCTTTTACCATCAGCTAACATCATCTTAAACATCTCAATACATTCTTTTGGAAGGCCATGGAATGCATATGCAGTATGAATTGAAGTCCATGAAACAACATCAGGCTCTGGAATTGATCTAAAGGATTCAAATGCTCTACTGATGTATCCGCATTTGGAGTATGCATTTATCGTAGAATTTGCAATGGACAGAAAAACATGGGATCCATTTCTAATAAAATATGCATGAACTTGTTCAATTTCATTAGTGGCCGATAAGTAGGCGCAAGAGAAGTAAGGGAGCTTGCGAGAGTTAACTCTTCTGGTTTAACAGTTTCTTCAAACATTTTCTGCAGAAGTTTCATAGCCTCTTTCCCATCTCCATTCTGACCATAGCCCGCAACCGAAGTGTTCCACGAGACTATGTTTCTTACTGTCATCACATCAAAAGCCTTTCTGGCATCATTTATAATTTTATTCTTTACATACATATTAACTAGTGCACTAGACACTACCACATCCAAATCATAAGAGAGCCTAACGATTATGCCATGGATCTGCTTCGCCGGTTCCCAAAATCCCAGAGCACTTAACGAATTAAGCAGACTGCCATACGTAAATTCATCTCCCTCTCCACCTATTGAACGCATCAAGTTAAAGGTCCTAAGAGCCTCGTTCCCCATAAAATTGAAGGCGTAGCAAGAAAGCATCACATTCCACAACACCAAATCTCCAAACACTACTTCCTCGAAGACACGCCTTGCTTCTTCAATTAATGTTAACTTGGCGTAGAAATTAACAAGGCCAGTACCCATGAAACAATTTAAATTAAACCCCGCTTTCAATAAAAAACAATGTACTTGTTTACCAACCTCCAAATCATCTAACCCGACACAAGCCCGAAGTAAACTATTAAATGTAATATCATCTGGATTCACCGATTCTAATAGCATTCGTCTTACATAGAAAATACTCAGCAGCTAAGTTCCATAGGTGCGTGATTTCTTGTGTGACAATGAGAGGATTGTTGGAAAATTGTATCCACGTCGGAAGGAGGGGAAAGCAAAGAACCTAATATGATGAACAGGCGCAGATTATCACAACGCCCACCACAAATCACGGTGTTCCATGCCACCACATCTCTCACAGGCATTTCAATTTTCATCCGACACCCTCTGGGCATCCGAAAATTTCCGACAGTTGACATACAGATTCAACAACATAAACTGCAGAGATTGCAAATTGCAACATCGTAACCTTCGTAGCTGAGAATGCGCTTGTTTCCTTTCACAAAGATACCCCATTTTAGCGTATGTTTTCCGGGAGCTTGAACAGAGGGCGAGGTGAGAAGAACAGCGAACATGGGCTGATCCAATGTTTGCGATTGAAGCTCGAAATCGACCTGGAAGCAATGGTCCATAGTCTTTCAGGGACGGTCTGATCTGTCACCATTGTCAGCGATTAGAGCCCGAGGGAGAAGCAAAGAAAAGCTTGGAGGAAGAGACAACGGACGTTTTAAATAGGCGGTGGGGCTTGAAGCGCTGCAGTGTCTTGAAAATTGAAATCATCGACTGTGGCGGCCGCGCAATCAATAATTTGGTTAATGTCAACATGAAATCGTGGACCGTTTTAAAAACGGTGGTCCCTTAAATTTTAAAGTTTTTGGATGTGTTTAATATAAATTTTGATTTAAATTTAAGAGCATTTTCAATTTTTACAAACTAACTAGTCTTTAACTAAAGTTAAAGTCATATTTAACTTCTATATTAAGTCTTTAACTAATAGCACTCCAATAGTATACTATTTATTTTTTTACTAAATAATCATTCTTCCCAATTTTACCCCTTCCTATATGACTGGACTGATGTTGGGTGGGGGGCTCACATGACGAATTGTGGCTTCGAGAGTGGGGGGCGCGCAATGAGGGAACGCAGTCGATCTCGTGGGGAGGCAGGGGGCATGCAACAGGGGGAACGCACCGGGGGGGCATCGATCTCGCGGGGGTAGCGCGCGATAGGGGGGGAACGCAGGGGGGTGGGGCACGCAATAACGTCGATCTCACGAGGTGGGGGGGAAGGAGGGGGTGCGAGACGACGTCAATCTCACCAGGGAGGAGGGGGGCGCGACAGGGGGTGGGCGTGCGACGGCGTCGATCTCGCGCGGGGGCGCACGATGGGTCGATCTCGCGAGGTGGGGGGGGCATGACGGGGGGAGGGGGTGTTCGACAGGAACGGGAACGCGGGGAGGCAACGCTTAGGGAGGAAGGAGGAGGTCATAGCCGGGTTTGCCACTAGTGAGAGAGGGTGACGTAGGGAGGATAGAGCCAAGCGACGCACAGTGCGGCGACGCATAGAGAAGAGGTGGGTGACGGGGAGGAAGAGCGCTGGGGGAGGGGGGTGTGGGATAGATGTGAAAATTATAAATTTTTTATGACATGACATGTTTAGTTAAAGCGAAAGTTAAATTTTATTTTTTTAATTATGCATTCAACAAATGCATTAGAGATGATTTTTAATTAAATATTACGTTAGCTATGCCTTCACCTAATGCATTGAAGATGGTCAAAATTAGTGTGCAGTGACTGAGGGTTCTCCTTGCTTTGTTTCTTTACTTCTTTTTTTTATTAAACTAAAAGGCATCGAATTAGTATTCAAGTAAATTTGGTGTTTCACGATTTTGTATTGACTTTATATATAATAGATAGATCTTTCGTATAGCTAAATATTGTTGCCTTCATTAATGAAGTGTTTCTCTCTTAATTTTGAACTATTGTTGCCTTCATTAATGAATTGTTTCTCTCTTAATTTTGAACTCCAATGATCTTTGTTTGACATGCTCACACATTCTAGTGGTTATGATTAATTAAACATTATGAATCAATCACAACATTCATATATAAACCAATAGACGTGGAGAAATTAAACAATGTCATTTGAGTAAGTGTATAACTTTGATTTTTGTACTAAATGTAAATATCATGCCTTTTAATGATTCAAAAACAATGTCGGTCTAGTATTTCATTTTTTCACAAGAACTTATTTTTATATGTTGTAATGCTCTATTTGACTCAAAATTGATTATTATTCATTTTAACAATTGTTGTAAGACCAAATTCTACACAAATATAATTCTCTCTATGAGTTCACTATTTTATATCGCTCTACCAACTTACCAAAAACAATTAACTTAAATATTTTATTTTGATTTAAACACCCATCAGCTTTGGCATGTTTTCTTTTTTCAATTATTTTGTATTTTCCTTGTCCCATTTTTTGGGTTTAACGCTCAACAAATTCAAATATCCAACAATGAAGTCAGAAAGGGATCGCAAGCCAAGAAAGAAGATCTTGGCCTTGGGGTCATCGATCTCACTCATAAGCTCTTCCTTATTTTCAATGGCCTATTCTTATCACTCTTTGCAGGTCCCCGCATCACTAGTGCCCTATTCCTCTTGGCGCCAGCAAGAAAGAGGAAAAAAGACAATTTTAGCATCCATCACTCTCTCTTTCAAATTTTCTTGCGTACGTAATAAAAAAAATAATATAATAGTGTAAAATAACATGTACCGTTAGTTTTTCGTTTAAAAAATATTTTTTAAAAATATTATTTAAAAAGTTAGATAGAGATAAAATTAGGAGTAATTCCATTTTTTTACTGGATGAGTTAATTAGGTCGGGAGTCAAATGTTGACATGTAAATTGATATTTTAAAAAATTTTATATATTAATAATTAAGATTGTGACACATCAGTATCCAGGTATAAAAAAACTGGTTAACTCATCTAATAAAAAAACTTTATTCATTTAGAGAACTCCTTGAGAAGAATAATGGTATGTAATATTATAGCTACATAATTAGTAGATAATATTGATAATATAATAACATACCAAATCAACAGAACAAAAAATAATAAATTTATGAATCAATCACATCAATCAATTGTATATATTATTTTTGCTTGGAGAGTACCATGAACATATATATATATTATAAATGATTGATTAAGTATCAATCTCATGAGTCATGGCTTTGGATTTTTTTTTTTTATATAAATTAAGAATTTTCTTTAAGTTGATATTTCATTTCGTAAATGATTAACAAAAAATCAAATTCTCGGTCAACAAAAAATGGTATATGTTTATATGAAAAATGACTTTCATAGTACTTAAAAATTAAAGACTTATTTTGTATTTTCATGTTTTGAAATTTTATAATATATCATTATTATGACTTAATTTCGATGTAAGCATTTCTATGTTGAGTTAATTGCTAACTTTTGTTTTGCCCTTTGGGGAACAGTGGACCACGTTTTTATTTCATGGCAGATAGGCCTTTCTGTGGACTTTTAAAGTTTTAATGCTTATTGCCTGGCGGCGCATTTGATCTTATTTCACACGCAATCTTCATTGTATCACGATGTTTGAAATCATGAAATAAATATTAATTTATAAATTACTTATTTTATACAAACGAATTTTAGTAAATAAAACAATAGTTATTTTAGTTACTTAATTTTGCTGGGTGTGTCATGTGTGTGGTAAATTTTTCGTGGTCGCGTGCGTGTGTGGTAAATTATGCCTCAGGGCTAAAACACGAGGCGCATAATGATATGGGGCAAAACCGTTATCATCACTTTGAGTTTGAATCCACGTAATAGCTAATTAGCGGTATTCATTGAATCTTGTATGGGGGGCACAGGACCAGCAACATGGGCATGGCGGGCCTAAACGTAGGGGTGTGAAAGTTAAATTGGTATCATTGCCTCCTGCCCTTTTTCTTTGACAATGCTATATAGTTCGAGATGATATTTGATTTGTCCCTTTGTTTTAAACTATTATTTGTTATTATAATAAATTCATCTCATTCTATTTCCGAGGAAAAAAAATTAATTCTGGAATCAAACTCACAATTCATTTCAAATTTTAAGTATATAGTTGTTTTTCTAATCATTCTATGTAAAATTTAATACTCTATTAAGTTTTCTTTCAAGATTGATCTTGAGATTTAAAAAACCAAAGACGACATTTAAATTATGAATTTTATCTCATGCATATTTTAAGATAATATACATATTAAACTATTTATTATTATTATTATTATTTTACTTGAATTGCATGAATAACATAACATTTTTAAATATATAAATTTAAAAACTACAAAAATAAAAAAGAGACTAATAATACAATATAACTATGGAGGTAATAAATTAGTTAGATGGGAACTCTTAGGGCTAAAATTTGAGAGTCCCGGGTCTCACTTGTCTATGGTCTACCTTGTCAAAAATAATTTAATAACTTCAGGGTTAAGTTGAATTTGAGATTCAATTAGATCTCATAATCTCACTTTATTAATGAGATATTGAATAAATTATATTTAATACATGTTAATTAATACTATTATATGTTAATTCTAAAATTACTAAGTTCAATTAATTAGAATTTATATTATATTATACTTGTTAATGTATTTAAATGACAATAAAAATTAATTATATTTTATAATCCATAATGTTTCTCTTGGAAAAAACAGAACAAAAACGGTGCTTTGTGAGCTATTTGAACCTTCATGCATCGCACAAAATCCAAAGAGATATTGGCACAAAATCCAAAGAGATATTTAAAACTAATAGTTAATTAGAGCATTTTCAATACTATCTTAATTTTATCTTTACACAGAAAGAATTACTTTTGCAACTTCAATTATAATATTACTCTTCATTTTGTCATTATTTTTATTAATATAATATTTTAGTTTTTTGTTTTTCCATTTGTTTCTTCTCATTTATAGTTTCATGAAAATAATATAATACTAGTTAAATAATGATTAAATAACATTAAAAATAAAAAAAGTAACAATAGATATATAAATGAATATTGAAAGAGGCAAAGAGCAATGGCGGCTCCATGAAGTATTTTAGGATATTTATCATTTATTATAAAATTTAAATATAATATCATAAAAATAACTATATGAAAATCGTAGTCATAAGAAAAATAAATCATATTTTCTATTTAATTTATTGAGGCATTCAAGTCCTTAAACCCAGGAAAGTGAGTCGAACAAGTATATAGCCATGAGAAAAATAAATTAAATAACCATTCATATTATATAATTTAAAAAACGTACATGTAAGTTGAGATTGTTTTTTAGAACTGCAGAGGCTGCTTGCGACGGACGAGGGGCGTTGGACCCGGCCTGACCATCAGCTCCACCTTCCACTTAGCTGCAGTTTCGGCTACGACCACCAATCGGCTGTTAACCATCTAAGGCTCCTCCGTGGAAGAATAGTGATCGTATGGTGATAAACATATAAGATTTGGATCGGCGAGGAACTATTTTATAATTTTATTTTTTTTTACGCTTTTTATATTATTTTAATTTTTATTAAAATAATAGAACCCATAACAACTTATTCAAATTATATAATATTATTGGAATAATAAACAGTAACATTTCAAAAATTAGGAAGTGCTTTTTTTAAAATAAGAAAGGAGGTGAACATTGGTTTGTTTGTTTTTGGATTTTAATAAAAAATGATAATTAAAATAAAAAATAAAAAAAATGATAAACGGTCCTTGAAAAGCTACTCGAACCCAATGCATTGCACAAAACCCAAAGAGATATTCACGCAAAAATGCACATGGAAGCAATTTTTTCATATCTCCATTAAATATTTCTTATTTTATTATTTCAAATAATGAATTATATATATTATTTAGATAAATATCGATATAAATAAACTATTTTATTTTATTTTAAAATATAAGATTAATAATTAAATTAGAACATCATCAACACTATCTTAAATCTTAATTTTATCTTCATGTGAAAAATAACATTTGCTAATTCAATTACAATACTAATTTTAATTTTGTCATTATTTATATCTCTGTTTTCTTTTTTTCCATTCTTATTTATATTTCGTCGTGAAAATAATATAATATTAGTGATATAATGATTAACTAATATTAAGAAATAAAAACGTAACATCTCTGTTGAATTTTTATGGGTTCTACTCTTATTTATAAGAGTAGAGAGGTGCTCTTAGGCCATCTATAACATCAATATTCTTTTTATCTACACATATAAGTGGTTTTGAAAAGCTATTTTGCAACTTTAATTTTATTGTTTTTTTTTTTAATTATTGAAATAATAATTTATTACATTTTAAAATTTTAAGATTCATAACAACTCACTTAAATAATTTACATTTTATTTGTAAATTATTATTTACAAAACAACAACGGAGATTAAGAATGTAAATATATTTTTTGGAGTTTAGTAATAGATTGTTTTATTTATTTAAATTTAAACTTTGAATAAATCCCTATATTGTTGCATTGTTGTGCCCGGCGGTTGGATTAATTTGGTTGTTCTCTAGTAATATGAGTGTATTTGTAGGCAAAAGTAGGGGGTATAATATAATGGGACGAACGAGGGTAGTTGTCTGACGGGAGGGAAGGCAAAGACATTTTTGGTCGAAAAGCAAATGCTGTTCCTCTCTCTCATCGGACTGAGTGAGCACTAGAGCAAATGTCATGTTCCCCTCTCATCGGACTCAGCGAAGTGAGTCCTCACTCAGTATGTCCATGTTCTTGTTTACTCTGACGGCAAAAGTGCTCTGTGCTCGGTACCACCAAACCATCTCTGAGTCTCTGGAGTCTCTGAGTCTCTGAGCAGCGCACTCCATAAAAATGTTCTCTCTTTCGATTCCGTGTCGTCTGTGTTTAATAATATTCACTGCCCTCCAGATCTCAACAGGCCCTGTGTCCGCTGCCCATCTGTTGACCCCACCTACTGCGCCGATAAATCGGACCTCGAATCCAGGGAGACCATTGGGGCGGCGCAGCAGGAATCTTGGGTCGGAGAGGAGCTCGGTGTTGTTGGTAGCCGGAAACTCCACGTTTGTGAGCGAGAACAGGACGTTCGCGATGGGGTTCTTCTCCACCGACCTGGGTTCGTATTTGGGGATCCGGTACGCCTCCATCCTCACCCCCACCTACGTCTGGGTCGCCAATCGCGAGTCTCCGGTGAAGAATCTCACGTCCGCCAGGGCGGAGATCGGTTCCGATGACGGTCGGTTCCGGGTCGTGGATTCCCGGGACACGGGCGAGGAGATTGTTGTCTGGCGGAGCGCCAACTCGGAGAAGGCGACAGCAGCGACGCTCTTGGATTCGGGGAACCTGGTGCTGCTGTCGTCGGATAGAGGCGGGGCGGTGGTGTGGCAGAGCTTCGATTTCCCGGGGGACACGTTCCTGCCGGGGATGAAAGTCACGGCGGCGCGGTCCATTACCTGCTGGCGGAGCCCGTCCGACCCGGGAGCGGGGCGGTATTCGCTTCGGCTTCGGCCGCCGCAGTACGGCGAGTTCGAGCTGGTGTACAACCTCAGCCATCAGTACTGGTCCTCCGGGAATTGGACTGGAGGCGCCTTTGTGGGGGTTCCGGAGATGAGGGTGAGGTACATATACGAGTTCGAGTTCGCAAATCCGTTCACGCCGGAGGCTTCGTTCGGGTACAGGGAGGTGGCGCCGCCGGACGGTGGCCTCCGGGTTCCGCTGCCCTTCACGTGCTTCAAGGTGGACCCCTTCGGACAGCTCCAGCAGTACACGTGGTCGACTCAGACGGAGAGCTGGGACATGTTCTGGTCGCAGCCGGATAATCCGTGCCGCGTGTACGGTCTCTGCGGGGGTTTCGGGTTCTGCGATGGGACCCAAAAGGCCCGGCCCTGCTCCTGCCTCGGCGCCGCCTTCAGTCCTGCCGACGGCATCCGATGGAGGTCCTGCGACTATTCCGGAGGATGCCGCCGCGACGGGGGGTGCGACGGGAGGGACGAGTTCGATGAGATTGGGGCAGTCGACTACGACGGTGCGGTCGCCGGCGCGTCGTTTCCGGGCACCCGCCCCGCTTGTGAGAAGTCGTGTTTGAGCGATTGTTCCTGTGTCGGGTTTCGCCACAATTCGAGAAGCAATATGTGCGGCACTTTATATGGGTCTATGCTGAATCTGCAAAATCTTACTCCTGTCGTGCCACCCCCAAATGAAGATGTGATATACATTCGGAGGAGCCGAGGATTGGGGACGAATAGCAGCGGTAAGCGAGGACGAGGAGGGGATCGCATTCTTTTATTTGTTGGGGGGATCGCTGGCTTTGTATTGGTGATCTCCGCCGTCCTCTTCGCTCTGCGGCGGCGGAGGAGGCTTCTTCGGCGGAGGAAGAAAGAGGAAGGGGAATCGGTTTTCCCGGCGACGAATTTGGAGGTGTTCACCCACAAAGACCTTCACGCCGCCACTCGCGGCTTCTCGGAGAAACTCGGGCAGGGCGGGTTCGGAGCTGTTTTCCGGGGGGAACTGCCGGATTCTTCTCCGGTGGCGGTGAAACGCCTGGAGCGGCCCGGCGGCGGCGAGAGGGAGTTCCGGGCGGAAGTGGCCACCTTGGGGAACATCCAGCACGTGAACCTCGTACGACTCCGGGGCTTCTGCTGCGAAGACGCGCACCGGCTGTTGGTCTACGATTACATGCCCAACGGCCCTCTGAGCGCGTATCTCCGCCGCCACGACGGCGAGTGTCTGAGCTGGGAGGCCAGGTTCAGGGTGGCCGTCGGGACGGCTCGTGGAATCGCGTACCTGCACGAGGAATGCAGGGACCGAATCATACATTGCGATATTAAGCCCGAAAACATATTGCTCGACGCGGATTTGATGGCGAAGGTGTCCGATTTCGGGCTTTCCAAGCTCATCGGTCGAGACTTCAGCCGTGTTTTGGCCACCATGAGAGGCACGTGGGGCTACGTAGCGCCTGAATGGATCTCCGGCGTTGCCATCACCGCCAAAGCCGACGTCTACAGCTACGGAATGACTCTTCTGGAGCTCATCGGCGGCCGACGGAATGTTGAGCCCCCGCCTCCGGACGATGGCGGAGGAGGTGTTGACGTTGGTCTCACTGCCGCCAGAGAAGGGTGGTTCTTTCCTCCGTGGGCAGCGCGTCAGGTCATAGACGGGAACGTGGCGGCTGTGGTGGACCGCAGGCTTGGCGGGGCGTACAGTTACGAAGAGGCTGCGCGTGTGGCGCTTGTGGCGGTGTGGTGTATCCAGGACGACGAGGACGCGAGGCCCGCAATGGGAACGGTGGTGAAGATGCTGGAGGGGGTGGTGGCGGTCGGCATTCCGCCGCCGCCCATGCTTCTTCAAGCCCTAGTTTCCGGCGAGTCATTCCGAGGGGTTGCAGCTGTCTCCGGCGACTTCTCTTCCACCGGCGGCGGTGGAAACCAAGTCTCCGGTGATTCGCATGCCTGTACGAGCAACCTCTCCGAGGAGCCCACTGGCGGTAATTGCGCCAACGTGTAGGCAACCATTTGAGATTTAATCTAACTTGTCACTTCCCTAATCAAATTCTAATCTAACTTGTCTGACAATGTTTAAGGTTTCGTATAGTTTGTAAGTGAAGTTAGCGAATTTAGCTCATTTTAAAAAAAATTAAATAAATCAGTCTCATATAAATTATTTGTTTTAGTAAAAAAAATGAAGTTAGCTCATTTTTATAAAGGCTATATCAGCTTTCTATTTTGAAAAAAACAAAAGAACAATTCATGGCTTGTTGGGTCTTAGTCAAAAGAAAATATAAATGAGTGAGAAAAGACATATTTGATAATTGATGTAATATTGGAGAAAAAATATATTTAAAAAATGTTTTGAAATTATATCTAAAAAGTTAAAATAAAATTGATGAACTCTAATAAAGTAAAAAAAAAGTAAAATAATATTTTGACTTTACATATAATTAAATTTAAAATAAAAATTATTTAAAAAACAGTATGTACTTTATTATTTTAAAATTTATATTATTATTAAATTATTTTTAATTCAATAAAAAACACACCATATTCTTTGTTTTCAAATATAATTTTTAAAAATAAAAAATCAAAAACACATACCAACACAAGGCTATGTTATATATAGTTACCAAACACACCATATTCATTGTTGGTACCTGGTTTTCTATCGGTTTATTAATTTGTTATATATAGTTAAATTGTGGTGGTAATTTTTTTTTTTTAAATCAATGTAAGGTATACTGTACAGTTCCCGTGTGCAAATTGCCTGCAAGTAATTTTATTTTATTTTCCTAATACTGGCTGGTCGAAAGTCAACAATAATGACATACTCCCGTGATTTATACACGTAACAGGTACCTAATTGACGGACCTGTTACGTCCACGATAATAAGCAAAAATTATACCCCACTTATACGACCAAAGAACACGAGTTAGCATTGTTGATCTCAGGTCCCACTGCGCGAGTTTCAGAGGCATCAGCATCTTCAACATATTGACCGGAATTAGCTTATCCCTGACTTGCTTGCTGCCTTTGACAAAAATAGTGAATAATAAATGTTTTTTAAAAAACTATTTTATTTTATTATTTAATTATATTACCTATCAAATATTATTATAATATTTATTAATTAATTATTAAAAAAATCAATTTTTGTTATAATCATCGTCTGTTCTTAAAAATTTGTCACAAAAGGAATCACATGTTCGAGTACTTGTGCCAACCTTGGTTTGTCGTTACTTGTTATCATCATTGCATGGGCGAATGATGTTAAAACTTTTGCATATTCGAATGAAGAAAAAGGATGTCCACTATCAAAGAGATGAGTATTAAAAAAAAAAGCAAAATCTATATAATATTTATATCCGGTGTGCCCCCAAAAGCTTACATAAAAGAGATTTCTACGCAGTATTCCTTATCTAATACAAAGCTTCATTCGACAATATTATTAATCTATTTTTCTATCGAGTAATATTTAATTAAATAATTTAATTATCAATTTAAAATTAAATTAAGTAATATATTTTTAATCTACTACTTTTTTATTGATTCATTTATTACTAAATTTAAATTTAAATTTGAACCTTATTAATTTATTTAATAATAAATAAATATTATTAATTATATTAGTATAATATTAATATTTATATTTTATATTAAAATATTATTACTTATTTTATATTTATTAATATATGATTTATAATTACTTTCATTTTAAAAATAAAAATCTATACTCTTTTATAATATTATTATTATTATTGCTACTAATATTAATTATATGTTATTTTTAAGTACATATATAGTAATTTACGTAAACACATTAAATAATTGTTATGTAAATTAAATATTTGATATTTTTTGGAAGTGATTTTGGGTTCAAATCTTTTTTATCACATTTAAAGGAATTTTCTCTATAATGATGTAGGTTTGACATGCAATACCTATCCTCGGTAACTTAGTAGTGCAATTCATTTTGGCCTTTTACCATCCTCTGTTCTGAATGATTCAAAAAACTTATTATCCCACTAGGGGCTAGGAAAAATATATAAGAAAATCATTGTAGATGCTTGAGAGCACCATAAGATTAAGTACAACACAAATTCAACTCCATTTTATGTATTCTCAACAAAGAAATTACTTTATGAAGGCATTTTGTGAATTTTGCTTTTATCTTATCCTTAATTTGACATTGATCTCTTACGGATTTTCTTAAATATTATTATTAGGTTTTAACAAACGTTTATTAGTTTCTCAAAAACAAGGTTATCAAATTTGAGATTTTACCTAAAATCATTTGAATCGTATGAAATTGAAATCATAAAATGAAAATTTTACTAATTCCAATATATAATATAAATTGAATTGTGCTATTTTATATTTGCTAAGAGTTTTCCTTTTATACTCACCAACAACCCTATAAACTATCTAGATGAGCAATGGCATAGTCTAACTCGATAAACTTATTAGTTGTTGGTCATCTACATAATGTTATTGCTCAAAGTACTATCATGATAAACTTTAGCTATAAGTTTTGATTAAATATAATTCCAACATTCATGCTTTATTCGCACACACAAACACACCTCATTATATTGTGATGGCCATTCTTCGTTTTTCACTAAATATATGTAAATTGTTTATGATATATTTGGTAAATTGATCAATATTCAAATTATTTTTTGTTATTTGGTAAATTAATACAAATGTGGCATTTTTTTCTAGAATTTATAATTACTAATTTACCAATATCTATGCTTTGGTTGTTTTATGATTCGTAAAATATATTATGAAATATGAATTGTACATCGTGTGCATAATATATTAAATTCTAAATTCAATGTTTAAACACATTGTAAATTTCTTGATTTTTTTAAAAAAGAAATCACGACAACATTCTTATAGAGAGAAGCTCGCCCATCTATATAGAATTTCCATTTATAACACAATTTTTCTTGCCTTCCCCCCACATTTGGCACCATTACTTCTTTTTTCATGCTTTAAGTTATGTATTCTTCTATCCGTTTGTTGTTGGTTATGTATATGGCTTTTATTGATCAGGTCGTGTGCCGTTTGGTTTGTGTATCTATCTTTGTTGGTGTTTTTGGCTAGGACTTTCACTGGACATTCTTCTTTATTGGCATCGCCTATTTATTTCAATTGTATTAGTTGTGACCTCTCTTAATTCCACACTGGGAGCAACTCGTCGTTCTTTGGTGTTTTCTTATTTTAATTTGCTCTAAAATATGTTGTGGTCCTTATCAGATGATTTTTTCTTTCTTTGTCCCAATACTTAAATCAACCGTGGCCTCCACCAGAAGGTTCCTGCCTCATTATCCTTCTCTTATGTCTTGTCGAACGTCATAATATAAACGAACTAAACCGAACCGACTAGTAAGGTATTTTGAGTCTGGCTTAGTACTATTCCTTAATGAACCAAGTCAAGCATGAATACTAAATCATCGTATTCATGTCCGTTCGTTGATGTTCGTGAACATTTTGTAATGTTCACAAACAACTCATGAATATTAGTTCACAAACAATGTTCATAAATATACTAACATACTTGTTCGCAAATAATATATTTGTAGTTTGATAAATAATACAAGGTATTCATTTGTTTAATTATTTGTAAACTAAAATGCCAAATTATCCAAAATTTATAAACAAATTAGGTTGCCTGTTTGTGAACTCAAGAGCTTATACGTCTGTTCGATTGTTTGTGAACTAAAATAGTAATTATTACAAATGTATAAACAAACATGCTCTTTCGTTTGTTCGTGAATATATTTGTTTGTTCGTTTATTTAATTATTCATGAATATTTGTTTATTAATAACTATTCATAAACAAATGCTCTAGAAAATAATTATTGATGTTCTTAAACATATGTTCACGAACATTTTTTGCAAACTCATGTTTGTAAAACACATGTTAACTGTGTGTGCTAACTGTGTTAGTTGGTGGCCGGTGGTTTTTATGGGTTGGAACCTAATGCTGTGCCATTTCCTATTTGGTTTGTATTGGTGTGGGATGGGATTTGAGCCAAGCTCTCCCCATCCATTTGTTTTAGTTTTTGTTATTTTTTTAGTCAATTTTGGCTTTTGCTTGCAACAGCATCTCCAATCTTGCTTAGCTAAAGTGGATAGCTAAAATTAGATTTAGCTCGCTACAGTACCACTTTAGTTAATGTTATTCTAATCCTATATTATTTATATTTTTGATTAATTTTTTTCCAAGCTAACCCTGTGACCAAAACCAATCAAAGTATCTCCTTAATCCTTTCGTTTGCATCAGGATAGCTATCGCGGGCGTTCTGGCCGATGGGGAAGAGAGGGGGCTACGCGGCGGGGGGCGACGGGAGACAATGAGGGGTGGGGGCGCGACAGGGGCAGTCGGACAGGGGAGCAGGGGCGAGGGGGTGGGGGTGTGACGGGGCGGTCAAACAGGGGAGTAGGGCCGAGAGGGGTGGGGGCGCAATGGGGGCGGTCGGACAGGGGACCAGGGGGTGAGGGGGGGGGGGGCGCGATGGGAAGGGACAAACGGGTGGACGGCGTAGGGGAAATTAGATTTTCACACACTTTGCTGATATGACATTACTAACAAAAGCAAAAGCTAAAGTCATATTTAGTTTTTTTTGCTTCTGCTAATTATTTAGCTAATGGGTTGGAGTTGATTTTTAGCTAATTTTTGCTTTTGCTTTTGATATTGTTAATAGATTGGAGATGGCCTAAGTGATATGTCCATTTATTTTCCTTCTACATCGATAATTTTTTTATTTGGTTAAAATTAATTATACTAAATTTTGATCAAAAAATTCAACAAAAAATAAAAATTAAACAATAAAAAGTTAATAAATATAATTCAATAAAACGGTAATTATGATATGAGCACCCGACCACTGTGAATCAAAGCAATTTAACAACACCACTAACCCAAATACAGTCCTAGTTAACAAACCCTAGGTAAGCACTCAATTATAGAAGTAGCCCATGACATCATATATGATGGGAATTGGGAGTGAACTGTGGCCCTATTATTATTGAAACCCTAATTTGCCCTTTTAAAAACATTTAAGGGGACCCTTAACCCCACCTACCCTCCTTCATTCCCAAGGGGGAGGAGGTAGAAGGACACAGAAGGAGAGAGGTCCTAGAAATAGACAAGAATGCCAAGGAGGTCAACCCAAAAATACTGGTATGTCTTTCTCTACCCTCATCTAAGAATGCCTAAGCATTTTTTTTAAGGAGTCTCTGTAAATCTCCTTCCCCTCTCTCTCATATCTGTAAATAAGAGAGAGACTTGGCGCGAATATGGGGTTCCAAAATTGATACGTCGGATCTATGGTTTCCCCCCAAAATAGCCTAATCCGGTCACGACCCAGATGTTAAATCGGTATTTGTTCACTGCACACCATCCTATGTTAGCTATGGTTTCCTGTTCTCCTTTCTACTTGTGTTCTTAGGAAGAAATCGACGGTCGGTCGGTTTCGCGCTAGGGTTTTAAAATTTGAACTCCATTAATGGCAGGTTGGTCTATGGTTGCTGATGGGTCGGCTCTAGATCGCTCCAAAACCCTCCACAACGCGTTTCAGAATCGGAACAAGGGTTTGGGGTTGTTGGTCGAACAAGGCGACGCTGATATCTTCAACCTTTCGTTGAGTGAGTTTCTTTACAGATTCTGCAGCAAGCTCTACGCGCGCGATACCTTTCGGCCGATTCCGCCTATGCTAGGAAATGGGCACGGTGTGGATTTGTTGAAGCTGTTCTTGGTTGTCAAGGAGAAGGGTGGGTGTGATTCAGTTTCCCAGGATGGGTTGTGGGATAAGGTGGCTGAAGAGATGGATTTAGGCTCTGATGTGTGGTCGTTGTTGAAATTGGTTCATGCCAAGTATCTAGACACTTTGGACCTATTTCTAGAGAGGATTTTGAAAGCTAAGAAGCTGGGAAGTGGCTCCATTTTGAGTGGGCTTTTGATGGAGTTAGAAGAAGAGTTCAATAAGAAAGGCAAAGAATATCCTACTTTGGATTCACCAAAGAAGAGCAAGTTAAATTTTGTCAATGTCAAAAGGTTTTATGGGAATGAAGGAGGCAAACTATCGGATGAAGATGACAATGAAGTTACTTGTTTAGGCAGTAGACGTGTTGTTGATAGAAACCATGAAACTGGGGTTTTGACTGGGTTGGCTGTTGGGAAGAAGTTTATATATGATGATGATGATGATGATGATGATGATGATGATGTTATGATTCTTGATCCTGCTATTGTTAATTCAAAGAATTTTTGTCGAAAGAGGAAACGAGGCAGTACTTTTTCGGGATTGCTGAATTGGGTAACTCAGGCTGCAAAAGACCCATGTGATCCTGTCATTAAAACCTTACCTGATATTTCACAGTGGAAGTCTCATGGGTGCGAGGAACCATGGAAGCAGGCTTTGCTTGCTCGTGAAGTGCTTTTTTCTAGTGGAACTGATTCAACCGCTGAACAAAGAGTTTTTCAGGTACTCGTTAGTTGCCAACTTTCAATGATTGTTAATGTGGCATTCCATTTTCCTAAATAATTTGATTAGCAGTGTTTGATATTTTCTATTATGCATTTCTTGTTTGATCTATGAGATATTTTAAAATTACAACCAATAAATTTGGATATATAAGCTAGGGACTGCTGCTAACTGGTTCTATAGTAAAGAATCTGTCTGTCATTCCACTGTGAAAGGTTGAATATGAACGGTGAAATTTTGTAAGCTAAACCATCTCATTAGTCATCAGAATCTTCTTGTGGATACTTTTTATCTTATCATCATCTACTTAATCTGCAGTTTATACACAGGTGTTCTTCTGTCTATACTCAACTTTACTGATTAGTAACACTTGCTTTCATGTTTAGAAATTTTTATTGGGAAAATAAAAATTTTATTGGATAAAGAAATATAATAATAAACATAAGGAGAAAGTGAGATGAAAATCAATTAATCTGAAGTGAACAAAAGAAGTAGCTTTGAAAATGAAAGGAGAGAGAAATTCCCTTGTAAAAGTACGGATGTAGTACTTGAGAACTTCAAAAGAAAATTGAAGAAAGGTTCATAAAAGACCAATGGCAGATTGTCCTTGGAAGTGTTTTAAATGTGGAAAGGTTGTTGCTCCGAATGCAAAATAAACTGGAAGAGGAAGATGATGATGAAAGTTATGAAGAAAAAGGACCAAGATGGAGAAAGTTATCTCTCATTATCAGAAAACTCAGTTGAAAGTCTACAACTTTAATAAAGTAGAAGAGCTTATACAAAATGTAGAGAAGATGCAAAAAAAGCAGTTTTATATTATGCCTTAGTGGCATCAGTCCTTTCTTTGAGATCATCCTTTGGAGAAGAAGAGGATGAGAAAGAAAAAAAAAATAAAGAAACAAATCTAGAGGTTGAGATGGAGGTAGCCCTAGAGGAGCAAAAAGATAAAGAAGCTTATGCCCAAGTTAACAAGGCAGAAGCTAAAGCTATGCAGATTGAAAAAGAGAAAAACTATGAGAAAACAAAATATTATTCTGAAGTTGAAAGTTGAAGAATAAATTAAAATCTATGATGATCTCATAATTGCTCACTGCTAGAAGCTCAAAAATAAAAGTCTTGAGGAAGAGTTGCTGAACTTCAACAACTAAAAGATAAAATAAAGAGGAGACCTGAAGTCTATGTTGGAATGTTGGAGAAACTTTGGGCTCCAAAACAGCTAAGGAAAAGAAGACGCCAAAAAAGGGAAGGAGAAAGTGGAGGTTGTTCAAAAAGTCCTAATATAAAGCATATGCTGAAGCGCTTACAACTTCTAAGAGTGAAGAAAGATTAGCTAGTTGAACAAGCAAAAAGACGAGGTTGATAAACAGAAAGAGAAGAATTGTTCAGCCCATTAAGCAACAAGCAAATTGAGAAAAAGGTGTCTGCAGCAGTAGTCATTCACGTGAAGAAGCAGCAACCTATTGCTATTGCTAAAATTGAAAAGGAGACCAACCAACCAACTCAAGCAAAGGCTAAGGCTAATAAGAAAATGAAAATGGTGGCACGTGCAGGAGTAGCTTCCAAATTGAAGAAACCAACAACTATGTTTAGGCTATCTATCCAACTTTAGAAGCCCAGAAGTGAAAAGGGTACTGTTTTTATTGTGGAGTTTGGGTACGCAAGGCACGAGTTTGTTGGTGGGACAACCTGTGTAGTTCTACAACACAATAAATGGTTGAATTTAAGGGCAGACTATACGTAGTTCAGAAAGAAGTAACAAGGAGTCTTTGCTCATTTTGCAAGAAGCAAGGACATATTAATAATAAAAATTGTTGGTGGAAACCCATGGGTGTAAATACAAATAGCAAGTTTAAATGATTGTGCAGCAGAATGCATGACACTTCTTCCTGAACAAAAGAAGATGGAGAGCACAAAGCCTATTAAAAATGCAATCCAACAAAATAAGAGCAACGTGATGGAGTAGAAGTGAGAAAAGAAGACAGATTTGAAACCACTAAACAAGATGGTCCACAGGCTTAAAGATAAAGGAGAAACTCCTATAGTAGAGATTGCATTAATGGCTGAGGCCAAGGATAAGCAGAGATCAAGTTCTAACATAGAGGATTAAGAAATCTAAATAAGAAGAACATGAGAAATCTGACAAGGGGAAAAAAGGGATTTTTTCCAGAATTGAGAGGAGAAAGAGATTTTCCAGAATTGAGATTTTCCAGAATTGTGAGGTTACTAGAGATTTTCCAGAATTGAGAGGAGAAAGAGAGCATGTTTGCGCAACATGCCAAAAAGGGGAAAAAATGAAGCATTGTAAATTCGGAAATGAAGCACATTAACAAGCCACTCGCTTAGGTGAAATGATTATGTTTCAGTTGTCTGTATATGGGATGTCAATATTTACTAGACATTCAAGCATTTTATTTTTAGGTGTTGAGATTCCTGTATAGCTTGAATCACCATCAACAATAAAAACTTAGTGGTAATCTGGGACAATCAGTTAGAGCGACCAAGAGGAGACGTATTTAAAGGAAAAGAGGTATTGGGACAAAGAGTTCAGTTCATTTAACTTTTAAGAAAAACTAAGTGAGAGAAAAATTCAAATTTCCTTAAGAAAGATAGTGAACTTTCCCGGTAATTAGAAGGCTAAAGTAAAGCAGACGCAATAAAGCATGCAGAGACTAAACAAAAAGTAAGGATAACCACTGTAGGTGACATTCATTTATTGTTATGGGCTTTGTAATTTCCATAAGAGTGAAGAGAGAGATCTATTACTGTAAAGGTTGGAGCTTTGTACCAGTGTGTGCTATTATTAGTAGATTGACTTCTTCAAGATTGGAGTCGTTAATTGAACGACATATATCTTGTGTTCTTTTTACTCTGCATGTTTTGCTGCGTTGTGTAATCCTGTTAAAGAACTCAAAATAAACCCAATAATCCCAAAAAAGGACATTTATAAGACTTGTTAGTAGATGCTAAGGTATTTGAAAGGTAATTGTGAGGAGTGATAGGATTAGTAGATAGCAACATATCTACTATAGTTAGATTTGACAGTAATGAGTGTTGTTGAACCGAGGATATAAAAGAACACAAAATGCTTGGTTGTAGGCCAAGAGTTTTGTTGTTAAAGAAATTCTTTTAGAAGGGTGATACTAATTTAACCCTTCTTGGTATCACAAGGTACAACTGCTAGCCATTCTTAGGACTACATTGGCCATATATTTATTACATTTTGTTTTACCCATGTAATTTCAATGAATTCTTGTTTTTATATATGTAAAGCATTGGTTATGTTATATTATGGAACTTGTGCATTTTCCCTGCTTTTAATCTCGTTTCATGATTAGGGAAAAAAAAGCTGGTCAAAACTCCATAGGTGGCCTTGGCAAAGAAAAATGGTCTTTCTTTGCGCTTCTGCTTTTATTGGAATACATTGTTTGATCCTACCTTAATCTCCTTTCTCGAGTTACAAGCTGATGCTACCCAGCTCAGTGATTAAGTCCCAGTGTTTCACAACATCATTATTTACCTTAGTATTCAAATGTTTTTTCATCTTTTATTTCTTGAGGACACAGCTTGGTTGCCTAAATAATTGTTTCAAAAATTTTGCTTGATTGACAACTGTTTAAACTTAATGATTTAGCTTAAAATTATGATTTTCTGCCAGTACTGCAAACTATTGAATAATCCAAATTGGTGCTTTAAAAAACAACATATATACTGCATGTGTTTTCTTTTGTTATTTCTTCTTCTTCTTCTTCTTCTTCTTATTATTATTATTATTATTATTAAAACATAATGGTTCACCTTATCCTCTACATGTGTTTTCTTTTGTTATTTCTTGGGGTCACTTCTTGGCTGCTCAAATATTTGTTTTGAAATTTTTGCTTACTTGACAGCTGTTCAAATGATCTAGCTTATAATGCAATTTTCCATAGCTAGTTGAGAATTGTCAACATATTATTTTGGCAAAATCATAAAGCTCTTTGTCCAATCCTTGTTCATCGTGTTGTAACTTGTTCTGTATGTCACCTTATGTTATAGAAATGAGAAATTTCTTTTTATAAGTGTAAATTTATTATATTGCTAGTATGAAGAATAATCTAACTAGACCTTGAAAGTTGAAAAACATATGGAATGATTACTGATTGAATTCGAATTTGATTTTAAAACAAATATTATCTGTATTTGAATAAAACAAATATTATTTGTATATAAATTCAATTTAAGTGAATCAAATATGAATATAGTCATATTTAAGACGATAAAAATTTGTTTAATATAAACACTTAGCTTTGTTAGTATTTTTATCAACTTATATTTAATACATTAATGGTTTAAACTAATTTTACAATGTTTACATAGTTCAAGTGATTAATGCCATACATGAATTGGTTGAGTTTTTTTTTCTTTTTTCTTTTTTTCTTTTTAATTTTATTTATTTTATTAGAAAAAATGTGTACTATTCGAATTCAATTTGAATCTAAGAAAATTTAGAATTCGATATGATTCAATCTAAAAATCTATGTAGTGAGATTTGAAATCTCAGATATGAATGCAGATAGTCATATTTGTTTGGAACCCGAATTGTTTGCAAGATTAGTTCCAACATTATTGTATGTTGGTCCTTTTAGCCAAATGATGAACCCAAAAATATGGCAGCAGGATTCATTTAATTGTTCTTATAATTTTAGCAAGAGACTTCCCTTACATTTTTAGCAAGAGTGAAAATATGGAGCACTAATGATTGCAAATAGAATGGATTATATATTGTTCATGTGATTGCCACAATAAGTTCATCCTTCTTTTTGTAGATAATATTCTCTCTCATGTTGCACATGTCTCTCACTTAGATTATGCAATTAAAACTGTGTTCCACTTTGGTAGAAAAAGCAACGGATGCATCCATCAATGTACGATGATCAATTTGGGTCTGGCAACCACAGCTCAGAGAAATTAAGATTCAGCCAGAGGCTTCTTTCTGTGAAAAAATCTCAGCCGCGAGCTTGTTTGGATTCTTCTGGAATCCAAAATGACACTGAGGATGATCTCGCTGATTCTTTTAATGCAGATTCTGGGGATTGGCCATCTTGGATTAATACTTATCGAAAGCGGATCCCAATTCCATTGGGGCCATGTTTCCAAGCGAAAGTTCCTGAATGGTCGGGTGTAGCTTTTGAAAGCGACAGCAAATGGCTGGGAACTCGGGTTTGGCCAACAGAAAAAGGAAAATCTCAACTTTTGATTGAAAGGGAACCAATGGGAAAGGGAAGAAAAGACTCTTGCAGCTGTGAATTCCAGAATTCTATTGAGTGTGTTAGATTCCATGTTGGTGAAAAAAGGAAGAGATTGAATCTTGAATTGGGGTCGGCCTTCTACAGCTGGAAAATTGATAAGATGGGCGAGTCTGTTGCGAATTCTTGGACAGAGGAGGATAAAAAGAAGTTCAATAAGGCAGTGAAATCAACTCCTCCCTCTTCGGGCATGACCTTCTGGGATGACATTTTTGAGGCATTTCCAACCAAAACCAGGGAAGATTTGGTGAGCTATTATTGCAATGTCTTCCTTCTGCAGCGTAGGGCTTTCCAGAACAGGTGTACTCCGTGTAACATTAACAGTGATGATGATGAAGAATCTGAAATTGGACCATCAACGAATGGCTCTGGGCCTCGAGCACTGAAATCTCCAGGTACCAAACTATGTGCCCAAAGGAAGCCTGCGTTGGCGCCTTCATCTTAAGTATAGATCATCAGTATGCAAATTCTAAGGTACCTTTTTGTCACGGATTTTACAAAGTAGTAATTGATTGCAATTTTTGGAGCTGGAACATTTGAGGGGTTTGAAATTTGTCACCGTAGGGGAATTTTTTTGGCTTGTGAATAGTTGATGAAATCTATGGGCACATATTACCCATGCCGAGGTAGCTTTGTCCAAGATATGTTTTTTTTTTTTGCTTTTTTAAAATTTTTTTTGCAGTTCAATCAAGTTCTCTGCATAAACCTCAGATTTCTTTCCATGCGGGCAACAACAAACACAGGGATCTCACATCCTTCTCGGGGACTGCAACATTTTCACATTAGAGCCAAACCAAGGGAGTGTAAGATGTATGTAGGGTTTCTATTTGGCGTTCCAGTTTTAAGGCTCATTGTTTTAGTGGTACGTTGTCCATTTTAAAATTTTAATGAGCCTCCCTTTTTTGTGGCTAAACTTCACCTTTTGTATGAATTTCCCACACATAATTACATAACTGAACGCGTTAACACTTGGAAACAATTTATTCAATGTTTTAATTGTTTTTACCATTACCATTGAATATTTGAAAACTGATGCAAAAGTTACAAATAGTGGTTTCGACTTTATTGTTAATTTTTGTTGTCTATTTTGACGAAGTAGGTTGTTCATTGTTAGCTTCAAATAAACGTCTCTCTATTTGAAATATTTGAAATGTTTAGATTGTATTTGTCATGAATTTAGATATTATATTTGTCTCTGACATTCATTGTCTTAAATCTTAAAGTTTAAAATATTAAATAATTTAAATTTATACAATTTAATCTATATATTTGTAAATTAGTATTTGTTATACTCTAATGTCAAGAATTGTGATAAAAGTTTTTATATGAAATTTTTTTATATATTAGAAATTTTTTTGACCGTTTAGGCGATGTTTGCTTGGTTCAACCTTAACTATAATTGCAAAATCAGATCGGACATCGAGCTAAAATACTAGATGGCTAGGTTACTGGTGTAAAACACTAGATGGCTAGGTTAAATTAATAATCGGTTATATAATTAATAATTATATAAAAATATATATTAATAAAAAATAAATATTTTAAATAAATATATTAAAATTATGTTTTTAATATAATATTATTTATTTTAATATGTTTTTATATAAATTTTTAATAAATTTAAAAGTTTAATGATAAAAATTTATAATAAAAAAATAAAAAAATAAAGTTTGAAATGATATTGTAGTGTAATATTGATGTTAGTTATTAATTTTAATTTTAAATTATATTATAAAATAAATTAAATAATATTTTATTATTTTTTAAAAAATTGATTGATTTTATAAAATCTGATTGGGTTAGCAGGGTTACAAAAAATCGATCGGATTAGTTAACTTTTTTTTTTTTATTTAGAATCGATCTAAGAAAATTGAACCGGTAAATATCTGTCACTAGTTCACCGATTGAACTAATCGGTCAGTTTGATATGGATAATTACGTCCTCATAAAATTTAATTACGAATAATATACTGTTAACATTAATATATTATAAATTATGGATAATAAAATATTATGAATAGATACTGTAAAAGTAAATTACTCGCTATTCAATGCATGTCAGCATGTACAATAACATTATACAAGCCTGCGTATACAAAGCTCAACCACAACCATTGATATGGTTTGGAATCGGGAGTACAAGTAGTGAGAAACCTTTTAATGCAAAATTTTGACATCTACTTAATATTATTGAATGCATTAAATCAATGAAAAGAAGAGAAAACCCTAAAGTTTTTCAAAAAAGTTTCAAAGTTGTTTAGATGAGTTGTTTTTCAAAAAAATCTAAGTCTATGTTGGTGATTTTCTCTATTCTCGAACAGCTTGATACATGAATTTCTTTTATAAAGTTAACTCAAACAAAGCAATAATATTTTTCTCTCCGTAAAGCAGGCGCGTTCAATTTCATTTTTTAATATTTATTTCGTGTTTAGTGTAATTATGGGTTAGAGCTCTATCTTTGATTGTGATTCATTGATATGTACCCAAGTTGAATTTTGGCTTACCCAGTGATTTTTATTCGCAGTTAATAGCAGAGATTTATATATATGCGAAGGAAAAGGAAAACATAGCGAATCCGATTATGCAATCTTATTTTGTCTTTAAAATTTATACAGAGTAACAATAATATAAAAATGCTTTGTAAAAATACTTTTCACTTGAGTTAAAAAATAATTAAAAATTTTAATAAAATAAAGAGCACTAAGTTATTCTAAATAAAAAAATAAAAAATAGAGATAAAAGATAAATTTAAAGAACTAAAGTGACGTAAGCCCTAGCCAAGCGTGCGTAGCCACCCACGCAATCCTTTATTCGACCCCATGTATCGGCAAAAATATTATTTTTACTTGGAAATTATGTCAGGCACAAATTATTCTTGCATTTTTTTTAATGAATTTGTACATACACCTAAAATACAAGTAATATCCTCCCTCGTTCGGATCACCAAATGTAGACAGCATGGAGCAGATTTGAGAAGAAATTGAAAACATCTTATAGCCATTATCGATCTCATACCTGTCTCATATACCCCTATTATATATAAAATATTAAGAATCAACATGATCATCTTATTTTTCCTACATTTTACACTGTCACAATTGCAGACAGAATACACTAAAGAGCATCAGGGGCAATCACAAATGACTCGGCCTCCTTTTACCAGCATCTGTCCTCATTCTCTTAACAGGATTAGCCCAACCAACCGTCCCACTGACGGGACTTGGCTGGTTGGCCCATCCCTGGTTTGGGGGGTTAGTCGGCGGGGCTGTTGCCTTTGGGAACAAACCCGGGGCTGAGTTTCTAGTCCGGCGGCTTGTACTGGGCGGTGAAATGGTTCCCGTCGATCCTGGCCTCTGTCGAGTTGCCGCCTTTTCTCTCTCTTTCCTCCTCTTCTTGCAAATAACGAGTTCCCCAGGATGGGTGAGAACAGGAGAATCATCCTCCTGTGCTTGCTCCCAGTTGCTGCTGCTTAGCCTTGATTCTCGGTGTGGGAGATGGCGGGTGGGCCTCCTATCCTCACCGGAGGTCGTAACATTGGGCACACGAGGTAGAAGCTTCACGGGAGGTATTAGGTCACTCTCTGCCCCCCCAGTTACTGGTGGCCTATGCCGCTTGCTTGGACCAGTGGTGGGTACTTGCCTTGACGATGGAACAGACGAGGTGGGCGACGGGCCAGAGAAAGAGAGAGAATTCCGAGCTTCCCGGAAATCTGAATCCGGGAATGCAATTTTCATAATATCAAAGAAGAGATCATGAACCTTCCTAGCTTCATTCCTCACCTGCAATCATCAGCACACAATGTCATACAACACAAACACAAATGGATCTACAGACGCAACTCGTGTTGAAGGGGATTCACTTTTCAGTAACGGTCATCAAGAAAATATGAAATAAAAGTCAATAAGCAATGCTTTTGTTTTCTATGTTACACAGACCTAACTCATGTTGTTTTCAATAATATTGGATTTCCATTTTAACCTGGTATTAAATCAGGGGGAAATAAAAAAAATGAAACTTCATACAAAATATCATATATTCATTACATTCTTACAACTTGTCCTTTCCTTCATAAAAGGCATAGACCCATACAGAAGCTTAATGAGTTAGGGTGGACAAAAATTAATTAACCTAAAAAAATGAGCAAGAAAATAACTCCAAGTTAAGCATGCATTCAATATCATTTCAATTTAAATTGAGAAAGCCATATTTAAGCAGTCACATACCTCGTGAGAGAACCCATAAAACTGAAGTGCACCTTTTAACATAAGCTGCACATCCATGACAAAATCTTTCACCCCATGATACTCAATTCTGTCCATGCGCATATCAATCTTCCGTATGTCCAGAAGGTCGTACGCAGAACTTTCAGTTCGCTTCCATAAATCAGTCAACAGGGGTACAATTTGAGGACCTTCTTTCTCAATCCTCCTCTGAAGCTTGTTTGTTACATTCTTGCACTGCAAATGATAAAAGCCATGTCATTCCAGATTATAAAGCGACAAGATAGGAATCCATGAGTGCGAGCTAACTACAATATATTGCCAAAAAAATCAGGGATTGTAATTCCTAAATTAATATACAAAACAATCACACAATGCATCTAGTGAATGGGAGAAAGAGTGAGAAGATCCCAAAACGTCCCAATACCTCACAAAATCCAGGTCAAAAATGAAATATATAATCAATTTAGGGATACGCACTTTTCTTTGAACAAGCTCAGACATTTTGGGTCCAAAATTGGAGTTCCAGCTGGCAGTCATAATTTTGTCATCCCAATTTTCTCTAGATTGCTCAGCAGTTTCTTCTGTGGTAGAAGACAAGCAATTAAACCTGTTGCTAGATTTTGGTGAAGCATGCTTTAGTGTGCTTGAGTTTCTCCTAGAAGGCAATGTACGCCTACTCAAGGATGACTCACTTTGATCATGCTTGAAAGCTGGAAACTCTAAAGGTAACTGGGGCTCGGGGTCAGTCCTCAACTGTGCTTCATATTGGCGATCTAATTGGAATGGCAAGTGTGATGAGTCAACCCGTTGAAGTGAGGGCTTCTCATTGCTGGATTTTTCCTCTCCCCTTTCTAAGGATTGCCTGGGCCGAAATCGAATACTACGCTTCCGTTTAACTTTAGGTTGCAAAACCTGCTCATCCTCACCTTCATCTCGGTCATGAATCCAACTTCCAGACTGCTGACGATCCATGTGAGAATCTCCAGACATGGCAATTTCGCCTTCCTCTAGTTCATCTGTCTGGAAAACAATAAAGTGCAGAAAGACCATAGTTAATACAGAGGGTATCTACACTACACATAAAGTGCATTAATTGTGGTATACACGTCTTAGATGATCGAAAATCAGAAGTTATTTCAACATTAGCACTTCAAAACCTGAAATTCATTCCCCAATCATAAGCTATTGTTCACCCGGGTCTAGTGAAATATTGACTTTGTTTCATCCAGTGACAACGAAGTATTACAAAGAATGTAACTCTCGTTTAATCCAGTGACTTTGTTTCCCCAACATTAGCACTTTGTTTGTTTTTTTATTGTAACTCTTGTTACCCTTGAAATATTGTATGACAAAGAATGTTTTCCAATTTTAATACATTATATTCTTTCAATAATTTCAAAACCTTTATAGATAACAGAAAATAATTCTATTGACCTGTAGTCATCCTTGCTACCCTTTATATATATCCCAGTGCTGAATGTCGCAAAAAAAAAAAAAACACAATTGATTCAATGGAGCACACATACCAGTCTTCTCGAAAGGCAACCTGGCCTAGCATCTAATGCAGAAAGAGAGCCAAACTTCTGAGAACTAACTGGGGACCCCGTCAGCAACAACCTTTGACTGCCGGAGGATGATCCCGAGGAACCAGCCTCTTCCAGTTTACAGTTCTTTGTGCCTTCTGGAGCTCGAGTGTACTCATATAGACCATTTTGAACCAGTCCATCATCTTCTGATTGATTTATATTTGTTGGAGCTTCCCCTACAGCCCCAACACCACCACTAGTATCTTCATCCTCAAACTCCCCAATTTCCCCCTCTTCTTCGTTGACATTGTATCCATTCCTTTCTTCTGAACTAGCATCAGAGAATAGTCCGTTTTCATCATCCAACTCAGCATAATTAAGGAACTTTTTCCCTTTTGTCCGACCTGTTCTCCTCTCAGGCCTTGCGGACGAGTCAGAATTATTTTCAGCAGATTGGATGCCAATATTACCACCCAACAAGCCATGCTTTGACGGTTTTTTGGACAAATTAGTAATAGTAGCATTTACTTCCCTAGAACTGGCTTGAAGCCACTTAGGAACCTGGTCATACCGCACCATATCCTCGGGCCAATCCAGTTCCTCATCCATTTGGTCAAAAAATTCAACTTCTTCCTCGCTCCTAGCAATCATGCGATTTACCTCCTGCAGTGAGGGAACATCGTGGACCGTTTCTTGATACCTCTCTTCATCATGCAATAATGACTCCAAAGTTATACGCCTTTCCTCATGGGTTGTCCTCTGGTCAAAACGCCCAGCATTGATGACCTCATCTGCCATGTCAATCTTATATTGTTGAATATTGTTTCGTATTAGGCTCTCTATTGATCCCATATACCTATCCTTGCCTGCAAGGTCATCCTCCATATCAATTGTACCTCCAATCCTAAATTCATCCTCCTTTTGATGGCTAGAAATTTTATCCACAACTGCTTCCATATAAATGACCTTGACTTCTCTTTTCTGGCCAATGCGGTGCGCTCTAGCAACTGCCTGCTCCTCATTTTTAGGGTTTGAGTCAGGATCATAAATGACAACTGTATCAGCAGACTGAAGATTAAGTCCCCTCCCAGCAGCACGAATACTAAGCAAGAATATAAAGCAATCGGATCCAGGGCTGTTAAAGTCCACTATAGCAGATTCACGGTCTTCTAAGCTTGTAGTTCCATCTATCCTTCTATAGACAAGTCTCCGCCACTGCAAGTAATCCTCTAAAATATCAAGGAGTTTCGTCATGGTACTGAAAAGCAAAACTCGATGACCAGTCCTGTGAAGTTTTATAAGAATCCTATCAAGGATCCATAGCTTTCCACAAGATCTTACAAGGAATTCCTTAGACAAATCATTAAAATATGGGTAATTAAGCAAAGGGTGATTGCAGGTTTTCCGGAGCTCCATACACCTGTTTTGTAAAGGTTTGTATATCTTAGCTTGGTAGAATGGATTCTTCTGAACCCTTTGCATCTCATCTTCGGGGTCAACTCGAAGGGTTCCAGTTGACTTTATCCAATCATAAACTGCCCCTTGAATAGCTGACATTCTACACTTTAGAACAATGGAAACCTGCCACCAGAAGTTTGCATCAAAAGCTAATCATGGGAGCAGAACTCAGATGACTATTGTGAGAGTTACCTTTGCAGGCAGCGAGCCTTCAACATCTTCAACACGGCGTCTAAGCATGAAGGGCTCCAGAATTTGATGTAGCCGGTGGATAATGATAACCTTCTTCTCAGTTTCAAGCCAGTCATCTTCTGCATTATGAGTGGGCCCATCCTTTTGAAAAGGTTGAGAAAACCAATCATGAAAGGCTTTGCGGTTATCAAAAACTTCTGGAAGAAGCAGATTTAGAAGGGACCAGAGTTCTTTCAAATCGTTCTGTGGACAAAATAAAGTTCAATAACAGAACATTAAAAAGAAAAATCAGGAAGTGAAGTACACAATTCTTTTGCTTTTATGACCAATCAGAGTTATGTATTCAAAGATTCAATTACTGACATTCACAAGTCATATCCCTTGTTTTATTTCAATGGTCTCATATCCGAAACTACTACCCCAAAACAAATTGCTAAGAGTGCTAAGCTTAGCCATCACTGGCTTTTTTTCATAATAAGGAAAAAAAATAGATGCCACCAAAAAGGATCTGGTGACAAAGGCTTACCACAAATGACAAGTGCTAGGAAAGTCAAAAAAAAAACCGTCTGAAAATAATGTTACAGCACATGGCAACACCTAACAACAACAATCCCTGTAAAAATTTTGCCATTATGTTGTTCCATAGCACCGAGTATAGTCACTGTAACTGCATAAAGAACAATTTTGCTGTTTTCTTGTAACTCACATCAAACATCTAACTCGGGCCCCCCTTGTACACTTGTCCCAAAGTATTTCTTAAACAGAAAAGGCCACACTCTTATTAAGACCATCACCCTCTAATGGAAAACAACCAAGTACCTCCAATTCTCAACACAAAGCCCCATCATGTGGTAATGCAAAGACAACTGTACCCGAGAACACAACAAACTTGCTATCACGCAACACTGCAAAATCCCATTGTCCATACACAGCATTGTATATTATACTTATAAAACTCCACTTCTCAATCCTAAGAGCTCCTGATAAATGTGATATCCCAGCCCTCCCCAGCACAATAAGTAATTGGCTCACCTCTTTACAATAGTCAGGCCACATTTGCAAGGGAAAGCCAACCTTAACTGCCTTTCCCCACACCAAGCATCAATCCAAAATGAAATTAGCACACCCTCGCCCAGCGTCCACTCCATGAAGCACAAACACTCTTCCCAACCTACCATTAAACTTTTCCACAAGTCGACCCATGATGCAATCTTGAATTCTAAAATCCATCCGAAATGATTCACCCTAGAGACAGAACAAATCACCCTCAACCACAAACTTCCCCATCCCTATCAAAAAAAAGCCACTTCAATTGTAAGCACACTTCATTAAAAGCACATATGGGCTTAATACCAAAGCCACCTTCTGCTAACAACTGCTGGATAGCATCCCACTTCACGAAGAGGAACTTGAATACACCATTAGACCTCCAACACAAAAATATCTCTAAATGCCATCTCACCTTTTAGCCACCAAAATTGGAATGTAAAACAAGGACTAGAAACAAACTTCTCATTCCCATGGAACTCCTAGAAACACCTATCAACACTCATTTTAACACTCACCCAATCCTGCTAAAGGAAACCAGGAATGGAGCCATTTGGCCTGGAGCTTTATCACCACAACCTACGTGAAGAGCTTTAGCAATTCCCACCTCATTGACCTCTCCAAGAAGTCAACATCTTGCCACTCAAACTTACTCAAAGCAAGAAGCTCACAAGATGAACATCATTGCTATCTTTTTATATTGCCTCCTTCATCCCATCTCCCTCCTAGAAGACATGCTCCAAACTTGAAGAGAACTAATAAATTTAGCCTGTTGATGGGAGTACCATTCCATGGGAAAATATCATATTCTCATCCTTCCGTTAGCTAGAGGGACAGACCTGGACTTTTGTTGCCACAAAACCTCTTCATCGTAGAGAAAAGAGGCCAACTCAACTTGCATCTGCTTCTTCACCACCCTTTCCTCTTCCACCGAATCTATCGAGGTCATAGATGAGGTATCTCTTCCTTAACTTCAAACTCCAAAAACACACACTATGGGAACTTCAACTTAGATTTCAGCATCCTCATCCTCTTAGCCACCACAACTAATGGGTGTTAGATGCAGACTTTAACAAAGGAAAGGTAACCACAAGGTTAGTGAGTGCATGTGATAATACATTGACTTTGTGTATTATGACGGCTCCTTCGTGGATATTCTTCTCTAAGAAGCTTTTTCATGTGGTCAAGCTCTAGGGATGATGTGGCAATGTCTAGGATCAATAGATTTATCGTCCAAATATTGGGAGGATCTCTTTTGAGGCTTCATCTAGTCGTTTCTCCCTCGACCCAACTATGATCACTACCTGATCTTCCTTATTTTGGAATGAGTAAGATATGGTCTTACACCCTCATGGTTTTCAAAATATGTGATTAAAGTGGAATGAAGAAGAGGTCATAAGGTATCCTCCCCTAATCCATACACACCCATGAACACCAACTCTAGCCGCAAAGATTGCATCATAAAACGCTACGACAATGAGTGGTCCCACAATAGTTGTCCAAAATAGACATAACCCCATCTCCTTGCAAAATTAAAATCCCTCAGATTGTACCAAAAGTAAGATTCAGCCTAGTATTACCCATAAGCTCCTGAAATTAAATCTGTGTTTCCTAGAAATAAAAACAGTCATATGCAAGAAAGAGATCCCAAATAACAGCCCAACATCAATCGTTTAGACCCCGAACATTCTAAGAATGATATTTAAAAGCCATTATGCAACAATGAAGGCTTATCACCCTGCCTGTCATAAATTATTAAATTTTGATACCACTTCAACTCCCCGACCCCTGGCTTGGTTCCCTTGCTTATTGGATGTGGACCTCCCTAGGATGTTTAATATACTTAAACAACTTCATTGCCCTATTTTTGAACCCTAAAAAGACACCAACCACCATACTCAAACTTTTAACCTTTTGAAGAACCCACTCCAAGATCTAGGCATCAAACTCACTCCAGACCCAGCACTCCAACGCATCAGGCCTCATATTAAGGGGTTTGATCATGTCAGCATCAACCGAAAGAACAATTTAAGAATAATCGTTGTGATCCTTACATCACCAGATTCAGACTCACCATAGTTAGAACTAGACTGCCAAGCAGAGGATATGTCATTACAAGCCACGTCATAGGGAAAAACAACAACCCACATAAGAGCTCATAACTCCTCATTTACCCTTTGGACCCCACTAGTTGCACCTCTACTCAATTATGCCACTCGATCCAGATGAGTCATCGTATGTGGTTCCGTCATCCTGTCATCCCATCTTCAAAGCCTTATATTCTCCCTATAATGGCTGTTATGGTTGTCGAGCATGGTTCCACCAAGGGGAAAAATACTAATCACTGAGAGTTGAACCCTGGCTAGCAGCCTCATCATAACTTAAAGAGGAAGCTTCCCAACATTCATTGTGAGCCCTGCCTCAATTCAAGCAAACTACATACATCTCATTTTACTCTCGTCATTCAACTACATTCTTGTGCAAACACACCACCTTGGTTGGGCTGATTAGCTACAGAAATGTCCAGCCCATTATAAGAACCCTTCCAAGCGACCAAGCCAACCTTCACTCTAGGCCCCTACTTTATCCTAACCCAACCAAACCTGACAACCTCATCCAAACCAATCACCCCACCCCCTAACGAGTCCATCCAAAACCTTTCATCCTTCTCCCCCACCCTAGATCAGATTTAACTACAGACAACAATGCAACCACCAACATAGGGTAACTCCACCACAAGATTACCACCTCATACAACCACACCACATTGTGGAATCAAGTGAAACTCCTTCAGTGTCGGTGGTGGACAGGGAAGCTTCCCTTTTCCCACCGGAAAGACCCATAAACAAGTTCAAATGTTGCATCACATAGCTTAAGCCAAAAGGAAGCTCCATACAGTCCATTAAAATAACTGTCCTTGATCACCCTGATCCACAATAGAAACAACAAGAATGTGCCCCTCGAGCTACTGCATAAATGGAGCATTATCACAGCAGATCTAAAATGAAGCTTGTGGAACTAAGGGGCCTACCAAGCTTCTGAACAAAGATCCATCCATGCCTCCACAAACCATTCCAGGTCTTCTTGATGGATCCAAATCAAAGCCTTGAAGCCCCTTTCAAACTGTGATACTTGTGCCCTCTATGACAAACACAGCTCATCCAGTTGATCCATAAAACCCTGCCCGCATGGTTGTTCCAACCCATTGTGATCTAACAAATAGCTTGCCACCCTCATATAGACTTTTGGTGTTGGATGGCTGTCTAGCACACAAAATCAATGGCTATTATTTTCTTAAGATGAACATTAATTGCAGAACCAAAGTTACCATCCGTAGATATGTTCATTGGGAACACCAATAAGACGTTTTTCTCATTGTGCCCATTAAGAACTAGAATATGGCCAGACTGTATACTTCGGAAACTGAGGAAGATTTAAAAGCCAACAACACAAACACAGACCTGTAAGGGTGTCCCAGTCAGAAGCAAGCGCCTCTGGCAACGATATTTGTCAAGATCACGAGAAAGAACTGATTCACGGTCCTTCATTCGTTGTGCTTCATCAATTATGATATACTTCCAATCGAGTTTGGAAAGTTTTGACCGATCAAACATGATGAACTCATACGTTGTCACAAGGACATTAAACTTCATAGCACAAACCTCCTGAATATCAAAAACCCAAACATCAAAACAAAAAACACAAGAATTTTCAGGAATAATCTACAATTCTGACACATGAAATGAGCAAATCAGCATATCTTACTTGAAAAAATAATTTTGATCTCTGATCCTTTCCACCAACATAAAAAATGCATGAAACAGACGGCAGCCATCTGTGGAACTCACTCTGAAAATGGCAAGTCAGTCCATTTTGGACAGTTGGAAAAAAAAGTAGTAAAAGTCCAATTGATATGATGTTTTGAGGATTCTGGAAATAACTTACCTTCCAGTTCACCAAAACAGCATTTGGAACAATAATAAGATGTGGCCCATAGTTGCCTTTAAACTCCATCAGATAAGCAATCAGAGCCATTACCTGCGTAGGTATTGCAATGAAAGTAGGTTATCACAAAGTCACCTGTCTTAATTTGCAGGTCATGTAATAATAGACCCAGAGACATAAGATGCTTAACTACATGAACAGAAGCTACATGACTAGTAGAGATGCAATTGCATAGTCATCCTCAAATCTAAACTACTTAGGACCCGTTTGATAACATTGCAAGTTTTTGTTTTCAAAAGTTTAAACACAAAAAACATGTTTGGTCTATTTTAAGTGTTCCAATAATTTTTACACCAGAAAGAAAAATATTGTTTCAGAGTGGTTTCAGTTTTTAGGGTTATTTTAAAAAGATACTTTCAACACAAAAACAAAAAAAAAATGCTAAATATTTTAAAGAAATACAAAAAAACCTTACTAAACAAGCCTTTAGGCTTTTGGCTTCAATGATTCATTCATTATTCACATTTCGGATTAATTTGATTCCACAGATTGTTTATAGCAACAATGAATAACTTCAATTTACCTGAACAGTTTTGCCTAGGCCCATCTCATCAGCCAAAATACCATTTAGTTTGTTGTTATATAAGGAAAGCATCCACTGCAAGCCAACCTGCAGGAAAAAAACCAGTATGCATTAAAGTTGTTGAAGCTGAATTGCATGAAGAAAAAATGCCATTGAAATTGCAACCTACAAGCTGATAGTCTCTTAAGGTTCCAGCCCGCAACATTGAGGGCTGTCTTATGACCCTTTCATTCACAGCATGCGCAAGGGTATAATACCTGGTGAACCAGAAAGGAAAAACAACAAATGAAAATTTAAATGCACAATTGTTTTTGGGAAAAAAAAATATCAACCAACAAAGTTAGAGTCCAAGTAGGGATGTCTAAAATCAAGTCTACGTAAGAAACATTACATTACCATATACTGAAATATCTAAAATCATAGCCCACAGTCGCTCCTTCATTTCCTAAGCTGAACTCTCTAGTGATAAAAAAAACTGGCAATTTAATTCCACCAATAACAACTAAAAGATGACTAAGGAAATAGTTTTCTATTTTTTTTATAAGTAAGAGAATTTATTTATTTACGAGAATCAAAACGCACACAAGAAGTGCACAATAGGTGAGAATACAATAACGAAAACAACCACCCAATCAATTTCCTTCCATTAGGCCAAATGTTTATCAGTTTCTATCCTACATAAATCTTGAGGATAAAGAAAACACTAAACAAAGTATTCGATCAATTCTTTGTTTGCCTCTTTCTTTGTTATGTTTGACAGCACAAAAGACACCCAAAGTAGAGATCAAGGTTCAAAAAGTACAGCAGTACGGTTAGGACCCTAGGTCATACGGGCCTGCCTCAACAGTAACAAAAAAAACAAAAAATTTAAAAATAAATAAAATGAAAATTATGCAAAATTAGAATGTACATATATAATACAATTGAAAAAATAAAAAGCATTGATAAAAATATAGCATACTTATATATATATATATATATATGCATCCATACATACATACATATTAAAAAGAATTTAAATTACAAGAAATTGTGTAAAGAATACGAGTTGTTAAATGATCTCCATATTGAAAATAGTAAAAAACTACAACCAAATGCCCAATCCACATATACACCAAGATGGGATCATTTTCTCGATATTATATATATAAACTAAAAATAACTTACATCGATGTGTTGCAACAACTTGCACAAAGAGAGAGTGTTTACACTAACAACAACAGCTCAACGTGACAACTGATGACGGATATTGATGATGACGTGGTTCAATCTTCAACCAATGAGTAACAATGACATTGTTCGATCTTCAATAGGCTAATAACGTTGATGTGGTTTGATTGACATAATCCCAACAAGTGACACACGTCCTGACATGGGTGTAGAGTGCAAATTCTACAAACAAGGCTGGCAACGATGGCACAACGTGAGTTTGAGTTGACGTTGTTGTGGAAGACACCTACAAAGTTGATAGTCAATTAAAGTCTTGACACTCGCTAACAGAAGAGGCTGATCAACTACGAAAGCCTACGATTTCAACCGACGGAGGAGGTTGATAGAGGAGGCCACTTCATCCCGTATTCTATAAAGTGGCAGAACAGTACGCATCGCCCCACGTCACCCAATCAAGGTAGATGTCGACAGATCGGCACCTTAGAACACCTATTCTAAGGTGGTTATGCTTCAAGGCGTCAAGCCTCGTATTTTCAAATCATGGTAGAGATGAACCTAAACCAGTAACAACTAACAAGACTAGACTGAGGAACAAGACTCCTTCAACAGACTAACCCTTTCTTCAAAAGGAAAATAACAACTGCAATGATGGGAGAAACAAGAGCACCTTCTTCACCCTCTACTAGAAATCAGCATAGCTAAGTTCAAAACCATCCACACCCCCAATTTACTTACCATGAGTATTTATCACACTCATGTCCAACAGTGCTTCTTCCTAGATCCATCTCACTATTCCCTATAGCATTTTAACAAGGGAAAGTGAATCCAAGGTGGCCCAACTTATGAGCCAAATTCCAACCCCAATTGCCTCATGACCCACCCAAATTCTACAATCCATCAGGAAACAAGATAACTCATTATCTTCAATCCCTTGAGCACCATTTCTCTTTCTTTGATCTCCCACAAAAAAAAAAAAAAAAAAACAATACAGCTTTATCGGTTTGTTATGATATTATGCAAGGTTGGTTGTCGCTTAAATAGAAATATCAATCATTGATGAGATCACCTCTCAGACACATTACCTAGCTTCACTAGCTGGCAAGTCTTTCTTTATGGTTTGTTTTAAAGCTTATTGGACTACTGATTTCTTCTAGGGTTCTTTTAGTTTCCTGTTTGCTTCATACACATTACAAGAAAAAATAAACACACAAGAGACATGAGGTTTAAGTGTTTCGGCCAGAGTGATATGTTCCCCTAGTGACAATGCTATAACCAATGCTTGGGTAATCTATTATATAAAGATGTCACCTCCCTAATGCCTCTTGGAGCTTCAACTACCCTCCGAGGCATACAATACTTCCCTTTCTCTACTTTCATTGTCCAAGTGAATGATCTGAGATCAAGGGTCTCACTAGTCTTATAGTGATCTAGATTAACAGTAGTATATGATCACAAGAAACTTAAATACAACTTCTCTTGAGTTCCCAGTATCTCTTGCTCTGTTTTGGTTACTCGTCTCCTGGACGAATTTTCAATCTCTCTGGTGAAAAAACAGGTCATGTACTGTGTCTTTCAACACTTATGAATGAACTCCCGATTGCCTTTCATTAAACTCCTCTCTACCAAGAAGACATTTCTTTCTTTAAATAGGGTATCTCACTGTTGCTCCAACTAGCCTCTGCCTTCAATTATTGCAACTATAGTTCTTTTGCCATATGACAAGTGCGAACACCTGTATCTTCACTTCAGGTCTTCAGATCCACTCTGCCAACCTAAATAAATAATTAAATCAAATTCTCACTCCTGAAACAACAATGCCTTGTCTTGAGCCATGCACAATGACTCTGCGCCACCTTTCTCTTTTTCTTTAGCTCAACATTTAATTAACCCACATAATCTTCTAATCTCAGTCACTGATTTTAAAGAAAATTTTATGATTTTGCCACGTCGACATTACACTGTTAAATGTCTCTTTCTGTGAAATTTAACTGAAACAGTGCATTTCACATATACGGAGTTCTCTAATGGTATTCTTCACATTTGCGTGTACCTGATCTTCTAATAGCCAATTGTGTTCGTTTGATACCATGTTCTAAGTTTATTAGTCAAACGTCAAAGTGCTTAATCTGCAGACAGCAACTCTCTGGAGTGAGTTTTCCTAACTCACAACTGCAGAAAAAACTGCTGACAATGCCTTCATCTAACTCCTTTTGCTGACTGAACTTAAAATGAGTTCTGCTGACTGAACTTCAGTCTCCTTCCTCTGACTCATTTTTTTGTCAGAACCTCAGACTACAGCTTCTATTAACTGCTTCTTCTATTGATTCTCTGAATCTTCAGATTCTTATGCTAGCTCTGAACTTCTGATGACAGCAATTTTTGAGTTAACATCAAGGGTTGTCTTCTAACAGAGCTTCGAATTATTGCTACATCCACAATTTCAAATCTTCAAGGTTACTTTTGGTAGGATGATATTATTTTTGATTGTTTTTAAAAATAATGGGATCAAATAATTTAAAAATATTTATGAGTGGTGTAAATTCATCTGAGCCCACAGTTTTAAAAAATAATTTTGTTTTGAGAAATAATCCTACTGAACCAAATAGGAAACTTTTTTATATAGGTAATATAACTTTATTAAAAAGTACACAATACATGCACTAAGAGAAAAATAACATAAGAACAAAAACAAAAAACGAGCAACACCCAATTCAAAAGAAACACCCATCAAAAGAAAGAACAAACGAGCAACACCCAACTCAAACAGGAAACTTTTCCTCCTGCTGAGTTCGAAACTTTTCTTGACAGCACTTCTACCGATAAAACCTTGACTGTGCTTTTGTGCTTCAAACTCCAAAGATTTAAATTGTCTTCAATCTTTGGATATCAAAACATTGTGTTGAGATAAGTGCACAGTACTTTCTGACTCCTACTGAGACGATCCATTCAGCTTCAAACTTCTATTTTGTCCTTCAACTTGTTTTTGTTGAGGCATCTGCTCACTCTTGCTTATCACAGTATTTTATGCTGAATCCGGACTTTCGCTAACTACTTTTATTGATTCTAAAGCTTTGGATTCGCCTATCTAAATAATGTGTTGTGTTCTGATAATAAGTGCAGAGTTACTTCTAACAACAAACTTCTACTTCAATTGAGTCCAAAAGTTCAGACTTCTACGCTCTTATTCTTTTGATAAGTTTGAAAACCTTCGATAATGACCTTTTGGTAGTGAAGCTAAAGTCTCACAGACGATACTTCTGTTGATGGACTTCTTTCTTCTGCCGACTTTGTAATAGTGCATGACCACAAAAGGAATGAACCCTAGGAACCACTCAAAATCACAAGTATAACCAAACTCAAATAATTCTGTGGAGGCTATGTGCATGAGATCTACAGTGACATGTAGATTAATTTCTTGTTTGGGCAATATATCTGGATGTTAAATGAGATTGAGAACTAGGACTCAAGCAACAAAGAACCTAAATAATTAATGTATTTTTTCAAAAAAAAAAAAAGAACTGATTTTCTCTATCTTTTACCATGTCATCAGTCATTTCACCTCCCACAGAGGCAGAATGGCACGTAAACAGTCCAGGTAGACGGCAATCAATAAACCATAAATGAACGGATTAATTGAAATACCTTATTTGATACTTTTGCCTAACGAAAATAATATTTTTTAGTTTCACTTGAACAATAACACCAGAAACTACAATATCATACCCATTCATCAATGTATTTGAAATCCTTACGGACAAAAGAATATAAAGCATCCAATTTTATAGCAGAAGATTAACTCACTTGTTGGCAGATGAACTATCCCTAGGTGCATTCATTTCAGAAAACCGATTCCTTATCATGACTTCTTCACGGGCACAAGCTGCAACAGACCTTACTTCTTCTTCAGACAGGCCCTGCAGAAAACAAATAAAGGAATAATTTAACTCAAAGTATCAATTTCTAAAGCACTAAGGGGGATACAGAACCATATTTTTCTTCATGCAGTAGCAAAAAAACCAGAAAGATATCAAAACAATAACCAAAAGAATAAAAACATCAATGAAACTCATGCCTGCGCTCGAGCTGCAGCCGTAGCAGTATTTGCTGCCTCGTCAACCTCCTGCTGACTTTTTGCAGCCGTTATTTTGCTCCCCAGCTTCTGAAGATATTCTTCTGTCTGACTCAAAAATGATGACAAAACGGCATATCTCTCTCCAGCATCACCTGGTATGCTAGTCTGCTGCTCCATCAACATTTCCCTGTACCTTTGAACATCATTATTCTTCAATGCCTCCATCCGTTTATTGCGGTCATCTGTTCTCTTTGAAAACTCCCTCAGTGTTCTTTCATGATATTTGGCAACTCCCCTGTTGCGAGTTGTCCGGGCATCCCGCATGGCCCAGTGGGACTCCAGAAGCTTCTTACGCCACTGAAAAACAGATTTCAGTTGCCTTTCTCTAATGGCTTTCTGGGTGGCCTGCACCTGCCTCACAAGTTCCACACGTTGCCGTTCACACAGCCGAACAAACTTCCGGTATGGCCTGTCAGGCATCGCCATTATCTCTTGTTGTTGTTGATCTATTTCATCTCTCATACGTGCCTGAAGATTTGAAAGCCGAAGTTTCTTTTCTTCAATTTGCAGTCGTAAAACAAGATCCGGCCTAATCCGCTTCCTTTCCAAATTCACTGCCAGTATCCCGCCAATCTTATGTATATTGTCTGACCTTTTCTTCTGAAGCACTTCCAAACCTTCCTCAAAGATAAGATCTTTAACATCATATGCTAAAGTTAAGTTATTACTACTGTTAATTGTCATTGCTGACCCAATGGAATCGTGTTTCCTAGTAAAATAGGGGAAATCAAAAAGTGGTCCATGATACTTTCTCGTTGAGCCAACATCTTTTGGCTGGGCCATATTACTTGCTTGCACAGGTTTCTTAACTTGTGCTGTATCACATACCGCAGCTGTTGGCACAACTGCCTTGCTCCTTTCTAAATCAATTTTAGCTGGAATTTTTGGAGTTCCACATTCAGCATCCTGCTCTGACGTAAACTCTGATTTTACAACAAATGATGTACCTACTTGCTCCCCCTTTCCAGCAGATACTGCCAATCCAGGTTCCTTCATCACAACACTAGTACCTTGAATCTGCACAGCTGATGCACTTGCTCTCTCATCTCCATCAAAAGCATCTTCTTTTGCGTGTATTTTTTTCTGCATATCAACTGATGGTGAAGCTCGTGGATCTTTATCGACCGAGTCCAAATGCCTTGTCTGACCTTCTACTTTCTTCCCAGAAGAATATCTATCTTGACTGCTGGTTCCGGAAGGTGGAAATACCTGCTGCAGCTGTGATTCAAGTGGAGGTGGGGCAATAGCACGCAAAAGTTCTTGAGGGAGTGTGCTATCCCCTTTCTGTCAGGAAGGAAAATTAGGTATTTAAAAGCCTTGCATCAGAACACACGATATATCTCAAAATGTGTTAAAATACAGTAGAACAAGACATCCAGAAAACACAAACCAAATAAATAAAGTGGCAAACCTTCAAACGTCTGAATGCTAAAATCTGTGCTTTTAAAACATGCTGTTGCTGTTTGGTGAATCCAGAGCGCTGTTGCTGCATCTGATTCATGGGTCCCCCCTGAGAGTGTAACCGGTTCAGCAAAACCCCATCATTAGATGAAGCAGTAGATTGAGGAGACGATCTATTTGATTGTCTAAGGTACTGCATCTGCAGAGCTTCTGGGCCACTTGATGAGTTTTTCAAAAGTAAAGATTGATCCATGGGCAGACTCATGTTCCCAGATGGTTGTGGAGGGTGCAAGGGAGGCAGTCCATTTCCAGCCACATTTGATCTTTGACCTGATTGGTTCTCACGGCTATGAACACCGAGGTGTTGCACTGAAGTGCTGCTGGTATTGCTAACAATAGAGGAATGTGGAGCTGAGCCAAATGGTCCAGTAGGGACTGTCTGCCTGCTTTTTGTGGAGCCGGACTGCCCTGACACATCACTCGATGAATTACCACGAGGAGAATTTTCACTTAAAACAGGAGGCGATGCAACTTGCTGCCTCGATATTGGAACAGCCAATCCCTGTGCATTTACACTGTTATTATCATTTAATTTCTGCTGTGAGGCCATCTGAGATTGCATGAATGGAATCAGCTGTGCCACTAAATTGGCATTTGCAGGCGATGACAGGTCAATATTGCGCTCAAGTGCCCACGCCTGCATTGCTTGCAATTGTGCCATTACCAGCTGGCTGTTTGGTATGTTTTGGATGTTGAGCTGAGCCTGTGGAGCCTGCATAGACCTCACTGAGTTTGCAGGCATAAACTGTCCATAGGGTGCTTGTGGCACAAAAGACTTTGACTCATTTCTCTGGTCAGAGGCTGCCTGCTGATGTCCTTGCTCCACCTGCTTCTCACCATTAACAAACTGCTCGAATGGTTTTTTGGATGATGTAAGTTGAGCCTGCTTTGCTGCCTCTACAGAAATGAGATCCCGCACTTTGGGGACTCCCATTCGTGCATCTGGTTCCTTCCCAGGTTGTGACCCAACTAAACCCATGTTAGCTTGCTGCTGTGGTTGCATCCCAGAAGCTTTCTGTTGGGTGGCCTGCAAAGCATGTTGGGAATAGGAATGATGGACTGGATTTAACATTGGCTGTTCAATGCCTTGACTATTATTCTGGCCCTCATCTTGAACATGAGTGGGGCCATATTGAGACATATCCATAAATTTTCTCGGCAGATGTGGCATTTGAATGGACCCAGATGACAAGGGAAAATTGCTTCCCCCCATTCGTGCAGGGAAGGCACCAGCATGATAGGACGCCAAAAGAGCTTCATTCCCTTCAGATTTCCGAAGCAGCTGTTGTTGTAATGACTGCATGGAAACCCATATTCATTAAACAAGGCAGGCTGTAACAAGAAGATCAACATTAAGAGAATTTTTAGCACAACCAGTATCCTTATTATGCCTTCGAATGAAACTACCACATGTAATAAACATCATTGGCAGATTGAGGAAGTTACCGCATGATGCTCAGCTAAAGTATGAGATATCTCCACAGAAATTGAACAAACACAATCTATATGAATTATGAGATATTTGTAAGTTCAAATTTCAGAGATAGAAAATTGAAAGATTGAATGTTTTAAAAACATATGACAGAAAAAGGAAATTTTCAAACAAAAAAAAAACATGTATTAGAGATCTTGAGATCTTTGACATTCTTAAACAGACCAGCTCGAAATGATGAATTTTGATCTATAGTTCTGTGAACATCATAGCTGCAAACTCTAAAATAACCAAAAATTGGTTTCAGATTGGAATAACAATAGAACTAGCTCGGAAAGGTGAAAAACTGATCTGCTTAAAAGCCACAGAACAATTTACAATACTTAAATAAAGTAAAACCCAAATCCATATTTAAAACACTAACCTGCCTCGGTCCCATCTGCTGCTGCTGCATCGACTCAAACCCTAAGTGCGGAGTCGACACAGCAGACGAGGAAGACGACGGCGATGCCGTCGAGGACGGACTCCGGCCATGCCCCTGCTGTGCCACTCCCCCAGGTTGCATGTACGAGAATGTTCGGGTACAGTAAAACAAGCCAGAAGATAACAGAACAAAAAAGGTCAAATTTCAACGATCGAATGGGGTCGACCAATAACGGGATCAGCGTGCCGGAGATGGTCCGATGTTGTCGGAATGGCGTGCGATTTGGCTTTGGGTTTCTCACCCAACTGTGCTGTGCATTTCAGTCAAACCCTAGCTATCCTCAATTTTCTTTATAATTTATCCCTCGTCTCTGGGGCTTGTTTGCTTGGGTTAATTGAACGATATTAAAACAGTGAAAGAAAAATAATTACATAATAGTGTATTTGTAAATATAGATAATTTGTGTGAAAATCTTTTTTTCTTGATTGATATTAATAAAAATAATAATATTAATATATATATATATATTAAAATTATAAATTTTAACGTTGTTATATATATAGTTATAATTAAAATTAATTAGTAATATGATGTATACAAACATGAACATGTTGTCAATAACAGTGAAATAGTTAAATATTTTAATAAATTTTTATATATTAAATAATATTGACCGCAAATTATACTCAGAATCTATATATCGACTATAAATTTTGTTATAGCCAATACACAAATTTAATAAATAGTTTAAAATCGAAACCTATTAGCTAGCAAGTGCCTTGAAATTTAAAATCATAACAAGTTTGTTATAGCCAATACACAAATTTCAAATATAATTTGTGGCCGATATTATTCTACGTAGATAAATTTGTTGAAACATTTAGCTATTCTATTACAAATGCTATAATTGCAATAGTGTTAAGTGGATTATTGGATTTAAGGAAATTGTCTAACTAAGTTATACAAATATTTAATGAACTTTTTATGCTTTTATGTTATTACTCATGACTTTAATGATACTAATCACAATTTTGAATACTAGTTTTTAAATGTGAGTTACACAATTTATACCTCGACTTCCCTGACTAAAATTCATATATATGTTTGTATATAATATTACTCTTATCATAACAATTATTTCTTATAATTAAAGATATAAATTACAAACTTGAAAAAAACATTCACCTCGAATTCCCTCAAATGGGATATATAAATAATGAATAAATAGTTTATTTTCACACTTAGAGTTTCACATTAAACCATAACTCGATACTAAATTACAATAAAATTAACATTTAAGTGAAAAATCATAAGTAATTATAATATTTTTAAAACTACAATTATTGAGTAAATTGATTTTTGTATAATCTTGGTTTTAGATGGCAACAAGTGTAATCTAATATTAATATTATTTTAAATTAAAAAAATACATCTATAAACTATTGATTTAAAACAACTAGGCCTTATAGTATTTGAATTGTAAAAAGGTTACATGTTAACCAAAATAGTCTCATTTGGTTTTGGAGGTCAATAATATATACTTACATAATTACCACATGCCAAAATGTATATATTGATCAAATAAAACTTATCTAATGAATGAATGATAGGGGAGAGAGCTTAAAAGTAAGGGAAGAAACGAAAATGACGAAAAGGTGGGAAAATAGGATAAACTTCAAAATTTGTGAGCAAGCATTCAAGTAATAAGAGCATTATAAATTGATGGTGCTATTGATGTTTATTGGGTGTTATTTTACAACTAATCATCTCATCCCTTTTATCTCCCGTTTATTGCCTATCATTCTCATGAATTTGAAGATGTCACCATGGAGAACTTAGAGAAGGATTACCACATAACTAAACACTATATTAATTTAGTACTAAGACCATCATTATCAAATGGCTCATCTTATTAAAGCAACTTCAAATAGGTGAAAGAACTATAGTAAATTGTTTATAACTTTATATATGA